>JALJCO010004862.1:162500-762500 GCA_023101725.1 Atherinomorus stipes
TCAAGTTTTGCTACTTTCTATTATGTATCTACTGTATGTACCTAATCAGAATCTGACAAACTTAATTCATCCCAACCTGTGACGTTGCATCCTTGCCCCAGTATCAGAAACTAAGAAAAGAATGAGAATGGAATAAAATAAATTAAACTATATAGTGCAAAAATACTATTTACAAAAATAAACTTAAAACAAAAATATCCAGATCAAAATGGAAAAGAAAAATGAAAATACTGTTTACAATATAGCATTCATAAATAAATATCCAGGTGAGAAATTAAAAAAGAGCATATGGAAATATGGGTTTAAGATGAAAAAATAAGGGGCAGACTCTGATGCTGCTCCCCCAGCAGACCACAATGAAGAACAAGATGCTGCAACAACAGACTGATAGAACATTTCAATATTCAGTGTTCTTTATTGTCATTACAGAAAAACAATGAGATTGGTGTGGCACTCGCCACCTACAGTGCAACAATATAAACAATAAAAACAAGCATAGCATTCAGTAGAGAAAATTTAAAACCAGTCAATAATATAATTAAAACAGTAAAACAGTCAGAATAAACATCTTAATGAGCTTCCTATAGCACGTGACCGGGGGGGTAGGCATTTAGGAGCCGAACTGCCCATGAATAAAAAGTGTTCTTTAGTCTAGTTGTTTGGCTCCGAACGGATCTGTATTTCGCTAACATGCACACCCAAGAACTTAAAGGAGGAGACCCTCTCCACGCAGACCCCATCTATCTGCAGTGGAGCAGGGTCACCTCTGGGCCTCCTCCAGTCCAACACCATCTCCTTGGTTTTACTGGAGTTCAGCATAAGATTATTTGCTGAGCACCAGGCTGCGAGCCTCTGAACCTCCTCCCTGTACGCTGTATCGTCGCCATTCGAAATGAGACCCACCACTGTTGTGTCATCGGCAAATTTGACAATGACATTTGAGTGGTGGGTGGGGACACAGTCGTGAGTATACAAAGCATACAGGAAAGGGTTCAGCACACAGCCCTGGGGGGAGCCTGTACTGAGTGTCAGAGTAGAGGATGTGTGAGAACTCATCCTCACCCGCTGTGGACGGCCCGTCAGGAAACTGTAAATCCAGTTGCAGGTGGAGGCTGGGAAATTCAAGTCAGTCAGCTTTCTGATGAGAATGCTCGGCAAGATGGTGTTAAAGGCTGCGCTAAAATCCACAAAGAGCATTCTGACGTAGCTCCCTCGTTTATCCAGGTGGCACGCGATGGTGTGATGGACGGTGGCGATCGCATCGGCTGTAGAACGGTTTGCTTTATAGGCAAACTGATACGGATCAAAATTCGGTGAGATGCAAGACTTGAGGTGGTGGAGGACAAGCCTTTCAAAGCACTTCATCACTACAGGGGTTAATGCCACTGGTCTGTAGTCATTTAACCCACCTGTAGAGGAATGATTTGGGGACAGGGACAATAGTGGCAGCTTTGAGGCAGGGTGGGACAGTGGCCTGTTGCAGGGAGATGTTAAATATCCTTACTAGGACCCCTGAGAGCTGATCTGCACAGGCCTTCAGTACTTTACCGAGTACTCCGTCTGGTCCTGCCGCCTTACGTGGGTTCACAGCCTTCAGTCCAGTCTGGTGTTGATGTTTCTACCAAGGTGCTCCACTATGCTGATGTTCTTTCCCAGAATGCAAAAGGGCTCTGTAACTGCCCTCCTCCTCCTGAAGTCAATCATTGCCTCTCTGTTCATCTCCACATTCAGTATCAAATCAGTTTCACCAACCCAAAATTGTCCACCACCTGCCTGCAGCTACTCCCCCTCTTTTCCACCACATATACCTACACCACCAATGCAGAGCCATCAGAGAACTTCTGTAGGTTGCATGTACCATGTGTAGTGTACTGTAAAAAGTAAACAGGTAGGGCAACAGTTAGAGATGTAACAATTACTGGTAAAATGGTTAACCGTTATAAAATTACCAACGATTTGTAATACTGTTTCAAATTTTTATTATCATTAAAAACTGTGAATGATTACTGCAATTTGAAAAACTCCCAGTGAGGCTGCTCATTGGCTGGAAAAGCAGCAGCAGTCACAGTTTGCAATGTTTAATTTATGAAAACATGGCAGAAAGCAACAAAGGCACCCACATGGACAGTCCTCTCGAGATTTTTTCCCCCTTTTAAAAGGACAAAGTAAACATTTAGACCCATTTTGGATGTTTTTAAAGATGCTGGGGGTATTTCTATAATACCGCGATAAAAATGATAACCGTGATCATTTTGGTCACAATAACCGTGATATGAAATTTTCATATCGTTACATCCCTAGTGACAGCACAGTCCTCTGTCGAGCTCCTACATCACTCACCACCGTGCCAGACAGCGCACTGCCCATACTTTACGAATTGTGTTCTGCCTGTCAGATAGTCAGTTACCCAGAAGATGGTAGCCAAAACACCCACCCCCCACAGCTTGTCACCTAGACACAGAGGCTGGACAGTGCTGAATGTCCTGGAGACAATAAAGAAAATATAGGAGAGCGGCCTCACCATTGTGGGGGTTGGGTGTTGGCGACTGGTGCCTAATGGCTGTGGGTCCTTGGTGGTCGCTTGGTGGGATCTGGGCTGCCTCGTTGCGGAAGCGCAACTGTTTCCAGCTAAGTTGGGGTGGATAGGGGGTCTGTGGTTTGGCCTGCCCTGGGCAGTTGGCGGGTCACTGGTGGGGCCCTGATTGGTGGCGCTGGGCGGTCAGGCTGTTGGGGGTGGGGGAGCTCTGGGCCATGATGCTCAGGGGTGGCTCCCTCCCTCCAAGCCTGGGGACTCGGTCAGCGCTGGGGGATCTGCGGGGGACCATGCACCCTGGTGTCTAGTCACTGCACCAGGTGCGAGGGCACAGCATGGTTTGTGGGTGTGGGTGTGTGCGCACGTCTGGAGGGTGAGTGTGGTGTGGGTGTGTGGCAGGTGGGGGTGCAGGGGAGATATGTGTGTTTGATTGTGGTTGGAGGTGTATGTGTGTGTGTTGAGCTTGTGTGTGCCAGGGGTAGAGGCGGATGTGTATGGGGCATGTGTAAATGTACGGGGGGGGGCATGTGTGGGGGAGGTATGTGGGGGGTGTGGATGAGCAGGCTGTGCTGACATGGGTGGGAGCGTGTGTCTGTCAGGGACTTGGTGGGGATGCGGGCCTGCGTGTGGGGAGAGGGGCATGGGTGTGTTTGTTTGTGGGGGATGTTTGGGTCGGTGTAATTTTGAAATCCTCACCATGACGTACCATGACGTGGAACAACAGGTATTAAAGGGCCTATCACATTATGTATACATATAATGTCACATATATTCACCGCAGTTTTTGTCCAATCTAGATTTTTCTTACATGATGAACCTGGTGTTGTGAATTGTCACCTCAATCAAAGCAAAAGCACTTCAGCTCTGCTTATTTAATCAGCCATTTCTGAATGAGCTCGATGTCGGATATGGAGACCTGCTGCTTCATGCAAATGTCCGCTGGCTTAGTCGGGGTATGTTGCAGCGGTTTGTGGACTTGCTGCATGAGATAAAGGGTTTCTTGTCAGCAAGGAACGAGGAGTGTTGGGAACTGTCTGATTATGCATGGTTGTTAGACCTGGGGTTCTGACAGATCTAATTCCCAAACTGAACACTGCCACTTATCTCTGTGAGATGACATTTTTTCCAGATGAAAATGATAAAATCTAAATACAAGAGCTGCCAATCTGAACAACACCTCACAACCTGTCTCAGACTTACAGTAACTATGAGCCAAAGTCAAGGCACAGAGCAAGTACAGTCTCAGCCATCACACTGAATTAAAACATTTTCTGACTATGGCCCTTGGTTATAGCATTCTACTGATGCTTTGTTGTTAGTTTGTTTGATTTACAATTTTGCGCTTATATTGTTGTATTATAAATATATAAACCTGTTGAAGGAGTGGTTCAGCTTATTTAGCACTCTCCAGGCACCTGGTTGTCTGACCCTTCCCCCATACTGTAGCTGGTAATCTCTTTTATCGCAGTCCAAACATCTCTAAGGTTGTTTTCCTGGGGCTTGGCCTCCAGCTTCGTTCTGTTCATTTTATTACATTCTCTCAGCTTGTTCTACACCTTCTTCAGTTCCTGTCGATCTCCTGATCTGAAGGCTCTCCTGTTCTCATCCAAGAGTACCTTCAGGTCAGGGCATGTAATTAGGAAAACAACAGGCTGTGGTGGCATGCAGATCTCATCACAGCAGTGCACAGACATTTGCTTACAATAACAGAACACTAACAGATAAAGAGAGACATCCTCACAAATTAAGCAAATTTATTTTTAAAGGAGTGATGACATAGCAGTATAAACTATTTCATGTAGTTGATATTGCTGCGTATGTCAATATTCCAGAGAAAATTAACCTCACTTTTTTCAGGGGGGTATTTTGGCATGCCAGGTTTCCCTCCTAATGTAAGTAAAAGGGTTGGGTACAGTAATGATTTGATCTGCTCAGAGACCAAGCTTACTTAATTTTTGATTGGCTATATACTTATATGGCTATAATCTTTTTTAGAGAAACTAGGTCAACCTGCTGGTAGCTAGTGGTTGGAGTTTGCTAAAGGCTATCTGTTAGCATCATGGGCTTTTCAGACAGTGAACTAGTATGTTTATTATATAAGACAGCATTTAGAAAATAAATAAACTTACGGTAATGACAATGTTGTGGTTGCCTCTTTCAGTCTTGCTGCAGAAGATTTTTTTTAAATTATTTTTATTTACCCATGTTCAGCAGTTAGACTAGCTTGGCTCATGCAGTTATGTCAGAGTGGGAAGCAGAGCAGGGGGTGGAAGGAGAGTGGAGGGGCGCGGCTGTTCACCTAATAGTGTACTGTAATTGGAGAATATGAATTAGTAGAATGATAACCTACGTACAATGATAAGCTGCTGTCTGATTAAGCCATCTTTGAACAATGGCACAAAGCTGACCGCCTACATAATACTTCCAAAACCCCAGAAAAGTTAAAGTTTGAATATGAAACATTTTTATTAAAAGCCATATTGAGAAAAAACACCTTTTTAATGGGTTTGACAATGGCATTATATTTACATCTACAAGCCAATACACACCACCATTGCAGGTTGCCAAATACGATCTCTGTGGGGCAACAATATGTTGGACACAGTTAGGCTGGTACAGGGGGAAACAGTGGAGTTGGTAAGTCCAGCTGCTTCAGACCCCTGGAGATATTGTTTTCCGTCTCTGAAGTCTCTGAAGTCTCTGAGTGACCTGAGAAGAGCAAAAACTGGAGTAAATTTAGGTGAAGACTACACTAGATGGACCCACATAAACGTTTTCCACGGCAACACGGAAATGGCAACTTTCCTCCTGGATCGGTAAGCTAATTTGTTTGCTAACTTGGCTAACAGCTGTCAGTTATAAACTCCTCTGCATTACTTACTGAACATGCTGGAGGCTGTTGGTCACTTGCTGTATCATCAGCGAGCTTGGCAACCAAAACGGCTGGAGTTGTCTTTCTGCCATTGCAACTAAATATGGGGCCCACTCAGTAAACATTTAAAATTCACTGACTGGGACAATCACCCAATTGAGAAATTCCATGTTGAATTCTGTAGAAACATATTACACCAACAGAGACACATCCTAAATAATGCCTGCTGAGTTTAACTGGGTCAGTATCCCCTACAAATTACAACAGAAAATAGAGCCGTCAAATTCTACAACCACCTAAAAACAAGTGACCCCCAGAGCTTCCATTACAAAGCATTAAAATCCCAATAGATAAACTTGGAGAAAAGTCCCCTCAGTCAGCTCGCCCCGACTCTCAGCTCCCTGACCTCAACACCTGACCCTCAGAACAAGCCCCAAACCATCCGGCCCAACCAGATCACAAACACACAGAGAGAGAAATACATCACCCGCTGGAAGGACAGCACAAAGAAGCAGAGCAGAATAGACGGTTATCCAGCCTTAAACAGGCCGTACACAGAGGCAGATTACCTGACCACCATATCTGACCACACACTCAGAAAGATTCTGACCAGATACAGAATGAGCGAACACAGTCTGGCTCTGGAAACCGGCCGACACAGACAGACCTGGACTCCCAGGGAGGACAGACTCTGCTCGCTCTGCTCACAGGGACAAACAGAGACAGAGCAACATTTTCTACTCCACTGTGATAAATATAAAGAAATTAGACATATGTACTTCCCCAGATTTAAAAAGCACTGTGGGCACTGCCTGTAACTGCTGATAAGAGTCTGTAGTCAGTGATATAGTGACAAAGCAAACCTGGGACAGGTTTGTTACATGTGTTCTGTCAAGCCAAGGAATTTTGGAAGCATAGAGCAGTCACCCAAGTTAAAAAAGAAAGAGACCTTATCACATTATAACGTGACAGTTTATTGTAAAAACATGAAACATATCGCATTTTAATGTGATCAATTTCAGTGTTTGAATGAAACACATAATATTGTATGCAAATGTTGTGACCTAAAATACATTTTATAGAAATTATTTTCATCAAGAAGGAACATTTCAGTTCTTTTTGTTAAGGATTAATTACTCCAAGTTATTGTTGTAAACAGGAATTCAAGACATTTATGAGCAAGTTAAGGGTGCAATGTCAACATAATCAAAGTGTCCTCCAAGCTTTACCATTGTCCAGTCTCTCCTTTTGTCAGCCTAGTATGAAGTACAACTTAGCCTATTCGATAGATTAGACATTTCTCTCATCTTCTGCATGCAAAGTTTCTCAAAATCTCATTTATAGATGAATACGGATTACATTCCATGTTTTCACCACAAAAAGCACCATGTTATAACATATGCTTAACATTTTTACAGTCACCTTTAAAAAAAAAAGGGGGGGGGGGGGGGGGGGGGGGGGGCTCTATACTTCCATAAGGAATTTCTTTGTAAATTGGTTACTTTTTTCCAAATGTAATTTTCTCAGTGGCAGCTGTCTTTGCCTCCCACCTCGTTTTTTCTCATCTTGTGTGGGCGTTTGTGTATTCATCTGTGTGGGATTTGAGTGTGTCTAAAGCTTTCAGATCCCATTTTGATGACTGAAAGCTGCAGTCTCATTGTCTGAGAAGCAAATCTTTCCACATGTACAAAAAATAGACCATTGTGGTGCTCAAACTGTCATGGATGGCTTCACATCAGTAAAAAGAGATATTTATGTATTGTTGATGTGTCATTTTCTTGTCATCACATTTTCAAAACTGTAGGTTAATCTGGATCAACTACATTTTAAGCTTTCATTTACATAACATTTTAAAGTCTTATGTACATTAAAAGGATTAACTTTTTAAACAAAATGAAAGGCATGCCTTTCTTTATCTGTCAAGCTTGTCACAAGAAAAAAAAAATCTCTTAAACATTGCATAATGAGTGGATGAGTCCACTCATTATGTACTGGTATAGTGTGATGTTGTGTAAAAGGAAAATACTGCTGAAAGAATCGACTTTTGCCTTATCTTATATTGTTCAGCTGTTAAATGAGGGAATAAGCAGTCAACATCATGTCTGAGCATTTAACCTTGGAAATGAGAGAAGTCTAGAAAGATAGAAGTACAAGGATGTTTTTAGCCTTGCTTTGATGTCCTGCTACGTATACAGTAGCACTTTGGGCATCCGGTTGGATGCACAAATCTGTGCTATATAAATGAAATAAATGGAATTAAATTAAATGAATGATGTGTGTGTGTGCGTTTGTGTGTGTCTGTGTGTATTGCCTTTTTTGTTTTAATATTTTATATTGCCTTTTAATTTTGATTCATTACTGTCGGTGTTGGAAAGTCCATTGGTCAACAAAAATTGTATTCAATTTTACAACACAAATACATTTTGAATTTGAAATTGAAAAGGAAACTATGTTTATTAAAGACACACAACGTAACTTTTAGACCTTAAAAATCTGTGTTTCTGACTCGTTTTGATGTCACACCAACATTCATTTTGCGCATTTTCGAGCTGTCAGTGCCCAGAGCCGTCCCGGGGCTCAGAAACAGCACTATGTAAGATTCCCATCCGGGACGCGACCGTGACGTTGCAGCCAACTATTGGTTGCAGCACCGCGTCACTCACTAGCAACCGGATGTAAACCAGGTATCAACGTCGCGGCTGTTTTGAATGCGCATCATGTCGAATTCGGTAAAGAAACGCAAGGAAACATTACCGGAGGAAGAGAGGAAAAGAAACAGAGGAAGGGACAGAACAAGAGTCAAGATAAGACTGTCTTTTACTGGCTGGAGTGAGCTTACAGTACAGGTACGGACAAGATGGATTCTAGTTTAGCCGCCGATAGGGGGCGCGTCACTTAGAAAACTGCTGAAAGTTCCGTTGTGTGTCTTTAATAGAGACCCCGAACAAATATTATTTTTATAATACAGGGCGCAATGCAGTTTGTTCATGTGGTGCCGTAACAAGGTCTCAAGCACACCTGGTACCTACACCGGACCAACCACAATCTTCTATGTCAGTGGTTCCCAGACTTTTTCTGCATGGCCCCCTTTTCATTGGCATTTATATTGCCAAGTCCCCCGTCCCACCACCGCTACCACATGCACCCAAACATTTACCATGAGACACATGAAAAAAAGCACTGCATTTGGGGGGCGCAATGCCTTTTGGTGAGTCATCATTAGTTCATTGGAACTTAAAAAAATATGCCCATTTTTTGTCAGAGGTGCAAAAACTATACTTTTGAGCCAGGGCTGGCCCCCCAGTTTGGGAACCACTGTTCTATGTCATCATGCCAACATCCAGCTAATCAGATAGTGTGATGTCATCAGCAGGTACAGGGCCCCGTGCAGAGCTGACCACTTGAGTGCCTCTGGTACCTAGTTTACAACGGCACTGCATGTGACCATATTTGGACAATATAGTGGAACTGGAGCGCTTATCCTGAATAATAAAGGGCTTTTCAAAAGAACAACTAGTACGCTGATCAGAGGGAGCAAATCAGGACAATGATGACTAAACCTAAAATTTACTGACTGGACATTTCGAAGTTCAGGAAGTAGTGGAGTCGTGCATATAGCCCATCGGTGTTTACTTGAGTTAGATGTTGGCGAAGAAGCTTGACTAAAATAAATAACAATGAGCTGTTAAAGTCGATTTCATGTTCATAGCGAATGATATTCATCATTTTTGCAGTCTGTCTCAGACAGTCTCATATCAGTGTGTTCTGCTTATTTCAGCTCAGTGTCAGAGTGGTTTTGAACCACTGCTTTTCTTCTCTGTTTTGCTTATGTGTGTGTTTGTGTCAGACATGTGCTTTCCCTTTGCTGACTTCTGCTGGCAGGCCCATAGTGCTGACACACAGCAAACACATTCATTCAAAAACAGACACTTGTGTAAAACGCACTTAAAACTGAGCTGAAATTAAACCAGTTCACACAGATCACACAGTAATGTTGAGGCCCCACCTCCCAGGAGGCAATGGGGTATTTAAGCAATTAAAGACATACTGTAAAGAGATTGTTTTCATAAAAGTCCTGAATAATTAATATGTCAAGATAATGGTTTTATGACTTTTAACAAATGCCCATATAAACACTTTAATGTATGATTTTTCCAGTTTGACTTGGTGTGCGGCGAGCAATGGAAACACCCGGTCACCACCACCGTTTTCTTCGTGGGTGTTTTTTGTGGCTCTTTCTTCTCAGGACATATGTCTGACAGGTATTGAAATCATGACTTGTGTTTCACCTCAGGTAGGCTTAAGGTGGATTAAAAGATTCATGGAAATTCAAAGATGAGCTCTGTAATGGTATCACATAGTTAAAGATTCAAGCCCGAGCCTGTGAATTGCAGATGCTGACACTTACATTCCCTCAGATGCTTGTCATGTTAAAAACAGATTTTAGTGCCTCTTTATGGTTTTCACCCAAGTACCAGAAGAAGTAGAAGCACATTAAATCTATTTTATGATACTTGACATTTCTATTTTATATTCTCATGATCCTCGACTCATTTAAAGTAGTCATATACAGTAGATTTGTTGAAAGTAAGCATGTTAAAGTCTAATTTGGAATATATTTATTATTTTGATTGTGTTTTGTTTTGTTTTATTTGTTTTATTTATTGGTCAATCTTCTCTTTATAGATATGGAAGAAAACCTGTTCTGTTTGTTACCATGGGATTACAGGCTGTTTTTACATTCGCTCAAGTCTTCTCTACTTCATGGATTATGTTTCTCATCCTACTTTTCTTCAACGGTTTGGGCCAGATGTCCAACTTTGTGGCTGCTTTAGTGCTGGGTACATATGTTTATTTCATTGTATGAAAAATATTCTATAAATATCATTTTCGTTTAAAATGCAAGTAAGTGTGTGCTTATCACAAAATCTGTTCATATACATGTATATTAGCTCATCCCATGTCCCTCTGTGTATTTGTTTCTCCATATTAATAGGTGCTGAGCTGTTGACTGGCAACATACGTGTCCTTTACTCATCTCTGGGCACAAGTTTTGGCTTTGCCATAGGTTATATGGCGCTGCCTCTCTGTGCTTACTTTTTAAGGGACTGGGAATCTCTGCTTTTGATTCTGTCTGTCCCTTGCTTGGTCTACATCCCCCTCTGGTGGTAGGTTGCGCTAAATGCGGCTATTGTTAATAACTAAGCTGTTTCCAATGGGAAGTATTCATATTTACTATCACTGATGTTATATTATTTTTAAGCCTATCTGATTAACCTTGAATTTCTCTCTTCTCTGTACTTGATATATGGGCCAGGGTCATTCCAGAGTCTCCTCGCTGGTTGCTGTCTCAAGGCAGAGTTGAGGAAGCTGAGGCTATTGTGAGAAAGGCTGCTAAATGGAACAAAGTTCAAGCTCCAAGGGTCATCTTTGAGGACTGCAGTGTATGTTAATGTGCATTCACAACTTTATGACTGACATACATGGCATTTCCTTCACAAAGTTTAAAGCAGGGTAAAATGGCATGCAGTGAACAAAGAGCCTCAACAAGATAATCATTAGTCATCATATTCTGTTCAAGTAGATACTTATTTTGTCCGTTTTAGGTTTGATTTTTTTTTTTTTTCACTGAAAGGACAGTGGAAGTTTTTACACAAACTAGTTTTTGAAAACTTCTGTGCTTTAGGTTTATTATCATTTAGAAAAACAGAGTAAACTTAGAACTGTAATAACAATAATAAATACTATGTTAAAATACCTAAATTTCAAAAGGTCAAAAGACTTGAAAAGTGACTGATACAAACAGGAGCCACTTTGTGCACACAGATAAAAATCAGCTTTAGATGCTTGTAATATTTGTGTGCTGAAATGGCACATCATTAGAGACAGGTATGAAAATCAGTGCATGACTAAGGAACACTTTATGGACATACAGTACGGTATTTTACCATCCACAATTGCAGACTAAAGATTAGTTGTGCAATAAAAAAGTCGTATGTGATGGACACATAAGTGATGAGAACATTTTGTCGCTGATAAATAACGATATTATATCTGCCAAGAAAAAGAAAAGGTACATTTTCAGGAAAACTTTGCCTTGTACACATTTAAACCTTGATATTTGCCAGGTGCATTTGGGGATATTTTTCAAGTTTGGATTGAAAGTTTTTTTTTGTGTGTGTGAATTTCAGATTAACCCACCTAAGAACGAGAAAGGACAATATAATGTGTTTGACTTGTTCAGGCACAGAAGCATTAGAACAACAACACTTCTACTTTGCTTTGTGTGGTGAGTAAAGTTTAACCCTTTAGAAATGTCCAGTGAGACTGCAGCATTTATTTAAGTGGCCAGAAGAGCTCAATGCAAAGACAACATGCAAATGTATTATTTGAATTAGACATGTACAAGAAATACATAAAACTACTGCAAACAGCTTTCAACATTCTCTATTCAAATAACTTGATTTTGTTTCTCAATGGATTTTTTTTTTCTTGTTGGTGTTTTCTTTTAACCTTTGCTCTGTTTCAGTTCCGCCTCCTGGAATCACTTTTTCACAGCTCAAAAGACTATTCATTTTCTTCATGAGAAAAAGGCACAAATACAAAGATAAAATATATATAAGTACTGTAAATGCTGTTGTTTTGCAACCTATTCCAAACTTACTTGAAGCATTTTTATCATTCATGTTTTGTATCTTTCCAGGTTCACTATGAATGTTACCTACTACAGCGTGTCCTACAATACGGCCCAGCTACACGCTGACCCTTACATCAGCTGTTTCATCTCAGCTGTAGTAGAAATCCCAGCATACATTTCCAGCTGGATAGCACTACGATACCTTCCACGGCGGCTGTCTGTCATTGGTACATTAATCTTAGCAGCAGTGCCACTGTACATGGTTCAACTGGTACCAGGAAGTAAGTAAAACATACTGTAGGACTCATATTTGTACCTTTCCCTTACTATTTTCATCCAAATTCTTAAAAAAAAGTTAAGAACCACAGTGTGCTGTTATCACAGTTAAGCTGTTAGCTAACAGTTAATACAACTTCTCGGGTGTATATATGATGGGATTAATGGTGATCAACAGGAATTTAATCTCATGTTTTTGAGTTTGTTTGAAGTTTGCATCATTTGTCTTCCGCTGTATTCTGTTAAAAGTATCCACTAATTGTTTCCCTGTAGATCTATCTGGTCTGTCTCTCACACTTGAGATGGTGAGTAAATACTCCATTACCACTGCTTTCTCCCTGATGTTCGCCTTTACTACAGAGCTTTACCCAACAGTACTCAGGAACACAGCAACAGGAACAACTAGCACAGTCTCCAGGATGGGAAGTTGCATCACCCCCTTTTTATTAAATCTAAGTGAGTAAATTATGTTTTCATCATAAATAATGGGTAGTTTGGCTGGTTAATCAGTTGCACCTAAATGCTTAAAGTGGGCCCTTTTTGCCGTGATTTTGGGCTCAATGGAATGTCTTGCACATTTTCTTTGATTCCCACTTACTGTAAAACACTAATGACAGACTTTATTTGCAACTTGCTTTTCATTTCTAGGTGTATACTATAAGTACCTGCCTTATGTTACACTGGGAACTCTGGCTCTTGTGTCTGCCTTTGCTTCTGTTTTCCTTCCTGAGAGTTTTAAACAACCGCTACCTGAAAGCATTCAACAGATGCATAAAAGAGGAAGGTAGGTACTTAATCAATATGCTTTCTATGAAATATCTACAGCTTTGAGCTCAGAATGATTATTTTTTTTCAAGAGAGGTCATTTTTGCACGTAAAGTAAGTTAGGATTTTCCTGTTTATATGCTGTCAAACGTTTACTAATTTATGTGGCATCAATAGCTCGAGTACTAACACATACTCCATGTTCCTGAGAATCCAGTTTAACATTTTACATACATTGTGATGTTACTTACAGTATGCTCTGCTTACGTTTTAAATTCAGTGTTAAATTACTGCCTGGATTTACATCACTAAGAGGAAATAAAATGGGTTACAAATCTCTCTGGTCTCACCATAACTACGTGTCAGACGACACTGTGTACAAAGCTGAAAACTTTCTGTGAATCTTTTAAGAATGTTCGAGAATATTTAAGCTCCTCCTTGAGTTTCGGTACCTTCTGTTTTTTTGCAACCGTGTTACTGTTACTAGTATCACTAATACTGTTACCATGACTGAACTACTTTGGGCTCCTAAGCAAGGTGCCCAACTGCTCCCCAGGCACCATAATATAGGAGCCTAATGCTCCCGCACCAGTGATGATAGCAAGCAGAGAAATGATTTCCCAATCGGGGTCAATAAAGTAAAAATGCTAATAATAATTCTAATAATTATTATTATTAGTAGTAGTTTTATTGTAAGCAAAATATTTGTCTTCTTGCCCCACATTCTAAAGAACACAATGAACAATTATGTTGTTAATGTTCCTTTTTCTTTGAATTACAGAATGGAGTGTCCATGTGTCACAAGAAATAAAACATCTGTTCCTGTGGAACCTCTGGACGGCCCGCTGTGATCATCCGTGGTCTTTTTTTTTTTTTGTCTGATGATGCCTGTTTGAGAAGTTTCTGTTGCCAATTGTTCAATTCTTAAAGTTTAAACACTTTTTTATGTGATATTCTTCAAAGATGGGCATGTAGTTTTCCTTTTTATTCTTTTTTACATTTGAAATACGGTATTTTATTTGGATATACAGTAAAAAAAAAAAAAAAAAACTGTTAAACTTGTTCTTACTAAATGTGTTTCATAACATAAATAAATGTGCTCAGTCCTGATATGAATCAATTTTCATAGATGTATTGCATTATGACGTTTTTTCTAACTTGGCTCAATTTTCTCAGAGATTTACTCTGACATGGTTTGACTGAGTTTTACTCTGAAACACTTTTTCCCTTTTTTTTCATTTGCAGTTTGTTGCAAGTCATGTAATTGCTCATGTTTAGGAACAGGTGCCTTTTCTACCACCGACACTGGAGATGATGGTCTATCCACTGGAGTCTCATTACGATTTGTGCCGCTCTCAGCATCTGGAAACAGAGCAGTTCATGTCCAACCAGCTAACTCACAGCAGCATCAAGGCCTTTAGCTACACGCCATTTTCATGCCATTTATTCACATAGTGTGAAAAGGACTTCAGAGTCATAATTCAGATTGTTTACTTACAAACTGCAGCAGTTAAGACACTGTTAGTATCGAAACATTAGTCTTTATGCTTGCCCAATAAAGCTGAGATCTATCAGTGAAGCTCCAGCCTTTTTCCATTTTTCACCAGTTTGCTGTCCTACTGCTGTGAGCTCCTGATCCAGCTACTTGATTGTTGGATGATGCGCAGACTGGTCTGATTTACTTAGCAGCAGAAGTAAGTTTTGCTACAGATGGGGATCTAAACAATAGCATTCTGAACACAGGAAACAGTTCGACTCAAAATGAGTGAAAGATATCAACCAAAATCCATTTATTGCGTGGCTACTTACTGCATGAACAACTAGGCAATGCAAGGTTATGTATAACTTCATACTTTATTTACGTTTTGTTACATTTTAACTTCTCTTTTGATGTCTTAAATTGTTTAAATACTTACTGGTAACTGATTTTTTTGGTTGTTTTGTTTTCCCCCCTCCAGACAAGTGGGGAATGCTTGCCAGGCCAGCATTGTAAATACGAATCTTGTTCTGAATGTCTTTGCCTGGTTAAATAAAGGTTAAATAAATAGACAAATACATAAAAGGAATTTAGTGTGTACACTAAGGCCTTGTTTTACTAAAATCTCAAGAGGGCTAATTTGTTTGCGGTGCAAATGGATTGAGTGTAGTGTCTTCATCATTTGCAGGTGATCTTGCGGGTGAGCATGATACGCTCATGCAATCGGTGGCAGGCGCTAACAGCATTATTTAAACTGCAGCACTATTGCTTTGCTGTGGAAAGTTCAGAAAAGAAAGCAAGTTGTAAACACAAAATGAAATTCGACTCAATAGAGATTTTAATGGAGGAGGCAAATAGAATATAAAATAAGAATAAAAGCATGAAATTATGAAATGAAAACAATACAACAGGTACCCCTACAGAGCCTAAGGAGAGGCCAGCTTACGAGGACATGGATGTTGGAACAAAGGAACATGGTCCTTTAATAGATTAGTCACAAGTGCAGATGAAGAGGTTTGCTGTAATCAGAATTGCTATCAAGCATGTTGCATCTTTACTGTTTTGGCTTCTAATGTTTTGCTTTTTATTTTGTTTAATTTCAATTGCAGTTGATATGATTGATTGGTTATTCATTAAATAAATTCCATTTTCCATTCATTGTGATGACTACGATTCTCTTTAACTGTTCAGAACTGTTAATCATTTAGAATTAAGACTGTTACTGTATTTGTATCTGTGTGAACTGGTCTCTATAATCTCTATAATACGCCACAAGACAGAGGGATGGAGGGAGGAGTGTTTGAAAGTCATGTCAGGTTCCACGATATTACATAAAATTCAATTTTAGTATAAACAAACATTGAGGAGCCTTATATTTATAAAGTTCCCTTTGGCAAAGAAATCTGTGCGGCTCAAAATTTTGCTGCATATTGCTGAGATGTCTATAAAAGCTCAGTTTATTCTCCGAGTATCACTACAAGAGAGATGAAATCACCTGTATTTGTTAACTACAGCAATTCTAGAGCGCTAAGGTGCCTTCCACAAGGACTGACTGTGATCGTTACTTTGCACTTTGGCAGTGTATAGCTGTACTTGACCCCCACCCAACAAAAAGTTCATAAACTACTTAAAACAGAGTAGGAAATGACTGCTGTAAGTTAGATCGCCCTTAACCCCTGGAAACCTGTCACAAATTTGCAACATAACAAACCTCTTCTAGTCTTTATTTTATTTCTTTTTTTTATTAAACTAATTTATTCTATGTATTCATTTGCTTTATTCACTTTTTATGTATTTTTTTTCCTTTAATATCACATTGTGAATAAATTCAGGCGCTATGGACTTAAAAACATCTAGACCTTTGATCACATCCAGCTTGTCTTCCTCAGGTACATGTCTGATGTTTGTGTGCACAGCTGAGTTCTTCCCAGTGGTGCTGGGGAACGCAGCAGCTGGGATCCAGCATGTGCTTGTATGTTCAGAGTGGGAAGCTGTGTTGCACCCTATGGTTGCACCTTTCCTGTTGCAGCTGAGGGAATGAACTTGTTTCAGAAAAACATCAGTATAATATGTTGAATGGGGATTTTATTCAGCACAGTGCAAATTAAATACTGTACATGCATATGAAAGTCTTTCAGTTTCTCCCTTAACTTGTGCCTGTGTTAGCTGAAGAGCCTACAACATAAGTCCCTCAGGACTCTGGTAGTTCCTACCAGAGGGTTTTTAGGTGACCTCTGACTCAAATCACCAGATGCATACGAGGAAAAGGTGAGAGTGAGTAGGAAGGTCAGACTATCAGTCAATATCAAACATTTTGAAGAGGATTGCCCCAATCATAGGCAATTTTAGCCCATTTTGGGGCTAAAATTGCCCCAAATTTAGTGGTGCTTGGATTTAAATCCAAGCACCACTAAAATTTCAGAGATTTTTTAATGCATACATTTTAACTGTATGTCCTTTTTCAACAAACTTGAAAAGTTTAAAAAAACATCCTGTACTTTGTCGAAATGTAACATTTTCACAACAAAAATACAGCAACCACCACCCCTCAAAAATGGTTTGATCCTGCCCCCCTCCCAAATTTCAAATAGAAGCAGTAATAGCCTAACTTTCTGTTATAATAGATAAAATGTAAGTTTGGAAAATTGCCAGAATCTCCATAAATAAGGCGGATAAATGGGGTTTTGATGGATCTGGTTCACCGCTTAGACACAACACCTGCGCGCCCAAAAAACGCTTCTTTCATCCAACTGAAGCTGAATTCGGATTTTTAAATAGCAGCCGTAATAACTTTGTTTTTGGATGCTGGATGATAAAAACTTAAATTATGAGGCCTGAAAATGATCAGAAACTTTGTAAATGAGGAGAAAGTGGGTTTTGGTGGACCTGGTTAACCATTAAGGCACCAATATGCTGGAATCGGCTTCTTTGTTGATAATTAGTCTCAGACTTTCCAAAGAAATGTTTTGCTGATCTGTTACAACTGTGTTAAACTGTACAAAACAATGAAATTTTATCTTGCCTGGCCAGGCTACTCTTTGAGTGCTCAGCACCCCTATACCTCTGATCCTAGCATCGCCTCTGGTACCAATGAAATCTGCTGTCAAATAACTCATTTAGATTAATTTAATGACATAATTTTCATTAAAGCCAGTCAGAGTTGAGCTGGAGATGAAGGATAAAAAAATGTAAAATACCCTGCTGCCCACTAGAGTGTTTGGTGCATCATGACATAAAACACAAGACAAAAGGGATAAATAATGTTATGTATCTGAAATTCTTGTTTAAAAATAGAAGAGAAGGCCTTTAAAGAAAGGCTCAGGCTCAGTCACCAAACATTTAAGTATTATTGAAGGCAGAAGTGATGACATGGAGATCAATCATTCTTTCAAACATACAGTAATTTTCAAACATCAAACTAATAGCTTGAGTTATTTGTAAATCATCTACAGTAGATGTGTTTCTTTTTAGCTTTTTTAATTTTTAAACAATATTATATCTTCATTTAAAAATGTAATCACTCCCATTTTTGAACCATAAGATGGTAATATATAAGATATAACTTAGTTTGTGCTGGTGTTGTGGCTGTGGTACTTCCTGAAAGTCTAATTGTAGTGACCTTAGTGGAGTTATTTTAAGCACATTCAGGTCTGATGCAACAGGTGTGTACTGTACTTCCATTGCTTTGAGGATATTTCAAATTGCTACGCTTTAAAAAAAAAAAAGAAAAAAAAAAAAAAAAAGCTTAAGTAATCATACAGCACCATTCAATAATTTGAACACACTGACCAACTCAAAATGAAAGGGGGTTTTATCTTAGACTTGGTGGAGTTCTTAACTGTGTGAGCATTTTAAGACCCCTGCAGCATTTTAACAACATAGGAGATTATTAATCTTGTTACACCATTAGAATACAAATATTTTTATGTTTTCTTGTCATGAAATACAGTTTTTAGAATACATTTTCTGATCAAACCTCACACATACAGTGTTCTTCGGAGATATGATGAGGTGTACAGGATATTTTACTGCAGTTTGTAAATGGGTTTTATATATGGTATATGTACATTAAATATTTACCAGAATCTAAACTATGAAAGTTTAGGATAAATCTAAAGCAAAAAGCTTCTGGTTTACATGTAACCTATATAAGAAAATACAGAAATCATTATGTGCACTGAATTGTCTTTAAACAGAATAAAATATTCAACAGCTTAACAGAGGACAGTGAATACAATCTTTATAGGCATGAAAACAGTTTCATGGATGGGATAGCGACCATCCCATAAGGAGAGATGTGTGGTCACTCACATTACTGGGAGCAGCAGAAGAGGAAACTTACCAACCCCACCATCCTGTTGCAGACACATGATTTCACATATCAAACATTAAAATCACAGACTTGTTCATTAAGTCGTTAAATCAGATTTGACTGATGCATCTTGTGTGAAGTCTTCTCCGCAGTGTTTTCCTCCTCGTCAGTGTGTGTGAGTGTATAAGGGGTTTTCCGACAACACCTGAAGAAACAACAACAGATATAAATATGTATACAGTGACCCAATAGCAATGATGATTCACATCAGTCAAATCTTTGCTTCATTTTCAAATGACTAAACTAATGTGAAGGAGGAGGAAATGCTTTTCTCTTAGTGGTGTACTTAATGGAGATGAACTTATCAAAATTTCGCTCTCAGGTAGAATGATTGTATTATCATTCATTTATGATATGTGAGTATATTTCAGGTGGTCGTTAAGCAACCATACTTCTTTCTTATTCTTGTTGAAACAGAAAAGACTTCCAATAAAGATATAGACTCCAGGCCCTTTTATCTTAATAATGACTCATGCACTTTTATCTTTGACCCAACATAAGAATTCAGTCTTTTTTTGATGCTTCACTTCCACAAAGACTTTTCTCTCAGAGGAGTCGACACTGCCTGGTCATTTAGTTGCTTTAACAAAGCGACTAAATGAATGTGGGGAGGTTTGTACGAGGTGGATATGCCAGTTTTTACAACCAACTGACAGTTTGTTTGTCTGGACACAAAAATCAAAGAAGAAAAGACCAGGATGACTGTGAGAAAGCAACACAATCTACTTCTTTCAATAATAAATGTTTTTCTTGATCATCGTTATTATTGTTGTTATTCTATTAACACCAAACATTTAAGTAATATTGAAAGCAGAAGTGATGACTTGGAGATCAATCATTCTTTCAAACATACAGTAATTTTCAAACATCAAACTAATAGCTTGAGTTATTTGTAGATCATCTACAATATTCTATTAATCCATAGGAAGATTAATCTGCAGCATTAGAAATTTACCATGCTGTCCTTAAAATTCTCATTAAACAAAAAACATGCATGCAAAAGAGCATTCCTGAAAGTGTTAAGCTACTCTGGTGAGCTGGTTTACTTATTGAAGAGGGAGGAACGTTTATGTTCACGCTGTCAGTTAAGCAGTATTGTAAAAAAAAAACGTCAAAGGGCAAAATGGGTTTTGTCAGGTTAACAATTGAAAATCTGGCAAATCTACCACCCCAGCCTTAACAGAAAACGTGAAATACAGCAGGCATGTTTTCCCAAGTGTCAGACACACAGTAGGGTCACAATCCGTGCTCAAAGGTGTTGAGACAATTAGTAGTTTGTATAGTAAAGGGCAGTGTTAACATCATGTGATGGGAACCACAATCTGTGATTATTACAGTGTGTATTGTAATGCATGCAGATGGTGAACTTTTATGAGCTCAACCATGTTTTTTCTGTTTAACAGCCAAAGTAAATCATGTACTTTTTACTGCAAACCCAAACTACAGTCGTGCTTGAAAATATACCCTCCCGAGACAGAAAAAATCAGCTACCAGTGAAAAAAGTTGAAATAAACAAAGAAAATAATAAATAAATAAATTTATGAACATCATGACAATGATTTTGAATTGTGGTTCAAAAGAAATCTTAAAAACAAACAAACAAAAAATAAAACAAGTAAAGAAGCACGATGGGGCTGCTGAAGTAAAGTTTTGGTAGTAAGATTTTTAGGCAATCACTTCAATCAGCTGTTTTCTCTAATGTTCAAAAAGACTTCTACACTTGTTGACAGGAATTTTAAACCACTGTTCATGAGCAAGGTATACTTTAATTTGTCTGGGGTTTTTTTTTTTTCAACAAAAAAATCAAAATCTATTTTATTTTAGTAAATTATAATTTAGTAAATTTTTATTTATTATTACTTTTTCAGTTCTGTGTTATTTGAATTACTATTTTGAATTTAATCTTTTCTTTAATGGGAGAGTATGTAAACTTTCAAGCACAACTCTATAAGCAGGAAAGTGAGGAATTGCAATTTGGAGGAGTTTAAAGGCTGCAGAAAAGTCTCATCTACTCAGCGGAGTCATCTTATAAGTAAGAAAATTACCAGCCTGCAATGCATGAACGCTGTCACATAGCAGGAAGTCACAGGTGAATGATGTCATCAAGTGACAGCTGAAGATAATCCAGTGCGAGCAGATGCAGACACTGAACATGCACATTAACACGCAGGCTTTTTCTCTGTACCGTCATTTAGATTGTTTTTTTTGTTTGTTTATTTGGTAAATCATGTTTAGTATTAGTGTTAATATTAGTATTATAATATTAACTGTTTAGTGCAACTGAAACATTTTGCGACATCAACAACTGAGTGACTGGAAAAGACAGTTTTACCTTCACAGCTGTTTCTTCTTATGTAAAACCAAATAATAAATAAATACATGTTTATAGGTGCAGATTTACCCCGGGAACTGTTGCATGTGAGTGATGGTGTCAGGCAGAGGCATTCCAAAGCTCTCCGGCAGCAGGAGGCTCAGCAACCCCGCCATGGTTGTGAGGGTTCCCATTAGGATGTAAGGCAGTGAAACGGAATAGCTTCCTGTGGCAAAACATTAAAGCAGATAGAGAGACAGAGAAACACAACTTGATCTACAATTGTACTACAGAGCAGTTAAAAAGTCAAAAGGTAGAGGCTACATTAGAAAAAAGGCTTCTGCGGATTACAGAGGACTTCTGTGTCCCTTCTTACAGCTAATCAAGCCTCCTATTATGTTTTTTAGCAAGAAGTTGTTCTTGTCTATTTCTAGCTGAGGCTTTTCTAAGAATTAATGTGTTCTTTCCTATACGAGTACAAGGACATAGAAGGTAGACTGAATGGAAATTAGCTGAAAGTGTGACTTTGAATGGTGCAACCGAGTAAATGGGCCTCTACAAACTTGGAGGGGTTTAGATAATGGATTGAGGATGCAAGCTAGATATGGATGCAACTTTATTTTTTATTTTGGATTCATATTATAAGATAATACTGCAACTTTAAAGCGAAACATGAGCTCAATATGGAAAGAAGGGAGAACATGGAAACTGAGAGGAAGCTTCGTAGAATTGACCTCTGAATTGTGTTGCTTTGTCATACTTATGATTAATATGTAAAGATGAGTAAACTGACATGAAACTGACAAACTTCAGAGAGATGACAGAGTATTCTTACTTAAGTAAATGAAAAATGGAGCAATGATGCTTCCTATTCTGGAGGCCATGGAACAGGCACCAACAGCTGTGTTCCTCAGGACTGTCGGGTAGAGCTCTGCAGAGTAGGCATACACAACAGCAAACGCTGTTGTCACTGCAAACTTGCCGAACATCTCAAACGTTATGGCAAGATAAACCAAGTCTGCAGAGAATAGAATATTAGATTTTAAATGAACAATTGACTGCATGACAGAAAGGAAGTTTATATTAAGGCAGCATTGAAACGCTGATGGCTGAGGTGTCATACGTGCTGGTATGAGCTGTATGATGAGTAGAAACACGCCTCCCATGAAGAGAGTTGAAAAGAGACTGAGTCGTCTGGAACACCAGCGGAACATAACCCATGACAAAATGTAGGCTGGAATCTCTACCAAAGCTGACAGGAAGCAGTTGAAGTAAGCGTTCCCATGGAGGTTTGCAGTGTTCAGGGAAAGAGCGAAGTAGGCGATGGTCAGGGTGTTCCTGTTGGGGATAAATTTGAATTATAAACAACAAACTATGAGGTGCTTGGTAGTCTTTGCTACTTGCTGACATGAAACTACGATGTGGTTGACAGAGGGATTGTCTTAATTTGCACATGAGCATTTCTATCCTGAAAGACTTAACCTCATTCACTTACTACTGCAAGAAATGAATTTATGAACCCATTTTAAACAGACTTTTACACAATGAAATTTTTGCTAAAGTAGGTGTATGACATAAATCTGAAATATGTGTTGATTTACAAAGTTATGTTCCAAAGAAATGGGTGATGTGCAATTAAATGCTAATTAAGTGCTAATTAAATGCTCTGCATTTAAACCCATTTCTAGATATAGTAGAGAGCAATAGGCTCTTGTCACAGTTGGCCCAGGAAAAATGTTTTTTTTTTTGTAAACTGTGTGGATGAAAAAACAAATAGCAAAGCACGGGAGTGGTAGCATAATGCTGTGGGATGTTTTCATCAGCACTAAGAGATAAACTGGGAGATATGGGAAAATTCTTAAGGAAAGTCCTGAATTTGGATGGTTACGTGAATACAGTATGCCCATTTTCTTTTTACTGTCTTTCTTTTTTATTCATTTTTTAAAAACATATTTAAATGTTTTTAACTTTTGTTTTTTCACTTACCTATTTTTTTTGTATGGTTTTTTTTTTTTTTGGGGGGGGGGGGGGGGGGGGGGTAATATCCCTCCAAATTGAATTTAATTTAAATTACAAGTTGGAACAAAAATGTGGACAAATCTGGATGAATACTTTTACAAGCCATATCAAATGTTCTCTACACATGCAATTTTTTGTTGTTACAAAGTCATGCACAAAGATGTTTAAGAGTTGTCACGTGTGATTGTTGAGCAACCACTTGACCACCAGCACCAGAGCAATGCAGTAATGAACTGTGATTACTGATGATGATTTTCACGTGTTCCTGACTGCATTAGCAAACTGCATCTGTTTTCAGACTCGGCATGCACAGGACAAGTACAGACATACTGTGCAGTTACATAAAACCTGATTTTGATCTTAGTTGCAGGCTTCACAGCACCTGACAGGTCATTATTTATTGTTAGTAAAACGGGCTGACATGTGTCTCAGATGACCCATGAACAGACAAGAACTGTACATGTACAGTATATGACCCGCAGTGTGCGTAAACTCTACAGTATGTCTGTTAGTGCATGAGTGTGCTTAGCTGTGTGTTCACTGTCACTATAAGGAATGTGGAGACCAGCTGGGACAGCAGGGACTCACCAGACTAGCCACAGCGTGATAGAGATCCAGCGGATGTTTCCAGTACGAAGCAGGTCACAGATGTTGTGGGTCTCCTTCTTCTCAGACTTAACTTCTTTCTATGGGGCAGCAGAGCGTGAGGGAAAAACAACCACTTTAACGAGCGGAGTCATCAGTGTGGAAATAATGTAATAATAAAGATGCTTTTAAATGCATGCCCACATGCTGAGTGAACGTGCACATGTTCACGTGTTTACACACGTAGAGAACAAACATGAAGAACCAAAAGTAAAAGAGAGAAAATGTTGCCCTTCAGTCCATTAACATTTATCAGATCATGAAGCTGTTTTTGTTGTTGTTGCTGCTAATTGATTTTCATGCATAATTCTATCACATGCAACTTGTATAAATTTGCAGTTTTAAATAAAAAGCAACCAAAAGACAAAAAAATGGCCAATTAGCCTCACATAAACTGTAGCAAAAGCTACAGGTGTCAAATTGTCTCTATGGCTCAATATGTGTTTATGTATCTAAAAGTCATTTCACTCTATATTACAGAAATATCTGTGACAGAAATGCATTGCAAAGGCAGGAATACTGTGTCTGTGTTCCCTAAATAATATATTTATTAAACAAGACACACTGCTGCTGAGAGTCAGCTCTTCATACAGGACAACATGCATCTAAAAATAGTAAATATCACAGTCTGAGGCAGTTTGGTTTTTACAGTGAAGTTCATGGGATTTTTATTCCTTCTTCCAACAAAAGGCTTCTACTTATGCATTGCCATGGTGCTTGTGGGCAGCTGCTAGCACCATGGCAACAAAACAAAACCTGTTATAAACACACTGATTTTTTGTGAGAAGGCCACAGTATCTATTCTAAATGAGACACTTTCTGATTTTGAGGGTTTTCTGAGTTGGTAAAGTGACGTTGGGACACACCATGGTAAGGTGGAAAAGTGTCTGCAAAGCTTTTGACAATAAAAAACATTTTTATGTTTGAGGGGTAACCATGGAGATCTCATAACCTTTACCAAACTACCATATCCACTTTGCTTCTTTTTTTTTTTTTTTCCTTTTCCAATTCAGCATCACAGGTTGACAGGAGCCCATCTCGGCTGCTACCAGACAAGAGGTGATGTACATCCCTGACAGATCACCAGCCCATCACAGGACCAACACAGACACAAATGAAACAACAACTACACTCGCTGCTCAGGTGAGCTTGAATTAAAGTGCCGGTGACCCAAACCTGCATCTTTTTGGACTTGGGAGAAAATTGGAGGGAAACATGCAAGGTTTCAACAACAGGTAAGCTTCATTCTTGCAATTCCTTCACTATCAATGCCAAGCTATGGACCCAGAATTCAATTCTGCAATGCAGGACATCCCACCATTAAAAAATGATGACATGTGAGGTCACTGATCCCTGTTATTTGTGTGTGTGAATATGGTCTTATTGAATAACTAGCTACTCAATAGCCATTGGCTACTCTATTCAAATATTTTTATCACATAACGTGCCGTTTTCTCATTTTTTAAGCGGTTAAATCCTGTCAAATAACGAATTATACTTTGGTATCCTGACCGTCTATCTACTTCTTATCGTTAGCTTTTTAAATTTTCTTTTTTTTTTTTCTTTTTTTTTGCAGGGCGCAGTGTTGGCTTCCAGATTTTAGTTGCATTTAATATAATTTCTCTTTTTACTGATTGAAATGTTCAATGCACCACCATGATAGGACATGGAGACTAGCCCAAAGCATGTTCTTTTGCTGCAACTATTTTTCCATACATAACTCTCCTCTCAGCATCCAGAAAGTTGAGTTTTAAGAACGTCATTTGACACTTTTTTCAGAATGCTTCAGAGCTTCTTTTGCATTGTTCACTCGCAAATGCTGAAAAAGTTTTATCACAACTTCACAAAGTCTTTTACTGTTGCTGCAACATGACTACAGAAGCTGTTAAAGCTTCTTCCATCTTTTACAGTGAAATAATTTGCCCACCCTGCAACCCAACAAGCAGTTCTTTTCCAGGTTATTACCTGACCTCTACTGTTTTCTGTTCATTTCTAAATAATGTGACCAACTGAGGTAAATATTCTTTTAGAAAAATGTAAGGATGCACGATATAATCGTCCCCCTATCGGTATCGGCCTTAAAACTGAGTAACGGACATCAGCCACCCCACCGATATTTAATTGATCTGGCCGCTTTTTGATCAGTCCAAAAAAGAAAAAAAAAACTTCTTCTTCTTCAAAAACCTCTTTTTTACAGATTTTAAAACTTCTAAAGACAGTTTCTTTTAAGATGTTCTGTGTGAACAGAGTTTATACACGGTCATTTGTGTAAATAACCAAAAATCCCCTGCTTTGGGGTATTGTTTTTCTTTTTTTCTTCTCAGGGAGAAGAAATTCCAGATCGTTCTAGGGTACGGTGTAATGTTTATAGTTTTGTTTGAACAACTGTCATTAAGTTTGACTTATTATACATAACAGAAGTTGAGGTATTTTTCTAATTTTGCACAAGGAATGAATATTACATGCTTTATTTTTTAGGTTTAATATCGGTATCAATATCGGTTATCGGCCACATGAGTTTTAAAATATCGGCATATCGGATATCGGCCAAAATTCCAACATTGTGCATCCCTAGGAAAATGCTTTATCTTTTTAAAAATGTCCTACTTTTTTGATGAACAATTATTTTAATTTTTCAAGGAAATGGGCAGCTGTTCTAAGTAGTTAAACAGAGGTTTTATAAAACTGTGCACTAGCTGGCTTTACAAATGAGGAGTGCGATCAAGCCTGAGCCTCAAACAAGCAAAATAATAAATGAATTAATCCCAAACATATCAGAGAAAACCTGGGGCTTTTTCAAGTATAATAGTGTAAAAACAATAATCAGACATGAATGTTGCTTAAATTATAAAAAGACTAACTTTAGATAACTTTTCCTGGAACAAGAGAAAATGTGTTGCATGAATTTTGACATCTCTGTCATCTAACATGTAGGTGAGGGTTCACACATTTGGAAAACAGTAAAAGATTATCCTGGGCAGTGAACCCTGAAAGGTTCGTCCTCCTTCATCCTCCCCTGGGAGGCGGCGAGGATGGATCTTAGAAAAACTGTAACCTTTCCATGTACTGGTAAGTGTTACAGGATTGCAGAACAGTAGTTTTTCCTCTCATGGCTGAATGCTCATTATTCTGATTGCAGACAAAAGACATGCATCTTAAGAAAATATCGTCATTTTTTAAAATTTAACTTAAGTTCAATATTTCAAAAGCAAAACAAACACATTTTTATTAAAAACTATTAAATGACAATCTTTTATATAATTTTCTTTGAGATGAGCATTCTTCATGAATGAATTAATATGTACATCTAACTGAATAAAAACACTGCACTGTCTATTAACAGAGTAACATCAAGAAGGGAAAACATGCAGTAACTTTACTGTTTCCACACTGTGACATCACAAAATGACTCCACACATCAGTTGATTGTTTTGTCTTACTTTGCAGTGAGCTAATATCCCTCAGCCATTGTCCTTTCTCTAAATAAACAAAGCCATCTGTACCCTGCTATTAATTTAATTAATGCAATTACTGCAATACAAATTACTAGAAATGAGTGAAAATAAACATTTTCAGTTCACAGAAATGTAAAAACTGACAAGATTGTCTGTTTTTTTAAATATTTCATGTGGTGAAAGCCGCAAATTTGAAGTTATGTCTGACTGTCAGCACCTTCCATGCACATCTTTAGATACTTTGGGGTAAAGCTTTTACAGGTTGAATATCAGATTCAGATAGTTAAGAGTATGGATAGTAAACTAAAAGTGAAAATCCCCTTTTCTCCAGTATACGTAAATGTTATCTTACCACTAAAAAGTAAGTTGTGTTGATATGTTTGAGTCTTTTTACCACTGCAGTGATGTTGCTCTTACCAGCAAAGGGCTAAAGATGACTGCTGGAGGCTCAATCTTGTTTGTCTTAGCAGCTTTTCTGATTATGGCCTCAGCATCCTTCACTCTTCCCTGAGAGAGCAGCCACCGAGGAGACTCTGGGATGAACCTGCCGCGTTGCACAACAGAGGGGACAGAGAAGCAAGCAAACTCAATTCACGGGAACAGAAAAAACATGATGTGGATGTAAGGTACAACTGGATTTGTCTTCACTTATTTTCAGCATGGCTGCCTGTAGTCATGAAGTTACCATCAAGGATGTTCATGAGACTTCAACAATTTGTTGTTTCCATTTAATAAAATTGTTTTGTCTTTAATATCTAAGTAATATGTTCCTTGAAAACATTTTAATTTCATTCAGCATCAATAGTGCATTGCAAGGAGTGCATTAATATCTCCCAGTGTAGTGATAAAACCCATATAAAAGTATTGGTTGGTTTCCACTTAACAAGATTTAATGAGCCATTCCCCGTTACACTGTTCTAGCCATAAGTACTTACACTTGCATGGCTTAATCTTTGAGACAAGCAAACCAGTCATTGGTAAAATCAGCTGGGTCACTCCATCCTGCTAAATACCCTGGACTCCTGACTTATTAGCACATCAGGACTACTACTTTGGCAGAGTGTGCAGCCACTTCTCAGCAGTGTGTCTTCTCGGTAAGTTTTTTACCAGAGTGATTAACCCCTCTTCTTCTCTTGGCTGCAGTGTTTCTGACCTCTTTCCAAATCAGTTTAATTAGCCAATGAGATGTCACCACAATCTCTATTTTATCTAGTCTTTCCTGTTTCTTGCTGTCCCACTCCAAACTTTTCTTAAAAATTGCTGCTATCAAATTTAAAAAGTAAATGTGCTGTCAAAATAACTTTATTTTTGATTAAAATTCAGATTCACATAATATAGGGTTTAAATAGATCGTTATTACAATACGAAATGTTTTTCAGATTTCCTAAAAGTGCAACTTTAAAACATTTTCGTGTCTTTCTAATGCAACAGTTGAAAAATCATAAAATGGACAAAAGATATTAAGAAATCATAATCATAATCATTCATATTGAAATATCATATACATATGTGTGTATCTAAAAAGATATCAAAGTGTTTTCCAGGGCATATTTACCTCAGTTGTGTTAGTCACACACACACAAAAACACATATATATATATATACACATATATATATATATATATATATATATATATATATATATATATATGTGTGTGTGTGTGTAGAGAGAGAGAGAGAGAGAGAGAGGGTGCAACAATACTTGTATTTGTATCTAACCAAACTGTTCAGGTGTGTATCAAACCATGACCACTGTGTATCAAATATGGAACAATACAGTTTTTAATTTATTTTATCTACTTGTGTTCTGACAATGAGCTCAGTGTTCAAAACTCAATGGATCAGCATTCGACTACATTCAGGTCTGGCATTTTGAACTACTTTGGTTTTCACCTTAAATATGACCCTGATAGTAAGCCGTTGTGGACAGAAGGACATTGGGTTAAAAAAAGAATGAAAATTCATTTTTTTGTATGGAAAAAATATCAAACCATGACACTAAAGTATGGAACCAAACCGAATCAAACCATGAATTTTTTGTACAGTATCTGTGCTGTTTATACCAAAAGGGAAATTTATATATATATATAGATAGATAGATAGATAGATAGATAGATAGATAGATAGATAGATAGATAGATAGATAGATAGATAGATAGATAGATAGATAGATAGATAGATGATATATATATATATATATATATAGATAGATAGATAGATAGATAGATAGATAGATAGATAGATAGATATAGAATCACATTTATTAGTAAATTTGGGATTTTGCTGAAATGTCGTTGATTGTGGAGTCTGATTGGTAGAAAATGACAGGCACTTTAAAAATCTAATTTAAAAGAGAAAAAGAAATCCTTCACAAAAGTAGCTGGAATCAGTCAACTAAAACAGACACACAAACACACACCCACCTACCACCAGAGAGGCATACAGAGGCAGTTTGGCAGTGTGAGGCCGAGGAGAAGCATCCTCCAGTCTCTGATGAGGAAAGCAAGCAGTGGCAGAAGCATGTAGCCCACAGCGAAGAACAGACACACTCCCGCAGTGGAGAAAACCGTCCGAACACAAGGTCCTAATATTTCCGTTCCTTGGGAAATTATTTGAAAATCCAGGTTAAAATTTATTTTTGTATCACAATGAATAAGCAGAAACACCAAGAACTGACGTACCTAAGACAAATGCAGCCACGTAATTGGAAATTTGTGACAATCCAACAAAAAAGTACACAGCACAAAACGCGGTCCAGCTCTGAGAGAAAACTTCAACAAAAGTGGAGACCATCTGGAGCGCCATGGTACCAAACAGTACTATTTTTCTCCCATACCTGAAAATGACACAAGAGTAAGTAAGAGAACATATTATACAGAGTAGTTATTTTGTCTCATACTGTGTTTAATTACTCTGTAACGTAAATTAAACTAACTGAAAATCATTCTTTATATTCTCTCTTGCCATTTGTTTTCTAAAGCTTTTATTTGCTGTACTGATAGACTGTTACAACCTTTCTGATTTTATCCAGTGAATGTGGGAACTATGAAGAAGGTCAAATATATAGCAGAGGCAGAGCCAAGAGTTAGTTTTATGCAGGATGTGGTTGAGATATAAACCAGCAATTGAGGTGAAAAAAAAAGTGATTTTCTTTTGCAGATGAGCAAAATCATGATTCAAAGTAAACAGAAGTTGCATTTAGTGTTGTTACACCAGAAAATCTTATGAGGGATTCAACATCCTTGAGGAAAAATTAATTCCAAATTGTCTAAATTAAGGTATTAAATAAAAAGGTATTTAAAAGGTAATTAAGGTGAAAATTAGGGTATATTTTTATGCCATACTCAAAATAATTAACCAGCAAGTTCTAGTTCCCTTTCATTTTATTGAATTTTATGAAAGTCTGGTGGGTAAGTCATTACATTTACTGCTGCTTGGTTTATCTTTTTAAATTCTGTTTCCATTTAATGCAAAGGTACATTGCAAAAGTATTTACAGTAAAAGTTTATTTTTTTCTAAAAGAAGAAGTCATTTTATTTAATCAGAAAAGGTTTTTATCACCAAATACAAAGCTAAACTGGGACTAAGCCATACAAGTTTTTACAAGAGAAAGGTTTAAAAAATTGATGACCTCAAACTAAATGAGAATGGTATGAGTTATCAGTTTTAGGTTGAGGGTCATATTCATTGTCTTGTGCTGGTTCAGGCATTCATAAAGTATCTGTTTCTGTCCATCAACTTCAGTCTGTCCTACCCAAACAGTTTGAGACTGGCAGTCCAGCTTCCAGTAAGTTGCCATAAATGGGTAACGAGAAACTTACTGGCAGTAATACTGCCAGTAAAATAAACAGCTAACAATGTGAAGTTCAAGAAGATGAACAATCTGGTAACTGATTAACAACAGGAAGGACTTCTTGTCATTCAGAGCTCAGAAGACCATCAGCTGAAGGTCACATTCTAAATTGGGAAAATGATCATGATAGCTTATTTTAAGTCATCACTTTAGTTTTCAAAGCTACAGCAGTGTTAATGATAAGATATGTTTTTCTTCAACCACTAGCTTTTGTCCATAACCTGTCGGACAGCTGTCCTGAAATGAAGGAGCCGGTGAGAACACCGCCGAAGTACAATGAAGAAGTCAGTGGGTTCTTCCAGCTTTCATCACACACCAGGTCCCACTAAAAACACAGGCATGTAGATCAGAGTTAGAAACAGAAACTTTAAGCTATTAGTGGACAAAAGGTTGAAAAAAAAGACTAATAAATGTTTGGAGAAGAGGCAACAGCTAAATAAGAAAAAAAACAAAAACCCTATCACAATCCTAATTGCCAAGGTATCTGCATCTACACTTGTTTTCTATCTGTCAGACAAACAAAGGGATTCTTATCATTGGAAAATGTGTGTATGATTCAACATCTAAGACTCTGGCATTCTGTAACCCTGACATGTTTGACCCATAAAAGGCACCACATGTAACTGAGTCTCATCTCCTCGGTTAAAAGCAGCAGCCTCCTCTGAATGTATGGAAACACACCTCAGTGATGATAGTAGACGTGTACACACTGTGGTCATACTCCCATCCGTCCAAGCAGTACTCTTTCGGCACATTGGACAGATTAACGTCAACGCCGGGTAGCAAGCCTTTCTCCGAGAAACTCACTAAGTCGTCCAGTTTGTATCTGGAGCACTTGCTCGGCACCAGCGCGCGCCCACGGCTCTGGTCCTCCTCCAGCGGGATGCTGCTGTTCCTCCATGCGGCGGTGAGGTTAAGGTGCGCGGGTATGAGGCAGCTGTGAGGCGGCGTGTCGGCGAGAAAGACTATAGCCAGGGCGGTGAATCCGTTGGGGATGGTGGTGAGGCAGAGGAGGAAAAACACCTGCTGCTGGAAGCGTCCCCACTCTCCGAGGAAGGCAGTTTCAGCCTCGTAGTCGGTGGCTTTGTTGGTTGCTGAAGACTCCGCGCTCATGTTGGGGAAGAGTTAGGAAACAGAGTTTAGACAGAGCATTTCTAAAACAGTGGTTTTGTTTCAGCAGCAAAACCATCCCACCCGCCACCCGCTGTAATAAATTTTTGCCAGCAGTTTTCTGAATTAACCTTGTCGTCAAAGGTTTAGTCTTAGGGTTTGATGTAGGCTAAACTAAACTATAATCCCGAGCTTTCCCTCCTCAAATGATTAACTGTGGCACACACTTACAATGTTAACATGCGACAATAACATTTTTATGCTCTTACTGTTTCACTTTTATCACCGCTGAGATGAACCATGCAGCACTTTTTTAGTTAATGAAGAAAAATAACCGATTTTCAGTCAAAGCCAAATAGGTTGAATAAAGATTCTTCATATGAATGTATGTTGTACATTTTCAGCACTGACAAAATTGTGATAAATCAAAAGCCTAATCTCAAAAGGCAAAGCAATTTTATCTGTAGGCTATGGCACATTTCATGTACAAGAGAATTCAAAGTGTTTTAGACATTGAAAATATTTCAGATGCCAAATAAACATTACATTAAAAACATAAAGAGAAACAAAATCATATTAGGACATAAAAGGTGTGGGAAAATAATAAAACCATGTAGAATAACTAAATTAAATAAAAAATTACATAAGGAAACAACAGTCAAGTTAAGTTGGTAGATACTGTGCTGATAGATGCATGAGAAAAAATGGATTTAAAAGTGTCTACTTTTGGTGAAACTTAAATCTACACTGAATGTGTGCAGCATAACAGCTAGCTGCTTCTTCATGTTTAGTCTGGACTCTGGACTAGTTGACACTGAGTACTTGGATCTAAGCCCTGCTAGGTTTATTCACCGAACATATCACAGATGTACAGTATTATGGGCCTAAGCTGTTCTGGGATTTGTAAACTATCAGATTTTAAAATCTATTCTCTGACTGACTGGAAGCCAGTGTAAAGGTGTTCAAACTGGTGTGACGTGTTCAGATCTCTTAGTCTCAGTTAAAACTCTACCAGTAGTGGGAAAGTCTTGTTAAAAGATCATTACATTAATCCAGGTTGCTGGAAGTGAAAGCACGGATGAGTTTCTAGTGTTCTTTGTTATTGTTTGATAGGAAACAAAACTTTACATTTTGTTGATGTTTTTGAGCTGGTAAAAAGCTGCCTTGGTGATAGCTTTGATATGGCTGCTGAAAGTCAGATCTGAGTCTGTTTACACATGAAGGTTATGATTATGAACTTGATCAGTGATATTAAGAGTCCAAGTCTCAAGGTGTTTAGTAATACTAACCCTTGTTTCCTTGTCACTAAACAGAAAAAGCTCAGCTTTGTCCTCATATAAACATAAAAAATATATATTTTATCCAGTTGTTTATTTGTTCCAGACTGACGTGAGTTTGTTGGGCTGTAGTCGTCTGGTGACGTAGACATAAAACTGTGTATGGTCTGCATTATTGTGATAAGGGTTCTGTAATATTTGACCCAAAGGGAGCATATAAGTTGAACAGAAGTGGTCCAAAAACTGACCCCTGGGGGATTCCACAAGTCATAGCCAATCAGATTCATAGTCAAAAAAGACCTATGAAGTTTACACATCATCCATTCTTGTTAATTAGCCTCCTATATAAACTAAATTTAATCCACAAGTCATACAAATTAAGTGATGCTAAAAGAGTTGCAGGTTTATTTTCAGGCTGAGGTGATAGAAAAACATGATTTTTCACAAACAGCAGAGTTAAAGAGGATCCATCCATCCAAACAATCCAGAGGAAAGGAAGACTGGGTTGAATCTTTGCAGCTGTCGGAGCACAAGCCTCAAATTGATGAAGAAGTCAGCGTCGATAGATATATACTGTACTCGGTCAGATACAATTCTGTTTTATTACATACTTTCAAATTACTGAGTACTTTGAGGTTTAAAAAGGCTCCTTAAAACATTGTTATTTACTTATAACAGATTACTACTTGTTGATATGCTCAAAATATTTTGAAAATGTTTTGTAGCCTTCATGTCAAATTCATCAAATGCTGACTTTATTTATTTATTGTCCTTAAAGGGGAAGTTCAGGATTTTTGACATAGAGCCTCATTTTTAGGTGAGCCAGGATACTATTTATTACTGGATACAGTTTTTTTTTTTTTTTTTTTTCTTTTTCTTGTCCTGTCCAGCATCGAAGCAAGCAGAATGGAAATCTGATTGCTTTTTCTGTTGAACAGTTTTGCTTTACCAAGCGGGCTTTATGAACATAAGGCTCCACTTGATATCATGTTTATTCATTTTATTTCTTTATTTAAACATTTGTCTATTACACCATTCCATTTCATACTGCTGGGCCTGACAAGGGAGAAATGAAAGTTAACAGAGGTAATGATAGAAAGTGAAACAGAGAGAAAGGAGTAAGGAAGAGGAAGAGAGAGAGGAGAGAAAACATGAATCCACTTACACAGTTCACTGGTTCATCTGTACAGCGATCCCTAAACAACCAAGGTCTCTGTTGGAAAACAAAACAAGCAATCCCCTACAGGAGGACCTGCAGGTGGCTTAAATATCCTCAGATCATACAAACACACACAAACACACGCAGAACTACGCAGAGAAGAGGTACAACCTAGTCAGCGCAATGGGAAGCAGTGTCACAGTGTCAACATGCATAATAAAGGGTGCTCCGTGGTGATACAATCATGCAGATGCAGCCTCGTCTCTGCAAGGAGGAGGAAGCCCGCAAGGCTCACGACCCAGGCCCCCAGCAGCCACCCAGAGGCCCAGATCCCAGCTACCCCCTACCTACCCCCCCCCCCCAAAGAGCGGACATGCATCCCCCGAAGGGCGGCAAAAGGCGGCCCCAGCCGGAGCCCCCTGCAGTCTGGGGGCCCAGGCCCCAGCGGACCAAGACCAGCAGCTGCCGACCCCACCGGGCGCCGGGCGTCCCCCGGAGCGGAGACAGCGCCGGGCCCAGGGCCCAAGCGCCCAGGAGCCAGCCCCCCCCCCCCGGACCCGGGCGGCCCAACCGAAACCCAGGAGGACCGGACCCCCCAGACGACGCCCCCCCAGGGCAGGCCAGCCCCCACCCCCAACGTCCCTGCCCCACACACCTGACACCAGGGCGCCACCACCTCTACCACCCCCTACCCCGCCACCACGCTCACACACACACTCCCCCACACACCTACCCCAACACTAGGGCTGAAAGATATACCGTCACCGCATCCACATCGAGACACGGGCACCCAAGACATCAACACCGCAAGAGCAACCACACACAAGATACAGATCCCCCCTGCGCCCGCCCCGCATACAAAGCCCCGGAAGCCACAAACAAAACCGCACCCCCCACCAAAGCGCCCGGCCCCCAACCAACCCGCAGCCACACCGCACCACACCGACACCAAGATGCCCGGCACGAATACCGAGATACGAACCTCCGCCCCACACCGCCCAGCCCTACCCAACACCTCCGTGTACCCCCCACACACACACATACACCCACCCACTCCGCTCTCCGACCTTACATACCCACACTCACTCCTCCCTCCACCCCCAACACTCTCCTCCCTCTACCGTCCACACCTACCCCCACCTCCTCATACCCTCTAACACACACATGCACTCCCCCCACATAACTGCACCAACCCCTCCCCTACCCCCCCACACATACGCCCCCACCTCCCTATACCCCCAATACCCCATACAGTCCCCCCTTACATGTCCAGCCCCGCCCATCCCTCTGACCTATCACACTCCCGCCCTTCCTTCCTTCAGCCCCTCATGACCATCCCTACTAGACACTCACGAGCATGCCACTCCTTCCTCCATCCCCCTTTCCTCCAACCACTTACCCACATCTCCTCCCTCTTCCAGCCCAAGTTCCTCCCTCCCACATTTCCTCTTTCACACTCTCATTCATTATTCTCACATACCCACCTCTCTCTTGCCCATGCCCTCGTGCCTCCTGAGTGGTAGCTCGGGCCGGGGAAGGAGCCGTGAGCTCCAAGCCCCCAACACATCCCCCCCCCCCCGGACGCAGCAGGCCAGACATCCCCCAGGCCAGCAGATCCCCCGCAATGCAGCCAGCCTTAACCACTGGCGCGTGAAGCAGCCACTGTCCCCCCTCCCCCAGTAGCGCCCGGGAGACCGGGGTATGAAAGGACCCTGTCCCCCCCCCCACCCCCCGCTCATGACTGTGTGTGTAAGATGTGTGTTGTTTGCAGTTAAAACTAAGGGGCAGTGCCAAGTCATGCCGGGAGTGGGGTCGCGTAGGGGGCATAACCGGCCCCTCCCTCCCTCCACACACTATATGGCCCGCCCCTCAGAAGTGGTTGTGAGCTGTTGTTATTTTATGTGTTTAGGTGTCTAAGTGTGGTTAAAACTGGGGAGCAGGCTGTCTCTAGACGTGGCAAGCAAAGGCACTTTGGTGCCCTCCCTCACCACGCCCGCTTGACACGCACCCTCCCCAAAACCCTACGTGTGTGTGTGTGAGGTAGAGCAGGGGGGGGAGGTCTTGGGAAAGGAGACCAGGGGGGTATGAATTCCCCCCCTGGAAGAAGAGCCGTTACCGGCATTAGGTACCCCTGCCTCCCGGGATCCCCCCAGGGCAGAAGGGGGCAGGCATGGCCGCCCCCACGGCCCGGCGTTCACCACAGAGGGGCCAGCCTCTATAGCCAACTGGATACAGTTTCAACATATTTCATTCCATTATTCTAGTTCCAGGAGGTTTGCCAAACTAAAAAAAAAAAGTTTATTTTTTTTCTCATTAATGTACACTCAGCGGCACCCCATCTTGACAAAAACAAACAAACAAACAGAAATGTAGAACTTTTTGCAAATTTAAAAAAAAAGAAAAACTGAAATATCACGTGGTCATAAGTATTCAGACTCTTTGCTCAGTACAAAGTAGAAGCCCCCTTTTGAGCTGGTACAGCCATTAGTCTTCTTGGAAATGATGCAACCAGTTTTCACACCTGGATTTTGGGATCTTCTGCCATTCTGTCAGGTTGGATGCTGAACGGTGTTGGACAGCCATTTTCAGGTCTCTCAATTGGGTTTAAAGGCAGGGTAGGGGATCCTAGAAAAACGGTTCAAGCAAGTTACATTTTAAAAGATACAGCCCCCGAAACCACGCCTCCAGAGCACATGAGCGTGTGCACGGATGGTTTACAAGCGAAGATAACCAATAACAGCCAAGTGGATAGCTCGTTAGCTTGCTAGTAAACAGAGGAACCACGTGTGTGTTAAGTGTTAATTTGCTCACCTCCCAACTCCTCCTGCAGTCTAAAACATCCACACTGTAAACACCTCCATGACTTGAGTTTGATAGACATATCATCATTCAATCAATAAGCACGGGCCATTCAAAACAATTGGAGTGGGGTTTTTTTTTCAGTCCTGCACGTTCCACAGGTGACCAAATTTTTACATTTTTGTGTCAGAACATTTAATTAATTGCCTGCCGTTGGGGTGTGAAGGAGATTTTAAGCAATAAAGTAAAAAAATGCTCCTGGAAAACCCCCACCCTGCCTTTAAGTCAGGGCTCTGGCTGGGCCAGTCAAGAATTGTCCCAGAGTTGTTCTGAAGCCACTCCTTTGTTATTGTAGCTGTGTGCTGAGGGTCATTGTCTTGTTGGAAAGTGAACCTTCGGCCCAGCCTGAGGTCATGAGCACTCTGGAAGAGGTTTTCTTCCAGGATCTCTCTGTACTTGGCCACATTCATCTTTCCTTCAATTGCACCCAGTTGTCCTGTCCCTGCAGCTGAAAAACACCCCCATAGTATGATGCTGCCACCACCATGTTTCACTATTGGGATCGGATTCGGCAGGTGATGAGCAGTGCCTGGTTTTTCTCCACACATACCGCTTAGAATTAACTCCAAAAAGTTCAATCTTGGTCTCGTCAGATCAGAGAATCTTATTTCTTACAGTCTGGGAGTCCTTCATGCGTTTTTTTGGCAAACTGTATGCAGGCTTTCATATGTCTTGCACTTAGGAGAGGCTTCCGTCGGGCCACTCTGCCATAAAGCCCCGACTGGTGGAGGGCTGCAGTGATAGCTGACTTTGTGGAACTTTCTTCAATCTCCCTGCATCTCTGGAGCTCAGTCACAGTGATCTTTGGGTTCTTCTTTACCTCTCTCACCAAGGCTCCTCTCCCACAATTGCTCAGTTTGGCTGGATGATGGGCTCTAGGAATAGTTCTGGTCGTCCCAAACTTCTTACATTCAAGGACTATGGAGGTTACGGTGCTCTTAGGAGCCTTTAGTGCTGCAGTAATTCTTTTGTAACCTTGTCCAGATCTGTGCCTCACCACAACTCTGTCTCTGAGCTCCTTGGACAGTTCCTTTAACCTCAGGATTCTCATTTGCTCTGACATTCTCTGTGAGCCGTAAGGTCTTATATAGACGGGTGTGTGCCTTTCCTAATCAAGTCCAATCAGTTTAATTGAACACAGCTGGACTCCAATGAAGGAGTAGAACCATCTCAAGGAGGATCAGAAGAAATGGACAATCTGTGAGTTAAATATGAGTGTCACTGAAAAGGGTCTGAATATTTTTGACAATGTAATATTTCAGTTTTTAATTTTTGCAAAGATTTCGACATTTCTGGGTTGTTTTTTTGTTGGTTTTTTTTGGGGGGGGGAGGTTGTCAAGATGGGGTGCTGAGTGTACATTAATGAAAACTAAAATTAACTTTTTTGATTTTAGCAAATGGCTGCAATCAAACAAAGAATTAAAAGTTTAAAGGGGTCTGAATACTTTCCGTACCCACTGTAGATATTAGGTGAATGACTAACACTTTTTGAGTGGTGGATTTCTTACAATAGATTAAGAGGGAATAGGTTACTTGTGACTTCTAGAAGGTTCTTTTTATTTGTTTTGAATTAGTTTTTTTACATTTCTTTTTTACTTTTTGTATGTGTCATATTCTTGATAAAATGTGTCTAACTGATCTGTGTCTAATAGATGAACTATAAAGTTTTTTTTTTTGTTTTGTTTTTTATCCCCATATGTTAAATGTTGATATTGGGCATTTCCAGTTTGAGCCATTAAAAGGTTGTCAATAATTTTAAATTTGAAAAAGAAATTGTGATATACTATGTAAGAAAGCAGTTGGTAGAAAAGCCTCTATGGTCTTGATTATGTGCTATGTCTTTCATGTAAGAAAAAGAAGAAGAAGACGCTGGAATCACTGGTTAAGTTAACATGACATAAACAAAGTTTTTACAACATTAATTACTAAAAGCAAGCTTACTGCTTTCTTATTCTTGTTGAAACAGAAAAGACTTCCAATAAAGATAAAGACTCCAGGCCTTTTTATCTTAATAATGACTCATGCACTTTTATCTTTGACCCAACATAAGAATTCAGTCCTTTTTTTGATGCTACACTTCCATAAAGACTTCTTTCTCAGAGGAGTCGCCACTGCCCATCCACCTCATACTGAAGTTACAGGTAAGACAAGTAATTTTTAGAAGTAATTATTTTCTAATAGCTAGTTATATCATAGTTGTGAAAACAAAATATATTTGGGGGAAATCAAAACTTATAGACATGATATGAGAAAGAGGATACCTCTCTGACCAGTAGATAAACTGGAGCTGGAGCTCTCAACCTGTTGGATTGTAACAAAGGGTGGGCATGGTGGTGGAGCAGGGTGAGGAGGGGCAACTAACTTAGCTCATGAACAAAATCAACACCAGCTGGCAAAAGTTCCTTGGGTTTACTACAGTATCATGTATGTTTAATTTGTAGAGGAAAAAACAGGAAGAAGTTTCATCAAGTTCATAGAAAGCACACGTGCCAGATTATTCCTTCAATCTGATCCACTGCCAAGAAACCAGGAAACTCCAGAAGTTGTTTCATCTGATAGAGAAACCATCTGTGAAGCAAAAACCTAAAAGCAGAAAGTGTTGTTTTAACACTGACTTTCTGCAAACTTTGAACACTTATTTGGCTCTAGACAGCAGCAAGGGTGCCCAAAGTTTTTGCCTCCAAGGGCCAAAGTGAAAATGTCCCACCTGACCTGTGGGGCAAAAAGCAATTTAAGAGTAAAACACAAATAAATGCAAAACATTGTTCCTTATTGTTCAAAAAAATAAATCAATAGAATCTTTTCCATCCGAGCAAATAACACGCTATACAAAAATCATCCTGGTCCTCATCCAGACGGTTATTGTTTTATTGTAACAGCTGAGAGAGAATCAGGTGGAGGGCTTGATAAAAGGAGCAGGGCAAGATCCGATAAGTAATTACACCAAGATAACAAGCCCCAAAACTCACAACAATATTTGCTAACAATTTCACAGAAAAACAAACTAAAAATTGCAAATGGACATGGCAACACTGGCTTCAAGCTTATTGCTGCATGTGCATAGGCTGATCAGCTGTCAGTGCAATAAGTGGAAAATGACAAAAGTAAAAATAAAAAAAATATTATTAAAATCATTACATTAATTTTGAATTGTGGTTCAACAGTAATATAAATAAACAAACAAAAAAAAAACAAGCAAAAAAGGATGATAGGGCTCCTGAACTAAAATCTTATCGAGCAACACTTTGAAGCTATCACTGCAATCAGGTGTTTTCTGTAACGCCCAATCAGATTTCTACACCTCTTGATGGGTATTTTGGTCCACTGTCCAAGAGCAAAGTGCTCTATTTTGTTTGGGACAGTTTTTTTATTCGTTTTTTTATTATTATTATTATCATGATTATTATTACTATTAGTTTTTAAAAGCACAATTCAAAATAAAATGTTTTATTTATTAAAGTATAATTTAGTAAATTTGTATTTATTATTTTCAGTTTCTTGTTTTTTGAATTACCATTGTGAACTTAGCCTTTTCTTTAATGGGAGTGCTTGTAAACCTTCATATGCCACTATATATGAAATTGATGTAAATATAGTCTGCAATATGAAAATAGAAAACACAAATGTGAAGCACTCCAAATGTGTCATAACACTATGTTCAGTTTTTAAAAGCATTTAATTTTTCATGTTGATATGACCAGTAGTACCATGAGTGAAGTGTGTAACCCCATACAACCCTGTATAAAGCACTGGAGACTAGGGTTGCCATAAGCTATTGTTTGGATAACCGACTAGTCACCGATTATTTTGGTGATTAGTTGACTATGGCACTTGCCAGGCCGGCATTGTAAATAAGAATCTTGTTCTTAATGTCTTTGCCTGAAATAAAGGTTAAATAAATAAATAAATTGTAGCATATTTACAGTCCCAGTCAAATGTTCAGACACTTTGTCATTGAACGTAATGGAAAAACGTGTCCAAACCTTTTATTGGTAATGTGTGTATATTTTTATGTCAGTATACAATTCAAGAAAAGCTGACCCCAATGAGTACATACATGAGTCAGAAATTCAAACAAGGCAGCGGAATGTATAGTAATAGTTTTGAGAGGAAAGACAAAGCTTATAAACAATAAACAATTAGTCGATTATGAAATTAGTTGCTGACTATTTTGATAGTCGACACTCAATTAGTCGAATAGTCAATTAATTGACTAATTGTGGCAGCCCAACTGGAAACCTCCATAATGAAAGTGTTATTGCTGATCCAAAGTCAATGTTAATAAGTCATAACATTTTTGCTGTAGTTTTGGTATCTAATGCAGACCGACTGAGAAGATACCGGAAGAGAAAATAATACATGTGATAGAAAAAAAATTTAATTATGGGTTAATACAACAAAAATCCCATCATTTAAAAGATGCTCTAAAGTAACCCCAACACAAAACAGCCTCCCTTTACAGTCATGCTGATTGCATCTGTGTACTCTTCTTTTATGCCACGTGTATCCAATCGCAGTCAAAGTCTCTGGTTGTGTGCACCATGATCCTCTGTATCTGACCAGTAAAAGCTGGTGTAAAAGCTCCTGTTAATGATTACACACGCTGCTAAATGCTGTTTCTGTTTAGAAACAAAAGCTGGTCAGTAGATATTCATGCTTTGCATCATACAGAACCTCACTGATTCGATTAATGATCAAGTGAAGACAGTTTGGACACAAAGTATTTCCACCATTGTTTTAAATATGCAGTCCACTTACATGCTGACCTAAAAAAAAGACTTGGCTTGTTTAATTTTTTTTAAAAAAGGTTAATATGAAACATGCTGCATCTGTGTTGTATGTTAAAACCTCTCATTCACTGTCTGTGCATATACAACCGTATAAATTATTGTTACATTTAGCATGTTTTTAAGTGTCATTTAAGATAAACCTGCTAGAAAAATAATCGAAGCTCATCCACTTTGGGAAAAACTGAGGAACAGTGACTTTCTTAGTGCAGATTTACAGCATCTTCACCTTTGATTTACGCTGAAGAGCCTAAACCCAGCTGTGAAATCTGTTTAGAGTCATCAAGCATTTTATCAAACATTGATTGAGGAAGTTTTGATTAGCTGTCTAAGGAGGACAAAAGACCTCAGACGATGATTAATCTTGTCAGACATTCAAGTCCTGAGCAAAAGATAGAATACAACAGCCTTGCTAATGGAAACAAACATTTATATCCTTTCATGCAGGTGATAATGTCCAGGAAGGCAGGCCATTGTAAAGTCAGTTTGATCCAGTTGGTTTGAATAACACATTGTTGGCATTTTGTTGATCTAGTAGACTGTTTTTGCAGCTAAAGCATTGTTAATGCATAAAACGATTTTCCAAAACAAAAGAAGTATTAAAAAACAAAAAAAAAAAGAGGGAAATATAAAGAGGGAGAAGAGAGGGGGAAAAAGGTGAAATAAAAAAAGGGGGGGGGAAAAAGGGGGGATTTTTTGGGCAAATTCGGATTACTCGGAGGCATATTCGTGACAGGACCATCAACTGCCACACAACAATTCAAAACCCTGCTTCTTTTCTCAAACTGAGTGTTATGTGTGCTAACTTACTTTTCTCCTCACACTCGGACTTCTCCTGTGCTCTTTTGAAACTTTTCTATTGAAACTTTTACTATATTTGTCCTGCACATTTTTGGGTTGTTGTTGTTTGTAGAGACATAAAAACAGCCCATAGAGGTGATTTATTCTCATGATCAAGTACTGTAGAGTGGGTAGAAAATCTAAACAAGCAAATGTTCATAATCCAAAATATTCAATTCAGGAAATGGTATCAAGATTTTTGGTCAATTCTGAATATGGGATTATAACAGTTAATGTTATCTGTATGTGGGCTGAAGATTACTGTTGGCATAGTTATCATCATTGGTTCAAACAAAAAGTAAACAGATTATATTTAGATTTTTCTTTTTGACCACTCAAAACGCTTTTACCCTGCACATTCACCCATTCACACACATTCATACACCCTGGGAGTTATCTATGAAGTCACTCACTGATGAGAGTATCAGAGGCAATTTGGGCTTTATCTGGCCCAAGGATACTTTGACTTTGGGGACTGAACCATCAACCTTCCAACAGACAAACGACCGCTCTACCCTGTGCCACAGCTGCTCAGATGATATAGAAACTAAGGATGTCTGATGTTATCAGCCTACCGATATTATGGGTCGATATTAGCATTAAAGGTGCCATGACATCAAATTTCACTTTTCTGGGGTTTTGGGTGTATAATATGATCTGTTGTGCACTGATGAGGCCATGTGAATGTCCAGAGTGAGAATCAAAGTTCCTGTTTATGGTCTGTCAGCTTTGTCTCTCTGCTCAGAAACAGTTGAATCAGACAGCAGGCTATCATTCTACGTAGTTCTATCATTCTACGTAATTTAATTGCTCCAATAAGAGCACACTATCAAGTAAACAGCGCCCCCCCCCCTCTCTCTCCTAACGGTTTATGCACCGTCCGCTCCCCCCTCCCCTCCCTGTCTGATTCAGCTTCGTGTATGGAGCTAGTAGTAACTTCTGTGCAGTCAGGTCTGGATTTTCAAACAAATGGATTTAAAAGCAAACTTCTGCAGCAACACTGATGGAGGCGACCACAACCTTGTCATTACCTGTAAGTTTATTTATTTTCTAAATGCTGTCTTGTCTGATAAATGTAGCTCACACTGTCTGAAGTGAGCCGTGTTGCTAGCAGTTAGCCTTTAGCAAACTCCGACCGCAGCTTGACCTAGATTCTCCAAATAAGGTCATAGCCAAATAAGGTGTAGCCAATCAAAATGAAGTCAACGTGGTCTCCGGGTAAAGCTCCATATCATCACCAGACCCAACTGTATTACTGAGGAAGTGAGGTCTGGCGTTTCAAAACAATACTCCGCTGTAAAAAATGCCGTTTTTTTCTTTGGAGTATTTGCATATGCAGTAATGCCAACAACATAAACTAGTTTTTAACTGCTATGTCATCACTCCTTTAAAATGTGATATCGGAAAATATTGGTATCATTTTTTTGTACCAATATTTTTAAAAACGAAATCCCTCAAGTATTTCATAGTAAAATCTGGCTGGATTTTGTTACAGAACAACAAAATCTTGCAAGATCTTGTTCCATTAGCAGCGGTACGGCATGTAGAAAAGTCCCTGTTATCCTGTAAAAACTTCATATCCCAGCATTCCTTTTAGTTATGGTGCAACTGCTGCTGCTACAGACTGATCTGCTTTGAATCTGCTTATGTCTGGTTTTAAGTTGTTGGTTAAGTTACAATGGTATCATAAAGATTATATTTTGTCACATGTTGACTAACCGCTGCTAGTATCTGATATATGGCAGCCAGATGTCCAAATGAACTCCTCTGGCTGAGTTAAGGCTATTTTGAGATCTTTGCTCTCAGAGCTAAGTTATAGCTGTATTTTTCAAAATATGAGAGGTACAACCTCACAGTTCTCTGCATACATGTATATCAGTATCATTTGATATTAGATATCAGTAAAAAAAAAAAAAAAAAAAGCCAATATCAAACATCCCTAGAGACATTTACTGTCAAGCTAAGCGAGGGACCTTATTGTCCTCTTCCAGTTCTTTATCGTGATGTAATAAAAACCAGTAAACTCATATACCTTGTACTCTGTGAACTCAAACACATCCAGAAGGAGGCAAAAAGAATATTCTGAGTTATAATTGGTTTTCTATTGGCAGGGGGAAGCTTTACAAACTCTCCTCACAACGACCTCAAAGCACAGAACAAATCCAAAAGTGAAAAGCTTTGATAAAGCACAGAAGTAGAGAGTTCAACTTTGAAAGCAGGAGGTTTGCCCATGCAGCACCAAATCTGAGGAGAGGAGCAGAATTTTGAGTTGATGCAAAACATGTTTGTATGCAGAGTTTTGAGAGAGAGTTGTAGCATATCTGAGCACAAAAACACTCATGATTAAAGATAAGAAAATACCCCCGGATTTTAAGGCTACAATTTTCTTTCAATAGACTGGGCTAGGAATCTGGTAATTTTTTTTCCCCCTAATTTAGTAAATAAAACAGAAATACACTGGAGTCTTCTTCAGTTTGCATGGAAGTCAGTCAGCTGCAGAGCCTGCTGCACAGAACCCAGTATTTTATACCTTTCCCCAGGGTATCACTCTATCTGGGTGGACAAACCTGGATTCATTTACCGTTAAGTACTCAGCACAAATATTCAAAATAAGTTAAGGAAATGCCTGTGAGTATCCCTACCCATAATTTAGTGATAGTATTTATTTGAAAAACCGCAGATTTTCTACTTTTAAACTGGGTGTAGTTTTCATGGAATGGGTGTTTTAGTGGTTTATCTCCAAGATAGTAAAACAAACACGCAGTATTGATACAGTTTCTGCTGAACTTTCCACAAAGCCAGCCTTGTCTCTAACTGTGTGTCTCAAAATAGTCCAACGGGAGTCTTAATGCTTCTTAGCAACATCTAGAGTACAGGCACGTGGACTTCTTTGGAGTATTTAAAAGTGTGGAATGTTGTTTAGAGAAAATACCACAGAGGTGCGGGGGCTGGGGGTGCCTACAGTACAGTAGATGGGCCATTCTCAACTTCTGATCATTTTACTTCCACTCAATCAAGTCACTGATTGTGGATTCTTTCATTCTTTAATCTCAGATAAATCTATTCCCTCCCCTGCTTTTAAGAGGGTCCATCAACCAGCTTTTTCGGAGTTGTTTTGCTTTGGGGGTTTTTTGTGTTTTGCTTCGGGATGCAGAGTTAAGAGGGGGTTTAATACTCTCTCTGGACTGGAAATGGAAAATTTTCAATTGTGACTCCGTCCCACCGAGGGAGTAGTTCTTTCTACCCCACAGAGAGCTCAAGCCTTCACCTCTGGTACACAGCTGAAGACTTGTAGAGGAGCACCGCGTCTTATATTCTGAACATCAGGGAAGTTATTTTCATCTAAAATGGGAGACTACGATGAAGACACTGCATTTCTCGGACAAACAGGTCCTTATTTCTGGGCCACATTCTTTCTCCTAAACACAGTTTTTGTGTCAACTGGCTTCAATGGACTTTACATCATCTTTGCTGGAGCAGCTCCAAAGCATCACTGTTTCATTCCAGATGTCAATCTGACTGATGAGTGGAGAAATGCCATCATCCCTTTTAAAATAGTGGATGGGGAAGAAGTTCAGAGTCAGTGCAGTAGATATAAGCTAGATGTGGTTAGACAACTCTCTGCGGAGGGATATATTCCTGGAAGGGACGTTAATGTCACCAACCTGCAGCAAGAGGGATGTTTAGATGGATGGAACTACAGCAAAGATATTTACCAATCTACCATTGTCACTGAGGTGAGTTTGGAAGTATATTTGTCTCTTACAATTCTATTTAACTTTTTTTTTGTCTGTGTGTGTCTGAGTCTGCGTGTTTGTGTAAAATTTTTTATTTTCTATTCTTTTGCAGTGGGACCTTGTTTGTGACAATCAATGGAAAGTTCCTTTTGCATCCTCAACTCTTTTTGTAGGATACCTTGTTGGATCCCTGATCTCAGGGCAACTTTCAGACAGGTATTCCATCCAATCACCAGTTTACTTCTCAGTGAAATTAATCTGAATGCACGTTTTGTAACTAAGATTTGTTTTTCTGTTTAAAGACTCCAACTTTTCCTTTGTGATGTTTTTGGTAAATGAATCCCTCACAACTAAATCCTGATTTAGCTGGTTATGGCTGAATAAACGGTCCTAAATGTTACAGGAGACATCTGGTTAGCTGCATTTGAAGGCAACAGCGCCTTCTACTGTTGGAGTAGATGAAAGCTTAGTCAGGAGCATACTGCATAATACAGTGCATAGAGTACATACTTATAAGGCTGTCATGGCCTGCTTGAATAAATTTGATGCATCTTGACTTGGTTGTTTACTATCAGTGTGGTCCTCCTCAAAAATATCAGCTGACATATTATCAAAAATTCTTGTAGTAGTGTTAATTCTTTAATAAAAAGAGAAAAAAACTGTAAATGCACTGCATCTGTGAGACTTTAAATAATATTTGTCTATTCACTTCAGGTTTGGGAGGAAGAAGGTTGTTTTCATGTCTCTTGGGTCTCAGTGTTTCTCCGTCCTGCTTCAGTCATTCTCTCACTCATGGAGAATGTTCTGCATCATGTTCCTTTTTATTGGAGCTTCTCAGATATCCATCTACATCTCAGCATTTGTTCTGGGTAAGAACTAAACGATCCACTCTAATCCCCAAATGATGCGTAATTCATTTTATAGGCAGGCATGGTTTTTTACTGTTTGCTTGTCCAGATGTTTCAGTCACATGGTCATCACAGTCATGCCTTTATCTCCTGACAGGTACAGAGGTGTTGAGTAAAACCATGCGAGTTCTTTTCACGACTCTGGGGGCCTTCCTGTTTTACTGCATCGGTTATATGACACTTCCATGGATTGCCTTTGGCATCAGAGAATGGAGGACTCTGCTTGCAGTTCTATCAGCAACGTCTGTGGTCTACATCCCACTGTGGTGGTACGGTTTCCATGATAGTGTGCTGATTATCTGATAACCACAGAAACTTTCTGTTGCCGTGCACAGATTCAAAATATAAAAACATGAATTTGTGCAGGTTCATCCCGGAGTCGCCTCGGTGGCTGCTAACTCAGGGCAGAGTGAAAGAGGCAGAAGCCATTGTGAGGGAGGCTGCAAGGAAAAATAAAGTTGAGGCCCCACCTGTAATCTTTAAAGAATCTGAGGTGAGGCTCATTATATGTACACCTTCACAAGTTCAAACCTAAAACCATGAAGTCCATTTCAACATGCAGGTAAGTTAAGGATATTTCAACAGAAACAAAACAAAAACTTTGTATCTTAAGGTGACTCAGGAAGCAAAATGTTATCAATAATATACAAAATATACACATTTACAGTCGTCCTTAAACTTATCCATACCCTCCAATTAAAGAAAAAGCTAAATTCACAACAGTAATTCAAATAATAAGAAACTAAAAAAACTAATAATAAATAAAAATTCACAAAATAATTATTTAGTGAAATAAATTATTTCTTTTAAATTGTGGTTGGGAATCATAATTTTAAAAAAAACAAACAAACAAAACTGTTCCAGATACATAATAGCACCTTTCCCATGAACAGTGGACCAAAATACCTGATGTAGAAGTCTTTTTGAACATTAGAAAGACAAAATTTTAGCTTTGGAGCCCCATCAGGCTTGTTTACTTGTTTTATTTTTTGTGTAATTGTTTTTAATATTTCTGTTAATAAGCCACAATTCAAAATCAATGCCATGTCAATGTCATTTTCATCTTATTACACTGACAACTGATTTTTTTCCCCATCTTTTATTTGAGGGTATGAATAATTTTGAGGACGACCGCATATGCCATATAAAACACATCAAACTATACAGTATAGTGTCGTTCATTGTCTGAGATGTTTTACAGAGGTACAATAAATATGTCTGAGATTGTTCCTGAAACTTACCACACACATTCATTTTTGTTTCAACTTTTCATGAAGTAGCAAGTGAAGCATTATTTGATTTTTCTGAACTTGGGTTGAACCCAGATCCCCAGTCCTATAGGTGGCTTTCGTTAGATGCAAAATTACATGGACAGGAGCATGTCCATGCATGTACAGCAGGACTACAGTCCTATGAGGGTCGCAATCCTGCGGGTATTCAATCTCTCCCTGCTCCAACACACGAGTCAAATTAAATACTGTAGTTCCAATCGCCAACATCTCTGCACGATGACTCATCAAAGGGGAAGTTAGTTTTTTTCAACCTGGACCTGTTTTCTAGCATGAAATATATTGATTTACTCGCCCAGACAGTTTTGGTGTAACTTGAATTCCTTCTGGAGATATTTAAATCCACTCCAGATCAGCGTATGTGCAATATAATCTAAGTAATGCGGGCAACCACGCACAGTCTCTAAATACAACAATATCTGCCACAAACCCCTTCATTTCACCAATGTTTTGATACCAAACATTCGTCGGATGCCCCTGTGAGCTCGAAGTGGCTTGAAGTGGCTTTTTTTGTGGTGATCCATCCTTTTCTACAGACATTGCAGACACCATAGCAAATAAATGTCTGTAAATAAGAACGGATCACCACAAATAAGCAACTCAAAGCTGCTTCGAGCTCACAGAGATGTCCGACTAATGTTTCGTAGCAAAACATTGGTAAAATGAAGGAATTTGTGGCACACAATGCGTTATTTATATCACTTACATTATATTGGACATACGCTGATCTCGAGTGGATCTAAATATCTCCTGAAGGAATTCAAGTTACACCAAAACTGTCTGGGCGAGTAAATGAATGTATTTCAAGCTAGAAAATAGGTCCAGGTTGAAAAAAAAACAACTTTTGTAATAAATCTAAGTTACAAAACTAACTTTAACTAGAGTCAGGAGTGTTAGAGCATGGTAAGATTGAAAACCAGCAGGTTTGCGGCCCTGTGACCAAATTGTATAGTCCTGATGTACAGCTTTTCTTAATACTCTAGGGTGGCCAAGTCCAGTCCTCGAGAGCTACTACCCTGCAACTTTTAGATTGTAACACTCCTGAATCAAATAACTGGCTCATTACCAGGTCTCTGCAGAGCTGAATGACATGCACACGAGGTAATTCAGGTGTGTTGGAGAAGGGATGTATCTAGAAGTTGCAGCCAGGTAGTAGCTGTCAAGGACTGGTCTTGGCCCTCTGTTCCAGGATCAAGTAAAACTCTGAGATACCTAAGATAACTTTTGTTTTTGATTCATTGGTTCTTATAGTAGTGTATAGGGTCAGTTTGCAAGAATGAGACACTTAAAACAGACAGATTTAAAAGTTTTATTCAAAATCCTTTCTTTATCCTCAAGACCTTGCATTTAAATCTTAAGTTATCATAACTCCATAATTTCAGGTGAAAGTGTGTCAGGTGATTCCACTCCATGAATTTGTTCATGTATCCGTCAGTTCCAAAAGCTAAACAGCTCATCTTTAACTTGAAAGATAAAAATAAAAACTTTAAAAATTACATGATGTATTTTCTCTGCATTGGTTACAGATACAAGACAGGTCACCTGGCAGAAAGTACACAATGCTTGATATTTTGAAGTCCAAGAACATTAGATGCATTACGCTGATGTGTCTTCTTTTGTGGTGAGTGATTGATATTAAGAATTTTCTGTTACAGTTCTATCTTTTTTAATCAGTAAGGATGAAAAATAAACAAAACATGTCAATTATGTGCTCATTAATGAGAAGAAAATGTGTGATGTAAATTTTTATCCCTTATAATCTATTTGATTAGAGAAAAAAAATGTTTGTGTTTTAATTCTGAGCTTTTCACTTTACAGGATGGCAATAAACATTGGGTATTTTGGTTTATCCCTGAATACCTCCAACCTGAGTGGCAATCCCTTCATGAACTGTTTTTTATCAGCTGTCAGTGAAGTTCCTGCCTACATTGTGTCTACTTGGCTTCTGAAGAAATGTCCGAGGAGAGCACTTCTGTCAACGTTCCTAATCATCGGAGGAGGAGTTCTCCTGCTCATCCAGTTTATTCCTGACAGTAGGACTTCTTCTTTTCTCTTTATATTGACACATACACAATACAGTATATCATTCATGGGAACAGTTTTAGCTGCCGCTTAACTTTCAGTATCTGTCGTAAAACACAACATTGCAATCCAGTATTCAAGCAATAGAGAATTAATATGACTGGTTGAATCTGTAAGAATGTAAACTTAGTGAAGCACTGTGGAACTTTGGCATATTTTCAGACCAACAACGTCTAATTCGGCATTCATCTTGCACCCTACCTGAACTCTGAGCTCTCTCCAGGCAGTAAAAGTCAGTCCTTTGTTGACTCCTGTCTCATCTCTTCCTCTAATATCCTCTTACATTTCTTTGCTGTGCATTCAAAACAGTGTGTTGATATCCGGTTGCTGGTGTGTGATATGGTATGTTCTGGAAGCACAACTGGTGAAGTGCGGTTTCTCAGCCTTGGGAAGTTGCTGAGCAGTAACGTATCTAGAAATGTACATAATGTATGTTGTGCAATCAAAATAAGACAGAAATGCAGTTTTAAGGTTGGAAAGTGTCATAGTGCTACTTCAACAGTATGCCTTGTGTCTTGGAGTTAGTCTAAAATATTGTTTATTTAGAAACACTGCATAAAATTGTACTTTACCATACTTAGATATAATGCATTTACCTGTAAGCACATTGTATAATTTTTCATTATCTTATCAACTGACTTTTTTTTTCTAAGAAGCATAACTCATAGTTTTGGTGCTGTAAATATACAGGATGAATGGTGACAGTACATTGCGTGAATTCTTAGAAATTGTCCAACAGCAACTTGTTATCTGTGTAGGTGATCTGGAATGGAAACGTGGTGAATATGTAACTAGGCCACTCTGAAGAGGAGGATTTATTATTTCCAAAGGTTATCAAATCTTTCTATATAGTCAGCCAGAGGAAAAAAAAAACAAAACAAAAAAAAAAAAGCCAGTAGCTTTCTTTTTTTCTGAAAACTGGACTTACATTTTCAAGAAAACATTTTCACTCATTAAGTCAGCCTCATATATAATTATGTCACAGAGGAAAGTATATGCAATTTGCACTTTTTAAAATGTGAGTGGGATCACTTTAAAGCTCAGTGACAGGCACTCACATGTTCTAGATTTTTTTTTTGTTTGTTTGTTTGTTTGTTGTTTGCTTTTTAGATTTAATTCAGATCCCTGATTCATCTGACTAATGTTTTATCAAGGAGTTGCTGCAGATAAAAATCAATAAATGAATATTTTGAAGTTTTTGAGGTGTGGCTGTGTGGAGAACTTATGAGTTGTCAGTATCTTTAAAGGTAGAGTCTGGAGATTTCCCCCTAAAAATAAACTCTGGACTTGTGTGAGTGAAATCTGGCTTCATCCCCACCTTTGGGCCTCTGCTTTTGTGTCGCGGAGAGTTTGGTTTGTAACTTCCCCTTCCCTGACTGTATTTCACCTTTTCTCTTTGTTTTGGTGTGTTCGGGACGTTTCTGGGTGGAGCTTTGCATGTTGTCTCCAGCCAATGACAGAACTAAGGGTGTAGCGCTCTGTTGGGATAAACTTGTCAATTGAAGCGAACTTTTTTTTTCTTTTTTTAAGCATCGACTGGAGCCAACACCAGTTTCACTTGAATTTTTGATAAAGAAATGGCGGATGCAGTGAAGAACAGGACATACTTTGCGGCAAAAAGAGCTTTAGATAGTGAATGCTGGAAAACCAGGGATTGGTTTGGCTTTCTCCCACTTTCTGGCTTTGAAGGAGATGAGGCTTGGGGCTGAAGAGTGATGTGACCATTAGCCCAAGGGGAGGGGCTCTCAATTTTAATAGTGTTTACAAACAGAAAAGGGGGGAGCACTCCGGACTCTACCTTTAATGAAATAAATTGTGGTACAAGAGCTTTGTTTGGAGAGTCAGATGAATTCAGATGGTGAGTGAAAGCCAAAAGTTACTTAGAACATAATAACCAAAAAGGAATAAAGGTAACTATATTTTGGGGATTTTTACATCACGAGTTGTTGCAGTAATAGTGGATGGCAAAACCAAAGCCTCATGTAACACCAAGTCACAAAGACACGACTGCCGTAGCATCGACTCAGTAGCCATGTTAGCATGGAGATTTTTCCCCTTTCGCATTGCAGTCATTCCGCAACAAGATTTCAAAGTAGCCGTTTACATGGGAACTAATTCATTCTGATCTGGCATGTACATGCCCCAACATTTAAGGAGACTAGTCCTGCCGGATATGTGCAGAGTGATATTACATCGAGAGATGTTCGGTTAATGAGCGAATCGATTCTTTTGAACAGCTCTTTTAAATGAATGATGAGAATCGGATCTCCGTTGCAAGCCGATCATTTGTGAGACAATCTTTTTTACATCCAAATTATCCATGCTGCCTTCACATGACACGTGTGTGCATCATGGGAGTCTGATGTCCAATCTGATGTCATTTTTGTGAATACATTTATGGGCAGAAAGTGTTGTTCAGAAGCTTTCCAAAATATTCCAAGATATTTACAAAAATTTACAGCTCAGGTTTACTTTATTTCTATTTGTACTGTATTTCCATATTTTTTCTGGCTTTTTTGGAATCCCATATAGCAGATTTATATAGATAGATACAATTTTTCATCAGCCTTTATTCTGACATAGTTCTTTTTTTTTTTTTTTTTTAAATTACTAAATGTCCTTGTGTGGAAAATTAGTTGGAGTAAGTTTTTGCATAGAAGTTAATGGTAGCCAGCTTTTGCCAGTTTTTGTGGTGTTTCAGCAAGTAAAAATACAAAATAGTGATCTCACTGTCAAAGCATGGGGATATGGGGCCACCTCATAAAACACTTCCGATGAAAACATAAGCAGAAAATTACAAGAGAACCTAACTGCAGTTACAATGACCGTCAAGGCCGCTGCCATACATCCAATCCATACAGGAAGTCTCATGCGGAAGTTAGTTAAATACCATAAAGAGTAACTATCTGCGGCTTGCAAACAGATGTGTATGGTATAGTCGGGTGGTTAGGGTTAGATTTTAGTAAGTTACATGAAAAATAAACTTCCGATTGGGACTTCCGGCATGGATTGGATATATGGCGATCGTGACTGCAGTTGGGTCCCTCTCGAAAATTATGACCAGTATTTCAGTATATATCCCACCAACTGAGTATATATTTATGAGTGTGTACGTTTGAATCTTTCCAATCCAAATCTTGTCTCATAAATTGTTTATTTCCTTGATAAAGATTAGTCACTGTTCATTGAATTCTAAAATAAAAAAATAATGAATGAAAAATAAGAATGAGCTAGTTTTTTAAAATAGTTCTTTGAAAAGAATGACTCCTCAAGATCCAGCTCCCCTCAAAGAGCCATACAGTAAATCCCATCTTTAGTTACGTGGTCCATCAAAGATGGAGGTCTAAAAACTAATTGTCATGGTTGTTGTGGTTTTTGCAGGACTTTAATCAAGCAGGAACTTGACACTAATACACTCCTCCACACAACAAAGAAAAGAGTGTGGACCCGGAGTCTGAATTAAAAACAAACTTTCTGCCACTGTTCAGGGAATTTAATTGTTAACCGGTATCTTCCAAAGTGAGGAAACATCACTCTGTACATTTACGGCAAGTCGGAGCATGCACTGTAAGGATGCAACCTCACAACTTTCCGATTCAGTGTTTACATAATCACACGGTCACTTTGGCCAGAAAAAAATGATCTCTCAGTATATCCAAATAATTTCTTTGTGATGCCATTTATTTTGTGAAGTGCATCATATCCTACTGCAGCAAAACACCCCCACAACATAATGCTACCACCCCCATACTTCACAGTTGGAATTCTTGGGTTTACAAGCTTTTTCCTCAAAATGTAACAATGGTCATTTTGGCCAAACTAATCCACTTAAGTTTCATCAGACCACAGGACGTCTTCAGAAATTAAGATGTTTGTCCCTGCATGCAGTTGCAAACTGTAAACTGGATTTATTTTATGCTGCTTCTGGAGTAATGACTTCTTACTGAGTGGCCTTTCAGCCCATGTCGGTACACGACTCATTTGATTGTCGACAATGACACACTATTACAAGCTTGATGTTCACATTTTGGACCAAAATATGTTCATCTATGAGACACAGAACCGGTATCCTTCTTGAGTGTTCGAATAGCTGGACATTCCCATGTTCTCTATACTTGTGGATAATTGTTTGAACAGATGAACGTGGCACCCTCAAGCATCTAAAAACTGCACCTACGGATGAACCAGACATTCACTTCCTGATATCTTGGCTGATTTTCCGATAATGTCAAACCAGAACGAAGTGTGTTTGAGGTGTGACTTTAAAATACATGCTTAGGTGTGCTTCCAATCAACTCAAATGTTGCCAGTTGCCAAAGCTTAAAGTCATGTCACCATAATTTCCTGAAGAGATAGTAATAATCGTTGTGTATGTAAAATTCTGACCTTGAAGAAAGTAATCAAAGCTTCCCTGAGATATTCTCTCTCCCGTCATTGCAGCAGCACACAAGAGGTCTAGTCTGATTTAGGTTTATGTATCTTATCTAAAGTGTATAAACTTCTGGTTTCAACTACAGTATTCAGAAAGAGCTTCATCTGCTGGATGAGTGATATATTTGAGGGGAAGCATTGGAAGGGCTTTACGTCCTCATAACTGTCACATGGCTTTATGTCTCTTCTTTGGCCCAGAGTTTACTGAATGAAATTTAAAAAAAACACTTGCTAATTTCAAATGGAAATTGTAAAGAAAGAAGAATAACATCAACCCTAAGTTACAGTTTTATCTATTAGTGTTAAACTGTCAAGTTTAGTCTTTATAACAGGGAAATAGAAGAAAAATGCGATTGATGGATGCGATTGTGTTACAGTACTGTATGTACAAAGTTGTATTAAAATAAAATTTGAGACAAATGCTTGGGCAACTTTGTCCAGGGTGTACCCTGCCTCTCACCTGATAATAGCTGGGATAGGCTCCAGCAACCCCCACAACCCTGAACTGGATTAGCGGTGAAGAAAATGACTGACTGACTGAACTTTGTATGGTCTTATAGATTTTTTTTTTTTTTTTTTCAAAAAGGTAACTCTTCAGTGATGTTTGACTTCAGTCTGCCTCTTTTATGGCACTCAACCTCTCCAACTTTGGAGAAGTTGCACTGAAACAAACACAAGAATTAGATGACAATTAACCAACTTTGAAAGCATTTAAAATCAATGCTGATAGAAACCAACTCGACTACAGATGTGATGTTGATGGCAATGCCCGCTCCACTTTCATGCTCTGAGCTTGTTGAGCAGTTACAGTACCCTGGCTGGCAACAATCTTGCACAGATGTTTTATCTCCAAAACCTGACATAATTATATAGTTTATTATATTATTTTATCATGGTTGGCAACTACCAATCAAGCACCAAATTGTCTCAGTTTTCAGCTGTTTGTTTGTAGTCTCATAAATATGTCTGCAAGGTGGTAATGGACCCATCTTGTGGTCCAAACCTGGTTTAAAATTTTGCAGACCGTTCAACAACACAGGTATTGTTGAGGCACAGATGTACCGCTGTGGGCTCTATATCACACAGGAGAAGGGGTAAAATTAAGGCTACGAGGAAGTAGTGAGGATGTTATGTACATCAGTGCAAAAGCCAGCTACTGATGGCCAATACCCTGCTGTTTGTGACGAATGTGTGGACAATAATATGGGAAAACACTAAAGCGAAAACTCATTTCAACTCCCATTGAAACTCACAGCCTTTGACAGTGAGGGGATGTGACCAGTGTTTCCACTTGTATTCCCCATGACAACTTTGTTTCTGTCAAAGCAGCCATCTGCAGTATAAATTAAGGAATTTGATATGCTATTAAATGTTCAGACAAGTATTTGAGGATTAACTTCGGTATGCTAATCCCCAGCTGAGACAGCACCTTGTGCTGCAGGGATTGACACATATATCACCAACTGCAACATAGCTTCTCAGTATTTATTTTGTCCTTTGTACTGCAGCATAACCTAGTGATGTTGGGTCCTGGCTGCAGATTCTTTGCTTCTTCTCAGAGATGATACGTAGGATTTTGATTCTGGGGATGATCTCATGGATGGTTGTATGTTTAGATGTTGAGATTTGTAAGAGTAAGTTTACATTTTTAAAATGATGTTTGAACAAAGAGACCAGTATTATTCAGACATCAAAACTTTAGAGTATTTAAAATCCCAATTTGACAAAACGAATCATTCTGCATCATTCTGTTCTGTTTAGATATACACAAATATTTTCTCTGTCTTTCTTTCCAGCACTTTATAATGTTGCTCTGGCGCTGGAAATGACTGGGAAGTTTGGTTTCACCATGGCCTTCAGCATTGTGTACATCTACACCGCTGAGATCTACCCCACTGTACTCAGGAACGTTGGCATGGGGATGTGCTCTTCTGCTGCTCGTATTGGCAGCATCACAGCTCCTTATGTCATCTATTTAGGTAACTAAATGTGCTGAAGTTCCCAGATATACTGCATGTTCACTGCAATATGACTAGAAAAACAAATGTCGCATTTCAGTATTTCACCTTTTATTGATGCTTAAGTTAAGTGAAAATATAACATTTTCTTCAAACATTTTTCTCTTTTTTTTATTTACAGGAACATACAATAAAGTTCTACCTTATATATTAATGGGAAGTTTGACTATTGCCTCCTCTGTTGTCAACTTTTTCCTTCCTGAGACCCTCAATAAAGATCTTCCAGAAACAGTGGAGCAAATGCAAGAATTTCGTGGGTATGTGTTCTTTTCTTTAATATATATGAGAAATACTGTACACTAAACCATTTACATAAGGACTGTAGTTTACAGTAGATATTACAGTTGGTTGTGTCTTTTGAAAGAGCTGTGTAGGGAAAAGAAAATAAGACACTATACGAGATCACTTGACTCACCAATAAAGACTTTTGTTGGCTCCTGAGTAACTTTATGCAAACTAAAATAACAGTGAAGCAGAAAAGTAATAGAAATAATTGTAGTGTACATTTTATAGTATTTATAAGTGTTTTTGAATGACATTTTTAATGGGTTTCTTTCATTGCAGGTTATGTTTTGGATCCAAAAAGAAAAAAAAACTTGCAAAATGGAGCAACACGCAGCGTACCCATTCTACAAGAGGGCAAATCTGATGTGCAAACACTCACTTAGTTTTATTTCAACATCTTCTTTAGCAAGTCAGAAAGTTTCTCTTGCTTGAAAGGGATCATCTGATGTGTGAAAAGTGATCCTAAAAGAAAATCTTATGGGGATCCAGGAGATTGTTACATGTTGTTATTGTTGTTGTTTTTACTTAATTAATGTTTATTAATTTCATTCATTTTCTGTAATGTTGCAAAATGAAATCAAATAAATTTTTGTATGAAATTTTAATTTATGCTTGTGATTGGTCACTAATATTTTTATAATAATTATAGTCATTAAATTAAAAAAAAAATTAAAATGAACTGTCATGATACAGAACTAAAGTGTTTAAACAATTTTCAGGTTCAGGTTCAGTTAATTGTTTTTACATGTATAATATGAACAAAATAAGTACTCAGGACCAGCACTGTGCACCATAAAAATTCCTATACAGTAGTCCATTATTAAAATAATAACAGTAAAACCTAAAAAAAAAAAAGAAGTAATAAATAATGCATAAATAGTAAGGAAGTGCCCGATTAAAATGAGCAGCATATTAAAGACAAGGTTTTAAAAAAATAATAACAAATATTAGATGCTGACTGAAAATGATCATCTATATAAATGTAGCAATAAATGAATTTGTTAAATAAATGATAACAATGATCCCACTCTTGTGAATGTATTATAAATTCGAGGCAAAAAACATCAAGTCAGATTAGTGTTGGAAAAAAACTAAAAAGTCTAGTCTAGTGTTATTAGTATTTGTCATTTATGTAATATTGTAGCTAAGCATACAAGTTAATCCAAATCTTAAAACTATGTTTGGAATTTGAGCTCTGAATGTGGATTAAGATTCAGCATGAAAGAGCTATGTTGTAATAAGGTTCTCTGGAAAGCTCATGCATATGGTTCCTTGAAATATTTTAAAGACAACTTGTGTGTGTGTGTGTGTGTGTGTGTGTGTGTGTGTGTGTGTGTGTGTGTGCACTTGTGTACCTATCCAAGTGTGGACTGTTGTGTCGTTACACATTCACCAACAGGGGACCATTGAACCAACAGGGGACATTTTTTAGGTCCCCTCTTGGACATGCTTTAAATCATGTCAAAAACATGTTATAAACCATCTGGAGAATTTTTTTTAACTTTTGCCAACAGGGGACCTGGATGTGTGTGTGTGTGTGAGGCAGTGTTCAGCAGCACCACTGCCGGCTGGGGAAGAAAATTCAACGACCCATTCACACACGTCGCTTTTTACACACCCCAATTAGCATGCCAATAGAGGCCTTTCAGACTGTAGAGTGGCTGACAGACTGACAGACAGGCTATCTAGTGAGCAAACCAGTGTCTTGACCAGTTTATTTGTAACAACATATAAAAGCTTTGTTTAAGGAGGTATCTTAGATATAGTACTTGAAAAAAATATAAATAAAATTTTAAATAAAATGATCATAAATAAGGTGCTTTCTTTCTCTGTATTTTAATTAATCAATTAAAACTAATTTATCCTTTTTCTGAAGTTCCCAAACTTGACTACTTCAAAAAAATGTTTCAGTCAATTTTAAAATTAACATTTGTCCTTCATCTTTATTTAAAGGAGTGCATTTCATTTGGTAATTTGTATTATGGGAAAACATTTACTCTATGGCCACTAATATACATTATGATTCTGTGTGAAACAAATAACCAAAAGTCTACTTTTTTTACACGTTATTTTTTTTTTTTGCAGTCAATTTACTTTCTTTTTTTGTTTTGCCTCAAAATACATTTACAGACAAGTTTCACAGCCAGAACCATGGGAGTAGCCATGTTCTGATTACTGCAGTTACCAGATATTTTACACTGAGGACATACACAGATTAACAACACACACACAAAGAGCTCCCGACCTCACTTTTTTCCCTCATTTTTTTCCTCTAAAGGGACACAGCAAAAAAAGGACAAAATGATAAAAGTGACACAACATGAAGAAATACTTTTCTGTCAGAAAAGGTCCCCACTTGGTTCATATGTAATGACAGGGGTCCACTGTTGGCTGGCACAGAATGACATACACACATACACAATTCAGATTGGGTGAACCTGCTTGAGGCCTTCAGAATCAGTAGCGCTGGCAGATGTAACATTAACAATATTAGAAATGGACTTTTTCTTTAATTAATTAAATTTTAAATTTGCCTCACGTGGCCAGCTAGAAGGTATGTACATCAGCATTTTCCGTCCTCTGATTGGTTAGTTAGAGCTAAACATTTACAGCCAAGTTCAGATAGCATAACATGTATTACAGTGACCTGCACTCATCATTACACTTGAGTTAAAGCGTAATGCCACAGATCCACAAAGCAGCTGCACGAGGAGGAGAGATGGACTTGGTCTCGGACTAAAAATATTTTCAAGGCGAACTTTTCCAGAAAAGCTTAACATTATGTCAAGAGGCCGGCCAACTCCAAAGCTGCCATAGAGAAGGATTTAATTCAATTCAATTGACCTTTATTTGTATAGCCTCAATTCATGACAATGTCACCTCGGGGTGCCTAACAGATAAATTCAAGTCAGATTGATAATAGCCTAGCTATAGAAACCAACAGATTGGATCAAATCTTGACTTTACCCGGTTCAACATAACATGAAGTAATACTTTTCTGTCAGACAAGGTCCCCACTTGGTTCATATGTAACGACAGGGGTCCACTGTTGGCTGGCACAGAATGACATAAGTCCCCACGAAGAAAAAAAAAAAAAAATAAGATGCACAACAACTTATACTGGAAAGACACCAGTTGATTGGAAGGTAAGACACAGCCACATATATTTTAATAAGTATACTCCTACCCACTTCTTTGACACACACACACAAACAGCTCCAAACCTCACTGATTTAAAAATGGATACTGTGAAACCAAAAAGGGTTCTGGGACATATTGTGCCGTATGTGGTTGCAGAAACTTGTGGAAACAAATAAATATGTACGTTGTAAAGTAAGTGAACTTCCCATAGGACGGCAGCTGGAGGCTGCAGGACCGACCAGGTCCAGCTTTACAGGTGCAGTCTCCACCTCTCCATCCTCCGTAACCATCACCCACAACAATGCTTTTGACAGGAATCATTCAGACAGTGGCTGGTGGAACATCCACCTTCATGGACACTAAACTGACGTTTTTGTCTCGGCTATCAACACACAGCCGACTGTGTCATGATGTGAGTCTATGGTGCTCCTGTTTACCACCATGGACTCAACAAAGTAGGAAAATATGTTGCTGGTTGTAACTTTAGTCCATTTCATCATTTTATCCTCCCAGTTCAATGTCGTAGCAGAGTGAGGAAGAAATAAAACACCTTCTTTTATATGAAATACATGAGAATGTTCCCATTTTAAAGACATCACTATTGAATGTAAATGAACTCAGATCTTACTAGAACGGAAGTGCTGAGCAGAAAGTGATCAACTGCAGAAGTAAACCAGAAATGTCTGTGAAACTCGTCTATAGGAATGTATTTTATTTTGTTGATTTGCATCACAGGAAAAAGGTCCACTCTTGGTCCATGTGGAACGACAGAGGTCCACTATTGGCTGGTATAGAATGACATAAGTCCCCACAAAGATAGCGTAGGGCGACTTTCACACTGCCTGAAAAGTCTTCATCTTCCCTTTACACACCAGTTGTGTGTCCCTTTCTGAGTTCAGGTGAAATCACAAATTCTGTTATGTTACATTTGAGGGAGATTTGGATTCAGGTGCACAAATTACTCAATTTATTGCAGTACAAACAATCTTATTCCCTGTTTTTGGACAAAGATGCTCTACAATTTGTACTGGAAAGACACCAGTTTATTGGAAGGTATGGCACAACCACACATGCTGTATATTACTAAGTTTATACCCCTACCCACTCCTTTGAACATTTATCTCTAGTTGTATTACTGTCATATCTATTTGTACTTAATAACACACAAACGATTAATGAATAAGTACACAGTAATCTTTATGATGGCGGTTTAAATGTCTTATAGGGATTGAAGGAAAAAAAATCATCTGGAAATCAGAGGTGTCAAAAGTACTCACATTTCCTACTTAAGTAAAAGTACAGATACTCGGTCAAACTGTTTCACTTAAGTAAAAGTAAAAATGTTTTGAAATGTACTTAAGTACAAAAAGTGAAAAGTAATTGTCACCTTCAATAATACAAAATGACTTTCAATAAGTCTGAAGTTTTAGTCATACAAAGTAAATATTTTTTTTCTTTTGCACTGAATGTGTTGGTATAGAGATATAAAAAAATACTGACATGGTCTAGTTCTTCTTCAAACCAAATCTCAACCAGGATAGTTTAGATTGCACAAACCGCAGTGCATTCATCACTGATCATTCTTTGACCCAACAACATGGAGGGAGTTTTTAAAATAAGGCTATAGATGGGGAATGCCCCCCATCTCTGAATGTGTTCCTCTGTTGTTTGTGATGTTACTCAGGTTGTCTTTTTCTCATGTCCCAGTGTGCTCAGCTTCTTCTGTCTTGCTATGGTTGCATGGAAAGTGAAAAAGGCCTGCACATTTATTCCCAGCTGCATTAATTCCAATGTTTCGATCCCACTGGATCTTCGTCAGGTCAAACTTTGTGGACTTCAGCTCTGCCTTCAGTACCAACATCCATCTCTCCAGCAGATCAGGCTCTCCCAGCTGAATGTGCCGGACTCCACCTGCAGGTGGATCACAGACTTTCTGTCTGAAGGGAGGCAGCACGTGAAGCTGGGATAGAAACATCTGGACCATCAGCACTGGATCACCTCAGGGCTGTTCTTTCCCCTCTGCTCTTCTCCCTGTACAGCAACAGCTGCAGCTCCAGTCACCAGTCTGTCAAACTCCTGAAGTTTGTGGACGACACCACCCTCATTGGTCTAATCTCTGACAGAGATGAGTCCACCTACAGTTGGGAGACAGAGCTCCTGGTGTCCTGGTGCAGGCTGAACAACCTGGAGCTCAACACTGAAGACAGTGGAGATGATTGTGGACTTCAGGAAGAACACAGCCCCACTCAACCCCCTCCCCCCGAGAGACTCTGGGTGGCTGGATTAGCTCTGAGCTGACATCCTAACTCAGGTGTGAACGACACCATCGTTATGTTAATGAGAGAGGACAAAGGCTCCACCAGCTTGAGCCTGGACCTGAACCTGATCTGAAACCTCCAGTGGGCAATTCCTGGAGCACAAGCATGCAAAGAAAAAGCAGCAGTGATGTTTCTGCAAGTCTTCTGGAGAACCACATTTTACTAGGGATGTAATGATATGAAAATTTCATATCACGGTTATTGTGACCAAAATGATCACGGTTATCATTTTAATCATGGTATTATAGAAATACCCCCCAGCATCTTTAAATATATCCAAAATGGGTCTAAATGCCTACTTTGTCCTTTTTGAAGGGGGAAAAATCTCAAAATTACTGTACACGTGGGTGCCTTCGTCGCCTTCTGCCATGTTTTCATAAATTAAACACCGCAAACTGGGACTGCTGCTGCTTTTCTAGCCAATAAGCAGTATCACCGGGAGTTTTTCAAAGTGCAGTAATCAGTCACGGTTTTCACGATAATTACATTTTGAAGCGGTATTACTAATTGTTGGGAATTTTATCACGATTAACCATTTTACCGGTTATCGTTACATCCCTACATTTTACACAGGAAAAGTTGACCAGACAGACCCAAAACGTACGGAGGAGGAGAAAACTATATCTGAGAATATTACGAAACTGCAGCAGGAATCACTCAAGATGATGCAGGAACAGCAACGTTCAAACTCCCAAATGTTCCAGGACATGATGGCAACTTTCTCTAGAGCAATGATGCCACAACCGCATAAGCCACCAGCGGATAAAATGCCGACCACCTCCAGCATGCCCACAGCTGGCCTCCTCACATCCCACCAGCAGCTATCACCCACCCACACAAGACATCACCTCATGGTCATGCAGAACATCCTGTAGCAAACCCAGGCAGTCCAGCCAGAGATTCACCTGGCAAGCTGGTTGTGGAAGGAGAGTGTGCTGATGTTACATCCCTCAGTCCGCCATTGTTGTAGCGGTTTACATCCCCCATCAGCCAACGCAGAGGCAGGGCATGACACCATCCACTCCACTGTATCACTGCTATAAACCCAGCACCCCAATGCAGTGTTTCCCAGTCCTGGTCCTCGAGGACCCCTGTCCTGCTGGTTTTCAAAATGTTTCTACTTCAACACATCTGACTCAGATGAAAGGCTTGTTAGCAGCTTGCAAAGAACTTGATGAGCAGTTCAGTTGATCTGAATCAGGTGTGGTGGAGTTGGAAACCTGGAATACATGCAGGGCAGGGGTCCCTGAGGACCAGGATTGGGAAACCCTGCCCTAATGCACTCATCACCATCACTGGGGACTTTAGCAATGTTACACTGGAGAAAACCTGACCAATCTTTTACCAGTTAGCTGCCCTACCAGAGCCAACCGAACACTGGACCTCCTGTATGCAAATGCTAAGGACGCATGCAGAGCCACCGCCCTCCCCCCACTTGGTGGGTCAGATCACAGCCTGGTCCTCCAGACACCAAAGTATGTTGTTCATGTTGGATGGCAGCCTGCATCTACAAGGACAGTTAGGAGGTGGAATCAGAAGGCCAAAGAGGCACTGCAGACTGCTTTGAGGCTACAGACTGGGAAGTGTGATCCACACGGGAAGATCTTTGCAGCATGACTGACTGTATCACAGAATATGTCAAATTCTGCAGACATCCACCCTGCCAGCTGAGACTGTTTACTGCTTTCCTAACAATAAATCCTGGATCACATGCGACCTGAAAGCTCTCAACCACAAGAGGAAGGCCTTCAGGATGGCAAGATGGCTGCCGTGGTGCAGACACACAGTTTGGCAGATCCTATGTGTTTCCCACAAAAGCTTTTTAAAACCACAAAAAGCTTTAAAATATCATATGCTATCAATCTATTTGTTACTTGCTTTCGTATCTATACTTGCTGGTGTGCTCAGTTAGTCCTCAACAAAATGTAGAAAATCAGACCCTCTTCTCAGCCAAGCTGTGTCAGAACTTTCCCCTCACAACAGTGCAGGATGATGGACATGCAAGGCCACCTCCACGTAAAAATGGACAATCATCCAAATCTAAATCTTGCTCAAGAATTGTGCACTTCATGATGATATTGCTCCTGGCTGGTGATGTTGAGATAAAGCCTGGTCCTGTGTCACTGAAACACATTGATGCTATACAGTCACAGCAAACTTCAACACACTGTCAGCTAGCTGGATCTCAAGTACTAACAAAGGGATTGCAGCTACTACCTGGACAACACCTAATGCCAACTAAAGCCCCGTTTCCACCCGCGGGTCTGGGTCGGGTCAGGTCGGGCCAGGCCGGATCGGGTGGGTTTTGGTACGGATTTGTTGATTTCACGCTGCGTCCCCACAGCAACCTGTACCCTTACTCTGGAGGCGGAGAATTAGCTGGACAGCGCTGCTACGTGATCGCGTGACATCATCGCTGTGCAACACCGTTTAACCAAAACACCGCGCCACACATGACAGAAACAAAAGGAGTCACCCGGCTTTGTTTTTACGCTTGGTCACGAGGGAAGTGAGATTTTTCAACAAATTAATGTATTGCTTTGTGTTAGCTCCACCTCTTTGGTCCGGATCGGTTAGATCAGTACCCCTACCGAAGGGTGCCAAAAAAGTAGGCCGGGTCGGGTCGGATATAAGGGTACCCGTCCAGGTTTTTATCTGTGGAGACGCAAAAAAACGTGGACCGATCCGGCCCGACCCGACCCAGACCCGCTGGTGGAAACGGGGCTTATGATGCACACAGAGCTTATTAGATTCCCTCCACTGCAGTTTAAGCTTTTTCTAGTGTTAGCCAGGTTTCCCCCATTACTGACGAGCCTCCTCCATTGCTAACCAGGCCTGCCTCACTGCTACCTGGGTTTCCTTCACTGCTAGCCAGGCCTCCCCCACCGCTACCTGGGTTTCCTTCACTGCTAGCCAGGCTCCCCCACTGCTACAGGCCTCCTCCATTGCTAACCAGGCCTGCCTCACTGCTACAGGCCTCCTACACTGCTAGCCAAGCTTGCCCCTCTGCTAGCTGGGTCTCCTCCACTGCTAACCAAAAGTGGCCCACTACTAGCCAGGCCTCCCCAACTGCTACCTGGGTTTCCTTCACTGTTAGCCAGGCCTCCCCAACTGCTACCTGGGTTTCCTTCACTGCTAGCCAGGCCTCCCCAACTGCTACCTGGGTTTCCTTCACTGTTAGCCAGGCCTCCCCAACTGCTACCTGGGTTTCCTTCACTGCTAGCCAGGCCTCCCCAACTGCTACCTGGGTTTCCTTCACTGCTAGCCAGGCCTCCCCAACGCACCGGGTTTCCTTCCTCCACCTCCCCACTGCTACCTGGGTTTCCTTCACTGCTAGCCAGGCCTCCCCCACTGCTACCTGGGTTTCCTTCACTGCTAACCAGGCCTCCCCAACTGCTACCTGGGTTTCCTTCACTGCTAACCAGGCCTCTCCAACTGCTACCTGGGTTTCCTTCACTGCTACAATAGCAAGGCCTCCTTCACTGCCAGCTGGGCCTCCTCCCAGACTAACTGGGCCCTCCCCACCACTGGCTGGGCCTCCCCCACGCCTATCTGGATTACATCTGCTGCTGGCTACCTCCACCATTAAAGAGGAGAAGGCATCATCAGACACAGGCTCCAGCACAGCTACCACCAGGCTAGATCCTTCCAGGCAGTCAGACTGTTATGAAATAGGAAAATATTATGAAATCATACGCACTGGGAAACCAACAAGCAACAAAAATATTCCAGACAGTAAACCATGCAAAAGTCTTATAGGAACGGAAGGTGAAGCATAAGGGTTTATTTGGTGGCCATTTAAAAATAAGAAGCATTAGGCCTTTATCTAAATCAGAGCAATTGTCGTCAAATTCCAACACACATACCTTGGTTTTTTATGTTTTTCAAAAAATGTGGTTGTCTCCAACAGAACCTGTGGAAATATTTAATATTGCAGGTTATAATGTATATAGGCAAGATAGGGCTGATGGTAGAGAGTCATGATTTATGTGAAAGAAGGCCTAGACTGCAGGGATCCTCAATCCAGGTCCTCCAGGGCTGGTGTCCTGCATGTTTTCATGGTTTCCCTGCTGTAACACACCTAAGTCAAATCGATGGATAAATGTCAACCAACTCTGAGTCTGACTCAATGGGGTTTCTGCAGGTAGACCATGAAAACATGCAGGTTACCGGCCCCTGAGGACCAGGATTGTAGGATCCCTGGCCAACAGTGTAAACAGATTGACATTCCTGAAAACTCTTTGGAATTTGTTGGGAGTCAAAATCATTTTATCTGCTGAAATGTCTTTTTCTGTTTGGTCACTTTATAGACCACCCACTGCCAAAGATGTATTCCTTTATCACCTATTAGAGGTGCTCAAAAAGTATGTCAGCAAAGAATTAATCTTAATGGGGCACTTTGATTTAAACTGGCTTGACAAAACTCAAAGGAAAAAAAAAACTAAAGGATCTTACAACTAAGTTTCAGTTGATGCAATTAATAAACAGCCCAAAAACAACAACTAGCTCATCTCAAACCTTATTGGATCTAATATTTACACATAAACCAGATCATTTACCAAAAATCTATAATCTAATTACTGGTTTATCCGATCATAAGTTATCTTTAATTGCACGAAGATTACCTAACTCACAAAATAAAAATAAACACATAGAAAACTGGTACCTTTCATGCCCAGAAACAAAGTAGCATAGTTTGAAAATGAATTAAATTAAAACCAAATTAATTGATTAATCTTTATGGCTTCTGTTAAAGAAAATGAACTCTCTCCTCAAAAAATCCTTAAAGTCTGGTCTCCCCGCAGACTGTCTCATATCCAAAAATTACAGGAATATGGTCATGTCACAACTTAAGGCAGCTAAAACAATTTTTTTCTAACAATTATTAAAGAAGCAAAAGGAAACAATAGAGTATTAAGGTAAGATGTAGATAAACTTTTAGGTAAGAGACGATCAGCCAATGATGTCATACAACTAAATATAAATGGAAAACATCAAAGTGATAGTTTGGTCATAGCAGAACATTTTAAAGGGACGGCAAGATTAAGAAACTAAACTCACGACTGCCGTGACTGGTGCTTCAGATAACCGCAGCCACCAGCCAAGCCGTCACGGGAGCACAAACTGAAGCTATAATGTTGTTTACTACGCTTTTTCTTCATAGTTCCACTTTTTAGTGTCTTTCAGTTGATCTGGATCGTTTGCTGACGGCAGAAGAATCCATAACTATCGCTTACAGTGTTTAAATTTACCGCGACCGTCTTCTTCCTGTCTCAAAACTGCGGATGTAGCGTCATTTGACGTCACGTCTGCAGGGCAGCGCGGGAAATTCAGACACTGAATTGCAGCATTTTGCAGCACACAGCTTGTTCAAGGCAACGGAGAGAAACGTGGTGGAAACGTTATTTTTGGTATTTAGCGCCTCATCACCCATTAGTATTTAAAAAAATGGACAAGCATGTTTGTTTTTTAAATTCCTGCCTCTAGTCCCTTTAATGAGTATGTTATCAACAATGTCTTAAAATCAGGTGAGGCTTTTAATATCAAACACTGTCATCAAACTTTAACACGTGAGGAAACTTTCGTCCATCTCGAACCTATAAATGAGTTCGAGATTAAGTTCTTTTGTCCATGTCAAATTCCAGAGCCAAGCATGTCCATGGACTTGATACAATATTTCCCAAATAACATATATAATAAGTACCTAACGGTGCCAATTACCATAATAATTAACAGATCATTCCAGGACATTACTCAGTATCTTGAAACTGGCTATTGTAACTCCAATCTACAAAACAGGAGACAAGTCATCAGCAATTATAGACCAATAAGTATACTTCCTGTCTTCTCAAAGGTTGTGGAGAAAGTGGTCGCTGAGCAGTTGGTAAAACATCTTCCAGGCTCTTTTCAATTCTTAGCAGACATATTTAAACTGCCATTATAAAGATTACAGTGTACATATTCATTCATTGTTTATTGTACGTTATTAAGTACAAATAAATGTAACAGTAATACAATTCATGAGAAATATTCAAAGGAGTGGGTAGGAGTATACTTATTAAAATATGTGTGGTTGTGCCATAACTTCCAATCAACTGGTGTCTTTCCAGTACAAATTGTAGAGCATCTTAGTCCAAAAAAAGGGAATAAGATTGTTTGTACTGCGATAACTGTAGTAATTTGCGCACCTGAATCCACATCTCCTTCAAATGTAACATAACAGAATTTGTGATTTCACCTGAACTCAGAAAGGGACACACAACTGGTGTGTAAAGGGAAGATAAAGACTTTTCAGGCTTTTACATTTTCAATTTAGATTTAATTCATAAATTTGTCTTAAATTAGTTTAGTTTGGTTAACTTCTTCTTTATTCATCCAATCTGGACTGTCTATTCTATCTTAGTGGGGACTTATGTCATTCTATACCAGCCGATAGTGGACCTCTGTCGTTCCACATGGACCAAGAGTGGACCTTTTTTCTGTAATGCAAATCTACAAATAGAATACATTCCTATAACAGATGTCCCGATCAGGGTTTTTTTGCCCCCGACTACGAGTACGAGTCATTAGATTATGAGGATCAACCGATACCAAATCCTGATCCAATACTTCTATAATAAAATAAAAATTGAACATAAAAAGACAGATACAGTGTTTCCCTACAGCATGCTGTAACCGTGGTGATACCACTGGTCGGAGAGGGGGGTCATCAACACACCAGCCTGATCTGATTCTGAATACTATTTAATTTAAATCATAGCTTGAAGGTGGAATTGGGGAGTCAGGGGGCATCACATTTGTTATATTTTTCCTTTGATTTATTCTTATTTTACCTTATTATGACACCTCCTCTAATCAATTACATTCTTTCAATCACATTTTTAAAACAAAATATTAAGCATACATTTATACACCAACTAACACCAAATTAATGAGGAATTGGTCATTTGTGATCAATTGTATGTGGGCTAAATCTCAAAGGAAAGTATTTGGTTATTTCTCCATTTCTCTGAATCATGGGAACGTTCAGTTCTTTCTCTGCTGGACAGCAAATAAAACCAACACAGTAGATTTTAAATAAACTGTGAAACAACAATAATGTGATGTGTACTTCGATTTTACCCACTAAGTAACGGCAAACAAAGTTTAACCAGCATTCATTTTCTTTTTTTTTTTTTTGTCATTCTGAGCCTGTCGCAGGTCACGTCACACAGTAGCAGCAAGCAGCAGCCTTGTAGAACTGGTGCACACGCTGTACCAGTAACGCTAAACCTGGACTGGTGCACGTGCTGTACCAGTAACGTTAAACCAGCACTGGTGCACGTGCTTTACCAGTAACGTTAAACCAGCACTGGTGCACGTGCTGTACCAGTAACGTTAAACCAGCACTGGTGCACGTGCTGTACCAGTAACGTTAAACCAGCACTGGTGCACGTGCTGTACCAGTAACGTTAAACCAGCACTGGTGCACGTGCTGTACCAGTAACGTTAAACCAGCACTGGTGCACGTGCTGTACCAGTAACGTTAAACCAGCACTGGTGCACGTGCTGTACCAGTAACGTTAAACCAGCACTGGTGCACGTGCTGTACCAGTAACGTTAAACCAGCACTGGTGCACGTGCTGTACCAGTAACGTTAAACCTGCACATTGTCACGTTGCTTCGCCAAATATGAACGGTGTGTTACATATTATGATGAATTTATCGTTGTATGCTTTGACGAATGGATCAAACTTTCTGAGCTCGGCTCAGTTCAGCGCTACAGTCTCCTTCACTTTAGCATCTGGATGAACAGCTGCTGCATTACATTTAACCCTGTGCTGCCCGGTGATGTTGCATCATACAGCTCTGAGCTGCTGCAGGACTCTGGCGGCTCATATGAGGCAGAATCAAACCAACGGCTGCTCATAAAACTGTAAATGAAGGAAAACCATGCAGAGGAAACAGAGATGCTGCCATTGGGGCATCTCTGGCCAAAGAGAGAAGCAACGTCGGCCATGGCCGCCCGCTGCAGTGTCAGTGTGAAGGAAGCATTTATCCGATACCTGATCAGGATGTAACAGCCGATTCCAATCAAGTCTGAAACCACGTGATCGGGCCAGATTTCCGATCACGTGATCGGATCGGAACATCCCTAATTCCTATAGACGAGTTTCACAGACATTTCCGGTTTACTTCTGCAGTTGATCACTTTCTGCTCAGCACTTCCGTTCTAGTAAGATCTGAGTTCATTTACATTCAATAGTGATGTCTTTAAAATGGGAACATTCTCATGTATTTCATATAAAAGGTGTTTTATTTCTTCCTCACTCTGCTACAACATTGAACTGGGAGGATAATATGATGAAATGGACTAAAGTTACAACCAGCAACATATTTTCCTACTTTGTTGAGTCCATGGTGGTAAACAGGAGCACCATAGACTCACATCATGACACAGTCGGCTGTGTGTTGATAGCCGAGACAAAAACGTCAGTTTAGTGTCCATGAAGGTGGATGTTCCACCAGCCACTGTCTGAATGATTCCTGTCAAAAGCATTGTTGTGGGTGATGGTTACGGAGGATGGAGAGGTGGAGACTGCACCTGTAAAGCTGGACCTGGTCGGTCCTGCAGCCTCCAGCTGCCGTCCTATGGGAAGTTCACTTACTTTACAACGTACATATTTATTTGTTTCCACAAGTTTCTGCAACCACATACGGCACAATATGTCCCAGAACCCTTTTTGGTTTCACAGTATCCATTTTTCAATCAGTGAGGTTTGGAGCTGTTTGTGTGTGTGTGTCAAAGAAGTGGGTAGGAGTATACTTATTAAAATATATGTGGCTGTGTCTTACCTTCCAATCAACTGGTGTCTTTCCAGTATAAGTTGTTGTGCATCTTATTTTTTTTTTCATCTTCGTGGGGACTTATGTCATTCTGTGCCAGCCAACAGTGGACCCCTGTCGTTACATATGAACCAAGTGGGGACCTTGTCTGACAGAAAAGTATTACTTCATGTTATGTTGAACCGGGTAAAGTCAAGATTTGATCCAATCTGTTGGTTTCTATAGCTAGGCTATTATCAATCTGACTTGAATTTATCTGTTAGGCACCCCGAGGTGGCATTGTCATGAATTGAGGCTATACAAATAAAGGTCAATTGAATTGAATTAAATCCTTCTCTATGGCAGCTTTGGAGTTGGCCGGCCTCTTGACATAATGTTAAGCTTTTCTGGAAAAGTTCGCCTTGAAAATATTTTAAGTCCGAGACCAAGTCCATCTCTCCTCCTCGTGCAGCTGCTTTGTGGATCTGTGGCATTACGCTTTAACTCAAGTGTAATGATGAGTGCAGATCACTGTAATACATGTTATGCTATCTGAACTTGGCTGTAAATGTTTAGCTCTAACTAACCAATCAGAGGACGGAAAATGCTGATGTACATACCTTCTAGCTGGCCACGTGAGGCAAATTTAAAATTTAATTAATTAAAGAAAAAGTCCATTTCTAATATTGTTAATGTTGCATCCGCCAGTGCTACTGATTCTGAAGGCCCTGGGCAGGTAGATGGCAACACACAGGCTAAAATCTGATTGGACAAAAAAATCTTGCAACCACATACATGTAATGGAAGCACCGCAGCCAAGAGAAACGTTAAGAAATGAAGGAAATGGATTGTTGGGAATAAATTAATACAGTTGCAGTAAATGAAATTGGAATTTAGGTTGTAAATGTAAGTTAGTGCTTCTGATAGTGTTTATGCCAGCAGAGGAGGTGTTGCTAGCCCTGACCGCCCAGCACTCATGTATCATTTACTTGTCTTAAAAACAATCAATTTTCTTAAAGTGATACCGTGTAACTTTTGAACCTAATTTTAGCCAAATATTATGATATATTATATTCTAACATTATTATTAATATAAGTAACTACAGCTGATTTCTCCGGTCAATATAGAGCACTTGATGCATGCCGTTGCTCTGAGGGGGCTGCCATTCTCAAAAACCAGGCATTGTAACTTCTCAGGAGCGAGCCGTCTCTTATTGGATCATGTAACCTGGAGCGCTTTGATTAATAGCTTAATGACTTAAAAATCAGCTTTTCAAAGTGGTCTGCAGCACTTTTCTAAAACACAGATTGAGACTGTTTAATTTTGAGACAGTTGTGGCACTTGTAGGAAGTTACAGGTTTAGTGCCGATAGTGGCCAAAAGTTACACAGTATAACTTTAATTTATTTTTTATTCACCTAATAGGGGCCTCATGTAAAAGAGTTGCGTGGTTTCCTACTGAAACCCGGCGTATGATAAATCCTGAAAACGTATACGCAAAAAGTTTTAGATGTATGAAACTGTGCGACGCATGGATCAAGTACTTTTCCTTTGTACATCCCAATAACGTGGAATTAAGTGCACATGTTGGAGTACCTGACGCCTCCCTGTCCACACCCCCAAATAAATAGAAAGAATTTAAATGAGTCTGCAGCGGAGTTCTCCTCTGCACATAGAAAGAAAAATATAAGATGAAGTGAATGAAAATGAAAAAAAATTAGGAGAACGAACTTGAGGAGCTTGTTTAAGTATGCGAAAAAGTGAACTTTAACACGCTGTTGTCCGGCATCACACCGAAAGAAAAGTGAATGGGAAGTGTGTGTCGCGGTAAAGAGGTGGGGTCAGAGTCGCGCACAAAGCCGAAAAACGAAGTGGTCCAACTTAAGTTGGATGTGAATAGAGGACGGCTGCTCGTGATGCATTTCGTCTTTAGAGGTGGTGGGAGTTCACGCGGGTGCTCGGTTTTTCTAAAGGTAAATAAATATATATTTTTGAAACGTGTGTTTATAAGTCGCCTCCTCAAGCCTGATGTCACTGGAAATGTTGTATTTATTAGCTGACAAATCATACATAAGAGGACGTGCAGCATTGGGAATTCCTCCTGCATCACCTGTGTCACGCCTCGGGAGTTTCCTCATCCCGGGATGTAGATGTAACCGACCTGCTACTGTTAAATCGCCATACCGGCCGAGTCCCCCCCCCCTGTGTGCTGGTATAAGTGATTGACAGATCATCCTATAGATGTCCAAAATTAAGTGCATTAATAAAAACCGGATATAAGTGATTTTTCGCCGGAGCGCGTGGAGGCGCAGCTGGGTGTGTTGCCCCCCAGCCTGGCTTCAGCTCTGTGCAAGAGATGTCTCTGGGAACTTTAAGCATCTGACAGCCAGTTATCATTAAATCATTAAATCTTCTCGACCTCTAAAAACACTCTCTCTGTTATCCACCATTTAGACGTTTTCTTCCATCTAAAAAGCTGCTGGAAAGGAGCCTATTTTTGCTCCACTTTGCGCTTTTATATCCGCAATAATTGAGACGCAGGTGTTAATTGTTTATGAGGGCTGTTTGTTCATGTGTCTGACCACATCACTCAGTCTGGGGATGGTTGTTTTCACATTTATTTCTTTTAACAGTTTCCCAGTGTCGCCTCCAAGTGTCGCCAAAGTCTCCACAGCTATAGAAACGTTCGTACGCCAGCATGAAGTTGACGTGAAGCCCGCACATTTCCACGGTCACTCCATTCTTGATACATCTCGACTTTCCGTGGAAATGATCGTACGCCACGTTTTTGTGCGTACGAACCCTTTGTACATGAGGCCCCTGGAGTTTGTGTTTCACTCTTTGCTATCTCAGAGGGGACTTGTGTCATTCTGAACCAGCCAACAGTGGACCCCTGTCATTTTATAAGAACCAAGTGGGGACCTTGTCTGACAGAAAAATGTTACTTAGTGTTTTCTCAGTTTTATTATTTTGTACATTTTTTTGGTCTGTGTCTTTTAAGATGGAAAAAAAAAACATTTTGCTAGAGAGCCTTTACATGATCTAGTGGCAAATAATAAACATATAAAAATGCAGATGGAAATTTTCTCAGAGAGAAAAAAACAAATACAACTTTATGTTTTTAGATCACTTTAGGCTTTGTCACATCAAGATTTAAATGTTTTGTTGAACTGATGAAATGAATCTTTAAACATCATTTTATCCTGTGTCTGACAGGCTGTAGGCCTCTCACTCATTGGAATGTCATTGTCATGCATTTTCCTTTTGTTGGAGGTAGTCCCCTCTTTGATATGTAGACGACACTCAGAGATCCAGGTCCCCTCTTGGCAATTTCTTTTTAAAAAATTAAAAGTCAAATTTTTAGTTATATTATGGTAACACAGCTTAAAAGTAAATGTTATTTTGGGTTTTTGTTTTTTTCAAAATGACCAGAAACAGAAGTTCCCTCTTGGCAGGTTAGCACGATAGTCCCCTGTTTGTAGGGTAGGAGTGTATGTGTGCACTTGTGTGTGTGTGTGTGTGTGTGTGTGTGTGTGTGTGTGTGTGTGTGTGTGTGTTCATTCTTTAGAAACTAAAACACTGTCACGTTAGAAAACAGAAAATGTTCTGTATCACACTTGAACAAGATTAATTCCAATGCCGTTTCATTATTGTTGTCAAAAATGTAACAAGTCCTGGGTTAAATTTCTCCTGGACTGCAGGACTTTGGTCCTCCGTAATAGTTTATGAACAACCACATCTGGACCCTTATGCAGCAATGTCCTAATCTCTTTATCTATAAGCTATCAAGTTGCAATAAATGCTGCAAGCATTTCTGAAAACTAAAATGAAGAGGTACAGCACTGCCAAACCTATTCTTGAAAATGATTCACTCTCTTTCCAAGAATTCCTTGAGTGATCTATCATTCCCTCACCTGTTATTTCACAATTGTACTTTCCTTACTTGTCTTAGATATAAAAAAAAAAGTCCAAAACTGCATGCAATTATGTCTTTACTATCATAATAGTTAATTTGCGCCAAAGATAAAAGGATGCTAAACTAGTTTTACAGCACTGCATGTTAACTATGTAACCTCCCACAGAGGATGGAGGAGACATATAAGATGTGAGCTCAGCTTTACAAGTCACATGGCCTTGTCGCACATCACAGAACTGTAGGGCAAACTCTTTCTTGTGCATATTAGTATTTATAAAGTATAGGCTTATTTTCTTTTTACAGGCAAAGATCTTGGTGAAGTAATGGGCAGCGCAAAAATCAGAGACTACGACTCCATCACATCTTTTCTTGGATCTTGGGGACCCTTTCAAAGAAGGATTTTCTTTGCACTGGCCATCAGCATCCTCCCAAATGGATTTACTGGCGCCTATATAGTATTTGTAGGTGACACCCCTCTTCATGAATGCTATATTCCTGAAAACTACAACATCAGTGAGGCGTGGAGAACTGTGACAATCCCACTGGAAACAGTCGATGGCACCACAAAGCGCAGCTCCTGCTATAGGCTTAATCTTGCATCTGTGAGAAATTACTCCCAAAATGAATTAATCCCAAATTTCCATGTGAATGTAAGTGATATTCCTTTGGAGAAATGTCAGGATGGATGGACATACAGCAAAAAAAACTACCAGTCAACTATTGTAACAGAGGTAAGCAATATGTCACCAGTTACTCCTCTTTTCAATTTCCCACAAATAATTGTAATTTACAGCATTTTTGTTATTGTGCTTGGAGCTAAAGTTAATCTACTCTTCTCAACATATTTCTGTACGAGCAAACACATGAGGTGTGATACAAGTGATGCACTCGAAGCCCAACATAGAAAACAAAGGATTTTTCAATAATTGTCCAAAACAAAATATAAGAAGTTTCAATATTCTGCAGAATCTGCCACAGTAGCAAAAATAAACCTTGTGCATGTTTCATACTTCAACAACAAATCAACAAGGTTCTGAGTCATTCTTCCACACAAATTAGTCATTTACAAGGAGACTGAGGTTTTCTTGGCTCAGCTGCTGAAAAGGTCATCCTGAACCTCTCCTGTTTGAGTGCACAGAGCCATTATCCAGCTGAAAAAGTGATCTTCGGTTAATCTTTACTTTTTGGACGCTTAACTTGCACTATTATCAAACCAATTCTGATGTGATGCAGTGTTCATTATAGAGTCAGCAAGCTGCATGGCCCCTTAGGCAGCCAAGTAACCTCTTACTGTAGCATTTCTGCCTGTGTGATTCATATTTGGAAAAAAAGGTTCTACCTCTCTGCTTTTCCTTCGTCTTACATTCACTGACAAATTTTCTTTGTTCATGTACGTTTTGGTCTTTTTGTCTGTAAAAGTATTCCCTCCAGACCAAATTTCTTCTCTCTATCCTTGAGTGCTTAAAATATTGTGAGGACCTAAGCAATGTAGGCTCATACAGTAAGAGGATTACCAGTTAGAGTGCTGACTTTAAAAAAAATGGTACAAACATGACAATTATTTTAGCCTATTCCAGTTGTAAGTGAGAAGGTTTTTCTTTGATCAGACACAAAAGTTTAAGGAGCTGTAACTACCTTGACATGTTTCAACTGTAACTTCAGTCGTCTTCAAAAGATGCCATTTAACATGTCTCCTGGCATGTTTTTAAAGACACATAACGGAACTTTTAGCAGTTTTCTCAGTGACGCGCCCCCTATCGGCGACTAAACTAGCAACCATCTTGTATCATACCTGCACCATGATTCACTCCAGCCAGTAAAAGACAGTCTTACCTTGACTCTTGTTCTATCCCTTCCTCTCTTCCTTTTCCTCTCTTCCTCCTGTAATGTTTCCTTACCGAAACCGACATGATGTGCATTCAAAACACACGCGGGGTTGATCCCTGGTTTACATCCGGTTGCTAGTGAGTGACGCGGTGCTGCAGCCAATAGTCGGCTGCAACGTCACAGTCGCGTCCCGGATGGGAATCTTACATAGTGCTGTTTCTGAGCCCCTGGACGCCTCTGGGCAGCGACGGCTCGAAAATGCGCAAAATGAATGTTGGTGTGCCATCAAAACGAGTCAGAAACGCAGATTTTTAAGGTCTAAAAGTTACGTTGTGTGTCTTTGAGCACTTCACATCTGGTTAAAACATTACTGTCATTCCATTAACATTCCATACATTGACAACTTTACCACCTTTTATAATAGACCACACCTTTTCAATCCAGACGGTCTTCACCCCAATCCTACAGGTTCACATCTTCTTGCCATAAACATTGAACTCACCCTCCACTCCTGCAAAGCTTTTTCCGATTGATGGTCCAGCCAAATCACATCCTCTCCAGTTAAAACCTCTTCTCGCTCTCGTCATATACCGGTACACATCACTAGCAGAAATGTTCAACATCCCCATTCATATCCTCATAATTCTGTCAGATGTCTCCATCCAATACACATAACTCCTGTTACAGAACTTTCATCATCAATCCCACAACTGGACTCACCCGCATCATTCAAAATGGCTGTTTTAAATGTCAGATCACTGTCCAACAAGTCTTTTATCATTAATGATCTGATTTTAGATAATAACATTGACTGTCTCTTTTTAACTGAAACCTGGCTTGGCACTGATGCACCAGTTATTCTCACCGAGGCTTCCCCACCGGATTTTAATTTTTTATTTTCTATCAGGGGAGGTAAGAGAGGTGGAGGAACAGCATCAATAGCTAAACAGTTAATATCAACACAACCAATAACTCTTACAAAATATTCTTCATTTGAACATCATTCATTTGTTTTTAGCAACCCGCCTATTTTATCCATTACAGTTTATAGACCACCAAATCCTCCTTCCTGTTTTATTCAAGAATTTTCAGAGTTTTTATCAACCATACACATTAAATACAACAAGATTTTACTGACTGGTGATTTTAACCTGCATATTGATAACTCCGCTGATCCCCACGCCAGTGAGTTTTTAAACCTTTTAAACAGCATGGGTTTTAAACAGCACGTCACACAGCCAACTCACAACAGAGGACACACCCTGGACCTGGTCATAACTTATGGCCTGTCCACTGGTGTGTCCTCTGTTGTTGACCTGGCTGTGTCAGACCACTACTGTGTATTTTTTAACATCGCCAGTTTTAACCAGCAGGAGGCTCCGGTGAGAACTGTGAGGAAACGATATATTACTTCTGAAGTGGCTGAAAATTTTATTGACATTTTACGGCAAACTCCACCACAGGTTTTACCAGCATCATGTGATTTTATTGTTGATCATTTTAACAGCAAAGTGAAGTCAGCCATTGATGCTGCAGCTCCACTTAAAACCAAGCTGATTAAAAACAAAAGCATACCTCCGTGGAGAAATGAAAGAATTAAAGAAATGAAAAGACAGTGCCGGAGAGCCGAAAGAAAATGGAGGAAAACAAAATTAACCATTCATTTAGAAATTTTTAAGGAACACCAGAAAATTTACAACAATTCAATAAAACAGGCAAGAACCCTCCATTTCTCAAATCTCATCTCACAAAATAAAAATAATCCCAAATTCCTTTTTAAAACCATTGATCTTTTAATAAACACTGATTTTAACAAGTCCTCCTTGCGAGCATCCAATGCTGCATGTGAGGACTTTGCTGGCCATTTCAGAAGTAAGATAGATGGTATTAGATCCAATCTTTTATTTCAACAAAATTCAATTTTTAACAGATCTGAAGTATTATTTTTACCCGAGGAAACACTGGAAAGTTTTGTCCTGGTTGATGCGAAGTTGCTTGGTAGAGTTTTCTCCCAGCTAAACCCAACAACCTGCCTTTTAGACCCCATTCCCACATCGCTTTTAAAGACATTTTATGGTTTCTTTGAGTCTGAGCTTTTAAATATTGTAAATTGCTCTCTTCAGACGGGTGTCTTCCCATCCGCCTGCAAAACAGCGGTGGTGAGGCCCCCTTCTGAAGAAGAGCAATTTAGACCCTAACGCTCTGGATAATTACAGACCTGTATCCAACTTACCGTTTTTAAGTAAAATAATCGAAAAAGTTGTTTTTATTCAATTACACGAGTTTTTAAATAAACACAACATTTTAGAAAAATATCAATCTGGTTTTAGGACAAACCACAGTACTGAGACGGCCCTTTTAAAGATTGTCAATGATCTCAGATGTAACATGGACTCACAGAAACTTTCTGTTCTGGTTCTACTGGATCTCAGTGCCGCCTTTGACACAGTAGATCACCAGATTTTATTAGACAGACTCAGAAGTCTGGTGGGCCTCTCAGGAACTGTTTTAAAATGGTTTTATTCCTATCTCACAGATCGACAGTTTTTTGTAAGTATGGATACATGCTCCTCAGAAATCCATAAAATGAAGAGTGGGGTTCCCCAAGGATCAATTTTAGGCCCAATACTTTTTAACCTGTACATGTTACCACTTGGGGACGTCATCAGGAGACACAGCATTGACTTTCACAGCTATGCTGATGATACTCAACTTTACATCGCCGTGTCTCCTGATGACCTGGAGCCAGTTAAAACCCTTTTAAACTGTATTTTAGATATAAAGTCATGGATGGCAGAGAACTTCTTACAGCTCAACCAGGACAAAACTGAAGTTTTAATCATCGGTCCTGAAGACAGGAGAGAGATCATTTTACCAAAATTACAGAATTTTAATCCTTCTCAGTGTGTGAGAAACTTGGGTGTTCTTTTTGACTCTGAGCTGAATTTTATTCCACATATCAAAAATGTCACAAAGACAGGATTTTATCATCTTAAAAATATCGCCAGAGTCCGCCCATTTCTCTCTCTTGCCAGCACGGAGGTGCTGATGCATGCTTTTATTTCCAGTAGAATAGATTACTGTAATGCCCTGCTCTCTGGTCTTCCTAAAAAGTCTGTTTCCAGCTTACAGTTACTGCAGAACTCAGCGGCACGAGTTCTGACAAGGACCAGAGGGCGGGAACACATTACACCAGTTTTAAAATCGCTGCATTGGCTCCCCGTGCATTTCAGGATTGATTTTAAGGTTCTCTTAGTGGTTTATAAATGTCTTAATGGTCTTGGGCCTTCTTATTTATCAGACCTGCTTTTAAATTATGAACCCTCGCGGACCCTGAGGTCCTCTGGCACCGGCCTTTTAATTGTTCCTAGAGTGAGAACTAAAACTCACGGTGAGGCCTCATTCCACCATTATGGTCCTCGTCTGTGGAACAGCCTGCCAGAGAACCTCAGGGCTGCAGAGACTGTTGATGTTTTTAAGAAGAGGCTCAAGACCTACCTTTTTAGCTTAGCTTTTAATTGAATTTTGTCTCATTTTTAAATGATTCTTTTAATTTATTTGATTTGATTTTTATTTATCTATTTATTTATTTTTAACTTTGGTTTTGCGATATTCAAATTGATTCTATTTGTATTAATTCCTTTTATGTGTATTTTATTATCTAGCTTTTATTTGATTTATTTATTTATCTATTTATTTTTGGTTTAACTCTAAAAATTTTAACTTCCCCCAGTGTTTCCTCATGGGGATCCTTCGCTCCAGGAGTTTTGCCTGCTCGGTCTGGGGGTAACGGCTGTGGTGGATGCCCTTTTCTTGGTGTCTAGGGGCCTGCACTGCAGCCCTGCGGCTGTGGTGTGGATCCTGGCCTGTCATGATCTGGGGGTCCCTGCAGCTGGGCCTTATGTGGCTAGGGGGGGCTGGCTCCTGGTGCGAATGGATCCCCAAGATATCGTTTCCTCACAGCAGTGTCATGCCAGATGGTTTTTACAGTTACTGTTTTTATACCTGTTCACTTAGAAGAGAGAAGTTGGGGGTTTGTAGTTAGGTGTGGAATTGGGAGGGGGTTGGGTGTGTGCATGTGTGTGTTTTGTGTTGAATCTGGATGTGTGAAGGCTTGTTTTTATTTGAATTCACATTTTGTTTTTACTATGTCAAGCACTTTGTGTTGCTTTTTAATGGTATGAAAAGTGCTTTATAAATAAAGCTTGATTTGATTTGATTTGATTTGATTTAACAGCTGGTGGCATCCTGAAGACGTGACCAGCCCTGCAACCTGACAGGTTTTTGCTGGGCTGGTCACACCACCTGCCACCCACTGATCATTGTAGGATATATTATATATACAGTCATCCTCAAAATTATTCATACCCTCCGATTAAAGAAGAAAAAAAATTCAGCTGTCTATGAAATAAGTTGAAACTGACTAAACTAATAAAAAAATGAAAATTATATGAAAATCATGACAATGATGTTGAATCGTGGTTCAACATAAGTATAATAGACAAACACACAAAAAATAAAACAAATCGATAAGCATGATTGGGCTCCAAAGCTAAAATTTTGTTGTGCAACACTTTATCACTGCAATCAGGTGTTTTCTGAAATGTTCAAAAAGACTTCTGCATCTGTTAACAGGTATTTTGGTCCAGTGTTCATAGCAAAGGTGCTCTAATGGGTCTGGGACAGTTTTGTTTGGTTGTTTTTTGTTGTTGTTGTTATTTTGTTTTGTTTTTTAGATTATTATTTCGAACCACAATTCACAAGCAATATGTTATTTCACTAAATTATAATTTTGTTTGTTCTTATTAATTATTAGTTTCTTTAGTTCCCTGTTATTTGAATTACTATGGTGAATTTAGCCTTTTCTTTATTTGGATGGTATGAATAATTTTAAGGATGACTGTATATATTCATACAAGAATTATGCAATGCAATTTAAGGCAATGTAATTGGCCAAGAGACAGTCAAAACACAACAATACTGGAGTACAACATCACTGATTGTGCCCTTGAATGTATTAGCCCACAACCAGGGGTCAAAAACTCCAGTCCTCGAGGACTACCATCCTCCAGGTGTTATTGTTTCCTGGCTGCAACTCAGTCGTTCATTAACAGGCTGGTGTAGAAGTTAAGTGGTCGGAGAACATTTTCATCTAAATCTGGTGTGTTGTGGCAGGAAAACACAAAAAACATGCAAGATGGTAGACCTTGAGGACTGGAGTTGGTGACACTTGAAACAATACTGCCGTTTCTGCTGTATGTGTCAAGCAACAGCCTGTTGGTTAAACTGTTACATTAAAGAGCCTCCTAATAGCCAATCATGGAGCATAATGCAGAATGCAGAGTTTACACAGGCAAATAATACGTTTCATGGGTGGTTGAAACAGATTAGGAGAGTTGGGAAGGACGGAACAACATGATATGCCACTGCTACACATCAGCTGATGCATTGCTGATAGCACGCTGCTGCGCTGCATCTGAGAGCTCATTGAAAAGCTACTGGAAGCTGGAAGCAGACAGCAGGACACAATGGAGCGACACACAGGCTGATCAGCTGCTGTGTCTGTCCAGCAACAATCAGGATGACCCGCATTTTCACCCCACATTTTTTTCACTAGCTTCACAATCAACAGAAATGTCCAGATCGATGTTAACGCAAAGTAGTGTATGGGCTAGCCTGCTGTATTAGAGATCACAACATCACTCTCTCTTGTATGATGTTGCTTATGACGAACAAACTTCTGATATGTATTTAGACCTAAGACCACTCTGTGCCTTGACAGCCTTTAACAGGATTTTGAAGTTTATCCTTCACACACAGGGAGCCAGTGCATTGATATTAAGAAGGTTTTTTTACACAGTTATGGGCAGGACTCTAGCTGAAGCATTTAGGATTAACTGCAGCTTTTCTTTTTTTCCTTTTTCATGGAGGCATGTAACAACACCATTACATTAATCTAAGTAGCAAAACTACAGTTGCATTTTTTAAAAAAAAATCCAAGCAAAATACTTATGAAAGTGATGCGAAATAGGAAATTTAAAAATGCATTTAGGCAGAAAATGCATCCAAGTTAGAATTGACTGTCATTTACAGATAAACTGATCACTAAATATCAGTTTATCTGCAGCAGGTATACCAACTTTTCTTTAAGCAGTCAAACCAATTTTGCATTTAAACCATTCTTAACTCACATCAATGTTTTTATTATCTGTATTCTGCCATTAGTCATTCTCTAACTGTTCTGTGTGTAGGACTATTGCTGTGGTAGTTGCTTTCTCTGCCCCGAATTCATACAAAAGAAAAGAAATATGTGACCAAATGATGGAGAGAATGTGTGGTTTTTGCAGTGGGACTTGGTTTGTGATGATGCATACAAAGCTCCGCTGATCACCTCCATTCAGTATGTTGGTGTACTAGTAGGAACTATGATGTCGGGCCAGTTGTCTGACAGGTAAGTACTTTTCAGACTTTCTGACAAACAATCCAATTTTCTTCTTGGGGATTAATAACATGTCTTCTACAGATTTGGAAGGAGGCCTGTACTCTTTATCATGATGGCGCTTCAGACTGTTGCTACCACAGCACAGATCTTCTCAACAAGCTGGGAGATCTTCTTATTTATTTACCTTCTTGTGGGTGCTGGTGGATTCTCCAACTATACCATTGGATTTGTTTTGGGTATGTCATTTTCAGTAAGCAATGCAGTATTTGATCGCATTTAATGTCTTCCGCATGCTGTAATAATCTGTGTGATCTGGCATCTTTTCCAAAATGAAAGAGCACATTCCATTTCCCAATGAAGTTAAATTTAGTAAATAAAAATGTGTTCATGATCGAATGTGTGCACCCATGCCTGCCATCATTTGAGTCAGGTAAATTTTGTTAAATAGGCGTTTACCCCGGCTTTACACCTGTTCTGTGAGCGCAGCGCTGCGCAGCGCAACGGCTTTGCTGCGACCTGCATGGCGCGAGAATTTACACCGTTCACTGTGCGCCTGCGAGCTCACCCGCGAGTGCACCAGCTGTTGTTAGATCCGTGACATCACGGGATCACGGGAGGACTGCAAAAATGCCTGTGATTCTCATCCAAATGTTAATTTTGTCCACGTTTGTGCGTCATGGTTTCTTATTTCACTAATACCTTGTGGACATGGAGATGTTGTCATGTTCAGGTAGTTCAGCAGTTTAAAAGCTGCACAGTGGCTTTTGTGTATGAAGTTACCGATGTTTTACACTGAATCTGTGTCTGATTTCCTGTCTGGTTCGATCTGAACTACTGAAATTGACGCGGTGTCAGTGCGTGCTCTGTCAAAAATAGAGCTGGCGCGTATCTTTAGCGCAGTGGCGCGACATGCCGGAGCGACAACGGACCGCTCACGTGCTGCAGCGTGCTCATCTATTTCAAACCATTACATGGGCGCGGTCCGGTGCCGTGGCGCGCTGCTGCGCTGCGCTCACGGACCAGGTGTAAAGCGGGGGTAAGTCCCTCATCTTAACGTACTGTATGGCCTCCCCAGGATCGGAAATTCTCAGCCCACGAATACGAGTGGTCTTCTGCTCCCTTGGAGTGTTTATGAGCTCAGCTTTAGGATACATAACAATGCCCCTAGCGGCCTACTTCCTCCGTGAATGGCGGCTGCTGCTGATTCCGATGGCTGCATCTGGACTCCTATACGTGCCTCTGTGGTGGTAGGAAAATTTATATTTTGTGTTTCAGTTCGCTTTGCTCTTTGGTTTCCTGGTGGCAACTGCAGAAACATCTAATTTCCCAGTTTTGGGATCAATAAAAGTTTGAGATATCTTTAGTATTTTTAAGTATTTTCTTCAGTATTTTCTGTGAATATGTCAGTGAAATGTGAATGACTTCTTTTCTTTGACATCCTGCAACAGCAATGTAACTAATTCTGAAAAAGTTAAATACGCATTATCTTTGTCAATGTGACACGAGTCTGAACTGCAGCAGCCACATAAATCTGCACATCAATGCCAATCAACTGCTCTGTGGAGTCAAGCAGATCTCATTGCTGTATTAATTAGTAACAGCAAGCTTAATTTTTTTCTATCCATGATTTTATCCATAACAATCAGCTGCATCACTTTTGTTTTTCCAACATGAGTTAAATGAATAAGCGAGATGGGTTTGAGCTGAAGCTTTGCTCTCTGTATTCATTCATTACAGATCCATCCTTAGATCTTTGTTTTAGCTCCTTGGACACGAGGTCACTTGTTTGCACACCTGGCTGCATTAGGGTTACTTTATCATTTCCCAGAACAACCTGCTTATGAATGATCGCCATCATGCTTGTGTTGTTATGTTGTTTTTATCACACTGAACACAACACATGAATTTAGTCATAGCAAATTTCTAAATCAGACTGATGAGATGGTCGCTAGTTTAAGCCTCAGATGGGGAGGGGTGCAAACAGTTCAGACAATGACCTTCCTGTGTGGAGTTTGCATGGTCTCATGTATGCCCAGGTTCTCTCTGGCTTCCTCCTACTATCCAAAAACTTTCATGTTGGGTGTGATTTTCTTTCTTTTTTGCATTTTACATCATTGTATGCATCAGAGATGCAGTAAGCAGAGAGCAGGGGTTCACCTGAGTGTTGTGACAGGGACTCAAACCCAAGTCCTCCGTGCCAAAGCCCACGACATTACCACTAGGCCACACAGCTCCCCAAATTTTGATTTGATCCCTTTAAATTGTCCCGAGGAGTGAATGTGAACATGAATGGTTGTTTGTCTCTCTGTGTTGGCCCTGCGATGGACTGGTGACCTGTCCAGGTCCTGCTTCTCACCTGATATTGCTGGGATGGGCTCCAGCAGCCTCGTAACCCCTGAACTGGACTAAGTGGTACAGAAGAAGAAGAAAACTGATTAGATCACGTTCCCTTGTAAAATTTTACCAAAGGAAAGGCTCCAAACATGAAAACGTGGAATGAGTTTTTATATTCTGATCATTTTCTTATGTGCCCAAGCCCTTAATTATGTGAATTTGGACTTTCAGGTTTATCACAGAGTCTCCTCGGTGGCTCCTTTCTCAGGGAAGAGTAGAGGAGGCTGAGGCCATACTGAAAGATGCTGCTAAGATGAATAAAGTAGAGATTCCAGAGGCTATTTTCACACAAGCTGAGGTAAGTTTATGAGCAGTCACATTGTAACCATAATTTACTCATTTTCCAGAAATTTTCAATCTTTTTTTAGTTTAAGATAAAAACAATATACTTTTTGTTGTCATTTTTTCCAGGTTGAATTTGCTTTGGCGAGGAAGGATGAGAAAGTCAACATCATGGCCATCCTGAGAAGCTGCAACATTTCTTCAGTTACACTGCTGTGTGCAAGTCTGTGGTATGTTTTCAGTGTAAATCATTAACTAAAAGGTTACGACTCTCTAATCCACATCTCAAACTTAAAAGTTATCTGAGATTTTTATCCTATGTGTATTCAATTCCTGAATTTCTTTGCAGGATGATCATCACCATTAGTTACTATGGTTTAGTCCTCAACACTTCAAACCTGCACGGTGACCCTTACCTAAACTGCTTCCTGTCTGCTGTGATAGAGGTGCCAGCATACATAATTGCCTTGTTGCTGCTCCGGTTCTGCTCCAGACACTTCTGTCAATCTTCCACACTCTTCCTCGGCGGGGTTATGATCCTTTGTGTTCGTCTCATTCCAATAGGTAATGCTCAAAGTCTCTTACACAGGTTGTTGATTAATGAGAACTGACAAACAGAGTTTGTATTTTATTCCAAATCGTGAACTTTTCCAAAACCTCAGCATTTTTTCAAACCCTCTGATTTTTAGGCTATCATAATACTCCACTCCCTATATTATTCAAAAGTAGTTAAACATGAGGATGACATAAAAGCCTGAGAGAACAGTGTGTGATGTGCCAGCCAGGTTGATTTTTCCAGACAAAATAATACTCAGAGCATCGTTTAGCTCAGTGTCTCTCAAACTGGGGGGCGGGCCCCCCAGGGGGGGCTCAGGGCCCTGTCAGGGGGGGACCCCGCCAGGCCTATAGTTTTTGTACTTCTAACAAAACATGGGCATATTCTTTAAAGTACTAATGAACAAATGATGATGGCTCAAAAGCCCCCCCCCCCCCAAATGCAGTGCATTTTTTCATGTATCTCATGGTAAATGTTTGGGTGCATGTAGTAGCGGTGGTGGGATGGGAGGGCTTGACATTATAGTTTCCAATGAAAAGGGGGCCCTGCAAAAAAAGTTTGAGAACCACTGGATTAGCTTGAATTAGCTTTGCATGACTGTGGCTTATTTTGCAGTAAAATGTGTAAAAAGTATGTGCAGCAGCAGTACTAAGGTGATTTAGGGTAAGGTCACATGGACACTTTGGTCACGATTAAAACGTACTGAAGTCCAGAAAAGGGATTACATCCATTTTTTTTTCGCCATGCAACCCCGCCCAAAGTCCGGAACAGTAGTAAGAACGGAACGATTGGAAGAGGCCGTCTGCATGATTGCAAAGTCTGGAACGCTTGACGCAAGGGGGTGGAAGGGAGAAGGGGAAAAGGGGGTGGTGACATGCTACTCTCGTACCTACTGTCCGTTGACTGGAGATTAATTAATTGTTGAAGAAAAACAGTCAACAGGTTGACCAAAAGTACAGCGTCCATGCTGTCAGCAGGCTTCTACAGTTGCATGAAAAAGTGTTTGCCCCCTTCCTGATTTCTTATTTTTTTGCATGCTTGTCACACTTATATGTTTCAGATCATCAAACTAAATCTTGTGTTTACTTGTGTTATTTTTGTCTCACATTTAAATTTGTTTGATGATCTCAAACATATAAGTATGAGAAACATGCAAAAAAATAAGAAATCAGGAAGGGGGCAAATACTTTTTCACACAACTGTACAGTAAATGCTTGTTTGTCTTTGGTTTTAGGGGACAAACTCATGAGTATTGTAGGTAGTGACCATAGATGTATAATTGCTAGATGAAACTCACCCACACTGTTGGCCAATGGAGTCGAACGTCCGTACACGGCGGCCATCTTACCACAGTCAGCTTGCTCACTTACAGCGTTGTGTTTTAATGGTGATGTAGCCTACTTTTTAAATAACCATAACTTACTCAATTTTCTACTGATTTTCAATCAGTCTAGTTTGTTATTAACGTCAGACATGTAGTTATGAAACGATGTACTTAATGATTCTAACTTTTTTTTTACAACATGGAACCATATGTTGTATGGCAAATAAAAAAAGACATCAAAACACAAAAACACAAAATACATATCTCTTCAAATCAGTTTGAAACAAACAAAAAAAGAAAGATAATTAATCTCAGAGAATGATATTAACATAGTAAAACTATCATGAAGAATGAAACACTAACAAAAAAGAAAAAGAAAAAAAACATACCAAAAGCCAAAGACAAAAAATGGATGTGTGTATATATATATATATATATATATATATATATATATATATATATATATATATATATATATATATATATATATATAGATATATAGATAGATAGATAGATAGAAGATAGATAGATAGATAGATAGATAGATAGATAGATAGATAGATAGGTAGGTAGGTATCTATATAATCACTTAAAGCTGGCAGGGATTGTCAGGGATTGATTTTGCAGGTGTTGTTGTAAAGCCAAACATATTGTTTGTTTCCCTTAGGTCTTCCCAGGGTTGCTGTGTTCCTTGAGATGTTGGGAAAGTTTGGAATGACATCGGCATTCTGCGTGGTGTATTCGGTCACATCAGAACTGTTCCCCACCGTAATCAGGAACACAGCAATGGGCTGTTGCTCCATGGCAGCACGAATTGCCACCATTCTCTCCCCCTTTATCATTTATATGGGTAAGGTTTCTGTATTTTCTATTTTGAACAACTATTAGCCCGTACCAGGGAAATTTTTACTTTTTAACTAGCAACAGCAAAAGGTTCTCAACAATTAGTGCATTTATTTGATTATGTAAACTGAATTATTCAACTTTTTGATTGTGTTTTGAATATTACTGAAACAATACCTGCTTTTTTTCTGCTTTATTATTTGTAAAAGAAAATTATGCGTATATTAACTTACAATGACTGTTATTTGTTTGACAAATTTCTTGTCTTGACTTTAATGATTTTGAACAAGGAATATTTTTTTCTAATGCTGTCATCATTCAGGAATGTTTATAACAATCTTATTAATCACGTTTTCTCTGCCTATCTTATTGCTGTTTATATTTGCTATTTGCAGGGAGATTCTACAAAGACCTCCCATACATAGTGATGGGGGTTTTAGCCCTCTGTGGTGCTGCTATATGTTATATACTGCCAGAAACTTTTGGGAAAGACTTGCCAGAGACCATACCACAAATGCAGATGATATGCAGGTGAGCTTAGAACTATTCATATTCAGTCATAGTGTTAAGTTATCTGCATATAGTTGTCACCATATAATTCTCAATTATACATTTTGGCTCTGTTTAAGCAAAAAAGTGGTCGCTGTTGGACACAGAGGCTTTTCTGTCTTTACATATTAACACATATTGTCTGTAATTGTTGTTTTGTATAATTAACAAGAAAGTTTAAGATTTTTTCTTTCATGGAACTGTCTTCTGCTGCAGTTACATGTCCTCTTTATGTTCATGCAGGAGGAAAGGAAAGGATGCTGAAGCTGAGAAAAAAACATCCATTTTCAGAGCTACCGAAACTAAGTTATAGTTTATCATGTTGTTTTCAACATGGCATTGCCATCAATGGGGACATCACCAGAGTCACTTTTGCTTTAAAGAAATAAGCCCTGTGCTAGAAGTTAATGCATCTAAGGTTCAAAAGAGCATCTCAAGATATCACAACAACTGACCCAAAAGTGTTTCTAAACACACTGTTTCCTATAGTTTGTTATGGTGTCTGTGTTGCTCTGTTGTGTTGTTCTCTTTTTTTTTTGTGAAAACTGCTCACAAAGAAGCATAACCAGTGTCCAAAAGTGTTTTTTTGTTTTTCTATTTCTAACTGAGCTATTTATATATCCAGCTTTATTTTTATATGTTTTGTTCCTAAATGTTTCCCAGTTTAAGTTTATCTGTAAGCCAACATATTATTATAAAACTTGCTGTCAATCATACTTTTAGAAAAGAAATTATGCATCAGTAAAAAGATTTGTAAGAAGCTATTAGTGTTTATGATTTATTTTTATATTAATCACACACATATTTGCTCAGTGTGATATTTACTGTATATTTTCAGCTGGGGGTTGTATCTAATGTAAATACTGTATAATTAAAGAATATTAAAACTTTTTCAGTTTTATTTCCACCTTAAGAAAGAAAACAATACAGTATCAAATCTTGAAATCATTACAATTTTTAATGCAGTAAGCAGGGGAAAAAAGAAAGAAAACTTTTACATCATTTCCAGTTGCAATAGAGCTGAAGAAGCCTCTGACTACGGTGGCCGGGAAGTGCAAAACATTAATACATCTACCTGAAACACTTTTGCAAGTTTAACAAAACACTTAAACAAGTAAAACAAAAAACTTATACTGTACAAGTTTTGAAAAACACTTATACAAGTTTATTAAAAAACACTTAAACAAGTTAAAAAAAAACACATACAAGTTCAACAAAACACTAATGCAAGTTAAAAAATGTCACTGAAGGAGTTGCAGTGCTTAGATGTGAAAAGCATGTCCACAGTGAATATGCCACTCAATGATTATGTTGTTCCAATCTCAGCAAAAGCACGAAGGAGTGATGTTGGAAGCGAAAACAGGAAAGGGTTGTAAGGCATTTGGTCAAGAAGATTAAAAAGTAAGCTGGCCGATAAGTAAGAAAAAATAGGAGTACACAGGTATTATTGAGGCACAAGGCTACCTCTGTGGGCTCTTCAGTATATCACACAGGAGTAAGAGTAAAATTAAGGCGGCTACTGGGAAGCAGTGATATGTTATGTACATCAGTGCAAAAGCCAGCTACTGATTATGGCCAATACCCTGGTGTTTGTGACTAACGTGTGGACAATAATATGGGAAACACTAAAGGGAAAACTCATTTAACTTGTTCCGCTGAAGCTCACAGCCTTTGACAGTGAGGTGACGAGACCAGTGTTTCCACTTTTATTCCCCGTGACAACTTTGTTTCTTTAAAAGCAGCCATCTGCAGTATAAATTTAGGAATTTGATACACTAGTAAATGTTCAGACAAGTAGTTGAGGATTAACCTCAGTATGCTAATCCCCAGTTGAGACAGCACCTTGTGTTGCAGGGATTGACCCACAAGTCACCAACACAATTAACTGACTGCTACATAGCTTCTGAGTATTTATTTTATCTTTTGTACTACAGCACCATCTAGTGATGTTGGGTCCTAGCTGCAGATTCTTTTGTCCTTCTGTGAGATTAATTTATATGTGCTCTATAGACTGATTTTGATTCTGGGGATCTCATTGATGCTTGTATGTTTAGATGTTGAGATTTTGTAAGAGTAAGTTAATATTTTTTATAGTGAATATGTAAGTGGGACAGTTAAAGGGACTAGAGGCAGGAATTGCGAAAAAATAAACACGCATGTCCAGTTTTTTTAATATTAATGGGTGATGAAGCGTTAAACACCAAAAAGAAGGAGCCCACCTACGTCTCTCTCCGTTGCCTTTAAAAGGGTGTGTGCTGCATAATGTGCTGCGATTCAGTGGCAGAATTTCCCGCGCTGTCCTTCGGATGTGACGTCAAATGACGCAGCATCCACGTCCCCGACAGTTTTGATACAGGAAGGAGACGGTTGTGGTAAATTCAAACACTGCAAGGGATAGTCATGGATTCTTCTGCTGTCAGCAAACGATCCAGATCAACTGAGAGACACTTAAAGGTGTAACTACGAAGAAAAAGACTTTATCAGCGTAGTAAACAACGTTATAGCTTCAGTTTGTGCACACTCCCGTGACGGCTTGGCTGGTGGCTGCAGTTACCTGAAGCACCAGTCGTGAGTCTCATTTCTTAAACTTTCCTCAAGTCCCTTTAAGCTTAATCATGTTTATCTTTACATGTGTTTACTTCTGTTACTAAAAATCATCATTGAGCTCATCATAGGGCAGCATGAGATTAAAAAAGGTTGCGTGTGGATGATACCCGGACCCAGCGTCAGGGGGGCAATTAGGGGGGCAATGCCCCCCTGCCTGTGCCTCCATGCCCCTCCATTGGCTGTCAGAAGGGTGTTTTTTTTTTCTGCTTATTTGTTTTTTTGGGGGAGGAGTCATAATTTGTTTTGTGTCACATTGTATTAATTCATATTCAGTTAACTGAAATCAATAAAATTTAAAATAAAAAAGAAATATGTTCTGTGTCATGTGACGTGCGTGCGTGCGTGCGTGCTTGCTGCTGCGACTGACGTGCTGACGTCTGTCTAGGAAATGGATATCAAGAAAGAACGTGTATCACACGACACAACACAAACAATGGATACAAGAAAATGTTTCCGATCACCGCTACCTAAAACTAAAACTGCACAAGCAACAGCTGAGCAGCAGGAGAGCCGCATCCCGGTGGTGGAGAATGAGAAGGAGCTGGAGGAGACAAGTGAGCAGCCACAGCTAGCTAGCGGTAGCAACACAGATGCTCAAGCCCCAAACTGGACCCAAACAGAGACACTTTCCTTGATGTCGACCATGTAAAGCCCATTCTGACCCAATCGAGCACTGAAATCATTGGAGCAGAGTTTGTGGTTGCTCGCCACTTCCTCAAAACAAACATGACCACCGCCGATGAAACCTGGATAATATCACGGATTATCAAGACATTCCACAGCTCACAGGAGGCTATGCCAACTGTGATGACAGCCTTTAAACATGGTCTGACGTTTGGAGCATCAACAGCCATGTGTGTGAATTCTTTTTCTACTTTAAAAAGTGTTCTCGCAGACAATAGACTCAGCATGCTGCACCAACGAAAAGCACATTTAGTGCAGCTGGCCTTTGAGAGAGACCTGACAAAAGATTTGCTACTGAGTGGAAGGAAGCAGTAATGAAGAGGTTCAACTCTGGGAGGCGCCGACTGCAGCTCTACTAAGTGGTGAGTAGAGAAGACTTACACTACTCATACAAAGTTAGGGATATTTGGCTTTTTGTCATGATGTCAGAATGAACCTAAACTCCACTACAACCTTTCCAGGTGAGCTGAATTTTGTATCTCTAAACTTTTCAATGCACAAATACATTGCTTGATGGTTAGGTGTGAACATTTGACATTTTCCTTAAAACATAACTGAAATTTTAATATCCCTAACTTTTTGTGAGTAGTGTATATTTAAAGGATTGTGATATTGTGATTGCTGTTGGATGTACAACCGGTTATCATGTGCATATAAAGTGAAATGTGTGCTTGTCCTGGCAATAAGAGACCATATAGATTAAGTACAGTATGTATGCATTGTATATGTGTGTGCAGATCTGTGGGAAAATCAACATTCTCCCCCACCCCCTGTGATCATCACTTGCCCCCCTCACAATATGGTTCTGGAGCCAGCCAGGGCTGACGCCACTTTGGAGACTACGTAGGCTACGGAGTGTGCTACGTAGTCCCGCTCCTGAAACGGTAGGCTGCTGAAATGGGACACCCTAGCAGACTAGAATTACCCACAGTGCTCCACTCTCGTAGCCTAGTAACTGCAGACTCCACAGCTGTCAAGTGGCTTTCTTTACGCTTATTCCTTCAGCTACGTTGTCAGAAAAAAAAAAAGAGTAAGAACAAATATAGAATACATTTTATTCCTTTTTATTAATCTGTCGTTACCTGAACGTGGACACCCCACTAACCCCTTGTTAACCCATGAATAATATCAAACAAAGTGGATTTTCTGAGGCAAAAACTTTCTTTCTTTCTTTTTTTCATGCTTGCCCACATATTTTAAAATTTTCCACAGAGATTATCTGTTGTTTCTTACCAGTAAACACTTCATTTAACACTTAAAAATCCACAAATATAACCAAATATTACACTCATAGCTCTGCAGCTTCCCTCCCATGTTCTGCAGGATGAAACTAAATACCTAACTTTGCCTTTTTTATTGATTTTTACAATATTTCTCATCATTTAAAAAATGTCAGGTAGAATTGCAAGATCTGTTAAAAAAAAGTCTCCTACCCTTCTGTTTTAATATTTCCCTTTCTTTAAGCCCAGTCATGATGATTAACTTCGTGTTTACATCACTTTGTAACTATAATTTATTATATATTTTGCACTGAATATCTTATTTTCCTTTATTTCATTTGAACTCCTTTGTAGGTTTATTGTTCAAACCTTTCTGTGCGTTTGTTCTTGATACATCCGTACAGTATTGTATAAAACTACTCCTGCACACTATGTATCCTTCGTTTCAGGCCAAATGGAGTGCGGGTTTGGAGGCTGGATTCCAGACGTTTTTGAAACGGGACAGGACTTGGCGTGCTGCCGTGACGTATGCAGCAGACGAATCCGCACTTCGCAGTCTGCAGACTTCAACATGAGACACACCTTACAGTATGTCTGCAGCGAAGTAAGGTCGTGAGTAAAATGACGTAGCGTTCTTAGGTGAACAATGTTTGTGTTCTGGAAATAAGAAAACTGGTGGATAGTTTATAGTTGTGATATTTTTAGTTACGGGAGTAATGTAGATTCATAATTTTTAAATATTACATCCATCTGAGTCTCACTTTTTTTTTTTTTAAGAAAAATGCTATAGAGGTTGAGGAGTTGTCGTCACAGCGTGTCGCCCCGCCCCTCCGAATTGGCATTCCGACATGTTTCTTGTAAACTTACTGAGAGCTAAGTTGGTCGTGGTTGAGTTGCTGGGTTATAATAATGTTGAGTGAAGGACTGCGCCAGCTCTTCGCACAGTCAAGATGCTAAAAAAAAAAAATGCAAACAAGGGCACATTACAGTTTTTCAAGATCTCCAGTTTGAAAAAAGAAAAAGAAAAAAAATCAAGGATTGTAAACTGCTGAAGTGACAGAGAGCGCCAAGTGGCTGACAGCTGCAGTCTGAAGGAGTCTGATGGTGTGTGTTCTCCAGCTAGTGATACCTTTGTGACTGATAATTGTGGTATCCTTCAAAAACTACTCCCGTGATACTGTCCTTGCAGATAGTTTTAATAATGAGGAATCAATCAGTACGATGTGGCCACTATGAAGATCCTTCCTTCACAAACGGCCGTGCTCAGTCAGCTGGGAGCAGTCAGGTGGAACATGTCCTGTTTGCAGGAACAAGTAAACAATATTCCAGTCGTACCTGTGAAGATGCTGCTTTGTTGTGAGAATGAACCGGACACTACGACCCTGGCTAAGATCGTCCTTGTTTGCTGTGCATTTGCAAATGTATGCTAAATTGTTGTTGCCAAGACTAGCACTGAAGCTAACGTGAGTTGATGAAAACTCCGGTTACTTTCTTTTATTTGTCATTTACTGGTGATGTTCGACACCACTATCTGCCTGAGTCTGACAGCTTATTTTGGTCTTCCACAAATCAGACACACACTCATCACTGTTTTCTGCTTTATAAATAAATGATTGAAACCACGTTAAATATCTTCCTCCTTACATGTGTTTATTGACAGCTCACAAATGTTTTCTTAACTAGCAGCATAACAGTTAACTGTGTAAAAGGCAAAATAACACTTCTCTAACATTAACAGAGCAAAATGTAAAATGTTACCACGTTAAAAACTGATTGTGAAGACTAAATAATTCACAATGCATCAGCCGCATGTCTCCATGGAGGACGAGGTAAGCGGTCCAGACTACTGTCCCACTCTGATCCATTCAGCTCAGATAGGTCCAGTCTGGATATGTCCCCTAGTTTCTTCAAATAACTCTTCTTTGTTCTAGACATTATATCATCCCTGTACGGCCTTTCTCCTTTGCTCCTTTTTCCTCCAATGTTAAAACTCCCGACAGCTCTTATTTTGACAGTCAAACCTGTACAAACATCATGGCGGCGCGACTCCGCTTCGCTCAGAATTGTCACGTGACTCCTCAAGCTCTATTGACTACTGTCCCATGTTATTGGCAAACTGGGAAAATAATTTGAGTCAGAATCAGCCACAAGAGTGCGCTCTCCACAGTACGCGATTTGGTTTTATCACTGTTAATGATGTGATCTACAGAGGCTGCAAGCTGCTAAGCTTGCCTCTTTAGCACCACCTGAAATCAGCTGATTACCTGCCGCGGAGTAGCGTTTAATGACCAGCTTTGTCAGAGAGGAGGACGACGAAGAGGAAAAATGAAAATCTGCCGTCCTGAGCTGCTTCGGCAGTTTTCAGTGCTGTAATAGGAGGGACAGCACTACCAGGGACCAGTGGATTATATTTATTCAGTGAAGATGTGCAGTTGGTAAGTGTTGCTGCTTGTGTAACTTATTATCTTTTGTGTAAGAGACCAGTAAACAATGGTAGACAAACTGCTAATGTAGCTACAAAAGCGAACACAGTTGTTGCTGTTTGAGTAACTTCACGTCAGACGTCCGCTCCTTATATTCATCAGAGTCCAGCCCTTTTACTCCACGGATCCTCTCTATCAACCGTACCGTTACATTTTATCACGTCTTTCTCTGTTGGGACATCATTTCCTTCACTTGGTCTGTCCTGATAAAACTTGGTTTTGGCTTTGACGTTTGCCTCGTGAACGCGCTTACAGACAGGTCTAAGTCCGAGGCCGGATACAGGCATGGGCAAGGAGGGGCAATGCCCCCCTAAATGCCATGACTGCCCCCCCAAACATGATGGCATGCAAAAATCCCAAATTGAAAAATTATTTCAAGGAAAATGGTCAGAGCGCATTCTCGCTCTCTCTCCCTCAATCACAGTAGCTACTGATTGATGGTAGGTACATAGGAAGGATGTGTCAGTCACTTCACTTTCCTCTGAGCTCTGCGTCTCGCTTACAGTCACAGTCCAGCACACAGACATGATGCCGTTAGCTCAGCCACTGTTTTCAGATTTCTTTCGCCCTCTGTCACGAAATTATTTGGTTACTCTTCCTCTCAACATGTTCTCGTTCTCTCTGTGTCTCTCTTATCGCTCTCTCTGTTATAATTTGAACAGTCGAGTCACTATGCGCAGATTTCTGGTTGCTAAAGCTAAAGCTAGCACAGCGAAGCTGCCGGTAGCAGAACTGCGGCATTAGCAGCAGCAGAGCGATCATTACTGCTCCTCCATAGTGACTCGCCACAAATTCTAACCTTTCTAATGTGAGAGCTCTTTCTCCTCTTTGTCTCATGTTTTTCCTCCTTCCACCGCACAATGCTACATGTGAGAAAAATCAAGTTACTCTGGCTCACAAGAAGGCTATAACAACAGGTGTGAATATGGACGCATTTGTTAGGATTTTAACACAGAAAAGCAGACGACTGATATTATAATGACTGATAAAAGCCATGCTGTGTAAAGAACTAAAGAAATAAAATCACAAAAAATACACAAAAATATAGAAATGAAAAGGATAGATAGATGGATTTAAAAAAAATAAATAAATAAACACACACGAAAAAAGATAAATGCAGCCTCAACAGGACACAACAGACCTGGATATGGACGCATTTGTTAGGACTTTTGCAAGCAGACGGCTGATTTTATAATGAATAATATGAGCTACACTGTGTAAAGAACTAAAGAAATAAAAATGACAGAAAAATACACAAGGAAGAAAGAGAGATAAAAATAGATAGATAGATAGATAGATAGATAGATAGATAGATAGATAGATAGATAGATAGATAGATAGATAGATAGAGCCTCAGCAGACACAGTGTCCTTTCTGCGCTGGTCCCAGGTAAATGCAGAGGTTCGTGTCAGGAAGAGAAAACAACATAAAACCTAATAAGACCAATCAAATGGATCAAAGAGAGACAAAGATATGGATAGATGTACTGACATGATGATAGCATAGTTAGTATAGTTTTCTATGCATTTTAGGGGTTTGGGGGATTTGACACCACCCAAATTTTCCGGCTGCGCTGCCCCTTGCCCCCCCTTATATGCTACCTGCACCTCCTAGTGGGGCTGTCTAAATCCGGGCCTGTCTAAGTCTCATGCGTATTCTCGCGACAAACAAAAGTTGGGGATAAAAAGAGGCCAAAATGAGCTCATTAAATTTTCCTCCCACCCAACTGTCATTAAAAATTCATTTGAAGATAATTTAAGAAGGATTGTGTATGTAAAACACTATGACACCTTTAAATTAATCAGAAATGAATTGTTGTTTTTATTATTGTGTTTACATTAAAATTGAATGTGTTGCCAGTGTCCCAGTTTGTCAATATATGGCATCCCACTTTACCAACAGTGCCTGCAAATCAAATCATCATAAAATACAGCATAAGGTTCTCAGTCTCCATCAAAGAGCCAGATCTGCAAAATGGGACTCACCGGAAGCTATACAGTTTATAATTGGTGACCCAAGTATAAGATACATCAAAATGTACAAATAACAGCTCAAACAACAACAATATACAAACTAATGAACAACAAAAATCCCCCCCCCCCCATGCCTCCCCTAAAAATCTCCCTCCAAGACAAATACGTGCTCAATATTATACCTTCCACACTGTGTGAAATAGTTTCTGTACATATCAGATTATTCAGTGCATAAATTTAATTTTCAGGGCTGAAACATAATTACTCAACAACAACAAAATATTCAAAATACTTCTCCCAATCACTAGTCACATCGGGGGGCCATTTAAACATAGTGTAGCAGTAATTGCTGTTTAAAGAGCTTTTTAAATGTATTTAAAGAATTTAGTTTTTTAATAGAACTGTCAATCTTGTTCCAAATCTCTGGACCTCTACATGCTACACTGAGGCTGGTGCATTCTAATTTCCGCCTGGAAATTTTGGTTTTTGGTCAGTGTATTTTTGGTGAAGTGCAGTGTTTAATATTTCTACATATTATAGTAGAGATCTTGAGCTATTTAGAATGGTATCATATGATGGATTAAAATGTTTGGTTCATACTCAGAAATTACGTGAAGGTTACATTTTCAAAAAGTGTCCCAGTTTACCCGTATTCACCCTAAATGATGTTTAAAAAGCTGTTCTACTGGCCCCGTGCAGTGATAGTTTTTTCCATTCTAGCCATACGTATGACGAGGGCGTGCGGACAGAAGATCTTTTAAGACAAAGACGGACATTGTGACTAGCTCAGATTAACTGCATAAACTTCCAACCCTTGAAACACTCCAAAGTGTGCTCTGATCACTTCATCACAGGTATGATGATATGTCGATCACTTTGTGGTCTGATTACATGTGGATTCGTGCTTTTATAACAAGGGTTAGGGTGGGTAATGTGGCCCCACCCTCACAGTTGATTAAATTTTCTTTTAGGTGCATGTACGACTATAATTTTGAACATATTAGGAATAAGGAGAAACCTTGATTAGCAGACAAAGATAAGAGATAGTCAGGAAAACAGTGTGGTTATAACTTAACCATTAACAAGTTACCAAATTTACATCAACACTTCTGCTTGAGGAGACTGCATTAGCATTGTGCAAAGTAGCATCGTGCTGACTAACCTTTGCAATAAGAAGAGTCTTCCCATTGATGTCAGTGTGACAAACGTCCATCAGCCAACCACGTACAAGATAACTGTACGTTCAAAGGGATTTGTAAGCTTCCACCTCCTCCAGCGTGTACTAGCTTTTACATGTTACCGGGTAATTAAGAATGTCTGCACAGGCTACTTCAGGGAAAGTGTTCCGGTCTCTCAACCACTCACTTGGGGCAAAGTCATCATCTTATGGATCTCTGCCACTGATAAGTCCAAATTTTTGGTCATACCTTTTAAAGGCAACAAAGTCATGTTGCTTGCAAACTCTACATCAGTATTGTTACATGTTACGTTGTTTACATCTATTGACCCAAATAATGTCAGACAGGCCCCGACATCCGGGTATGAGTAGACACAGTGGAAAGGGTCTATAATGTTGCTGTGGCGCTGGAAATGACTGAGAAGTTTGGCTTCACCATAGCCTTCAGCATTGTGGACATCTACACCGCTGAGATCTAACCCACTGAACTCAGGAATTGTTGTGAATTATTCTCATATATGTATGACATGAAATACATTTTACATGATTATAATTAATTATTTGGATATTGTGAATAGTCTACACGTGTATGTTAGAAAATGCAGTTTATATTATTTATTATTGTTTGGATTTAACATGATTTTCTTACATAAGTACAGAGAAGCTGTTTAAACTTAAAGTGATTTATTTTTAAACATCCGGAAGTGTTTATTGTGAAGGGTGCTTAACTGGAACTGTGCTATCTGGTTTGCTCGCGCTTGAAAGTTATTTAATGTTCTGTTGCTGAACGGCAACTTCAGGCCGCTATTCTTGTGAAATGTTGCTGAATAAATGTCCAGCAAACTATGAGAGCCTCCGTCATGATTGGGAAGCCTTTCACTTCGTAATAGGAACGTTGGCATGGGGATGTGCTCTTCTGCTGCTCGTACTGGCAGCATCACAGCTCCTTATGTCATCTATTTAGGTAACTAAATGTGCTGAAGTTCCCAGATATCCTGCATGTTCACTCTAATATGATTAGAAAAACAAACATCGCATTTCAGTGTCACTGTTTATTGATACTAACGTGAAAATATTACATTTTTCTCTTTTTATTATTTACAGGAACATACAATTAACTTCTACCTTATATATTAATGAGAAGTTTGACTATTGCCTCCTCTGTTAACTTTTTCCTTCCTGAGACTCTCAATAAAGATCTTCCAGAAACAGTGGAGCAATTGCAAGAATGTCATGGGTATGCGCTTTAATCCTTAATATATATGCAAAATACTGTACACTAAACCATTTACATAAGGACTGTAGTTTAGATATTACAGCCAGTTTTGTCTTTTAAAAGTGCTGTGTAAGAAAAAGAAAATAAGACACTATAAGAGATCACTTGACTCATAAAGACTTTTGTTGGCTCCTGAGTAACTTTATGCAAACTAAAATAACAGTGAAGCAGAAAAGTAAAAGAAATAATTGTAGTGTACATTTTATAGTAGTTATAAGTGTTTTTGAATGACATTCTTAATGGGTTTCTTTCTTTGCAGGTTATGTTTTGGATCCAAAAAGAAAAAAAAACTTGCAAACACTCACTTAGTTTTATTTCAACATCTTCTTTAGCAAGTCGGAAAGTTTCTCTTGCTTAAAAGGGATCATCTGATGTGTGAAAAATGATCCTAAAAGAAAATCATATGGGGATCCAGGAGATTGTTACATGTTGTTATTGTTGTTTTTACTTAATGTTTGCTAATTCCAGTCATTTTCTGTAATGTTGCCAAAAGAAAACAAATAAAATTTCTGTATGAAATTATAATTTATGCTTGTGATTGGTCACTTGTATTTGTCTCATAATTCTTTTCATTAAAAGAAGAAATAACAAATGAACTGTCATGATACCGAACTATAGTTTTTTTTTTTTAAATTTCAGGATCAGGTTCAATTAATTGTTTTAACATGTTAAATATGAACAAAATAAGTACTCAGGACCAGCACTGTACATCTTAAAATTTCCTATACAATAGTCCTTTATTAAAATATTAACAGCAAAACCTAATAAAAAAAAAGTAATAATTAATGCATAAATAGTTAGGAAGTGCTAGATTAAAATGAGCAGCATATTAAAAACAAGATTTTAAAAAGTTAAAAGCAAATATTCGATTCATACTGAAAATTATCATCCATGTAAATGTATTCACCAGTGAAAAGAGATTGCTTCACTTAATCAGCCTGATGTAGTAATTAATGAATTTGTTAAATAAATGATAAAAATGATCCCACTCTTATGCCTGTATTATAAATATAAGGCTAAAGACAACGAGTCAGATCAGTGTTGCAAAAAAGCTTAAAAGTCTAGTCTAGTGTTTTTAGTATTCGTCATTGTCTATGTAAAATTGTAGCTAAGCATCCTGGATTAATATTCAGCGTGAAAGAGCTATGTTGTAATAAGGTTCTCTGTAAAGCTCACGTGTATCCTCCACTTGAAATATTTTAAAGACAACTTGACACTTCCTGTGGCTCCTTCTCAGTAATCAAGCTCAAACTCCAGTTATAATGTCATTATTTTTTTTGTGTGTGTATTTTTTTTTCTTTTGCTGTGTTAATTTATTAGAAACTAAAACGCTGTTACTTTGGAAAACAGAAAATGTTCTGTATCACACTTGAAAAAGATTCATTCCAATGCCGTTTCATTATTGTTGTAAAAGATGTAACAAGTCCTGGGTTAAATTTCTCCTGGACTGCAGGACTTTGGCCCTCCGTAATAGTTTATGAACAACCACCCAAGACCCTTACGCAGCAAAGTTGTAATCTCTTTATCTTTAAGCCATCAAGTTGCAATAAATGCTGGAAGCATTTCTGAAAACTAAAATGAAGAGGTACAGCACTGCTAAACCTATTCTTGAAAATAATTCACTCTTACAAGGATTCGTTAAATGATCTATCATTCTCTCACCTGTTATTTCACAATTGTACTTTCCTTACTTGTCTTAGATAAAAAAAAGTAAAAGTGCATGCATTTATGTCTTTTTGTTATCACAACAGTTAATTTGCGCCAAAGATAAAAGGATGCTAAACTAGTTTTACAGCACTGCATGTTAACTACAGTATGTAACCTCCCACAGAGGATGGAGGAGACATATAAGATGTGAGCTCAGCTTTACAAGTCACATGGCCTTGTCGCACATCACAGAACTGTAGGGCAAACTCTTTCTTGTGCATATTAGTATTTATAAAGTATAGGCTTATTTTCTTTTTACAAGCAAAGATCTTGGTGAAGTAATGGGCAGCGCAAAAATCAGAGACTACGACTCCATCACATCTTTTCTTGGATCTTGGGGACCTTTTCAAAGAAGGATTTTCTTTGCACTGGCCATCAGCATCCTCCCAAATGGATTTACTGGCACCTTTATAGTATTTGTAGGTGACACCCCTCTTCATGAATGCTATATTCCTGAAAACTACAACATCAGTGAGGCGTGGAGAACTGTGACAATCCCACTGGAAACAGTCGATGGCACCACAAAGCGCAGCTCCTGCTATAGGCTTAATCTTGCATCTGTGAGAAATTACTCCCAAAATGAATTAATCCCAAATGTCCATGTGAATGTAAGTGATATTCCTTTGGAGAAATGTCAGGATGGATGGACGTACAGCAAAAAAAACTACCAGTCAACTATTGTAACAGAGGTAAGCAATATGTCACCAGTTACTCCTCTTTTCAATTTCCCACAAATAATTGTAATTTACAGCATTTTTGTTATTGTGCTTGGAGCTAAAGTTAATCTACTCTTCTCAACATATTTCTGTACGAGCAAACACATGAGGTGTGATACAAGTGATGCACTCAAAGCCCAACATAGAAAACAAAGGATTTTTCAATAATTATCCAAAACAAAATATAAGTAGTTTCAATATTTTGCAGAATCTGCCACAGTAGCAAAAATAAACCTTGTGCATGTTTCATAGTTCAATAACAAATCAACAAGGTTCTGAGTCATTCTTCCACACAAATCAGTCATTTACAAGGAGACTGAGGTTTTCTTGGCTCAGCTGCTGAAAAGGTCATCCTGAACCTCTCCTGTTTGAGTGCACAGAGCCATTATCCAGCTGAAAAAGTGATCTTTGGTTTATCTTTACTTTTTGGGTGCTGAACTTGTGCTATTATTAAACCAACTCTGATGTGATGCAGTGTTCATTATAGTCAGGAAGCTGCATGGCCCCTTAAGCAGCCAAGCAACACCTACTGTATAACATTTCTGCCTTTATGATTCATAGTTGGTAAAAGGTTCTACCTCTCTGCTTTTCCTTTGTCTTACTTTCACTGGCTTATTTTGTTTGTTCATGTACTTTTTTGGACATTTTGCCTGTAAAAGTATGTATTCCCTCCAAACCAAATTTGTCCTCTTTATACACGAGTGTTTGAAAATATTGTGAGGACCTCAGCAATGTGGGCTCATAAGAGGATTATGTTACCTGTTAGAGTGCTGGCTTTTCAAAACAAATGGTACAAACATGGCAAAGTTGATTTTGTATTTTTCAGGTGTGGTGAGGTTTCTCTTTGATCAGACAAAATTTTTTCAGGAGCTGAGGAATTACCTTGACATGTTTTAACTGTAACTTCAGTCGTCTTCAAAAGTCCAACATGGATTCCTGGCATGTTTTTATCAGCTGGCAGTATCCCGAAAGTGTGACCAGCCCTGTAATCTGCCAGATTTTTGCTGGGCTTGTCACCTGCCACCTGATCTTTGCAGGGTGTATTTTTATTCAACAGTAAGTTCCAACCAAGCAATTTAAAGCAATTTGATTGGCCAAGAGACAGTTAAAATGTGATGATATTGGAGTTCAAGATTGTTGTTTGTGCCCTCTCAGAATGCATTACTCAGCATTAAATAGCTACCAGGGGTTACCAACCCTGGTCCTCGAGGGGTACCATCCTGCAGGTTTTATTGCTTCCCTGCGGCAACACATCTCATTCAAATCCATGGCTCATTAACACGCTGGTGCAAGTTAACAAGTTGTCTGAAACATTTTCATCTAAATCAGGTGTGTTGTGGCAGGGAAACATGAAAATTTGCAGGATGGTAGCTCTGGGGGACCTAAATTGGTGACCCTTGAACTTAACAATGCTGCCGTGTCTATCAAGCAACATTTAGCTGAACCCACGTTTAGCTAGTTGTTGGATTTTGAAATATATCCTCAAGAGCCAGTGCAGTGATATGAAGAAGGGTTTTACACAGTCCACATCTCTGTGTCATGCTGTTACACACTAAAGTCTTTAAGTTTTTTTTGTTTTGTTTTCTGAAACTTGACTGGTCATTAGGGGATACTTTGACTAATCTAAACATTGACTAGAATATATCTTAAATATGTTTCCTTGCATCACCCACTGTAAGCAGACACTACTTCAAAGAGGATCTTATGTTTACCGGTTAAGCTTTGAGCCATTTCAACAAGATGTACCAATTGAATGCAAATTGGCTTAAAAGTGCTTCATTAGTGAAAAGTGGCAGAATACAGTTCCAATGAAAAATAAGCCAGGCAAGATACTTATGATAGTGGTGTGAACTAAGAAATTTCAAAATGCATTCAGACAGTAAATGAATCCAAATTAGACTTGACTGACAGGATTTGCAGATAAACAATCAGTTTTTCCGCACCAGGAATATTAACTTTTCTTTAAGCAGTCAAACCAATTTTGCATTTAAACCAAACATTAACTTACATGAACATTTTATGATCTGTATTCTGCCATTAGTCATCTTTTTTGACTGTTCTATCTGTTGTACTGTTGCTTTTGGTACAGTTGCTTTCTCTGGCCTTAAATCGTACAAAAAAATGATAAGAAGTATGTGACCAAATGATGGAGAGAATGTGCTGATTTTGCAGTGGGACTTGGTTTGTGATGATGCATACAAAGCTCCGCTGACCACCTCCATTCAGTATGTTGGTGTACTAGTAGGAACTATGATGTCGGGCCAGTTGTCTGACAGGTAAGTACCATGCAAAACACTTTTCAGGCTTTTTAACAAACAATCCAATTTTCTTCTTTGGGATTAATAACATGTTTTCTACAGATTTGGAAGGAAGCCTGTACTCTTTATCATGATGGCGCTTCAGACTGTTGCTATCACAGCACAGATCTTCTCACCAAGCTGGGAGATCTTCTTATTTATTTACTTTCTGGTGGGTGCTGGTGGATTCTCCAACTATACCATTGGATTTGTTTTGGGTATGTCATTTTCAGTAAGCAATGCAGTATTTGATCACGTTAAGTGTCTTTAGCATGTTTAGTCCAAGTGATCTGGCATGTTTTCCAAAATGAAAGAGGCACTTCCCATTTTCCAATTTAAAGTTAAATTTAGTAAATAAAAATGTGTTAATGATTGAATGTGTGCGTATGCCCAACATCATTTAAAGTCAGGAAAATATGGTGAAATAGGCATAGACGTAGACTGAATAGCTACAGTATTATTCAGTAACCTAGCAATAAACCATAAATCTGAGTCTCAGTTTTGTTTTTAATAAGTCCTTTAATATATGCCATTTCCAGGATCGGAAATTCTCAGCCCACGAATGCGAGTGGTCTTCTGCTCCCTTGGAGTGTTTTTGGGCTCAGCTTTAGGGTACATGATAATGCCTCTAGCGGGCTACTTCCTCCGTGAATGGCGGTTGCTGCTTATTCCGATGGCTGCATCTGGACTCCTCTACATACCGCTCTGGTGGTAGGAAAATTTATATTTTCAGTTTGCTTTGCTCTTTGGTTTCCCAAGAACAACCTGAATCCTAGAAAATAGTTGATAGCAGTTTGATAATGAAACACATTTATTCTCAGTCTTTATCAAACATGCTGAACAATGGTGAGAAAATGTACAGTTCCCCTGCAATTACAAGTTGCCTTAAAGAAAATACTAATACTTTCACTGTTCGTTCAGACCAAAGGTGACAAAAGTGGCAAGGATGCCGGAAGTTAATACATTTTCAATAAGAGTCAGGCGTCCTGAGTGGCAAAGCCGTCTGCCACGCATCCAGGGCGTCGAAAGCGGCATCAGATGAGAAGTTGAGCTTCAGTTAACTTTATGCTAATTAGCTATGACGCGGTTCAGCAGCAACCAGCAGCAGCCAATCAGATTCGAGGTGTCCTTTGATCAAGCAGGTCCAAAGAACAACGCATATTGCCGTAAAGGGGGAGTTTGTTTTTTTCAATCTGGACCTATTTTCTAGCATGAAATATATTCATTTACTCACCCAGACAGTTTTGGTGCAACTTGAATTCCTTGGGGAGATATTTAGATCGACTCGAGTTCAGCGTATGTCCAGTATAATGGTAGTGATGGGGCAACCTCACGCAGCCTCTAAAATTATTTATTTACACTTCATATACACAATGGGGAAGTGCACTGGAGGCTTCAGCAGTAAATGAAATCAGCAGTGCCTGAAAGGAGTTAGACCGGAGAGGATTCTGTGGTAAAACTTCTTGAATGTGTAATAAAAGAAAATTGCTTACAGTCTGCTGGTGGAATTACTATGTTGACTGGAAAATCTGAAGGCGGTGTTTGGATAGTCTGGGCAACAGTCTCCGTATGGGTCTGTGGCAGTGTGGGGTCCTGTCACTATGCCTCCGACTGATCATGCGCCCTGGCTACTTGGCCACAGGGATGTCCCTTTAGCTGAATGGTTAGCGTGCATGACTCCCACCTTGGAGTCTGGGTATCAAATCCCGCCCGGGCCCTCCATTGCGTACCTTGCCACAGGTCCTATTGTGGATATCCTCTCATGGGGTGTTCGTTGGAGAGCGGGCGGGCGAGAAGGCAGGCTCAGCAAGGAGTGTTCTCAGAGAGCGGGAATCTAGAGCTGCTGATTGGGGAGCGGAATTTGAATCCTCAGGCAGCTTGAGCAGAATAAAGGCACTGAAGGAAACAGAAGTCAAAACTGGAAACACATGGAAATACTGAGTTTCTGAGGGCTTGCAACTACCAATGATGATTTACATCAGGCATTGGATGATCCTCCAGCAGCTCCTTAAAACAGCCAGCAGGACTGATGAGGAGTGCCTGCATCTGTACTGGAAGCAATCAGCTCCTCTGCTCTCCAACAGGGATCCTTAACAAAACCTCACACAGCAGACACAGCAGAAAGCCAACATCCAAGGGCGGTGATTAGCTCAGTTGGTTGAGCAGCCGCCCTATGTACAGAGGCTACAGTTCCTCAACGCAGTCGGCCCCGGTTCGATTCCCGGTCCAGGTCCCTTTGCTGCATGTCACTCCCCACTCTCTCTGCCCCTTTCCTGTTGCTATACACTGTCACATAAAGGCCACTAGTGCCCAAAAAATCCTTTAAAAAAAAAAAAAGAAAGCCAACATCCTGAGTGAAGTTTGCACGTTCTCCCCATGTTTGCCCGGGCTCTCTGGGTACTCCAGCCTCCTCCCACCATCCAAAGACACCCAAGTCTTTGGACGGTGGGAGGAGTGAATGTGACTGTGGATGGTTGTTTGTCTCTCTGTGTTGGCCCTCCGATGACCTGGCGATCTGTCCAGGGTGTACCTCGCCTGATAATTGCTGGGATAGGCTCCAGCAACGCCACGACCCTGAACTGGAAGCGGTAAGCGGTACAGAAGAAAAAGAAGAAAACTAATTAGATTACTTTCCCTTGTAAAACTTGAAAGTGCTCCAAACATTAATTAAAAAAACTTGGAATGAGTTTTTACATTCTGATCATTTTCTTATGTGCCCCCTAGCCAGTAGTCATGTGAATTCGTCCTTTCAGGTTGATCACAGAGTCTCCTCGCTGGCTCCTTTCTCAGGGAAGAGTAGAGGAGGCTGAGGCCATACTGAAAGATGCTGCTAAGTTGAATAAAGTAGAGATTCCAGAGGCTATTTTCACACAAGCTGAGGTAAGTTATTGAGCAGTCACATTGTAGCTATAATTTACTCATTTTCCATAAATTTTCAATCTTTTTTAGTTCAAAATAAAAACAATATACTTTTTGTTGTCATTTTTTCCAGGTTGAATTCGCTTTGGCGAGGAAGGATGAGAAAGTCAACATCATGGCCATCCTGAGAAGCTGCAACATTTCTTCAGTTACACTGCTGTGTGCAAGTCTGTGGTATGTTTTCAGTGTAAATCATTAACTCTAATCCACGTGACAAACTTAAAGGTACTAGAGGCAGGAATTGTGAAAGAATAATTATGCATGTCAGTTGGGTTGGGTGATGAAGCGTTAAAAAACAAAAAGAACGAGCCACCACGCCTCTCTCCATTGCCTTGAACAGGCTGTGTGCTGCGTAATGCGCTGCGATTCGGTGGCCAAATTTCCTGCCTTGTCCTGTGGATGTGACATCAATGGGCTCTATGCAAAACTCCACTACTTCCTGAACTTAAGGTAGCTTCTTTGCTTCCTGTCTTTCACTACTGGACGAAGTGATTAATCCAGGTGTGTCTGGCCAGTTACTGAGATCAGACACACCTGGGTTAACCAGTTCATCCAGTAATGAAAGACAGGAAACAAAGGAGCTCCCTTAAGTTCAGGAAGTAGTGGAGCTGTGCATAGAGCCCATTGATGCTGCATACGCGTCCCCGACAGTTTTGATCCAGGAAAGAGACGGTTTTGGTGAATTCAAACACTGTAAGGGATAGTTATGGATTCTTCTGCTGTCAGCAAATGATCCAGATCAACTGAAAGACACTAAAATGTGGCACTACGGAGAAAAAGACTTTATCAGCGTTGTAAACAACTTTATAGCTTCAGTTTGTGCACGCTCCTTGGCTGGTGGCTGCAGTTACTCGCAGTGCCAGCCGTGGCACTCACGAGTCTCATTTCTTAATCTTGACTCTAGTCCCTTTAAAGTTATACTAATCTTAGACTTTAATCCTATGTGTATTTAATTCCTGAATTTCTTTGCAGGATGATCGTCACCATTAGTTACTATGGTTTACTCCTCAACACTTCAAATCTGCACGGTGACCCTTACCTAAACTGCTTCCTGTCTGGTTTGATAGAGGTCCCAGCATACATTATTGCCTTGTTGCTGCTCCGGTTCTGCTCCAGACACTTCTGTCAATCTTCCACACTCTTCCTCGGCGGGGTTATGATCCTTTGTGTTCGTCTCATTCCAATAGGTAATGCTCAAAGTCTCTTACACAGGTTGTTGATTAATGAGAACTGACAAACAGTTTGTATTTTAATCCAAATCATGAACTTTTCCAAAACCTCAGCATTTTTTTAAACCCTCTGATTTTTAGGCTATCATAACACTATATTATTCAGAAGTAGTTAAACATAAGGATGATATAAAAGCCTGAGAGAACATTATGCGATGTGCCATCCAGGGAATGATTGGTCAAACAATGCCCACTTTTTTTTTAAGAAAAAATAATACTGAGAGCATATGTAGCTTAGATTAGCTCTGCATGATTGTGGCTTATTTTGCAGTAAAATATGTTAAAAGTATGTGCAGCAGTAGCACTAAGGTGATTAACTTTCCCATAGACATGGCCTCAGGCTTGCTACACCAAACTCTTGATAATGTGGCCACAGAATACATCTTACTAGGGATAACCGATATTGGATTTTTGGCCAATATCTGATATGCCGATATCTTACAACTCATTTGGCCTATGACCAATACCAGTATTAAAGCAGAAAATGATTTGATATTCATTTCTTGTGAAAATTACATGTTCTCTTTGTATATAGTTATATTGCATGTCATTTCATGCTTTATGATTTGATGATAGAAGACTCCGCCCTGGGCATTTATCCAGACCTGTCAATCATTAAGACAGCATGAAAAGACGCACATAAGTTTTGGGGGTTTTCATTTTCATTTGTTTGATTGTACCAGTTCATCGTGTAGCTGCAGCTTAATTTTTTAACTCCCATTTATTAATATCTTCCAATAAAATACATTCTTCCAATATAGCAACATAGGCCCCATGAGATGGCTTAAACCATGAGATTTTCCTACAGTTAATCCATAAAAGAAAGCACCACAAACCAAACTAAATTTAAACAAATGATTTAAAGCGCCCACAACATGTTCTAAATTAAAATTATTGCTACTGGAGTTCATGTTGCAGTTTGAGTGTTCAGCACAAAACTTCGATTGACTTTGGATTTGACAATATTTCTGTGGTGTTGCGTAATAAAATAACAAATGCTGCATTCTAAAACCATGGCGAGACATAATGTGCATGGAGGGTGAATTACTGTTCTTTTTGATTCATAAACACATACACATGTAGATACTGTATCTATATCACTTACAGTCGACTCGACTGGGATTGTCAACAGCCTTAATTTGATGTTGCAGGATTTGCTGTATACAGTAGCCAAACACAGCCTTTATTTCCCCAGGTCTTCCATGGGTTGCTGTGCTCCTTGAGATGTTGGGAAAGTTTGGAATGACATCGGCATTCTGCGTGGTGTATTCGGTCACATCAGAACTGTTCCCCACTGTAATCAGGAACACAGCAATGGGCTGTTGCTCCATGGCAGCACGAATTGCCACCATTCTCTCCCCCTTTATCCTTTATATGGGTAAGGATTTTAGATTTTCTATTCTGAACTACTATTGACCCATACAAGGGAAATTTTAACTACTCACACGGCAGCAACAGCAATAGGTTCTCAACAACTAGTTCATTTATTTAATTTTATAAACTGAATTATTCAACTCTATATTTGATTTTATTTTAATATTACTGAAACAATACCTGCTTTATTTCTTAATTATTTATCAAGAAAAGAATATTAACTTATAATGACACATTTCTTGTCTTGACTTTAATGATTTTGAACAAAGAATATTTTTTCTAATGCTGTCATCATTCAGGAATGTTCATAACAATCTTAGTCATCATATTCTCTCCCTACTGTACCTTATTGCTGCTTATATTTGCTATTTACAGGGAGATTCTACAAAGACCTCCCATACATAGTGATGGGGGTTATAGCCCTCTGTGGTGCTGCTATATGTTTTATACTGCCAGAAACTTTTGGGAAAGACTTGCCAGAGACCATACCACAAATGCAGATGATATGCAGGTGAGCTTAGAAATATATTTACATTTGGTTATAGTGTTTAGTTGTCTGCACTTTACCATATAATTCTCAACTACACATTTTGATTTTGTTCTACTAAAAAATAGTCACTGTTGGACCCAAAGGCTTTTCTGTCTCTACATACAGTATGGGACAAATTCACAATAGTAATTCAAATGACAAGAAACTGAAAACAGTAATAGTCAATTAAAATAAAACATTGATTTTTGGTGCAGAAGTCTGATTGGACGTTACAGAAAACACCTGATTGCAGTGACTGCCTCAAAGTGTTGTGCAATAAAATTTTAGGTCGGGAGTTCCATGATGCTTGTTTCGTCAGTAACTGTAGTTGTTTCATACGATTAACATGAACGTTTTCTTTCTTTGATGGAACCGTTTCTCCTCTGCAGTTACATGTCCTCTTTATGTTCATGCAGGAGGAAAGGAAAGGATGCTGAAGCTGAGGAAATACCATCCATTTTCAGAGCTACTGAAACCAAGTTATAGTTTATGTTGTTTTCAACTTAAAGGTAGAGTCCGAAGTCCCCCCGTGAAAAATAAACCTGTGCAAGTGAAATCTGTCTCAAACCGTGCCTTTGTGCCTTTACTCGCATGCTGTGGTGCATTTGAATGCAACTCTACCCCCGCCTGTAATTCGCTCTTTTGTTTTGTTTTGGTGTGTTCGGGACGTTTCTGGGTGGAGATTTCTGTTTATATCGCCAGCCAATGACAGAGCTTAGGGCATGACGCCGTGTGGGAATAAGCTCATGATCGGAGCAGACGCCAGTCACTCAAACTCTCGAAGGAACAAAAAAAGAAAGAAAGAAAAAAGGCAAATGCACCAAAGAAAAGGTAAGAGCTTGGGATAGTGCACGTTGGAAAACCAGGGTTAATTTTGGTTTGGCTTTTACCCGCTTCTGAGCTCTGAAGGAGAGACTTTTAGCTGAATAGGCTGAAGAACAAGGCGGCCATTAGCCTGAGAGGGAGGGGCGCTCAGTTTGAATACTGTTGTTTGCAAACAAAAATTGTGGGGGGATTTCAGACTCTACCTTTTATACAGGCTTCTTGCTTACAGTGAAAAAAACTTTGCTTGTCTTGAAAGAACCAATTTTTAAGTTTATTCAAAATTATTAGGTGTTTTTTTTTTTTTTTCTACATGGCAAATAATTAAAAAAGGACCAAAAAATTGCCATTAACGGGTTCATCAACAGAGTCACTTCCTCTTTAAAGAAATAAGCTCTGTTAAATTAAAATGAAGTTAATACATCTAAAGGTTCAAAAGAGCATCTAAAGACATCACCACAACTGACCCAGAAGTGTTTCCAAACACATTGTTTCCTAAAGTTTGTTATGGTTTAATTCTGTTTGTGTTGCTCTATTGTGTTGTTCTCTTTTTTTGGTGAAAACTGCTCACAAAGAAGCATATACAATGTCAAAAAAAAAAATTTCTAGTTCTAATTGATCTATTCATATATGTACCTTTGTTTTTATGTGTTTTGTTCCTAAATGTTACCCAGTTTAAGTATACACCTGTACTAAATAAGTTATTATAAAACTTACTGTCAGTCTTTTAGAAATGAAATTATTTATAAGTAAAAAAAAAAAAAAAAGATTTGGTAAGCAGCTAATAATGGTTTATGATTTATTTTTATATCAATCGCATACATGTTTGCTCAGTGTGATATTAGTTTATTTTCAGCTGGAGGTTGTATCTAATTTAAATACTGTATAATTAAAGAATGTGACAACTGTTTCAGTTTCATTTCCACCTTAAGAAAACAATATGGTACCAAGTCTTGAATTCATTATAGATGTTTAATGCAGAAAGCAGGTGAAAAACAACCTTCTATACCAATTCTGATTGCAGTAGCGTTGAAGCCTCTGACAGGGATAGTAGGCTACCTGTTTGTAGCCTACAGTCTGTTTTCTCCTTGTGGACACCTTTGCTGTTGCACCTTTGAACGACTGAACCCTTTTTGCACGCTGTCAGTAGTAGATCAGTTTCTAAAAATGCAGTGAGATGGCTCACTTTTTTATACACGCAAACCTTAGATCTGGTGTTGTGCCGAAAAACGCAAACGCCTCCCTGCTGTGAAAAGCCACCCCACTCAAGAAGTCATTTGGATCAAAAATATGCACCTTCCTCTCAATCTTTTTTTTTTTTCAATGTAGGTTTAAAGACCACTCAAATTTTGCTGTCAGACTTTTTCCCCTTTATTTATTTATCTTGGCCTATTTATTTATTATTTAGTTAACAGGTTGGTACAGATGGTTGAATGCTTTCAAATAGACAAGTGTGGGCAAGTACGACTAAACCACTTGAAATGCTTTCACTTTCATGTCTCATCATCCACTATAAACCTGAAATTCTAAAACGCGCTGCTTTGCCACGAAAGGAAGAAAGACAGATGGGCTTTTAACACTGCATGAGGGCTATTACAGCTGCGACACCCGAGTTTGAATATTCAATCACTTTGTATAGCGTCATCTGTCACCATGGAAAGTCCAACCATCATATTACTTCCAATAAGCCGCAGCATGAGTTTTATACAGTTTCGTTTTTAATAGCTGCAGTTGACGGTTGCGGGTTTTTTTCTAGCAAATATGATGATGTTGTATTTTTTCGTTCTTTTCTTTTTTTCTTTCTCTCCTTTTTTTTCTTTTTCATTGTGGATGAAAGGATCTGGTAAACTGAAGACACCCAGCAACAGCAGAAGCTGAGGATCTCCCTGCTGCTGATTTCCCGACAGGGGAGGGCTTTGATAAAAGTGAAACTAAAAGATATGGCTGACTGTTCGCTTCTTGACAACGATTTATCCTTATGGCTTACTTTACCGTTTTAAGTGAATTTGGTTTCAGTTTTTCCCAGAGTTACCTCCATGTGAAATAGCTAATATAACCTAATGGTCTACGCATCATTTAAGGTGAGTTTCCTCTTTTCTATTCTTGGTAATTTGTCGCGCGCATCCTGTCTCTTGCGATTGGGATGATAATGGCTTGTTTTTATTAATGCTTTGGTGTCGTTTTTAAACAGTAGTCTAGGCTTTTTTTTAAATCGCTTTATTTTTAATCAAGATTGGTATAACTAGAGGAGTGTAGGCCTACACAAGGCTGTTTAAACTGCTGCATCACCGATAATGAAACAGATTACTTGATGTTTTCGCTTTTTTTTTATTCCTTATTCATGCATTTCTAACGTAGGTAAGTTATTTATTTGTTGATGGTGAGCTACACGTTTTCATAATTAAAAAATGGATGTTTTAACATTTTTAAAAAATCGTTTTATCTGAATGGTAGTGTAGGTAGGTATGATTTAGAAAAAAGCTCAGGAAAACTCTAGTGGCTAACAAAACGGGTTATTTAGGCTACAGACTAAATTTATCTCACTTTAAATTACCTATTTTAAGTTTAACCACCCAAGTCGTTCAGTCTGTTTTTGATTTTAAATGGCTGCTCACTTGATTGGTTTAAATGTAGCTTCTTGTACCGCTTTCTTTTTTCTTTTTTTTTTTTTTTTCGAAAAAACCCCAGTCATATCACAAACTACCATTGAATGTCGCCAAATACGCCTCTCACTGCTCATCTGAATATACTTTGTATTCTGCTGGTTTAACCCAACGATGGCAACATTGTATGAATTAAATTAAATTAAAAAATACTTAATGGTTGAAGGGAAATTGTATATACTTTTACATTTTTACAGCGGAGAGAGAGAGAGAGATTTGAAATATGGCATTATTTGTAGGAGTGATATCAAGTATGGCTGCACTGTGGTGTGATGGTGATCACAGAGACCTCACAGCTCTCTATTGTTTCGGGGGGGGGGGTTCTTCAACCAGGGGGCATCCTGTGAGGAGTTTGCATGTTCCCTTCTCTCCGGCTACTCCTTCCTATTACAGTCCAAAGACATGCATATTGGTTTAACTGGTTATTGTAAATTGAATGAATGCATGTGTGACTGGTTGCTTGTGTTTCTCTGTTGACCCGGCAATAGATTGGCAGCATGTCCATGTCCTCTCACATGCTAATTGCTGGGATAGGCTCAAGCTTCCCTGCGGACTAAGTGGTATAGAAAATGGATGGATGGACACCACGTGTCATTAGGGCTGTCGCGATTGAGGAATTCCCCCTGCGGTGAGTCAAGGCGGCTCAATATTGCGATATGCAATATAGCCTAATTGCGCCCCCCCCCCCCCCCCCCATCTATCTATTTCGGCAATGTCTTTGTTAATTGTTAAATTACCAAAGTCATGGCAATATTTCCTTTGAAACATGGTGGTTGCACATTAAAAAAAGTTATTAAAAAAATAAGACATGTCAATTTCATAACGCTTTATTGAACGCAGGTGAAACGACAGTAACGGCAGATTTTACAGATTGCCTCTTTTAAATTGTCTGGCTCACCCTTTTCATTTGGCTGAAAGCCGAAATGCTCCCATAGGGGCGAAGTAACATTTGGTTTTGATGCCAGTGCAGCTGCCATTGTATCCTTCTCAACTGTTGTCCTGAGATGCGGTGATGGCGGTGGCCCATCATGCAGCGCGGTGAGCTTCTTAATATCGCGATATTTCATTTTTGCGATTATTGTGACAGCCCTACGTGTCACTCCTGTCTGCTAAAATCAGGAAACTGAGGCTCATCTTGGGCCCCAAATTTGTACCAAACAGTGTTGTTTTTGGCAGCTATCTGAGTTTTAGTCTTAGTCTTTCTGACAAAAATGCTTATTTGTTTAGTCATATTTTAATAATTTCTGTATAGTTTTAGTCTAGTTTCAGTCGACGAAATTAAAAAATGTTTTAGTCTGGCATTAGTCAGTTAGGTGATATTAAAAAAAGAAAAGAATTTAGGTCAGTAAGTAGTGGAAATTGGAATCAAAGTTACTGGCTCTATCAAGTAAAATGAATAAAACAATGAACCTGATTACTTTTTTAGATTAATAATATAGCCTACAAGGCATTCTATTTTCTTTCTGATGGATTGTAGACTATTGGAAGTGTGTCCATAATCATTTCATCGTTTCTGACAAAAGCAGTGAAGCAGCTTGGTTGATGCTGCCTCACCTGCGTGTCTGACCGCAGGTGTGTTGTGCATGTGTGCACCGGAGTCCTGCAACAGTTTGGATACCCGACGGGTAACCCGCAAAAACGCTATTTAGCAGATAGAAATGACAATATTAATATCACTGTTCAGGTGTGGGCGTATATTTATGTAGTTCAGGTGGGTCGTGGTGAGAATAAAGCCGTTTTCCTACTGAAATTAGCGGGTTTACACGGGTTTTTCAAACGTGCGTCGACCCGCTCATTATCGGCATTAGGCTCCTTTCCCATTGACAAAAAAAAGCTGGGTTTGATCACCTGCTGGCTAGCTGCGTCTCCTCTGATCCTACCGCTATGTGTCTGGTAACGCCATCGCGCTGGCGTTTTTATGGCTTGTTATATCACACGCGATTGGCACGACGTTGTGACGTACGCACATTGCGCACGTCATTGCGTAAATTTGTGGGTCAACCCGGGTCTGGTGTTCCCACTGCATGCTGATCGGAGCCGAGCCGTTTGAAGGCGATTTAAACCCGCGTTGCTTGCCGAGTCGTTTGACATGGGTTGACGCAGGTCGATGAGTCATTCCCACTGCCACTAAAAGCCAATAGTTCACGGGTTAAAATGGGTTTTTGGGCCAGTGGGAAAGGGGTAAAAGTTTGTTTTTCATTTGTGGACAGGACGTGTTTAAAACATCAGGCACGGCGATCATTTCAAGCGCAGGCAGAGACCCTGCAGGTGATGCGATGCAGGAACGGAGAACAAAGTTAAAACCAGGGATGATGTTTTTCAGTGCAGGAATCTCTTAATCATATAAATAAAGCCCCTAAGTGGCAAAATAACAGAGACTACAGTGAATTTCTCCATTTAGTAACTTAATGTGGTAACGTGCGGGTCAGGTTTGACAGGGAGAGCAGCGGTTAGAGGGTCACAGTTCGGGTTCGGGCAGATGCAGGTCCGTGCAGAACTCTGATGTGCACGTGGCTGCATGCCAAATGGTGGTCAGCATGCCCAAACAAGAAGAGGATGCAACTACTTTTTAAGCTTTTGACAGACAGATTAATGCACAATAAGCAGAAATTTCCTGCATCGTGAACGTCTGGCAGACCAGACACTGACACTTTCGTCCAGTCTCGTCTCGTCAACGAAAATTCACACACGTCTCGTCATGTTTTAGTCATCATAGAGACATGTGTAACTCGTCATCGTCTCGTTATCGTCTTGAAAAAAGGCGGCGTCAGCGAAATGATTTTGTCGTTAACTAAAACAACACTGATACGAAATGAGCCATAGTTTGATGGTCTTCAAAAATTGCAATTTAAAGGCAGCTGTCTATTTCCACTGACAGAATTTCAGACATGTTCTGAAGATATGGCTGCCAAAAGTTGGATAATCTGAGGCAAAAGAAAAACATTTGGCTTTTTCCAACTTAAAACATCTGTCACATCTATAAAGAGCCAAATTTAGCTACTAATTAATTTTATAAATGGACAATGATCCAAATTTTTCTAAAATTGTGGGGGGAAAAAATAGCTGCCATTCCTCCATGAAACCAGTTTGCTCTGCAGATATTATCTTCAGAAGACCTTTTTTTGTCAAGACAACTGGCTATTAGGTTTGCTTGAATTTTAGTGAGGATGCTGATCACTGTAGTGTCCTCTTTTTATTGATTTTTCACCTAGTATGAGTTGCTTTTAGTGTCTTTTTTGTATTTTTTTACTTTTTATCGTTTCTTTTATCTCTTTATCTGATTTTATGTCTTTCAATATTTTAGTTATTTTACATTCAGCACTTTGTTCAGTAGCTGCTGTCATAAAATGCTTTATAGATAAAGTTGGCTTGACATAATCTTTCCAAACTGCAACAATTTTAGTTCAGGAGTCCCATCAGGCTTGTTTTATTTTTTTTTTGTTTGTGTTTACTGTTTTTGTTGAACCACAAAAATAAAAGATTTTCATAAAAATTTTATTTGTTATAACTTTTGTCAATTTCAACTTATTGAAGTTGAAGCTGATTTTTTTCCCCCTTGTCTTAATGGGGGTGTATGTAAACTTTTGCACGCCACTGTATATTCTTTTTGTTTGTTTGTTTGTTTAAAAAAAAAAAAATCACATGAAATCCTTTTGACAAAGTTTATTTGACTGGGGGAATTACTTAAGTTTTGACTTTTTTCCCCTTTAATTCCTTTTCTAGTCTCATAAATTGACTCTAGATGGCACCGTTGGCCAAATTTAGAAAAACAACATAATGACAATGACCACCAGAGGCGGCGCCACAGTCCCTAAAATGATCACGTCTGATGCTCTCTTACTGACTTGAGAAAAATTAAGTATCCTGTTCTCTATAATATTTGCACACTTGGTTCTCATCACTGACCTTATTTTTAGAATTTGCATATTTGTAAATATCTGTAACAAAGACATAAACCACACCAGCTCTACACGGAGACCGTGTCATCTGAGGTCTCCAGCACAGTCCCCCTGCAGAACAAATGAGGTTAAATGAGACTCGAACAGTCAAAACAGGAAATGAATTTTCTAAGCAACACATAACCTGAACCGAACTTATCCGGCCACACTGGGCCTTTACATCACAGCTTCTTAGGGACGTTTGCACCTCATTAACTCAACATCTCACAAACTTCCTCATACTATCTCCAGACGAAACCTCAGCCTTAAATGCCCTTCAAAACACAACCAGGATTTCAGATTAATCTGACATAAAAGCTTCAGGCCTGTAGTGTCATGCACGTACATGGGTCACAGTATACGAATGCTCGTGGCTGGGGCATGTCTTTGTCTTGTTTCTTCAGAATCTCTTTTGCAGATCAACTTTATCAGTTATCATCAGTGAATCATTCTTACCAATAGATAACAGCCTGCCATACATTCCATCAGAGAGCTGGGCATAGGCACAAGAGACAAAAGCCCAAAGTTTGCAATATAATGCTCTTTAACAGAATTCTATTTCAGGTAATAAACAGCAACTTAAAGGTGTTATAATCTTTGTATTTTACATGTAGGTTAGTAAAACAACTGACTGACATGTTTCTATTAATAAAAGAGTGAAGTTTTTGCAACACTCGCAGGACTTTAAAGCTTATATTTGTTCTCTATGTGACTTTTTGAGCCCTGGGAAGTTTAGGCAGTGTGTCATGCATGGTTGCTGAAATAAGTGGCATAACACATTAACTTGGAACTCATACTTTAAATGAATGAAGTTGGTGCAAAACAACAACAAAAACATTGGCATTAAGAGGCTGGCATTCCCCCAGAAGTACCCAGACAATTTATGCTGCAGTGACCGAGCAAGAACAAACTTTGTATGAACACAATGCATTTTTATGGCTCTTTGTTTTTGCTGTTGTGAGAAGTTAAAGTCTCACTGCATCTTCTTATCAGACAAGCAAGACAAGATTATATTCAAGATTGTAAATCATCTAGGTCACCAGTTTCTAAAACCTTTGTCATCCTCAATCCTCATCCTGATCCATCCTCTTCTGTGAAATTCCTCTGTTTTTTGGAAGTTATCTTTCTCTGTAGTCAACACAGAGGAATCTCAAATGAACAGAATTGTTTGCAAGTCCAATTAAAGCCAAACCTTATATTCAGGGATGCAGCCACAAAAAACTAAACTATTAGGGTGGTTTTGCAAATGCCAGAGTTGTTCTAACTTCCAGAACACCTTTTTTTTGTGTGGAAGAAAATGTTGCAAAGCAGCTGAGCCTTAGTATTCATGTAAAAGGTTGTGGAGGAAATGCTGGATTTCCCAACTCTTAGGGCATTTCCCATAAATGCCTCAGCCTTCACCTCTCAGCAGCACCACCCTCTGGTCAGACAATAGAACTGCACCAGAGAGCTTTCCTTCAAGTCACGTGATTTCTAAGAAATCGAGCCTCCAGCTTGGAGCTGTCTCAGTGTGGCTCTGTCTCACTGAAACTGTAAAGCTCATGAGTCAGCCACTGGTGGTGTTTTTTCTCTCTCTCTTTTCTCGCATTGGCTCCTGGTGTTCTTCAGCTTCAGGAATATTTTGCTCATATGTGGATTTTGATAACCACGTTCAAATGTAGAGTTGATTAACCAGAATTTCTCGGTGGAAAACAGACAAAATCAAACTTTTATTTAACTTGACCCCCAAAGATGCTGAAATTTGACCATCTTAGGGGCCCAAAATTAAATCATTGTAAAAATGAAGAATGGACTGCCCAGTTCTTCCCCTGGCACTGAGCCAGAGATGAAGATAGGCAACCACCATAAAACTGCTGTGGTATGTTTTTTTGAACTGCAGATCTGGCAGCCCGTTTGTTTAGCCTTACCGCTTTTTGTTTTCTTCCTGCTGCTGTTGCTATGACCTGAACCTACCTCACCTGTGGCCACACCCTCAAGCAGATGGCACAGCAGAGCAAACAAGTTGCCATTGAAAGATGATTTGACCTTAACAGACCACGTAGTAGTACACACTGGCTCTCACGCAACAGACTGTTTACACATTGAAGTTATTTTTACAATAAAGCTGCATCATGGTAGAAAAGCCAAGTACTCACTCCCCATATTTTAACTTTGTGTTCCTAAATTCTGAAGCATTCTTGACTCAGCTCTCATATCTACACAGGTTTTTATGTTAAGAGCTCAGAGACAGATGCTGCAAGCACATGGCAAGTAATGAACATTAACTGTGGGGAATGAAGTATGCACAGGGGTGGAGGTTGCTGTTTCCTGCCTCAAAGGAAAAACAATGTGTCAAGCCTGTTTAGTAACAGCAGACCACATTGTTGGGAACGGCTGTAGCTCATTCCTCGAGTGCCATGTATGAGCCTGTGCCGGGGATCTGCTTAGTCAGATAACCTTTTGGACTAACATATATTATGGAACACATATCTACACATGCTGTGACATATATATTGGCTTTTATGTGTGTGCTCTGTGTCAGGCTGCCAGTTGAACAGTTATGTGGTTGTCTAGGAGCAGAGAAAGAATTTTAACCTTTGCAAAGATTAATTTCCCTCGATATAATACTCAAGAAACTTAGAAATATTTATTTATCATCCAGGGCATTCAAACTCAAAATGAATCTCTTTAATTGTAGCACCTGTTTGTCTTTGCACAATGTGAGTTTGCAGCATCATCTTTATCATGGTGTTAAAGGTCATTTGGTTGTAAATGTGTGTAAATAGGTTCACAAAGGTCTTCTGATATAAAAAAATTCTTTGCCAAGATTTTATAGTGTTGTTTTTGAAAGAAAAATCTGCATAAAAATGATCATTGTTATTCATTTTAGCTTAAAACAATACTAGAAAGACAAATTGTTCCTCAAGATGAAATTATCTGTGAAAGCCTCCAAATTACTTCAAGATTACATTATTTAAGTTTGCCATTCACATCATAAATGAATTATTCAAATGATTTATTTATAACGCAACGTGTCATGCGACACCTACAGGCTGTTATATACCTATAGTATAATTGCCACTGGTGTTGGGTTGGTTCCTGATTTGACTGACATTTGTTTTGCTTCATAGTATGTTTGTATGGGCACTGTGCCACAGAGACTAGAGCAAGGTTCAGGTTTTTCAAGTAAGTGGGTTGATTTTTTAGCACACTATCATCTCCTTTTTAGACACAATGGCACACAAAACATGCAAAGCATTACATGCACAAGCCAAGAGAAGCATTGACCCACTGTACAATCGTATCCCACAAGACTGGAAGAAGCATGGCTTTGGTCTTTACAGAAAGTCAGCTGACTTATATATTTGTCCCGCCCTGTCTGTCTAATCTACTGCCACACCTGGTTATCAGTTAAGAATAAAAGTAGAAACAGGAAAGTCCTGTTTGCAGATGTGTCCCAATTTGACATGATATATTTACATTAAGCGCTAAAATTTCCCCAGTTTAGGCTAGACAAGTTTATCACTATAGCACGTCATGTATAAGACAGTTCACCATCACATGCTGGACTATTTAATATACAGTATATATTATATATATATATATATATATATATGTATATATGTATATGTATATATGAGAGAGAGCTTCTTGTTGACCTTTAAGTAGCTAAATATGACTTAATATTTGTTGTAGGTTGCAACCATTCACACTCAACTGCATTTAACAATCAAGCATACTTGTTTTGACAGTTTAATCCACATTTTTGTGAAGTTTTCCTACAACAGCTGTAGCCACTGTCAGCTTTCCATTTAACAATAACATGCATTGATCTGTAGCATCACCAGCTAGCATTGGTAGTTTCACTGATACAGTACAAGAAGGAGTGTTGTGTTTCACATTTCTTATATATTGTATGTTTCCATAAAAACAACACTGTGCTTCCCACACACACCTATCTGCTACAAAAAAGGTGGAAAATATTCCTCAATAATTGTCTGATCATAAAATTGTTGTCACGCAGTGAGAATGGCTGTTCATATTCAGACTCCTGCCCTCATATTGCTGACCTGGTTCCCAATTCTTTAAAAGATAGATAAAAGAAAACAGAGTTGCTTTTTATGTTGGTGAGGAATTGCAGGACAGGATTATCTCATTTCCTTTTTTGTATCTTATGCCAAATGAGATAAGAAAGGAAGTTTCAAGGCCTCTTTGCTAAGAATTGAAGCCGCCATTATCGTGGCTGTAGGTTTTTGGTCATTTCATTGACTCAGGAACCGTCATAATCAGACATTTTTATCATCTACAACTTTATTTTCCTGTACTATTTGAGCGAGTGGAAGCTAAAAACTGAATGGAAAAAATGTGATTCGGCACCATCCTCAACACCAATTATGTTATTTTATGATTCTCAAAATTATGAGATTTTTTTTTTTTTTTTTAAATGATAATTTCAGAAATCCATGTTTTCAATCAATCATCAACAAAAGATGCACAAACCAAGCTGCACCAAAAATGATTCACCAGTTTTGAAAGTCTGTTGAAACTGGGGGGATAAAAATGACACCACTGTGGAGTAAAAATATTTTTTAACAAATTAATTTTCCCACTAAAAATGTTCCTTTAGTGAAAATGGGTGTAAATAACCTGCATAAATGTAATTTAAACTAGTGATTCCTAACCCTGGTCACCAAGGCACACTATCCTGAAGACTTTCCATGTTGCCCTGTTGAAACACAACTGACTCACATTAATGGGTCAGTAGTAGACTGGTGCAGAGATCGTCAGAAATCCATTTAATTTAAATCAGCTGTGTCCTAGCAGGGCAAAATGGATAGTGCATGATAGTGTACCTAAGTACCAGCAAACCATGATTCATATGCAAGTATCTGTGATTGTCCCCTTTAAAGTATGTAATTATGGTCTAGTGTTGGCATGATTTATTCATGTACTGTACAGTATAAACATTATCTGCAGTGGAGATAGATTCAATATAATATTAGTCAACCACCTATTATTATTATTATTTTTTTTTAAGGCAGAATAATACCATTTAGGTCATGTCCTTTGATGTGCAACCCATGGAAACCATGATAGCTGTTAGTTATTTTGTTGCAACATGACAGCAAAACAAAAATTAGATGTGTTGCAAAAATGTAATATAAAAACAGATTGTGAATAATTAGAATTATCTAAAAACGATTATTTTATCTAGAGCCATCGTTTTCCAGTTTTCATCTTGAGACAAAAACAGTCATGTTTATCTTTATTTGCAGTGGTTTTGTTAATAAACACTCTCATGCCAAAAGTATTGGGACGGCTCTCCAAATCATTAAATTTAAGTGTTCCACGTAAAATTCATCAAGAGATGGATGGGAACGTTGACTGACCCACATAATTCCTGGACCTGAATCTGATTAGCAGACCCAGTGTTGGGCGGGGGTTCAGGGGGCAAAGCCCAACCACTCATAAATCACACCCTCCCAGCCATGAATCCAACTTTTTATTATTATTGATATGCAAGATTACAAATCTTCCACGATCTACGCTGCAATGTAATGAAACATTATTTTCCTTCCCCCAGTGTGGTTGTTCTTTAAGTTACAGTATCACTTTATTTGGTGCTCAGTTATTGGTTAAATCCTAGTGTAGACTGATACCTTCAGACAATGGATATAAGAAAGTGATTTAATAGTAACAGGAAGCAAGAAAGATTTCAGTTGTCATGCCCAATAACCAACCATTTGGATGAATCCCAGCAATGCAACAAGAGCCTGGTAATGTAGCAGTAGGCTTTATGCACAGCTTCTGTACTTCCTGAACTTAGTACTGCACCTTTGTTTCCTGTCTTTCATGATTGGATGAACTGATTAATCCAGGTGTGTCTGATCTCAGCAAATGGTCAGACGCACCTGGATTAATTAGTTCATCCAATCTTGTAGGACAGGAAAACAAGGGGCAGTACTAAGTTCAGGAAGTACTGGAGATGTGCATAAAGCCCATTGCTTCAGCAATCACTAGTGCATGTTTCCTGCCTTCTCTCCTGCATCTGGAGGCATCATCTGCAGCTAAATTAAACTCACCCTGACTCATCATGACAAAGCAGAGCAAGCCACAATTACATTTTTACTTAGTATTTTTATTATGTGAGGTTAACATCTGCTGTGGATGTCTCAAGTATGTTTTATTTAGCTGAAGAAAGTTGCACAAAATTTTGGTTGAGTATTAGCAGCCCCACATAAAAATGCCTAAAGCTCTTGTGCAAGTTACTCCATTATGGTTCCTCTTTGGCAGGGATATACAAGTTTGTCAAGTGCATTAAAACAAGCATCTGCGCTAACCATCTGTCTTTTTTTGTGCAAAATACAATACATTGTGCTGAATTTATCTCTCATAATATTGCTGTTTACTGATTGTTAAATGTGATTATTGGTTATTCTATCAAAAAGGTTTTATTTAAAACACTGGACTTTAAAAACTTTAAAAACAAGACGTTTCGGTGTTCATCCAAACACCTTCCTCAGTTGTTTAGTGAACAGGAAATAAAACCTTTAAATAAAACCTTTTTGAAAGCCTTTCACCTGGACAAATGAACCTTCACACATTGGTTATTCTACTTCATCTGAATCTGTCAGGCCACAATTTATATCTGTTGGATTGAGTTTTAAGTGTCAGCATACAGTAACTGTGTTTTTTTTTTTTAATCATTTGTAAAGGAAAATACTATTTTATGTTTATGATGAACTGGCAATCTGCTATAACAAAGGCCAAATACTGAATTATTAAACAGAAGTTTGTGATTTGTAAAATGGTCCAAGTTCATTTGATGGACAGGCCTGCCCATAACAATCAGTTGCTCTGTTGCATTCTGTTACAATCTCCTGGCACCAGGACTGCCAATGCAACACACTTGGGATGAATTAAAACAGACTGTGAGGCAGGCCTTCTTGTCTAACATCAGTACATGACAATACAAATACGCTCCTGGAAGAATGGTTAAAGATTCCTATAAACACTCCTAAACATTGTGGAAAGCCTTCCCAGAAGAGTTTAAGCTGTTATAGCTGCACAGCGGTTGGTCAACTGCATATTAAACCCCAATAGGATGTTGATGAAGTTCATGTGTTTGTAAGGCAGTCCAAATAATATTATTTATTATTAAACAATAAAACGTTTCATCAAGCAAATGGATTGATGTGATGAGGGGATGCAAGTTTGTAAAGGGTTGGATTGGGTTGAACCAGCAGGATGCAAACTTTCATTGTGTACCTGAACATAAAATTTGTTTCCAAAAGTTTTATATCTTTAAACTCTTCTTAGCACTCACGTCCCTAAATTGTGAATCACCTCTCAGAATATGGACTGTGAACAAAATTAAACAATTTGCACAAAGATCAACACAATGCAGATATGCAGAAAGCTGTGGTTAAAAGACGAAAAAAGTTATTTATGTTTTTAGAATTAATCAATCAATCAATCAATGAGAATCAGTTGACCGATGTAACTGAAAGTGAGTAGGTTGAAGCAAAAGCTTACAATGTACACCTACTGTAGAAAGTTAAACCAAAAGCACAGACACATCAAATTAGTCAGTGAAATTTAAAATTACACCCTTCACAAAAGAATGAAACAGCGCACAATTCAAAAGTAACAATACATAAATTGGTAAAAATCATCTTCCATACTGTAAGAAGAAATTGTATTATTTTTATAAAGTGTCTTAAAACTGGCTAGAGTGCCATATTATTAGGACAACTATTGCAAATATTTACACCTTTCACAGAAATGCGGTGATATTTTACTGTCTTTGGTTTATCAAATAATAAAGTTCCTCTCAAGTTATATCTAGATTCCTTCATTTTGAACATGTTCTTGACATGATATGGTAGAAGTTTGTTTTTTGCTTTGTACATGGTTTGTATTGTTATATAATCCAAGTAGGGATGCACAATATAATCTTCCCCCCATCGGTATCGGCCTATATCGCACTCAAAACTGAGTATGGGATATCGGCCACCCTACCGATATTAAACCGATGTTTAACCGATATTTAACCGATCAGGCCGTTGTTTCTAAAGTTAAAAAAAACAAAAAACAACTGCCTCTTCCAAAACTTTCTGTTTTTACAAACTTTAAAACTTCTAAAGACAGTTTCTTTTAGGATGTTCTGTGTGAACAGAGTTTATACACGGTCATTTGTGTAAATAACCCAATATCCCATGTTTTTGGACATTTTTTTGTTTTCTCTCTCTGTTCTCAGGGAGAGAAAAATCCATGTCATTCTAGGATATAATGCACATATCCTATTAGTTTTGTTTGAACAACTGTCATTAAGTTTGACTTGTTATGCACAACTCAAGTTGAGGTGTTTTTCTAATTTTGCACAAGGAATGAATATTACATGATTTATTTTTCAGGTTAAATATCGGTATCAATATTGATTAAAGGCCACATGAGTTTTAAAATATTGGCATATCGGATATCGGCCAAAATTCTAATATCGTGCAACCCTACCACTAAGTCCTTGAATTTTAGAATGTTTAAAGAAGTAAACAATGGATTAGTTGGCTCACGGTAAAGTTTATTACTGATGATTCTTATAGCTTTTCTTTTGCAATAAAAATATTAAGTGTATATTATTTTTGTATGTATTTCCCCAAACCTCAATACAATACGTCATATACAGTTGTCCTCAAAATTATTCATACCCTCCAGTTAAAGAAGGAAAAAAATCAGCTGTCAGTGAAATTAGTTGAAATTGGCGAAAGTAATAATGAATATGAATTCTGTGAAAATCATGACACTGATTTTGAATTGTGGTTCAACAGAAATATTACAAATGCAAAAAATAAAACCAGTGAACAAGCATTATGGGGCTCCAAAGTTAAAATTTTGTTATGCAACACTGAGGCAATTGCTGCAATAAGATGTTTTCTCTAATGTCCAAAAAGACTTCTAAACCTGTTTACAGGTATTTTGGTCTACTGTTCATGGAAAAGGTGAGCTAATGTGTCTGGGGCAGTGTCTTCATCATTAATATTATTTTCAACCATACTTCAAAAGCAATATTTTGTTTTATTAAATTATGATTTTGTATATTTTTATTTATTTTTAGTTTCTTTAGTTTCCTTTAAATTGAATTGCTATTGTGGATTTGGCCTTGTTTTTAAATTCGAGGGTATGAATAGTTTTGAGGACTACTGTATATTTTCCAACAAACAAATAGTAAGTCAATATACAGTATGTTGTTTTTTAGGATGTACTGTAAGCATTAAACACACATGACTCGATGAGGATTCTGCAGTGTTGATAATTTAGGGTAAAACTTTATTTTAAGCCAGGGGTGGGGAACCCTTGGCTTTCCATTTGTCCCCACTCCAGCACTCCTGATTCAAATCAAATGGATCTAACACCCAATCAAGTTCTGCACAGTCTCATTGATTTGAGTCATGTGTGCTGGAGCAAGGACAGATGGAAGACCTGCAGGATAAGGGCCAAGGTTCCCCACCCCTGTTTTAAGCCTTATTTAGTTTTGATGCACTTAACAGATGCACCTTAAAGCAGAACTCAGTAACTTTTTCACCTCAATATGGAGTGATTCCATGTTTCCTGGTATTCCCCAGGTGTTTCTGGCCTGTAAGCAGCACTTGCAAGTCTGCCTGAGCAGACCCGACACAGATCTTGCGACACCGAGCTGCTTCCAGTGCTGGTTTGCGCCAGAATCAGATTAAAGACCAGTTCTTTAGCTTCCCACCACCTAAACACCAACTCCTGGCTCTCAAAACCAACTCTTAGCTGGACCAGAGTGAAGATCTGGTTCATGTAGCTTGTGCTGCCTGGGTGCCGGGGTTGAACAACTCCGAGTCTCACGACCGAATAGGCTCAATAATCACTTGTCATGTCCGCAAAAAGTAAATAAAAGTTTGTATTCTGACCTGCTACCCACCAACACCAGAGAAAAATATAATCCACGGCATATTTACCCACAAAACACGAGTTACACGTCCTACTGCAGGAGACACAGGACTCTGCTTTGAGCAGAGGGAGACGAGCTGCTGCTACCAACGTAGCAAAATAGCATCAACAAGCTAGCAAAAGCTTAGAAATATATTCAGGGATCAAAATAGAGGAAAGACAGGTAGAGAAGACGTCTGTGTGCTGTGGGGGGTAGGGAGAGTACAGATGCGGGCATGAAAAAGTTTCACCTTTTTCTGCCAGAAGTGGTGCAGTAATAGTGCACTGTTACTGCACTATCACTGGCTGAACGATTTGTCCCGTGAATACATCATCACGCACGGTGTCTAAACTTGGCGTGTGGAAACGTCCTTGTTCCGGTCATTCATTTATGCTCTGAAATCGTTTCCCCTGGGCACACAGGTGTTTCTCTGTGCGATTGAATTAGCAGACAAGTCGCTGGTAAGTGGCTGGCAGTCAGCAGAAAGGGGAACATTTTCATGCCCGCATCTGCACGAACTTTACGACAGTGAAAGGACGCCACTAGGGGAGTCCTGAGCTGAAGTTACTGAGTTCTGCTTTAAGTTTTCAACAGGATGTGGTTATCCTGCAAGTCCACAGCATCCCCTTTTTCTGTTTGTCTACTGGCAGCTCTGGCATTTCCAGTAAATCAGCATCATTTGTTTCAGATTCTCTGTCTGTTACACATGCACACACAATCTCTCCTTCACTCCCCCTATTTATCAGAGACACACCCACACGCATTCACAGACACCAACAAATCCACAAATTATAGAAAAGTGCTCCTTCAAATTAGTTTTTAAGCAAGTTTTCACATGCAGTCCAGCAGCAGAGTGCAATTTGATACAGTCCAGTTTCTTGATGGATTTCTTAGTTTCTCCAGGCTGGTCAACACTAGCAGTGCTTTATCATAAGGGCTGATAGGGAAGTTCAAGGCTGCAGCTGTGAAAGTATTTAAATGATTTTGACATCTCAAAGTCATGCTTTACTCATACTATGCTGTAGTTAAAAAAAAAAAAAGTGTGCTTCATTATCTTCTTGAGACAGCTTTTGTTGGCAGCAGAACCTGTACCAATGATTTAGCTTTAAGATGATGTTTTTCTGTTTTTTCTCTGACTGAAACTCCTCCAACTTGTCACAGCAAGTGTTGGCCTGATTAGTTAATACGAGCTCTTTATAGATGGTGATTGATGTTTGGTGTAGTCTCTCAATCAGCACTTTATTTAGTGCTTGATGAATCCTGGTGGTTTTTTTGTTACACATCTTTTGGCACACATGTTGCCAGTGTTACTCACTCAACCTGAAAAAAAGTTAAGACACACAACTCGTGAAGATGCTTAGACATTCTCAGCTATTGTCAAGTCTGAGCACATAAGGTGATGCATGTTTCTAAATAAAGTGGGATTTATGTTTCCAAAGTACACCTGCTAGTGACTCACATGTACATTAGAAATTAGCTGCCGAGAGCAAATTTAGTCACAAGTATTTTGCTCTGAATAAGCAAGCAGGTCCCTCTATGGTGGCTACAAGGAAGTGTGCAGAAAAAACATCACAGGTGTGACCAACATGAAACTTGAGTTCAAGGCGGCCTTTGAAAAGCTAATTTACTCTCTGCATTTTATGTCATTTGCCACATACTTGTGGTTTAGCACGCTTGGTGGTTAGATTGTTAGGTGTAGGGGTAGGCAACTCAATTTTCTCAATAGATCACAAGCAGTTTTAAAACACAGCATCTGATCAAAACATGATGTCAAATGTACCAAATCACTATTTTAAGAAAGATGCCTTCTGCACTGACTTGTGGAAGTTGCCTTTAAGGTCCGAGCACGATGACATGAGAGGACGAAAAGCTTGTCCACCTGTGCATTCACATCCAAAAGAAAGTTTTAATTTTACACACCAAGCTGACAACTTTTAGAGCATTAGTTTATATCCTATGTTAACTGTTTGTGTCTTTTTTTTGTGTTCCTTTTCTTCACTGCATCCGCCATTTTTTTTTTTCCAAGAGTTCGAATGACTGGCCTCTGCTCCAATCATGAGCTTATCCCCACACAGCGTCATGCCCTTAGCTCTGTCATTGGCTGGCGATATAAACAGCAATCTCCAACCAGAAACGTCACGAACAGACCAAAACAAAGGGAAAAAGCGAATTCCAGACAGGGGGAGATGCATTCAAACTCACCATCACACGAGAGTAGAGGCCCAAAGGTGCAATTTAGACGGATTACACTTGCACAAGTCTAGCGTTTATTTTCAAGGGGGTAAGTCCGGACTCTACCTTTTAATGTATAAGTTGTCTCGTAACTTCAAAACACATCTATCTGAACTGGAACTTTGATATGTAGTCAAAACTATCATGAATGGACCTTATGCAAATACAAGTTTGTTTGTTTTTTATTTATGATGACTGAGGCTTTCCTTTATTTAATAATGTGCATAGATTATTGTTCCCTTAAAGACCCACAACAGAACTTTCAGCAGTTTTCTCAGTGGCATGCCCCCTATCGACGGCTAAAGTAGCATCCATCTTGCATCGTACCTGTACTGTACGCTCACTCCAGCTAGTAAAAGATAATCTTATCTTGACTCTTGTTCTATCGCTTCCTCCCTTTCTTTTCCTCCCTTCCACCAGTAATGTTTCCTTGGGTTTCTTTGCCGAATCCAACATGATGCACGTTCAAAACACCTGCTGTGTTCTTATCAGGTTCATATCCGTTTGCTAGTAAGTGATGTGGTGCGCAACCAATCGTCAGCTGCAACGTCACAGCCCGTCCCGGATAGAAAAGTTACATAGTGCAGTTTCTGAGCCTCAGGATGCCGCAGTGACAGCTCGAAAATATGCCATCACAAGTCAGAGACACATATTTTAAGGTCTTAAAGTTACATTGTGGGTCTTTAAGTAATGGAAAACTATGTTTTATTGTGGGGGCTATGTGATGCCAGCTGGTTGTGATATGTGGGGTGAGGAAACAATGAGCATTGGAATAGTTCTTGATGGGTTTGGTGTCAGGGCGTCCTGTTAGCATCCCATGATAGACCTTAAATGGGAACTGTAGTGTCTTCTGATCCTAAATATGCCCCCTATCAATCCATTAAAGTTATATAGGTGATACCAGGTGTAGATAGTGGGATGAGGGCTCGATTTTGTTGGAAGAGTGTCCTATAGAGATCAGTGGCTTCTCTATTTCTATTACAAAAAAAACAGTTTTGTCTTTTTACTTCATCCTTTGTGAAATTGACCTTGAAAGTCTTTTTGTTTGTAGGAGATGACAAAATCATAACATGGATCACTGAGATGGCCTCCAATTGGTCATTGTATTCTGCTTCCTGCTATTGTTTCCAGCTATAGTGTCTCAGAATGAAACTTAGTTATGAAACTTTTGCCAGTCAAGTCCAGAGAGCATGGATACTCCAAACTGCCCTTGATTCATAAAATATAATCATGTCTGTTGCAGAAAACACTGTGTAGTCAGCCATATTTAAGAGCTTGGTTTTACCAGGAGAATGAAACTAATCACCTTATTTTATTAGGCCCGAGCACCGAAGGCGGTGCGAAGGCCTATTGGAACTCTAGCGTTTTTTCTTATTATTATTTTTATTTTTATTTTTCTTCTTCTCCCGCCACTTTAATCGTATTTTTGGGGGTCTGAACATGCTCAAAAACTCACCAAAGTTTGCGTACCCCCCCAAGGGAATGTGAAAAATTACGTAATTTTGGGTGCTCGGGCATGTTCGGGCGAAATTGCGCGACGGCGCCACCTATTTTGAGTGCCCCGCTACTGCATCCCATCAATCTTCATGAAAATCGGTACACATGTTCTACATGCCAGGGCGAACAAAAAAGCCTCTTAACGTCGTGGTGCCAAGTCTACAGGAAGTCGGCCATTTTGGGTCAAAGTCGCCATTTTGGCGTTTTGGTCACCTCGCATTTGAACAAACTTGTCTTAGGGCTTTGATGGTAGAGACACCAAAATCGGTCAGAATGTTCCCAAGGCATGTGTGATCAAAAGTTATCAAAAGATTTTTCATAAGTCAAAGCATGTGCACTGGGCGGGGCCTCAAAGTTTGATGTCTCGCCATGAAAAATCAATCTCATATAACTCCCACATGAAATGAGATATCTGAGCCAAAATTCTTGGGTGAGATGCCAATATGACCCTGAACAGATCTACATGTCAATATTTTGATTACATCATAGCCCCGCCCCCTGGGAACAGGAAGTCATATGTTTTACTTGAGCATCCATTTCTCTGACATTTTGGACACAAGCAGCTCCAAACTCCTTCAGAGGGCAGAAAACATGTTGATGATGACTTCCATTGAAACTCATCTGTCTACGCAAAAGGGCGCGGTCATGGCGGCACGGCGAACTTCGATGTGACACCATGACCACTAAAATGGTCATAACTTGAAAACGAAAACAGATAATGACATAAAATTCAATGACCAAGTAGGGAATTGCAATATCTACGTGTGTGACGATTTTGGAAAAATTCCAACTCTAGGGGGCGCTACAATTGAGAGTAGTTTATAGCGCCAAAACGGCTGCACGGATATGCACCAAAATCACTACATATATCCACATAGACGTCATGAACATAATCCTAGAATATGGTTATGATTGTCAAAAGTGGGCGGGACTTATGAGCGAAAGAATGTGGCCACGCCTCCAAATTTCAGAAAATGATGAAAAATCAGCCGTTTGTCCTACAGAGCTAAGATTTGGAGGATATATTCACTGAATCCTCCTGAACATTTCACTCACTGGGACTTGTGTTCTACAGACAAGTCGCACACTCTACTTTTTTCACAAGTATGCAAATTAGCTCAACATGTGGATCTCTGTAATGGATCACTCAATTCCCACCAAAATTGCAACAATGATAGACGCAATAGGCCTTGTGAAGTGTCTTGAGTTTGAACAAGTTTGATCAAAGAATTGATTTTTAAGAATTATTTATACTTTCTCATTACATGCAAGAAATGTTTAACAATTTTTAAATCTGAAAATTTTAAGTTGACATGAACGAAAAAAATTCATAGCATTGCCAAAACTATTCTGATCATGTATGAATATTTCCATGATTTTTAGACCAACTTTCTATTTTTAATGAATATTTTTTAATTTTTCCATGCTTCATCCACTTCTAAAAACAGGAGGTCTTTTGGGGGTCTGAACATGTTCAAAAACTTACCAAATTTTGCCTACCCCCCCCAATGGAATGTGGAAATTTACATATTATGGGGTGTTCGGGCATGTTTGAGGCAAAATCGCGAAACAGCGCCACCTATTTTGACTGCCCCGCCACTGCATCCCATCAATCTTTATGAAAATAGGTACACATGTTCTACATGCCAGGGCAAACAAAAAATCCTCTTGGAGCATATTTTTAAAATGTACAGGAAGTCGGCCATTTTGGGTCAAAGTCGCCATTTTGGCGTTTTACTCACCTTGCATTTGAACGAACTTGTCCTAGGGCTTTAATGGTAAAGCCACCAAAATCGGTCAGAATGTTCCCAAGGCATGTGTCATCAAAAGTTATCAAAAGATTTTTGATAAGTCAAATCATGTGGACTGGGCGGGGCCTGAAAGTTTGATGTCTCGCCATGAAAAATCAATCTCATATAACTCCCACATAAAATGAGATATCTGAACCAAAACTCTTGAGTGAGATGTCAATATGACCTTGAACACATAAACATGTCAATATTTTCATTATGTCATAGCCCCGCCCCATTGTTACAGTCACCATTTTGGCATTAAGTTACGACGCGTTTTGAACGAACTTGTCCTAGGGCGTTTACCGTACGGCCACCAAAATTGGTCAGCATGTTTACAAGGCATGTATGATCAAAAGTTATCAAAAGCTTTTTGATAGGAAAAAGTATGTGGCATCGGTGGGGCTTCAAAGTTGGTCCTCTCACCATGGAACACAATGTACCTTAGCTCCGCCTCCTGGTGACAGGAAGTGCTGTTTTTCTTACTCTTAATGGCTCAACTCAACAAGCAACACAACACCTTTCAGGACCCATTACAGTTTGCATATTGTAATGGGCTCGGAGTAAAAGACGCCATCATCTTGCTGCTTCAGAGAGCCCACTGTCATCTGGACCAGTCAGGCAGCACTTTGAGGGTCATGTTCTTTGATTTTTCAAGTGCCTTTAATTCTATTCTGCCTGCATTACTATGTGGAAGCTCTATAACTTCCAGGTGGATCTCACAACCACCTGGATTTATGACTACCTAACAAACAGACCACAGTTTGTGAGACTGAAAGGTTGTGTGTCTGAGATGGTGGTCAGCAGCACTGGAGCACCACAAGGAACTGTACTCTCACCATTCCTCTTTACACTGTACACCTCAGACTTCCAGTACAACTCTTATCCTGTCATCTGCAGAAATACTCTGATGACTCTGCAGTTGTGGGGTGTATCAGTGATGGACAAGAAGCCGAGTACAGGGAACTAGTCAGTCAGTTTGTGAAATGGTAACAATCAGCTCATCTGAAATACCAGCAAGACTAAAGAGATGAATATTGACTTCAGGAGGAGCAAAACTAAGCAGCATAGTCCTGTCTACATACTGGGTGAGGAGGTGGAGAACTACAAATACCTGGAGTTCAGCTGGACAACAGACAAGACTGGAAATGCAACACTGACTACATTGGGGCTTGGGGTTGCAGCCGCCACCATCTTGCTGCTTCAGAGAGCTCTCTTTCATTTGGACCAGGCAGGCAGCACTTTGAGGGTCATGTCTTTTGATTTAACAAGTGCAGTTAATACTATTCAGCCTGCTTTGGAGGTCAAACCCTCTTGTGGATTTGCCAAAAAGTAACCATGATGAAATTAGCCCCAACGCCATGCCAACAGGAAAGACCTCAAAGTAACACATAAAAAATGTTGATCTCTACCACTCGCCACAGATCCTGAACTCATTTACAGAGACATGTGTTGGATAGGTAAAGTTCATAAAGCTCCATAGCACCCACAGAAAGCTTCAAATGGTGAGCCCCAGCCAGCACAAAAAACTGCGGGAATGAAATTTGGCACACAGTTATGATGTGACACTGACTACGAGGTGCATAGGCCGGAGCGCCGCCAGAGGTGCGAGGGCCTTCAATGCCGCTTGCGGCTTTAATTCTGTTTGAAACCTTTTGTCTTCAAGGAGCAGTTACTATATATTCCAGATTATACTTCCAGCTGCGATATTTGTTTGTTTATACTTGTGGGATCTGTGTGATTATGAGTGTTCTGTAGTGAGTTTCGTGTCTTTCGGCATGACTCATAATTACACTAACATAACTGCAAGCAATTTTTTTATTTTTTTTATTTTGGTCGTTCTTTATGCCCCAGGTGATAATTAGTTGAGTCAGATCACATCAGATCGTGGCAGAAAACTGGCAAACTTTCAGCGTGAAACTCATCAGATGTATCAGAAGTTTGTTAGAATTGAGTCTCAACACCTTTGTGCCCCATCATATTTTATGTTTTGGTTTTGTTGTTTGATTTATTTTTTTGTTTTTAACATACAGAAAGCTTCTTTTTTCCCATGAGACCTTACTTATTTATAAGCCTTGCTTTTGATTTGGCCTTTTAATTTAACTAGTTCTCACACAAACATCCATTATTACTGCTTTTTGTAATGTCAAGTCGCTATGCCACATTCACAGACAACCACATACGCATTTTATTCAGCCTGTATTTGATCACTTACAATGTACCGTATGCATTTATTGGCAGATGTTTGAAGTTAAGAGAGACATTAAATCACATAAGCTGACGTCCCAAACCTGAAAATCCACATCCATAGGTACGCTGTCTATTATCTTTGGCTAATCCTTTTTTCAAAGTAAAAATTAATCCAGGAATTACTTGCATGCTTTTTTGACTTAGGTGGAAACACACCCATGTTTGTGTATACTTTATTTGTAAATCAAGGCGATACACTTGCATGCCTGAAATGTTGAATACAAGGATATCATATATATATAATTCAGTTTTGAATTGCATAAAATTCAATGGTGTAATGAATTTAAAATCCTCCCGTATTGTATCTGAAATAACAAGTAAAGATGAAGTAAAAGCCAAATAAAAGAAACTATGGAGACATCTTTTTATTTATTTATTTATTTTTACAAATGATTATACTTCACTTCAAATTATATGCTGTCCCTATATGAAGTTGTAGCCTTATATCTGGTTTTATACAGCTGAAACATTCAACATTGTTTTTTACATATGTCATACATCACCTTTTTTCCTTAAAATGACAGTACAGGACAAATCAAATCTTGAAATAAAAAGAAAAAAAAAGATCTGAAACCACATCACTGAATTAGTAGAGGATTTCCTCAACAGTAACTTTACCTTATCTTCACATGAGCAGAAACTACATGCTCTCAGGTTGTTTGAGTTCATGTTTAGTTTGCCTCTTAATATGTACCTGATGTACAATGTTGTTTTTTTCAGTCAGTATAAGTCATATCTGATACTTTGTTTTACACACTAGTATCAGTTTCTGTATGAATCCATATTAATTTTTCATCCCGGGGCAAAGTCTGCAAACAGGTTTTAGCGGCACATAAATGTTTGAAGAAGCCAGTGCAGTGCCAGACTTACATTTTATTAAACTGACGTAGAGCACGGACAGATCAGTTATTTGCCTCTGCCCAATTTGTTTGTCTGTCATTCTGTTAATTAGCAAAATACCTCAAAAGTTTAATAACAGATTTAGATAAAATTTTCAGGGAGAGATCCAGGAACTTTTTTAAGGATTCTTTATCTTATAGAAAGTGTCATTTGGGCTGCTACTGAGCTGCTTGGCAGAGGTCTGCGCTCTGAGCGCTTAACAGTTCTAGCGTAGATGTGACCTAAGCAGCACCTGCGTTCAATATTGAGTCCATATGTACTGAGTCAGCCAATAGTCAACTTAAATTTTTTCAACTGTAACATTTTTTTGTTCTTTATGGAGAGCTGAAAACATGCCTATCTGCTTCCGGCCTGCCTCCGACCTAAGAGATGAAAAATATGAATCCAAGTTGTTCTCTGCCCTGGATTCCAGATATATTGGTTGTGGATTCAACTGTAATTTTTCTGTGTGTGTAAAGAAAAAAATACCGCAAAGTACTTTGATTATTTCGGTTTTACTTGAAGCCGCTTTGTGGACTTCAGCTCTCGTCGCGAGCGATGACGCTGCTTCCTGTAACTGCTTTGAACAAGACCGACCATCATTCCATCAGTGTGGTGAAAAGACGCGGCATGCTCTGACTTATAATGGTTTTCACCTCTGTTGATGCTCTTTTCCTACCCTTGGAAAAAAAACGGTGAAATGAGTGAAATTGCTATGCTAGCGCACCTTGGGCAGCTGGTGACAGATACTGCTTCCGAGAGCTGTAGTCCACAAAGGGGCTTCAAGCAAAACTTAAAATAATCTAAGTTCTTCGCAGTATTTTCTTTTCTCATCGCATAAAATTTTTTTATTTGAATCCACAACCAACATATCTGGAGTGCAGGGCAGAGAACGACTGGGACCAGAAAATAATCAATTTTGGTGATTTATTTCCATTCATATTTTTTTGTCTCTCAGGTCCCATGGGGCTAACCAACAGGGACGTGACTTCGGCTTCCTATAGAGCACTATGAACTTGTGATGTTGAACCCTTGTCCTGCCTCAGCTAAAGAATTTAAGAAATTAGTTTTCTAGATGTTTGAAGAAATTCATTATTTTTAGTCAGCATAAAAAGGCGACAGGTTAAAGATGTATAATGTTGCTTGCTTTTATGTTAGCATGTATGCTGCAATTGTGGGGTTTTAGTGGATTTAAGAAAGGATGTTTTAGAAAAAACACTTGTAAAATATGTAAAAAATATATACTTATTTGGTTTATGAGGGAAATATTAAATTATCATCAGCATATTTAAGATTAAATGTTGAGCCAATGCTTGTGCACAGTTCGAAAAAAGGGTTACAGGTGTGCACAGTGTGTGTCATAAAGTTTTATCTTACTGATGAGAAAAACAGAAGATATGACATCCTTTTTATGAAAGGTTTTTTTTTTTTTTTTACTTATGTTTAACAATAACACAATGTTTGGTGCGTAACTGTGAAGCATGGTAATGTTCACACTTTTTTTGGCCTGTAGTCCTTTAAATCCATCAGCAAAGTTGTAATACATACATGTTTTCACAAGAACAGTTGTATTTCCCATAACTATGGAGCCTTAAAACTGCAATGTCCCTTACATTAAGCACTGAAATTTCCACAGCAGAGCGATTTTTCTATACTGTATATCCTGCATACTGCACACTCTGCCTGGGTGTCATATTGAAATTTTTCCCACTTAAATGTGTGAACTTGTTTTATGTAACAGACTTACTGTAATTGTATAGACGTTCTCCAACACTCAAACACATTTACACAGATTTTGCCATTAGTTGCACATGTTCATAAAATCAAATCAAACTAATCAAATAAATGTCATTGGAATCAGAGGGAAGATTTAGCCAATTGGGATCCACTACTGTAACAATTAATGAAGCAAAATTCACATAAAGAGTGATTCTATCCCCTGACATCTCAGGGATGAGTCTCAGCTTGATTTTTTTTTTTTTTTTTTAAATTATGACACACCCAGGTGAGCTGTTTAACTGCCTGTTAAATGTTGACTGAGTTGTTCCTCTGGCAGTTTTTCTCACAGACTAAATTTATGCATACATCTTTTATCAGTACTGAATGATCACATTTCCTGCCAATGAGTCAAACAAAGAGCACCCTCCCATCTGACAATGTCAGACATTACTCTGATTAAAGCTTGAAGAAATCAGGCCTAAAAAAAAAGAACTGAGTTGTATTAAAGCCATATGATGCATTTGTGGTAAAAACTCGATAAATTGTGGCGTCTGTAAAGTTTCATACAATGTACTGTAACACATGCAGTAAATTTAGCTTTCTTGATATCATTACAAGCAGTTGAAAGCAGGTAGTGCAATTACAACACAAAGCAGGGCTAGTTAAAGAGAATGGAGACAGAAAACACAGCCATACCTACACGTACACCACTGCTAAATTAGTTTGACTTAACAATAACAAGCAAAGCGCAGCCACAGATACAGCAGCATTAGCACCGACAGCGTTGTGATCACATGACTGCAGAGGCTGATCATCATTCATGATTGCTCTGCAGCTCAGTTGGTGAAGCAACTCTTCTCCAGTTGCACTGACATGGCCTCTCTCTGTGCAGCCACAACAGAGAGCAGACTGACTAATGCTGAGGTCACGACCAGTAGCACATAACACATGATACTGTTTCATTACTCAGGTCTTTTGCTGTTGATCAGGAGGGAAAACATCACAACGGGAATTTTAGTCAAGAAATAAGACCTTAATTTTCTTTTTCAACCAACCTTTTAAAATCTAAAGTGCTCAAAGATATAAATTTCTGAGGACTGACCCTGGAGGGAAATGTTATCACATTATTCTCTTTGTCAGTCTTTGTTGTTCCTTATGCTAGTTTGTTTGTAAAATGTAAGGATTGCCTCCAAAAGAATAATTGGTTAAAGGGGAAGTTCAGGATTTTTTACATAGGGCCTCATTTTGAAGTGAGCCAGGATACTACTTACCACTGAGACAGTTTCAACATATTTCATTCCATTATTCTAGTTCCAGGAGGTCGCCGATGCTAATGCTAGTGTGAGTCAATAGGAACCTGCTAGCATGTCATTAAAAACAATCTTAACCACTCTACAGAACATCCGAGGCTGATCATTTATAACTTAAAGGAGTGATGACATAGCAGCAAAAACTGGTTCATGTAGTTGCATATGTAAATATTTCAAAGAAAAAAACGTCACTTTTTACAGCAGGGGATTATTTTGGCACGCTAGACCTCCCTTCCTCTGTAATACAGTTGGGTGCGGTAATGATATGCAGCTTTACCTGGAGACCAAGTTGAATTTATTTTGGTTGGCTACATCTTATTTTGCTATAACCTTATTTAGAGAAAGTTGGTCAAGCTGCGTCAAACTTTCCTAAAGGCTATCTGTTAGCAACATGTAGCCTACAATTCAGACAGTGAGCTATGTTTATCAGAAGATACAGCATATAGAAAATAAATAAACTTACAGGTAACGACAAGGTGGTGGTCGCCTCCCTCAATGTTGCTGCGGAAGTTTTCTTTTAAAGGTGCCATGACATCAAATTTCACTTTTCTGGGGTTTTGGGTGTATAATATGTTCTGTTGTGCACTGATGAGGCCATGTGAATGTCCAGAGTGAGTATCAAAGTTCTTATTCATATTCAGTCAGCTTTGTCGCGTTGTTCAGAAACGGTTGAATCAGACAGCAGCTTATGATTCTACGTAGTAATAGCACTCTACGTAATTCATTTACTCCAATTAGAGCACACTATCAAGTAAGCAGCCTCCCCCCCTCCTCTCTCCTAATGGTCTACGCATGTCCGCTTCGCCCCCTCCCTCCCTGTCTGCTTCAACTGCGAGTGGGAGAGTGACTGCTACTGTAAGCGGTCAGGTCTGGGTTAACAAACAAATGGATTTAAAAGCAAACTTCTGCAGCAACACTGAGGGAGGCGACCACAACCTTGTCATTACCTGTAAGTTTATTTATTTTCTAAATGCTGTCTTGTCTGATAAACGTAGCTCACTGTCTGAAGTGCCCATGTTGCTAGCAGTTAGCCTTCAGCAAAGTCCGACCGCTAGGGCAGCATGACCTAGTTTCTCCAAATAAGGTTATAGCCAAATAAGGTGTAGCCAATCAAAATGAAGTCAACTTGGTCTCTGGGTAAAGCTGCATATCATAACCGGACCCAACTGTTTTACTGAGGAAGTGAGGTCTGGTATTTCAAAACAATACTCCGCTGTAAAAAATGCAGTTTTTTTCTTTGGAGATTTGACATATGCAGCAATGCCAACAACATGAACTAGTTTTTACTGCTATGTCATAACTCCTTTAAATCCATTTGTTTGAAAACCCAGACCTGACTGCTCAGCAGTTAGCCTACTCAGCTCCACTGACCCAGTTGAATCAGCGGAGGGAGGGGGTGAGAGCGGAGCGGAGGGCGGAAGGAGAGAGCGGGGGGGAGGCTGTTTGCTTGATAGTGTGCTGTTATTGGAGCAATTGAATTACGTAGAATGATAGAACTACGTAGAATGATAAGCTACAGTCTGATTCAACCGTTTTTGAACTAAGAGACAAAGCTGACAGACCATAAACAGGAACTTTGATACTCACTTTGGACATTCACATGGCCTCATCAGTGCACAACAGATCATATTATACCCCCAAAACCCCAGAAAAGTGAAATTTGATGTCATGGCACCTTTAAGACTATCTGTGTAAATGCTGTGTTAATAGAATAATGTTACAAATAAAACTAACCTGCATTTCGTTGCATTTTGACTGTTGCTGCTGAGAAACTTTACAACGTTTTACTTCCTGTATTTGGCAGCAGAGTGATATCATCTGCTGCTACGTGCATGAAGGAATTTGATTACACAAATATACAGTCAAAACTATGGCCATGTCTAAAAGGCATGAGGAATTTATTGCAAAAAAGGGTCATTAGAATCATAAATAAAGTAAAGTACTACGACCACACACTCACTATTCATACAATCACAGGTCTTGAAGTTTGCTGACCTGGTTGATTTAAGAACTGCATAAACCATGTTTAAAATAAAATATATATATATGTTGCCAGAGAGTATTCAGAGGGTGTTTCAGGTATGAGTACATCACTACCACATGAGGGGAAGCTGCATGTTTGACAAAATAAAGACCAGAACCGATATAAAACAAAGGTGTTTGACAGTTAAAGGTGTCCAGCTGTGAAATAACTTAGAAATAGAAATGAAGTTTTGCAATACAATTCAGAAATTTAATCATATATTTAAAAACAATATTATGAACAAATATCTTACAGATTGGAAATAAGTATCTATGATTGTTATGGACCACTAAGTTACTGTGCTTCCTTTTTTTCCCTATTCCTTGCTATCCTATTTTTGTTGTCCTCGTCTCTTTTCTTTTAGGTATTGATGTGAATCTTTAACTTGTGAAACCCCAACAAGTTTCTTTTTTTTTTACCCAAGTTGACAAGTTTTGCTGTAAAATAGCAAATGAGATAGTTAGAATACAGTGATTTCTTAGACTTCACAGTTGATGTTGTTCCTGTAAATGTACATCTAAATGCAGGCTGTCAGGATGGTTATTTTTCAAAATGTTTACTGTTGCAAATTATTCAAACATAAAAAGGTTGCCTAATTTCAAGCTTCATGAATAACCGGGAAAGTCCTCTTGGCAAAATCAAATGTTCACCAACGACATACAGCACAGGATTGAATTCATCTGTTTCCAGCAACAAGTTTTGAAGTCGAAGAAGATTATATCTATTCCTGCGCCATAGCAACACTTCTTACTGTAACAAACTGCGTAAGCAGATGATGAAGATACAACAAACATGCGTGTCAACAAACACACACTAGCAGAATGCCAGGTAAGCAGGTTGGGCAGTTGACGGCTCATTAACCTCCTGAGACTTATAACCTTAAACTCTCCCAGCGTGTTCGGCTTTATTTTGACCAAGATCCCGTCATTCGTCTTTTTTGAATGTTCAGTTATGTTTCACTGTTCGGTCTGAGCAGAACTTGCGGCTGAGGCTATGACCTACAACTACACGAGTGTTAAAACGTGTACAAGTGTCCACTTCCCTCTCCAATTCAGACCCTTGAAGCCGCAGGTGGCTCTATATACTTCCAGGCAGGTAATATTTTCTTGTGAAATAAAAGAAAAAGCAACACTTGTTTTCCCAAGCTTTTGTTTCCCATATCAAAATGAAAAATCCAGTAAACTGATTTGTGCTCATAACCAAAATAGGAAAATTAGATCACAAGCCTCAAGATTTGCTCTATTTTTTCATATGGGCCAAATCACATGACCCAGGAGTTACCTCTGTTCCATGTTTACTGTGCCAACTGCACATTCAAAGCTGTGTTAAACTCATTTTACCATCATGAAAAATGCAGAATCGACATGTCCTTGCTCTGTGTTTCATGTGCATTAAGAATATGAAAACAGATTTTGTATTGGACGAAGTTTTTGTTTCCTGCATCCGTTGACACCAAATAGTTTGATAGTTTGTGGATAACCAAAAACTTAGTCCGCCCATGAGTACTTGCTGCAGGATAACAGTTTTCTGTCTGTAATTTGATCATTATGACTTTTAAGTAACATTGATATAACACTAAGTGTGGTTGTAATGTCAGAAACTAGTTTATTTAGATTTATTTAGATGTGTGACAGTAACATTAAAATGATGTTGTTGTCTTTGAAGTGATCAGGGACAAAGTCAGATGGGGGGGGGGGGGGGGCTATTTTTCCAGGTAACTTTATCTGAAACTGAACAAAAACGGATTCAAAGTAGGCTATGAGACCAGCATCAGTTACCACGATGATCAACAGGTCCTAACAGAGCCAACTGACTTTCAGCTTGCTAAATCACCCATCTTGCTTACATTCTTCTGTCTTCTTCTGAAAGATTAAATAATGAGCATATCAGAGTTAAATGGTAGATTCAGGTCGGGTTTAAGAGCAGCAAGCACTCATCGTGGAATGAACATTGGCCAACTACAGTATATGTACTATTAATCCCACTACTTGGTTCCTGTTGATACAGGTGAAAACAAAGAAACATTTTCAAACACATGAAATAATTAAAATTTCATTAACATGCTTTATCAACATTCTTTCTCATGCACATGCACAATGTGGCATTCTGTATGTGTTTATTATGATGTTCAAACAAGTTCAACACAGCTTTGGATGTGTAGCAGAGCCGCATTCATAGAGCAGAGATGTCCTCTGGGTCGTGTGACTTGACTCAAATGAAAAGAAAAGAAGATCAAATAAGTATGCTCATTATTTGTTTCTTCCCTTTTGTTGTGGGCATATATAGAAAAATGAAAAATGGTTCGGCATATAAAAAAAAAAAAGTACTTTTTCCATGTTTTCCCATAAGTACACAAACTCGGTGGTGGGGTTTCTGCTGTTGCTTCCAACACTGATGACTGAAAACAAAGTTTACTAGATGTTGCTGTGTGGTTCTATGATGATGTGGGGTGATAATAAATGGTAAATAACAGTTGCTTTTACTGTAACAGAAAAGAAAACATGGGAGAGGATACGATGTTGAAGAAGAGTGAACTGTGTCTGTAATATTTGAGGATATTCATGTTATCAGTCTGATCGGAGCCACATTAATCCACAATTGGAGTCTCATTTGAAATACAGATGTACAGTATGATGTGTAAACACATACCAAGCAGAAAAACAAACAGACGGTGGATGGTTCCAATTCTGGTTCAGAGCCAGAGCCTAACCTCTTTTTGTTTTAATCAGCAAAGCAAACTCCTGAATGGGCAAGAGTAAAGTACCACGTACATCAGCGGCTGAGGTTATGGCGAGCATCAGACCGGCTAAATGTCAGCATAAGCATGTTGTCAGAATCTGCTGAAAGACCCACAACGTAACTTTTCGACCTTGAAAATATGTGTTTTCAATTGTTTTGATGGCACACCAACAATCATTATGTGCATACAGTATCTTGAGCCGTAACTGCCCAGCAGCGTTCTGAGGCTGAGAAATCGCACTATGCAACTTTTCTATCCGGGTCACGGCCATGTTTCAGTCAACTACCGGTTGTGTGCACCACGTCATATGTTAGCAAACAGATATAAACACACCAGGTGTTTTGAATGCGCACCATGGTGGATTCATCAAAGAAACATAAGAAAACATTATTGGAGAAAAAGAGGAAAAGAAAGAGAGGATGAGACAGAACAAGACATAAGACAAGACTGTGTTTTACTGGCAGAGTGAGCTCACAGTACAGGTAGGATGCATGATGGATGCCAGTTTAGCCGTCGATAGGGTGGGCATCTCTGAGAAAATTGCAAAAAGTTGTGCAGTGCATCTTTAAGAAAGAATAATGCATAGACCATAAATAAAGGGGAACGAACCTTCTGCTCACATCGCCCATAGGTTTCTGAATAACTATAAGTGAAGCCAGTTGGGGATTCCCCCATCATCATCTTAGCGTTGCATATGTCATCCCCCCAGAAAATAATAGAAATGGGCAAAGAGCGGCCTCGGGGCAAATGACTGACAGCCAACATACTCTGGACTAAATGCTAACCAAGCTAATGCAAAACTAACAGGAACTTACGTTGTTTAGCCCCCTAATCGGCGGTCTGAGGTAAGGCATACTTGGACTTGCTGTTAGCAGGCTAAAAACTACCGTTGTGCTTCTCTGTTACTGGCTGAGGCCTTCCTGAGAGCAAATGGGGAGCTATCCAGTCTGCCGCCTGCAGAGGTGTCAAAAGTAGAAGCAAAAGTAGTTTTTCAGTAGAAATCCTACCATGTTTTTGGATCTGCCAGTGCATTTAGAACAGGTGTTTTCATTAACCAGCTCATCTACCTGGCAGACGAGCTAATTAAACCCAGCTGGTTCAGTGATTGATTGTAAAACCTGCCGGACAGGATTTCTACTTTCTACTTCTAGCCCGTTTTTGACACCTCTGGCCACCTGTCAATCAGAAGGAGATGCCCCTAATTTTGAGTAATTATGTTGCTTCACTTTTCTTGCTGGAAGTTGCCGCTTGACGTGATGTCAAAGCTAAAGAGGAAGGCCATGAGCCACAGCGTTCTTCTACTTTCATGCGCCTATGAATGATGCCCAATGCATATAGACAGTGATCGCATTCACAATCTCCAACTGTTGACACAGGCACTTATCTAAACAACCTAGAAGCATCTCTAGTACCAGTCTCAAACCAACACTTGAGTTGTTGTGGATGAAAAAGGGGTCAATGTGTATGTTTCTGTGGATGCTTGTCAGACAACATAAAGATGTGGGCATGAAAAAGTTCCCTTTTCTGCTGACTGCCAGCCACCATGCGTGATGACGTGTTCGCGGGACAAATCGTTCAGCCAGTGATAGTGCAGTAATAGTGCACTATTACTGCACCACTTCTGTCAGAAAAAGGCGGAACTTTTTCATACCCACATCTGTAGACTACAAAGTAGGCTTTGCATCAATCTGAGGTCGAAGCTGAAATTTGGCTCTCTGAAAAACGTTTTTGTTTCTGTCACAGTGGTGTCACTTTATTGTTTCATTTGATCAAACATTTGTTCTGATGTTTGTCTTTACTGACATTCATATTCCAGGAAATAGTTTCATAAGGTCACAGTTACCTCATCCACTGGTTTCTAAGCATCAACTGGGTCCTTTGTTAAGTCCAAGTCAACATTTTTGCGTAATTTGAAGAAATGTCCCACAGATGTTCCAATCTGATAACTAATCTGAAACATATTGCCCCTTATTTATGAAATGATCGTACAACAAAAATTTGCACATACGTCCATTTCCACGCAAGTGTCTGCATTTATCAATTTGGACGTTGCATTTACCAAGACTATTGTTCGTACGATGAGATTGGTCAGATACGAACATTTCATAAACCCAATGTGGATCCAATCGTAGGATCATTTTTACAATCAGATGTGCGCTCATTTCCGCGCTCGTTTGATAAATGAGGGCCAGTGTCTCTTCCTGTGGCTGTATCTGCCACAGTGGAATAAAAGTTGTCGTTTATTTCGTCTGACACTGTTTTAGGATTTTCTCAAAGACCAACAGGGCTTGTTTGATGGAAACCGGAGCAAGTGTGGAAGGAATGCTGACTGTTCTGACTGCTAATACTTCCTAAAACCAACCAACCAAGACTTGACCAACACGATTGGATTTAAAATCAAGTTATAATAAATATTACTTTGATTTGAACTAGAACACCCTCGATATCTTCAGACTACTGAAGAAGACTAGATTTTTTCTATTTTTGGCATCTTTTGAATAGCAGCTGAGAAAAAACCCTGAATTTATTACATTTCTGTTGTCAAACAAACATTGGCTGAAACTCTTAGACAGAACCTTTTGGTTGGAGTCCCCCTTGCAATGTTGTTGACCACTCAAAGTATTAACCACAGTGTTAAAATACCAAAAAATATCAGCAAGCGTCACATGAGTGAAAAACCAAGGGAAATACCGAGCCTGCATGAGATAACCCCACTGGTTACTGCAGTGTGTGTGTCTGAGCTGAAGGGGAAGTCACCTCACATGCAAGTCTTTCATAATAAAGAATATCTTTAGCTGATTTTCAGTCTGTGAAGTGACTCGGAGAAGTGTCATTGAAATTGGCATAAGTTGAGTGGAAAGCACCAGATATCTCCTTTTAATCAGAAGCATCACCACACACACATGCGCGCACACATACACACAAAACATGCCACTCCTCCCCTCTTACCCCTTCTGCCTCAACAGTCTTCCCTTGTGGTTTTTACATTGCAAGTTTTATTTGCTGCCTTGACATCTGTGGACATGTTGCACCCTTCCTGTGACACTAACTTCCATGCTTTTGACAGAGTGGTTTAAAGAATAATACTGGTTGTGGACACATCATTGTTACAAAGACTATAACATGAAAAAATGTTAAGATGAAATTACCTGACTAACTTAATGACTAACTTAAAGTCATTTGGATATTTGGTTTGCTGTGGCTTATCTGTTAGCATGATCATTGAAACTATTTTGTCCTATGAATAATTTGCAAATGTGTTTAAAAAAAACATATGCACATTTATAAACACACGCAACTGATGACTCCATCATGTTCCAAAGTGCAACACTGTTGCCTGCTCATTACTTATTCACATTTAGAAATACCCTGAATTGACGATATAAGGTAAAAATGTGGTAGTTTAGAAATCACATTGGAATTGCTTGCGCTTCTCCCTGCAGGAAGGTGAGGAGAAAAGATTAGGTTACTTAATAATTCATCACTAAGTTTAATTATTCAAGTTGAGATAATATTGATCTGAAAATATGCATTTTAAAAGATACCAAAACAAACAAAAACAAAGGATTAATAGTATTTAGTAATATGTTTTGTAAAAACCCACAATGTAACTTTTAGACCTTGATTATATGCTTTTCTGACTCGTTTTGATGGCAAACCAACATTCATTACACGCATTTTCGGGCCATCACTGCCCAGCGGCATCCAAAGGCTTAGAAATTCCACTATGTAACTTTTTCATGCAGGATGCGGCCATGATGTTGCAGCTGACTGGTTGCGCACCATGTCATGAACCAGGATATATGAACCAGACATGAACTCAGCAGGTGTTTTGAATGCACATCATGTTGGATTTGGCAAATAAACCCAAGGAGACATTACCGGAGAAAGAAAGGAAAAGAAAGAGAGGAAGGGACAGATCAAGGGTCAAGACAAGACTGCCCTTTACTGGCTGGAGTGAGCTCACAGTACAGGTATGATTCAAGATGGATGCTAGTTCAGCGGTTGATAGGCAGCGCATCACAGAGAAAACTGCTAAAAGATCCGTTGTGGGTCTTTAAATATAATCCATTAAAAACAAGTGCAACTAACAAAAAATAAACAAATTGAAGGATGCATGAGAGAAAGGAGGGCAGTTAATGATATGGGATCAAGAAGGGAAATAAAGTTGAATCATTTGTATTTAAGTCAGGACCAAAACTTAGTGTCTTGGCATATTGGCAAGACCAATCTGCATCTGGAGGACAGAACCGAAGAGTGTTTTTACTTTTCAATGTAGTATTTTTGCACTGTGAGCACTTCGAATGATTTCAGTTAAGTGTCATGTTTTAATTAAGGTGACTTGATTTAACATGACGCGCACATGTGTTTTCTCTGCATTATTGTGGATGTAGATACTTCCCACTTGATTTCAGCTTGGTGATTGTTTGCTCAGGGGAAATAAATGTATTTTGGGCTCTGAGAAAAGACCACATCCAACATGGATGGTGTAGTTCAGCTCAGTGATGGCTAGGGAAAGTCCAACCTCTGTCCTACTTCATGTCATTGACCAAAAACTTGTAGTTTCTGCTCAGTTAGGGTAACTGCAGCAGATTCTGTCATAGGTGTCTGGTTTAAATTTGAAATTATTTAGGCATCTCGTCTAGATAAGCATGTGTAACCTGGCCAGCCCTGGTACTGGCAGGTTCAATTCGTCTTCTCTGGCGTTGCTCTGCGTTGTGTTAATGACGGTCGAAACAGTGGTCTGGTCTGGCACAAACAGGCCGTTTATTCTGTGAATTAACAAGAGTGCTGGTCAGGCCTGCAGGCTCGAAGTCGGATCACAAACACGCTCTCGGACGCCTCCACCCAACACTGGTGAATATCAGACGCATAAAATACACATTTACCTGTGAATTAACAAGAGTGCTGGTCAGGCCTGCAGGCTCGAAGTCGGATCACAAACACGCTCTGCACGGGAATGGAAAGGCGCAGTATCAGGAACACATCAGCTCGATAAGCCAAGGTGCAACAGAACAATTAAAACCACTCTGGATATATCCTAACAGTGGCCATAAAAAGTCCTCACACGTATAGCTTCCAAATCAGTCCATAATTACAGAAATGGTCCCATATGCAGAGCACTAACTAGACCCGACTTACCTCGGACGCCTCCACCCAACACTGGTGAATATCAGACGCAGCTGATGACGTAAGTGCGCCAGCACGAGGGAGGAGGTGCCCGTAAGCCCACAGACCACACAATGAAATAACACCCGTAACCATGGCAAGTGGAATGACAGTATTAACTCCGTTACATTCCCCCCTGCCAAATTCCACTTGCCCATCAATACTCAAAAAAATAAAACGACCAGCACCCATTCTCATAACAAATACAGGAAGCCAGTAAAAAAAATATGGTAGATATGCATACCCCATTACACTGCTTAGGCAAACACACCAATGGACACAGAAACTCAGTCACAAGACCACTCCCGAGGAGTCAGTATGGAAGAAAGGCTGGCCAAACCTCAGCCCCACACACAGAGAAAAAAATATGCCGGTCACATATCACAAACCATGTCCCATAAAGTACCCCAGCACAGTCACACAGGCAGTATGCAAACAACCAAAAAAACTTGGCATGTAACACAGTACTATGATGCCAGAACACCTTCAAATCCATCACTCAGAGAAACAGAAAAAAAATTATGATGCCATCTCTATCCTCTGATGCATCATTTCTATTAGCCGATTCACAGGCTTAAACAACCGTCCTGCTCGAGATATCACACGACTCCTAGTGTCTTGTACAGTATCCTCAACTGTGGGCACGTCCACCACGTCAGGATCAACATCCACCATATCAGACCCGCGCACTGGATCCTCTTCATGCCCAGCTGATCCACAATCCGGGCCAACATTTTCAGCGGTCTGCAAACCATCCAACACAGAGGGAGCAGGAGACTGGGGCACATCATTATCCAACTCAGCTGGATTATCACCAGCAACTGAGGCTGAACCATCCACAGCGGGTCCTCTTGTTGATAACGATGGCAAACTGGAAACCCACACTCTAGTCCGATATGCTGATGAGTCCTTTGACACTGCCACTGACACCCCTTCAAGCTCAAGGTCATCAGAGTCAGACAGGGACAACGTCTCTCCCCCGTCCTCAGACGCTGGATCACCGAATGGAAGGAAGTTTACTGGCATTATCAAGTTGCGGTGAACCACCTTCTCCTGGCCCGTGGAAGAGTTTTGGATCCTGAAGGTATGACTCGCTTCATTAATGCCCGTTACCACGTAGATCACATTCTCCCAACGGTCAGCGAGCTTCCTCTTTCCCCGTTCTCCTCTGTTTGCTAGCAACACCCTGTCTCCCATCTCCACGGGTGCGCCTCTCACCTTCTTGTTGTACAGGTCAGCATGACGCCGCAGCTGTTTTGACGCCACCGTCTGTACCACATCAATGGCCTCCTTCAGATCTGTCCGCAACGACTGAATGTACCGGTCATAATCAGTGACATCTGGGATGTCCAGAACAGAGCCAAAGATAAGGTCCACAGGCAGCCTTGGGACACGCCCGAACATCAGCAAAAATGGCGGATAGCCAGTTGTCTCGTGAACCGTACAGTTGTAGGCAAACGTGAGGGACTTCAACGCTGTGGGCCACTTCTGCTTGGCTTTTGGTGGCAGGGCCCGGATCATGTTCCCCAGGGTTCTATTCATTCTCTCACAGGAACCATTGCCCATAGGGTGATAAGGTGTGGTGTGAGACTTCTGGACCCCAGCGACCTCCAACAGCTCAGCGATCAAGGCACTCTCAAAATTAGCACCCTGGTCTGAGTGAACTCTTTTCGGGAAACCATAAATGGAGAAGTAGTTGTGCCAGAGTTGGTGTGCCACTGCCTTTGCTGACTGATTGGGACACAAGAAAGCATGGGCCATCTTGGTAAAGTGATCGGTTACAACCAAGATGTCCAGTGATTTATTTAAAGAGTCCTCGGCTGTCCAAAAGTCCACGCACACTAATTCCAATGGTTCAGATGTCCTGATGTTCTCTAATGGTGCTCTAGCCTCAGGCTCTGGTGACTTTGCCACGACACACCGCTTACAGTGCCGCACGTACTCCACCACATCCTTGCCCAGCCCCAGCCAATAGAACCTCTGCCTCACCAGGTACAGCGTCCGCTGTTGACCCTGATGTCCAGCCTCATCATGGACGCCTTTCAACACCCTGGGCCGCAGTGATGAAGGAACCACATACAGGTAGGTCTTGTTCTTTGTCATCATGTTCCTTGCTACACGGTACAGTATACCATCTCTGACTGTGAGCCTGCTCCAATCTCTTAAGAGCCTATTGACTTCCGCCAGTTCCTTAGACCGTTCTCTTCTTGAAGGTCTCTGTCCCCTTTTCACATAGAAAAGCACCCTAGACAGAATAGCATCGGCACACTGACTCTCCATCAGTTCCTCACGCCCAATCACTTTAAATCCTGAGCTATCAGGAACCCGCATCACTTGCGGGAAATGTGGCAGAAGGAGAGCTTGATGACACTGCCTGGGCTCTGCCCGCTCACGTGCCTGAAGGACTGCTGATACTTCATCTGCCGTCAGAGATCCTGATGCAGCAACCGTAGAACCCTCTGATGCAGCTGACTTACCCCCACCCACAACTTTGTCTCCAGGATGAGCAGAGCAGCGGAAAGCCTCCTGCACACCATATGCACACACAGCTGCTGCTTCCGCCAGGAGGTCCCTGTAGGCCACTCTGGTCAACCGATAAGAAACAGTGTTTTGGACAAACGGTTCCCGACTCAGGGCATCTGCCACAACGTTCTGTGGCCCTGGTATATATCTGATACCAAATCTGAAGGGTGCTAGCTTTGCGATCCACCGTTGCTCACAAGCATCCAAGCGAGGCTTGGACAGGATATAAGTCAGAGGGTTGTTATCTGTCCAGACCGTAAACGAGTGTCCTCTCAGCCAATGGTGGAATTTATCACACACAGCCCACTTTAGTGCGAAGAACTCCAACCGGTGCGCCGGGTATTTGGACTGTGCATGACTGAGGGACTTACTCGCAAACGCAATCGGTCTGGCAAGCAACCCTCCTTCTGGCACCTGCGATAGCACTGCTCCGAGGCCATTTGTTGATGCATCCACAGATAACAAGAAGGGCTTCTCAAAGTCTGGGTGCGCCAGAAGGACTTGATCCAGCAGGGCCTGCTTCAACTGAGAGAAGGATCGGCTGCACTCCTCAGTCCAGTCGCTCGCCTGTAGTGCTCTCTGCTCTCTGGAACGCCTCCTTCCCTTTCCTCGGGGGCCCTTCACATTTGTTGCTAGCCTGAACAACGGCCTAGCCAGTAGCGAACACCCCTCAATAAACTGCTGATAGAAGACGACCATTCCCAAGAAGGACCGTATCTTTCCTGGAGATGGGACGCCTGACTGGTCTTCCATTAAATCAGATTCAGTCAGTGATGTAATGGCGGCCACTTTCTCTGGGTCCGAGCTAATACCATCAGCAGTCACAATGTGCCCCAAAAATTTTACCGACCTCCTCAGGAAATGACATTTTTTTGGGGCCAGCTTTAAATTGTTAACGCTGAGCCGCTTGAAGACCATTTCTAGCCTCTCCAGAGCCAGGGTCTCAGTGGGAGCAAACACCAACACGTCATCTAGGTAACACAGAAGACTGAGGAAGTTTTGATCTCCAAACACGCTCAACATCATCCTCATGAATGTTGCTGGGCTATTGCACAGCCCCTGTGGCATCCGATTGTACTCGTACAGCCCAAAAGGAGATGTGAATGCGGTGTACTTCCGGTCATCTTCGTGCACTTCAACGTTGTAATATCCTGACGTGAGGTCCATAGTTGAAAAAAGGCATTGCCACCCAGCGCTGCCAAGGCATCTGAGGGGTGCGGAAGAGGGTGCGCATCTTTAACAGTTCTGGCGTTGAGCCAACGGAAGTCGTTGCAGATCCTTAAATCACCAGACTTTTTCCAAACTAGTACAAGTGGTGATGCAAACTCGCTACTAGATTTTCGAATGATATCCTTCTCCTCCATTTCATCTAGCACCTGACGCAGCTTTTCATACTGCGTGGGTGGGACACGCCTGCATGGGAGTCTGAACGGCTTCTCATCAACCACCCGTATGCGGTGAAGGCAACCAGTCGCTTTTCCGCAGTCCAATTTGTCTCTGGAGAAGATTGATTGGTACTCTGTAATGAGGTCGATCAGTTTCTCCTTTCCAGCTTGAGACACCTCACAAGAATCTATGTCGATATCTGATAGTCCCAATCTGTGCAATGATGTGTGCAATGGATCCGCATGACTATCAAGCCTCCTGGGGAGATGGTGATCGGGGAGACTGGAGACCTCTGTAACCAGGCTGCTGTCATCTGCACCTGCATCTGGGCCCGCAACGGACATCTGCACAGTCTGTTTGACATCGACAGTACCAATAGACAGTTCTGATTCACACAAACTCTCTAATGCTGCACATGTGTACACATCAGCCAGTCTAGCGTTTCTCTTTATGGTCACACATCTGTTAAATGGATTTACAACTTTAATCGGTAACCACCCATCGTCTCGTAGCACTGCCACCGTCCTGCCTACAATTACTGACTTGGGGCCCGACCCGGTACTAGTTGGTTCCATCATCACAGTGCTGCCAGTAGACATGTCACTCGGCCCCTGTAGCTTACCCCACACCAAGTGCTCAGTCAAAGGCTCCAGAGTGACAGCTCTTTTGATCTTAACAGTACCTACTTTGTCTGGCAGGTCTTCAGTGCGCTTCTCCACCCCAGCCAATAGACTGAAAAGCTTCTTTTCTGAGCTAATAGCATCTACAGGAGTGAAGAAGCCACCAGCCTGGTCACTCTGTTTTGACTTTAACTGGTGAACCAAACAACGTAGCATGTTGCTGCCCAAAATTATGTCGTCAATCTGGCCGTCGACCACCAGAGTTGGGACAATCATCCTACAGCCGTAAATCTCCACCTCTAGTTCACACATACCAGCAGGAACCGTTTTGGAACCACCACAACCCACTAAAACCACATCAGTGGGGTCCAATACGCTTCCCTTTAAAACATTACATTCACACAGTTGGGGAATTACAGCAGAGCTCAATGTACAGACCATAGAGCCACTGTCTATCATGGCTTTTGCTGGTAATTTACCACCCAACATCACAGTCTCATAAAACAGATCATCATGTGACTTTAATCTTTGAGTGTTTTGAAGGACCGGTCTACGCCCCAAGTCTCTCTCCTCACAAACACTCTGGTAGATCGACTCCAAATCTTCATCATTTTCAATACACACTGGGGGCTCATTCCCTGGCCCAACATTTTCCCCCTCTGAATGTAGGCCATCTAGTTTCCCGTTGGGCGAGCCGCCGAACTCGTCTGGCTAGAGGGCAGGGTTCCAGGGCAAGCTGCACGCGCATGGTCAGGTGAGTAGCAGCTGAAACACAGTCGGTTGATCCTACAATGATAGTGGGTGGTGTGCTCCCCAGTACCACAGATGTTACAAGGTGTAGTGATTCTGCTCCTTGAGGCCTGATTCTGGCGAGCTCGAGATCCCACTCCTCCCAACACCTCACAACTCCTAGGTTGCTGGTCCAACATCTGCTCCAGCATGGTCATGATGCGGTCCAGCCGGTCCACAGAGTCATCAGTGCGTTGAGCCTCGGGTGGCTGCGCCGAAACCACCGCCGGTGCCAACTGCTGGCCATATGACCCAACTTCCTGCTGTTGCTGCTGTGCAGGCACTGAGGTGAGCATTTTGACTCGAGGCATCCGCGCAGTGTGCCCACGGTGTTCCACCAGCCGCTCATGTACCTCTGCTACAGTCCACTGAGCCAGGGGTTTACATTTGAAGATCAATGATAGTTCTGGGTCGGGGCAATGTCTGATGAACATGGCTGTCAAATCACGGGGTAGGAACTCAAATGGTTTACTCTGTCTTTTAAGACAGTCCTCTGTCATGTCCATTGCCCTGTTCAGCCGTAGCCAGTAATCAAAGGGATCCTCTCCTTCCTTTGGTAATGTGGCGTAAAAATCAGCCAAAGGTATTCCAGAGGAAACTGTGTCACTGAAGTGCTGCTTCAAAATCTCAAAGATGGGAGTTGGGCCTCCAGACAGGGATACTAGTGGTTTACTACGAATGCCCACTTTGACAACCTCCCGTGCCCTCCCACTGAGCCTACTAAGCACCTCCTCAGCCTGTTCAGCAGCTGGGACCCCCTTCTTCTTCATGTACGCCATCATCACTTCCTCCCATTCCTGAACAGTCTGTCCATCACGTCCATCTCCTCTAAACCCAACTGGCTCTTTAGCCTCAGATCTTATCACTACATTTAACAATGATGGATCTACAACTGTGTTACCAGCAGGACCCACAGAGCTAGTACCCAACCGAGACTCCAGGCATGTAGCGATGGTCTCACCAATGGAGAGGCCTATCTGTGCAGCCATACCAGCAAGATCACGGCCTGATACCTCCCCCCCTTGCAGAACCTGTGCATGTAACATGTCATGACCCACATCCTGAGGAGCACCACCACCTCCCACCAAGTTTCTAACATTGGGTCCTGGAGTGGACACTCCAGGGGAGAGCAAGAATGTAGCTCTGCCCCTACCAATCACTGGAAGGGGTGTGGATGTCACTGAACCCCTCCCTCTCCCAAAAACTATATTATCATCCATCATGTACACACAACACAATAAAATAATCCCCCAACAAAACGCAATAGGGTTATTTTTCTTTTTTTTTTTTCTCTCTCTCTTTTTTTTTCTATGTATAAACTCTCCTTCAAGTCTTTTTTTTTATTTCTCTTTTTTTTTCTGTCCTTTTTTTTTTTTTTTTTTTTTTATGTCCCCTCGTTTATAAAGGCCAACAAAATGTCCTCCAAACGTTAAACAGTTCTTGACATATCAAGCAACATTCAGTAATAACTTAGTCCGCTGGACCAGATGGTAAGGATACACCTGCATGGAAAAATGCAGAACCGCTCTGGAACTGAGTTGCGCTTCCAGAAGGGCCGACACACACCTCCAGATGATCAACCCCACGTGGGTTAATGTCCAATCACAGCGAACGAGCCAATGCGTCACCGTGGCGTCACTTGAACCTGTGCGCTGATTCGCCAAAGAGAGGTCTGTGATCTAGCCGCTGAACTCCTCGTGGCGCAGCCCAGCTCTGCCTCCGCAGCTGCTCCAGGCGATAGACGGGCCCCGTCCCGACAAAGGATGAAGCCGAACGGGTCACGGCACCAATGTAACCTGGCCAGCCCTGGTACTGGCAGGTTCAATTCGTCTTCTCTGGCGTTGCTCTGCGTTGTGTTAATGACGGTCGAAACAGTGGTCTGGTCTGGCACAAACAGGCCGTTTATTCTGTGAATTAACAAGAGTGCTGGTCAGGCCTGCAGGCTCGAAGTCGGATCACAAACACGCTCTCGGACGCCTCCACCCAACACTGGTGAATATCAGACGCATAAAATACACATTTACCTGTGAATTAACAAGAGTGCTGGTCAGGCCTGCAGGCTCGAAGTCGGATCACAAACACGCTCTGCACGGGAATGGAAAGGCGCAGTATCAGGAACACATCAGCTCGATAAGCCAAGGTGCAACAGAACAATTAAAACCACTCTGGATATATCCTAACAGTGGCCATAAAAAGTCCTCACACGTATAGCTTCCAAATCAGTCCATAATTACAGAAATGGTCCCATATGCAGAGCACTAACTAGACCCGACTTACCTCGGACGCCTCCACCCAACACTGGTGAATATCAGACGCAGCTGATGACGTAAGTGCGCCAGCACGAGGGAGGAGGTGCCCGTAAGCCCACAGACCACACAATGAAATAACACCCGTAACCATGGCAAGTGGAATGACAGTATTAACTCCGTTACACATGGTTACTAATTGAGAAATCACTTTGGTGAGATAAAGATACGAGGATGCTGAAATTGCTGTTACACTAGCAAGGACAGTAGATTCCCTGTTCTACTACTAGATTCTGTAGAGCTGGTCAGAGCTGTGTGTATATTTATACACATTCCCAAGTAAGTACTACTTGATAAATCCCACCCTGCATGCAGATGTTCTGTTGGTAAAATATGCACAAATCTATGTATTAGCATGGTTGATAAATAAGGGCTTAGGATTTTTTATTTTGGCCTTGGTGAAGTGTTGGTCTCAGACTGCTCTTGTTCCTTTACACACTGCTGTTGCATTGATAAAAAAAAAAAAAAAAAAAAACGACTAAAATACAGCAATGACCCTGATGACCCTGCAAGTCTGAACGTTTTAGATGGTTTCCTTACTTCTCTAAATAATGATAAACAGGGCAAGCTGTTTGTTAATGGGCTGAGAACTCTCCTGCTACATTAAGCAACACACTGCTTCTAACATTGTCTACTAGATTAACTGCTCTCTTCTGACATTACATCATTTAGATAGTATCAGCAGTTTGGTAGGAAAATTGGTTTCAGCAGTTGAAAAGCACTTCCTCTTTCCAGTCCTTTTGTTAGCCTCCAGGCTGATTGTCTTGCTGTGATATACACACATATATATATATATATATATATATATATATATATATATATATATATATATATATATATATATATATATGTTAGGGCTGTCAAAAAATCAATCCTGATTAATCACATTGCTTTTATCACTTCTAGAACACATTTAGGATTAAAGGTGTCTCACCAGAAATTCTGCATTTATCTTTAGTAGACAACACAAGTCCTTCAGATGGTGGCTGTTTAGTCCAGAATGCTGCTGATATGGTCCTCACAGGCTGACTTCACAACTGTATAACCATGAAGCTGAAATTCAGGTCTGAGTCCTGGACTACTCCCAGGTTTCTGGCTTGGTTTTAGCCTTGAAGTTGAAGCTTTATATATTTAAAGTTTTTAATTAATCATAGCATATGGGGTAGTGAACCCAATTTTATTGAATATTGAAAAAAACTTTTGAAAGAAACATCTTCTATAACACCTTTAAGACAGGGTTTATCAATCCTGGTCCTTGGGGACCCCTGCTCAGCGTGTATTCCAGGTTTCCAACTCCACCACACCTGGTTTAGATCAACTGAACTGCTCAAGGGCCGTTTCTGATTCTGTGTACTTGTGCGTACTTGTGTGCTCGTGGACTCGTGAAACGTCCTCACCCGCGGTCCAAGTCATGTTCCATTAGAAAGTTTGCTTCTCGGCAAGTACGCTGGAAATCCCCGGATGAAAACTTCCTCCGCCCATTTTACCGAGCATGCATCAGACGAGGCTCGTGCGTACTTGCCCAGATATAAATCCCAGCATGCACCTGCACACGCGCAGCGTTTGGCAGCCTCCGCCTCCAACAGCCAAACCTGAGCGATCATTTCCATTCTTTACTGTTCTTGGCCTTTTATCTGCAGCTCTTTCTCCCACTTTCCTCTCACAGGTGTTTTTGATCATATAATTATGGCCTAATTATCCATTTGCATTAATGTGCTTATGCATAGGAAATTAATATAATTTACACGTTGGGAGAAAAAAAACAAAAAAAAAAACATCCACTTAGTAAAATTGTTTTTGGAGCAGTTATTTTAAATGTTTTTATTTGTTTCAGTACCATTACTACATCTCCACAACAATCAATAACAAACAGCTGTAGAATAATACAATATTATTTTCATGTTGACAGGCAGCTCTTGCTCACTGCTGCACACGGTTGGTGGTGATGTCACAAGTTTGCGTTGTCCCAATCCATCAAGTAGGCGGAGTCCGTGCTTGTGAACTCCACAAGTGCAAACTTCCAGTGCGTACCCACAAGTCTGTTCTCACAAGTACACGAGTATGCAGTACGCAAACTAGGAATTCAGAAATGGCCAAGTTCTTTGCAAGCCTGCTAATAAACCATTTATAGGAGACAGATGTGTTAAAGAAATAACATTACGCTGCTTTAAGATATAAGATTTCAAAGGTGTGCAAAACAATATGGATTTTTGAAAATAAATGCAAATGCCTGCAGCAGTCAGAAATGCACACATTTCTTATACCAGGTGAGCTTCAGGAACATACAGTTGTAAAAGTAACATAAGTTGTTCAAGAGATAATGCATTTTTTTAAAGCACCTTTCACAAAACCCAAGGTCACTTTAGGCAAGGCAAGTTTATTTGTATAGCACATTTCATGTACAGAACAATTCAAAGTGCTTTACACAAAACATTATAAGCAAAAGGGAGAGAAAAAAACAATTAGAAGCATGATTCAAAATTAAAAGCATTTAAGATTAAAAAGAAAGAATACAGAGACGTGCGGATTTTAACTTTTGAATAAAATCTACATAAATGCAGCTAAGAACAGGTGGGTCTTCAGCCTGGATTTAAATAAACTAAGTGTTTCAGCTGATCTGAGACGTTCTGGGAGTTTGTTCTAGACATGTGGAGCATAGAAGCTGAACACAGCTTCTCCATGTCTGGTTCTGACTCTGGGAACTGATAAAAGGCCGGATCCAGATGACCTGAGGGGTCTTGTAGGTTCATACTGGGTCAAGAGGTCACTGATGTATTTTGGGCCTAAACCATTCAGAGCTTTATAGACCAGCAACAGAACTTTATAGTCTATTCTCTGATGGACCGGCAGCCAGTGTAAAGACCTGAGAACTGGACTGATGTGGTCCACTTTTCTGGTCTTTGTGAGAACTTGGGCAGCAGAGTTCTGAATGAGCTGCAGCTGTTTAACTTATTTTTTTAGGTAGACCAGTAAAGACGCTGTTACAGTAGTCAAGCCGACTGAAGATGAATGCATGGACTAGTTTTTCCAGATTTTCCTGAGACATCAGATCTTTTATCCTTGAGATGTTCTTCAGGTGATAGTAGGCTGATTTAGTGATCGCTTTGATGTGTTTTTCAAAGTTTAGGTCTTTACAGGCAAATAAATCTCTGCTGTACACTGCACTCTCTCCCTTCAGTTTTTCTTTCATCTTTATTTATTCACAGTTTATTTTGATTTATTTGAGGTTTGACTGTCATGTTTACTTTCATCATTTTCTTGCTTTGCTTTTCTTCAGTTTTGGCTGGAGGACAAACTGTTATAAATCACTTATGTCAGTTGTAGATGGAAATGTGCATAATGTAACTTTTTATTTACTGATTTTATTTAAAACTTTGTCAAGATTTCCTGTGTAGAATCTAAGGACTAATCCCTTTACCTTTAGGGTTCAATTTTCACAGCTTGTGATTGGGAACACGAAGCATTAGCATTTAGGAACATGTTATTAGTCTCACGCTGAGATAGTCAAAGGTTTACAATATGTTAACTGTCTGCATTAAATTATGCTTATTGTGAGGCTTTGCTGTTGTTTTGCTGGTCTCTCTCTCTGTTTTACATGTACACTACTCAGCCGTGCCATTATTTCTATACTGACTGCTTTTTTTCTTTCTATTTTTTCTTTTTTTTTTTATGATTTCATGTTCAGCATTTTGTTCAGTAGCTGCTGCCTTAAAGTGTTTCATAAATAAGCTGACTTGGCTTGATTGAGTTTGATGATGATATGGATTTCATTAACGTTGCCAATTTAAGAATTATACTAATGGTAAACAGAAATGGTATCATGTCGTTTGCTACAAAATATGAAACTGCTATTATAATGTCTCCGTTCTGTTTGAAGTGCTTTAATGGGGAAGCAGACACAAATGATGAGATGATGCTTTTCTGCTTGACCCTGTGTTACCATCGGGCTCAGGGATGGCAACAAAGAGAGGGGAGACAACACCAAACTTAACGCTTTAACAGCATTTATTTAAAGTTGTACTTCCATGGTCATTTCATTAATATTTCTGTGTTCTCCATTATTATTGAATGCATTCTGCGTCGTTTCTGTTTAAAAAAAACTTCTGGTTGCTTTGTATCCAGCTGTATTTGTATACTAGAAGAGAGGCTTGTGGTCCAACGGCAGGCTTTTCCGGGTCCTTCTCATGAATTTCCGTCTGATTGGCTCCTTCCCATGAGTGTATGAAGGAAGCTCCGCCCTCCGCTCTTATTTCGTTACAGACAGGAAATAGAGCCAACAAACAAGTTTGTTCCGCCATGCTAACAAACAGTTAGCTAATTAGCTTCTCATCTCTGAAGCTACAGTCGTGCTGTCTCCACTTCTAGTGTGTAGTGGAGGGTTACCTGCCTTCCAATGGACAAATATAAACCCCACGTGGGATACGCTATTTGCAATGTGATGTAGAAGTGCAAGGCTGTTCCCGATTCGCTCTTTTCTTCGTATTGTTTCTCTGATGAGAAAGCACAGCCGACTGGGAGGAACGCAACGCTAGCAAGTCAGCATGTGTAAGTAAACAAGGGGAAACCCTCCGTATTTCAGAAGGAGCAAGTTAAACGGGTTTTCAGTGGAAGGAGGCCTTTAAGGAAGTGGGTGCGATGTGGATGAGTGATGAAGGTGTGAAGATGCGAACCAGGATACATGCAGGCCGAGGCAGCTGACGCCGAGATTAGAGGGTTGAAAGAGAGCCGAGTGCGCCTGTGACGGCCGCACACACCGACCACAAGAGAAGTACCGGAATCGATATAAACCTGGAAGTGTTGTATGGCCAAAATAAGAGCAAGCGCCTCCTTCTCTATGACTGAATAGTTCAGTTGGTAAGAGTTGAACTTAGAGAAGAAGCTCACAGGGCAGTTAAGTCCCTGCTCGTCAGTCGAGAAGGGTCTATCTGCGGCTCGCAAGACAGAGGCGTGTCGTCGAGTGACGTCACTCGACGACACGCCCACCAGGCCTATGAGAGCACGGTAAAATCTAGCCCTACCCCTGAGTGACCCTTCCCCTAAACCTAACAAGACACACCCACTATGTGACATGCTCACTATAGGACACGCCCCCCGGGTTGCAAGCCGCAGATAGATACACTTGCATTAGTCTGCAAAAGCACAGCTCCAGCTCCCACATGGCTTGCATCAACATGCAGCTGAAAGGAGTCATCACCCGGAAATCCCACTTTTTTACGTTAAAACATGTGTACTGGAACGGTACCTCAGTTATAACGTGCCAGAAACTCCAGAGAGTGAAAGTGACTTCGTCTTTGAGTGCGGGCTCTCTCGGCCACAAGCACGCGCTCTCCACAGTACGCGGTTAGGATTTCTTTCTCCGAATGACGTGAACGAGAGAGACTGCTAGCTGCTAAGCCAGCCTCTTTAGCACCACCTAAAAGCAGCTGATAACCTGCCACGGAGAAGTTATGACCAGCTGTTATGACGTGAACTAGAGAGGCTGCGAGCGAGCTGCTAAGCTAGCCGCTTTAGCACCACCTGAAGGCAGCTGATTACCTGCCACAGAGTAGACTGTGGCAGGTAACTCCGACGAGGAGGAGGAGGGGGGAGATAGCCGTGCTGAGTTGCCTCGGCAGAAATTCAGCAGTTTTCGATGCTCTAACAGGGGGGACAGCACTACCATGCACCAGTGGATTATATTTATCAGTGAGGATGTGCAGTCGGTAAGTGTTGCTGCTTGTGTAACTTATTATCTTTTGTGTCAGAGACCAGTAAACGGTGGTTGACGAGCGGACAAGCTGCTAATGTAGCTACAGAAGCTAACACTGTTTGGTTAACTTCACGTCAGACGTCCGCTCCTTATATTCATCAGAGTCCAGCCCTTTTACTCCGTGGATCCTCTCCATCAACCGCACCGTTACGTTTTTATCACGTTTTCCCCGTTGGGACATCATTTCCTTCACTTGCTCTGTCCTGATAAAACTTTGTTTTGGCTTTGACGTTTGCCACGTGAACGCGCTTACAGGCAGGTCTAACTCTCGTGCGTATTCTCGTGACAAACAAAAGTTGGGGATAAAAAGACGTTAAAATGAGCTCATTAAATTTCCGTCCCACCCAACTATAATTAAAAAATCATTTGAAGATAATTTAAGAAGGATTGTGTATGTAAAACACTAGGTTATGACACTTTTAAGTGGCTGATCAAACTGTGGAGCGAGCAACACAGGGGCTGAACAGAGAAGGGCTTTAACTTCATCAAAAGCTTGCTGACATAACTCGGACCAAATGAATTTAGACTTGGACTTAAGCAAGTCAGTTAGAGGTGCAACAACACTTGAAAAGTTGCGATAAAAACACTGATAGTAACCCACAAGACCCAAAAATCTCATGAGCTCTTCTTGGTGGACGGGACAGGGAACTGAGAAACTGCAGTAACTTTAGCCAGCACAGGCTTAACTTGACCCAGCCCAACCACCTTACCCAAATAAGTAACTCTGGCCTTAGCAAAACCACATTTAGCCAGGTTTAAAGTTAGATTACCCTGAGCTAAACAAACAAACAAGGCACGAAGCTGACTCAAGTGGTCATCCCAGGGGTTACTGTACACAAAAACATTGTCTAAATAGACGGCACAACCCTTCAGACCAGTTACAACGCGATTCATCAAATGCTGAAACGTTGCAGGAGCGTTTCTTAAACCAAAACCCATGACAGTGTACGAGAACAGCCCGGAAAGTGTAATAAATGCTGAAATTTAATGGGCTCTCTGGGTTAAAGGCACCTGCCAATAACCTTTAAGTAGGTCCAGTTTACTCACAAACCTAGCACCTCCGACTTGATCGACACAGTCTTCTATGCGTGGCAGTGGAAACAAATCAGGTTTTGTAACCGCATTCATTTTACGGAAGTCCGTACACATGCAAGGTGGCTTGTCTGGCTTCTGCACAATCAAGCACGGCAACGCCCAGCTGGAAGCAGAGGGAACAGCCAGATTGTTATCAAGCATCAGTGTTGCCAGGTGGGAAATATAGAATTATCGTACCAGAGACTCAAAATTATCCTATTTGAGGGAAATTATCGTACACCTGTCGTAAGTAAAATAACAACCCCACAGATGCGTGAAATATATGCACTCTGGTGTTTAGAAACGCTCACAGGCACTCGTGACTTTGCTGCGTCAGTACGGAATGGGTTAACGGCGACCAATAGTTGTGTTAACTTAGTCTCATAGAAATAATAAGACTAGAAGCTGCCACTAAAATATCAGTAACATTAACCACAATATAAATTGTCAGTTGTAATAAAACACAAATATTCTATCTACACCTTCTATCCTGTCTTAAAGGCCTCCTTCCACTGAAAACCCGTTTAACTTGCTCCTTCTGAAATACGGAGGGTTTCCCCTTGTTTACTTACACATGCTGACTTGCTAGCGTTGCGTTCCCCCCAGTCGGCTGTGCTTTCTCATCACAGAAACAATACGAAGAAAAGAGCGAATCGGGAACAGCCTTGCACTTCTACGTCACATTGCAAATAGCGTATCCCACGTGGGGTTTCTATCTGTCCATTGGAAGGCAGGTAACCCTCCACTACACACTAGAAGTAAAGACGGCACGACTGTAGCTTCGGAGTTGAGAAGCTAATTAGCTAACTGTTTGTTAGCATGGCGGAACAAACTTGTTTGTCGGCTCTATATCCTGTCTGTAGCGAAATAAGAGCGGAGGGCGGGGCTTCCTTCATACACTGATGGGAGCCAGCCAATCAGACGGAAATTCATGAGAAGGACCCGGAAAAGCCTGCCGTTGGACCACAAGCATCTCTTCTAGTATACAAATACAGCTGGATACAAAGCAACCAGAAGGTTTTTTTAAACAGAAACGATGCAGAATGCATTCAATAATAATGGAGAACACAGAAATATTAATGAAATGACCACGGAAGTACAACTTTAAGTTCTTTATTTATGAGAGTTTTCTCCCTCAGATCCTCCAAAAACCACTACATTAAAGTCTTTTCTTGCCTTGCCTTGTTACTTTTCTCTCTCTCTCTCACTCCAGACTTGACACTCTTCCCATAGATTGGTGGATTATGGCCTTCGTAGAAGTCAGTCAACCAGGCTATGATCCTGGTAGAACAAAAGACAAACATTGTCTTATTTTACACAAATTGCTTGGACATCATTATGTTTGATCATCTACATACATCATACCTCCAGTTATCACTTATCAGTCACTGCTAGCGCTGTAGCTCTGTGTGTATCAGTGTATGTTCAACAACATACTGGAGTTTGTAGACTCAAGTGTGAAATCAGTATTGTGATGATGTGAATAACAATAGATGGATGGTATGAAACATGAGAAATATCTTGGATGCAATTATTTTCTGTGTGATGTCTCCTGATTAAAAAACTCTCAAACAGTGTAATACCGGTCACACTGGGCTTGTTTCTACAGCAGCATCATAATATCAGCTGAAATCTACACAGCTGTAGGGTTTATGAAGTTTCATAGATTTATTTTCATGACATAACTTTAACAGTGAGCACTAAGCGTGGGTGAGCCTGACTAGCTGGGCATGATGTCACAGGTAGACAGATTATTATAAGACGGTAAATATTTTAACCACTAAATACAACTTATATTGATGTTCAGCCTTACTTGTGGAAAATAACTCCCAGTTTTCTGCTTTCGATGCTCCGCTGATTGCAGCAAAAAATGCTGCGCAGTTTCTGGCATCGTTCGTCCGTAGTAGTTGTTAACTAAGCTGTGACCGGTTCAAGATGGTGGCCACGTTCCTCGCAGTCCAGCCATAAATCCAGCTTCTATCATTTTTATTTTAAACTAATATCTATACTCTTTGCCAATATGTTCTTCTCCTTGTGTTGTTTTGGTTTTGAATCTCGCTCGCCTTCCTGTCTGAGTGTCTCCTGGGGCGGGTGCAGCTGCCATTCAGCCAATCAACTCGTAGCTCACGTTCAGCAAAGCACGATTGGCTGGGAACATGTCACATGGGAACTGATGCCTTGAGGGTTCACAAAAAAAATTCACCAACCGATAGTTTTGCTCACATTAATATGAAATGGTCAAATTATCTTACATTTGCCCCTTTTTAGGATTATTGATCGTGCCAAATTATCGTACAAATACGATAATTATCACACACCTGGCAACACTGTCAAGCATGTAGATCACTTCCTTATCAATGACCTTCTGTTTCTCGCTAGAGGCACAAAAAATCTCCGGCAGGTGGGTTTTGAATCGCCCACATCTATGTCATGTGTAATTAAGTTGGTCCTAGAAGGAGTATCACCAAACAATGATGGGTAATCTCTGATCAATTCGGCCAACGGTACAGCCTTTTCACTTGGCAAATGACTTCGTAACAAATCCAAGTTTCCCAAGGTTTCTGAATTCTTCAGACGACCACAAAGCATAGCGTCATCTGGTGTCACCGCGTCCACCCCCTCATCCAAAGACGACAGAGGCTTGGCACAGGCAGTCATAACAGAGCTTTCAACAGAAGGATCAGACTGACACGGCAAAGACTCCGTCATAAAATAGAGTTTGAGAAGGTTGATAGGAGTGGGCATGGAAGCGGTCTTCAACAGGAAAAACAAACAAACAAAACAAAACACAGCCCAGGGCCGTGACACCTTGCACTACAAAAACTGGTGCACATCAGTGCACATCTAATTTTTTTTATCATTTTTATCAAAATGATTTATTAAATCACAATTTAATTTTCCATTTTGAATGTGATGATTGTTTTTTTCCTGGTACTTCCAGTTGAAAAGCATCTGGACTGAAATAGAAGAAACCATAAAAAAAACCTTAAAATGTTATTAACATATAAGCAAAAAAACAAAATAAATACAGAAAAAATAAGAGCACAGATGCACTTATTCATGTCGTTCACATTTTAGAGGCACTGAAATTTAGAAACTACAATTTTACTAACATAAAGTAGAAAGCAAATTAGCTTGCATTATCATACTTTCTACGAAGCAACTGTTTTTTGTTTGTTTTTTCTAGTGATTAATAATTTTCTCTACGTTGCTTTGCTAGAAGTAAACCATCGCCACACGACATAATGTAGCCTTTATGTGATGGGGTGAGTTTTGTGGACTGGATTTCTTCCCACAGATCCCATTAGATTGGTATGTGCTTGTGTGTCATACTATCAGTCGTGCATTTTTTAAAATATTATTTATTTATTTATTTATTTTATTTTTGGGAAAGCTGCTACTTTGAGTAGTACTGCTGTAACAAAGGGTGGTGTAAGTGATCTGTTGGGAGATATCAAACTGGCATGTGTATGAGTGCCAGTATGTTTATCCCAGCAGAACACTATGCAGTGACGAGATGAGCAGTTCTACTAATTGTTGGTTTCGTGCCGTCATTGAGTGGTGTTTAGTATGTGTGTGTTATCTGATGCCTGGCTCCACTCCCAACCGTGTCTGCACTGCTTGACTTCATTTGGTGTATTTTTTATATTTCTGATACATTCAGGACTCTTGATTACTTTTATGATTTTGCCTGATTGGATTGTACAAGTTTTGCAATTAATAAAGATAATTAAAAGTTGGGGGGGGGGGGGGGGGGGGGGGGGGGATGATAAACGTGCTTTTTGTTTGTCTTTGTTGTTGATTGTTTTGTCCATGTTTGTGGCTGTTTTATCATTCAGTTATAGATTATATAGATATAGTATATAGATTTCATTCCGGAGCAACGAAATCTGGCGAGATCTTGTTCCATTAGCGGCGGTCCAGCATGTAGAAAATTTCCTGTTATTCTGGAAGAACTTCATATCCCAGCATTCCTTTCAGAGTCATGTGACTACAGTGCAGCAGCTGCTGCTACAGACTGACTTGCTTTGAAGCTGCTTCTAATATGTCTGGGTTTAAGTTGTTGGTTCAGTTGCCAAGTTATCAGAAACATGAGAATTAGCCACATGTTGGCTAATACCTGCTAGTATCTGATATCTGGCAGCCAGATGTTCAAAATGACCTCCTCTGGCTGAGTTTGCACTCAGGGCAGAATTCTCAAAATATGAGCGATACAACCTCACAGTTCTCTGCATATATCGGTATCGGTTGATATCGGATATCGGAATCAAAGAGTTGTACAACATCAGTATATCGGATATCAGTAAAAAAGCCTATAACAAACATCCTTTTTATTGATGATTCATCTAACATTTAATGGCATTATGGAAACAATCTAATCTTGTTTCCATAATGCTTGTTTCATTTTTAGATCAGTTACAGCAGCTAAAGCTTCGGACATCATACAGCAAAATAATCATCATAAATTTTCTTTAATCTAAATCTCATTTTCTCCCCAAAACTTTATCTGTGTAAATTTCTTGCTGCTGTAAATTCTGCAGTAACTTTTTCATTGTGAAATATTTAGTGTAGATAATTATCAAAAGAATGGTTAAAATAATTGCTTAATGCATTCAGTACTTGTGAAAGATCTACCAAAAAATGTTTATAAATCATTTAAACTGAATACATAGCCTTCAGGTTTCTAAAGCATAACATGTGTTTCTTAAATGTAGAAATTCATTCTTACAATACTTTTTTATATTTTTATCCTTCCTGCACCTGGAGGAAAAGCACAAAGTGGAATTGCTTCTTTTATCAATTCATTTAGTTAGTTAGTTATAAAGGTGTTAAACGTACAGAAAAATATCAAATAAAAGCTGGTTTTATAGGGTTTGTGACATGACTGATCAGTTAAACATCAGCCCATTGCAAAAGTTATCTAACCTGTTGGTTCTTGTTCTTTGGACTTAATGCAACATACAGCAGATAAAATAATATTTTAATTTGCATATCAGTGAGAATGTACAGTAATCCTTTAATAATGTGATATACAGTATGTAGCAATAATGCTATAGTTACACTTCAAATACTATACTGTATAATTACGATATTATAGTGCTGCTCTTTATTTCTTTGTATTGCCATCACTCTGCCTTTGATTCCTTATGTTTTGAGACAAAATAGTGTATGTCAGCATAAGTGGGTGCCATTATTATTGTGGCTGCCTGCTGAGATACTGAATACAACAGTCCATTTTAAATTCACCAGTTATTTTGGATCAATCCTGTACTAACAGTTTAAACATTTTGTTCATCTCTTTATAATTTATCTCAAACTTTTATATTTTTTATTTATTTATTTATTGGGGGGTTCGGATTAAAAAAAATTGTAACTGGAAAACTGGAGAGAATATAAAGGCTTCTGTTTTTTGTTTGTTTTTTTGTAGGTGAATACTTTAATACTTTATACCCACAAGGGTGCTTTGAGGGGGTATTTTTGTTATCTGGTGAGACAAAAATGTGTTTAATTGTGGCTCTTTCTGTTCTGTTTTCAGGATAACGATGCGTGCTGGTGCTTTTCATCTGCACAGAGGAGGAAGACGAGGGCGTGGACTGTTACCTGTCTTTAAGGGAACTATGTCTGAGACTGAAACTGACATTCTGAAAAAAAAAAAAAGTTAAAATAATGTATATTCAGCAAAAATTACCGGCATACAGCAAATTTAAGTCTGTTTCACATCTGTTTTGGTTCTTTGGGGTTGGATTTTTAATGCTCAGTCTGGTTTCTAATCAACACATGAGTTAACCCCCATAGTTTTTTAATAAATGTGCATCATCATGCTGTGTCTTCTCAGTTAAATTAGCATTTGTCCATGAAATCTGACTTTATTAGTCAATGATTAATGTATAGATTATCCATTTCCTGCTTAACAGAAGTATTTTGACATTTATATAACATTCCCACAAGTCCAGACTTCAGAGCATGTACGGGGAATTTTTATTATACTGTCCGATAAGTGTTCACCATCATGTAATAATTCATAAAGCATTTCATAACCTGCCACCATTTAGATGTTTTAGGTAGTATGACTCCTGAATTAAGCAAAAAAAAAAATTTATCTTCTATTATTTTCCTCATTAGGTAGTTGATGTGCTCATTAGGTAGTTGATGTGCTCTTTTTCATTGTGTGAATAGCCGCAACAGTGTAAAGGTTCTACTTTACCATTTGGTAGAGCAAAATCTTCTATGACTATGATGGATTTTATTAAATAATTGTGGAAATAAACCTGCCTGAGCCATCTCTACCAATTGATTTGGGTGTATAAACTCAAAGTAAGTGTTTGCTATGTCAGTACTGTTATAAATTTAGACAGTTTTACTGTTGTTACGTTATTAACTTTCAACTAATTCATTTGCTAAATATAACATTTATTACAAAGTTATTGTCCAAAAAAAGCAAAAATGAAAAAAAAAATTTCTCTTGTTGTTTTTCTTAGTCTAAACTTGGGAGACATAAATTGAAGAATGTATATCTGTAAAATGTGACAGTAAATGGGCAGCAGGAGAACTGTCTGGACTTGTTTTGGTATGATTGCGTAGATGTTTACAGCTTGTCAAAAGACTGCAGTTTCTCCGTGACTGGTTTTGAAATTCCAATGTCTCCCAATTCCCACCGCTTCTCTTTTTCCACCCGGCCATCTTCCTCACTGGAGTCTGGGATTGATTTGTCATGATGATTGTGTCTTTTTTTCACTTGCTGTAGAAGAAAAGGAAGTTTTAGGACTGGTGACAAAAATAGGTTGCTCATTTCATTTCTCTCTGATTGTTAAAGTTCCTCCAAATTAAAATGTAAGAAATACAATCTGGTGGCTGATGATTGTTTTTTCCCTTTTGGGATGGGGTCTAGGAAAAAGGGAATCTCTATTCATATTGCGCTCGGGTTTCATCAAGCCCAGGACATCATGCAACTGACTGAAATCAAAAGTGCCGTGCTAAAACTCCGGCACACACAGAGCAGATCTACTGCCAGTTTTACATTTTCTTTTCAGAACACTGGGGCCTACTGTATGTACAAGTTCAATAATCTACTGTTTAATGAAACAGCTTGCATGGGAGGCATCCATTTCTACATTAACAGTAATCTCAGTCAACCGGAGACCAATGCAGGCACAAAACAGCAGTTTATGGATGAAACAAACCCCACTGATGCAGTACTGGGATGTTTGAACTGTAAAGTAAACTGGAAAAATCACGCTTTTTTGTTAAAGGGTCACATAAGTCCATGGATTCTGTTTTTTTTTTTTTTCCTTTTGTTTTAATGTTTTCTTTAAAAAAAAAAATTGGGAAATGAGAGTAACCATATTTCAAGGTGTAACGATAGACTATTTTATGCTTATACAGAGGAACGTCGCATTCCTCTAAATATGATTCATAATTACCAAACAGATTATCCTTCATATGGATATTTCAAATTAGGTCCAAAACTTGAAAAAAGTATATATTTGAGTGGGGTTGGTATAAACTTTATTCCAGAAAAATAAATACAATAAAATGAAAAATACAGTCATCTTCAAAATTATTCATACCCTCCAATTAAAAGAGAAAAATCAGCTGTCAATGAAATAAGTTGAAATTGACAAAAGTAATAATAAATAAAAACTCTATGAAAATCATGACATTGATTTTGAATTGTGGTTTGAAAGAAATATTAAAAAAAACAGACACACAAAAAATAAAACAAGTAAACAAACTTAATGGGGCCCTGAAAACGTAAGATTTTGTTGAGCAACACTTTGAGGCAGTCACTGCAATCAGTTGTTTTTTCTAATGTTCAAAAAGACCAAAAAGGGAATGGTGCTCTGATGTATGTGGGACAGCTTTGTTTGTTTTATTATTATTATTTACAACCACATTTCAAAAGCAATATTTTATTTGACTAAATTATATTTTTTGTAAATTATAATTATTAGTTTTTTTGTTTATTTTCATTTGAATTATGACTGCGAATTTAGTCTTTTCTTTAATTTTGAATAATTTTGAGGAAGACTGTATATGACATAAAATAAATTAAAGAATAAGAAAGTATAAAGTGCTGCGTGTTGTATCTATTTTGTAGCTTGAAACAGGCCAGGTTAATCTGAAAATGTCATTTGGATACTTTGGAGATCCATGAATCAACCCACAAGCTGCTTTTGAGAGGTGTGGTGCAAATGTGCCGAGTAGGCTACTTGGTAAGTAGCCAAAAAATCAACTGAACTGTTGAACAGTCTATTTTAGGTGCAGAAATACTTAGAAAGTGACTGTCAACTAAGCAAATGGACTATGGGATAATAAATGTGTTTTATTAGGTTGCCAGTTGTGATAAATACAGTTGTGACATGTTTTACAACCATCTCCACGCCATTAAAAAGCTAACCCTTTTTAGCATTACAGTAGCTTCAAAGCTAGCACATCAAATTGAACTAGCGAAACTACTACTTGATCTGATATTAGTGAAACAATTGTATCTACAACACAATGGACCCGATGCAAAAATATTGGTGATGAAAATCTTAGTTTCATACCTGAAAAATTGGGTTTTGGTTTCAGAACAGACAGTTTTTAACTCAGAGACACTCGACTTTGCCAGTGAGCTCAAATTTCAAGTGGGCGCAAATTGTGTTGATGACATCACCCACAGCTCCTTTCTGACTATTCAAACTAAGAGTGTTACAACTATTCCTTTGTTACGACCATCGGTACATCTTTTTTTTTCTTTTTTTTTCTTTTTTCCAAGATAAAAAGAAGCAATATGACAGCAGGTATTTTTGTGAACACAACAGCTTATCTTCTTAGTTTGCCAATGTTTTTTTGTCCTCCATAAAAATGGAACATGAGCATTAGGGGACTGTATTCCTGAGCAAAATGCTCAAAATAAGCTTTGATTTTTTTGCCAAAAAACTGGCATCAAAAAGTCTGAATGATGCAGAATGCAACACTACACCTGCAGCTTGTTATAGTGCTGTTAGTGATGTTGATATTCTTTAATTGTAAATGAAGTGTGTAAAATGTGTCACTTTTCATCACATTGTGCAACATTTTAATATTTATAAACCAAAAACATTCAGATACTTATATTTTACTTCCAGACGTTACCATCCTATGTGTGGTAAAAGACTATATTTTGGTAATCTAATCCAACAAATTAATTTTTTTATGTAATTTTAGCCCAAAAACAGAAAAGCTGAAGCTACAGCTTATTCCTTTAATCTGACTGTGTTACAGGAAATGTGCTTCTTCTTAGTCAGCTTTAGTAGAAGGCTGCAATAAAGTCATGTGATATATTGTAAAGTTATTTCATCCATCTATCAAAGCACTCAAATGGTTTCTTTGGATGCCATGCTTGCACTCACACTGCTGGATTTGAAATGTGTGTGTGAATTAAAGGCAAGTAGGTCACTTTTGTTAATACTCAGGATTATGATGACCTGGGTGACTGAGAATCTATACGAACTCTTTCAAAGTAGATAAACCCATGAATTTCACTGACAGCCACTAACAAGCATGTGGACAAACCTGAAAAGTTCCTTGAGATTAATAAAAGAATCCCTGCCAAAGCAGAGATCATTAAGGATCTATTAATATGCAAAACACCGTTGTAATTTATCACTGTCATCAACTGCTATTCATGCTCAGTAAGTGCTCAGTATGATTCATGACGTTTTGCCATCAAAATCACTGGGGATTACAGGGGAATCCCCAACAGGGAAGGAAAAATGCATTATGCTATTATTTACTCTTTCATAAAGGTCATTCCAAGAAAACAAGCAGGTGTGCCGCTTGGGATAGCTGTAGTTTATGCTTCTATAAAAATGATATATGATAAATGATATAGAGGGGTTATTTTAAATGCATTTCCACAAGTAAATTATTTCAGGATAGAAAAACCTTGGCTAAATGATGTACGGTAATGTGCAATATGGGATTTAGATAAAGATAAGTCCAAATAAATGTGTTGATTATTATTTGTTTATTATTCGGATCCCCATTAGCTTTTGTCCTGACGAAAAAAAAAGTCTTCCTGGGATCCTACACAAATAAAAACATTACATAAAAATTAAAAAATTAGACAATTATGCTCAGGAAAAAAAAGACAGTATAACAAAGTAAAAGAAATGATTAATTTGACATAAACATAATTATGAATTATGAATAATACATGAACTTTTGTGCCTCAAGACTTATTTGCATTTTTTTTTTTCTTTTAGCTTTTTCTTGAAATAAAATTTTGTGCTGGCATGGTCCATCCTGTTATAGTTCGATAGATAACAGTTGATTTAAATAGTTCTGTTCTGGGTTTGGTGGTTCAATAAAACCTGAAATTGCCTGTCTTGTCATATGATGGTGTAAATTTCATGTGTTCAACTTTTTCATAGAAATGTCGTCTTTTATCAATCAAAACATTCCAAAAACGATTGAGAAGATGCAAAAGTAGTCTAAACTCAGCAGGAAGCCATGAAAGATTTTTGTGCATTTCTATAACATATGTGCGCTTAGAACGCTGGAGAATTAACCTTGCAGCTTTATTTTGAGCTATTTGTAACCTTTCTTCCAAGTTTTTTTTTTTTTTTTTTTTGAAGCAGATGACCAAATGGCTGAGCAACAGTCAAGGTGTGACAGGACTAAGGCTTGTGTTATTTCCTTCAAAGTCTACTGTACATACACTATACTGCCAAAAGTATTTGCTCACCCATCCAAACTACAGTATGGGAATCAGGTGTTCCAACACTACAGGTGTATAAAATGAAGCACCTAGGCATGCAAACTGTTTTTACAAACATTGTGAAAGAATGGGTCGCTCTCAGGAGTTCAGTAGATTCCAGCGTGAATTCTAGCTGCAAAGGGTGTACTGACATCATACTAAACCCTATAGATTAGGAATGGGATGTCACTTAAGCTCATATGTAAATGAACACTTTTGGCAACATAGTATACTTTGAACATTTTTTAGCAATGGAGATGCCTCTTCCTATTTTTGTCGCTGTTATCTATGTGTTTATTCCAGTTTAGTTTTGGGTCTAATGTGATGCCTAGTGGCTAAACCTCTCTCACTTGTTCCAATTGCAAGATTAATGGCAAGTGCTGTTACAGCTGAGTTTGTTACCTTGCAAGTTTCCTCTTTCCACATGTGCAAAAGAGGAGTTATCACAAAAAACTTCATTAAAATCTCTCTGTGGAATAAATAGTCACCATTCGTTCAGAGTTTTACAACAATCTTTTTCAATTTTATTAAAAAAACAAATATAAAGAAGAACAATTATATACAGAAATATCTTCAGGCACACACAAGAGGGACTATCACCATAAATTTGAGCAGTGTGAAGAGAAATGATAAGTAAGATGCTGGTTTTTTTTTTTCCATTTAACCTACGTTTACTGGTGCATAACGGATAAAAAAAAACAATGTATGTGTGTGTATTTTTTTTTTACACTATAGTGACTAACTGTTAAATGTCAAGAGCAATAAATGATAGCCTATCACAGTTGAGGTAGGTGTACCTCCTGGTGTGGATGTTGGTGATGTAATGCCTCGTCTGAGCTTTGAACCAGCCAAAAACAGACAATCTTCCACAACCACAGCTTCAAAACTTCACATAATGGCGGGGAGAGATGAACACAGCTCCAACAAACAGGGAGTGGGTGATGGTTTAGCTTAATGTGTGGACACTTGAGGGACGTTGACTTGAGGGAGGTTTGGTCTCAGATGAGGGGAGTGGGGGTAAAAGTTGGAGGACAGGAAGAGTTCTTGTCAAAGTTCAGTGTCCAAGTCCTGTCCAGGTTCTGGACACCTCAGAGCAGGGGAAGTGATGGGGGACAAAAGCTGCTCCAGATGTCGTCTGCCGTTGTTAAGTCTGTGCCCAAAGTTGTGTACTGTGGAATGTCTTCTAGGTCTTCTGCTGCAACATGGACAGAAAAATCCACCATTAATAACAGGGAAGAGTGATATGTGGCGATTAACACCTGTTTGTTCATTTCTTCCACAAAACATGCAAAACTCGTCCATGTGTGCTATTATCCTATGTTTGCATGAATAGTTGGCATTTACTCATAAATCTCCTTTAAAAAAATGCAGTCAAATAACCACTATAGTTCTAAACTGACTAAATCTACCTTTACTCATCTGACTCATAAACTAACAATATTTACCTGAAGACGTTTCACTCCACTGGCTTCCTGGACTGGTGCATACTTCATTGCTCAGGAACCCAATGCCGTCTGAACTGTAAGTCCAATGTGGCTCTTTCTCCAGTTGCTCGCAAATCTGTAAGAGCAACACCGGACTGAGTATGGCTACGTTTGGCCCAACTGGGCTTTAGCATTTCAAATCATCTTTTACAGTCAATATCATGAAGGTATTGTTAAACAAGCCAAACAGGCAGAACGAGACAAACATGGGTAATCCTGTCAATGAAAATGCATGCAAGTAAAAGTAAGAGCTTAAAGCCATGCTTACCTCAATAATGTCTTGGCAGTAGTCGTATGCTGGAGGATCACAGTGAAGAAAGGGGGAAAGAAATAAAAGAGGATGTGAGTGTCAGGGCTTCAATATTAATTCATTTAAGCAGATTCTAGTTTATTGATCAGCAATTTGGATATATCAGCTGTTATCTTACCAGGGCTGTGATCAGGGGAAACCTCAAATCTGTGGGGGAAGCAGTTTGCGAAAGGGTCCGGCCCAATTTCAACAGACAAAGACCAGTCGGGAACTTCAGCTGGAGCCACTACAGAGAAATCTGCAACAACAGTAAACAACAGCATTAAGTTCACTGGTAACTTCACGCATTAGAGAAAGTTCATGAAATGCTTCAGAAACTAGAACTCACCTTCTTTTTCTACCGTCACCGTGCTGTCGATTGTGTTTTCCTGTGTGGACAAGGTGTCCTCCGGCAGGGACGTATTCACAGGAGACTGAGTGTCGCTGTAGTCTGTGTCGTTCTCCATTTTGACCGTTGTGCTCTGCAGATGCAAACAGAAGCCAAATATAATTAGATTTAAGAGAAAATACAATTTACATAGCCTCATCTGTGTCAGTGTGAGTGCTGTAATTTGAATGAGCCTCTGACTTGATGTAAACAAGTGTGAGTATGTAGCAACAGCACATCCACAGTATTTACCTTCTTCCTTTGCTTTGTCTCTCTCGCTTTGCGTTGTTTGTCTGGAAAGAGGAGAGAAAATATTCTGATTACATCTGAAACTTTTAACATAGTGATGATAGCTGCTCAGCAATGTTAATGACACGTATAAACACGCTCTTATCACTTCCTGTCAGTCTTACCTTTACATTTGGGAGCTGGAGGCAGCATCCTGAAGACGCGCACAGCTTGGTGGCCTTTGTTGACGCTGCGGGTTTTCACCTCCTCGATGTCAGCCAGCGAGTTCATCGCACAGCGGAAGTTGGCTTTCCACGTTTTGGGATCACAAGTCTGACCTTCCTTGTATTTTCCTACAGGCAACATTTGAACATTATTGTTTGATGCATTTCTAATCCTAAGAAGAAACAGTGTTTCCATACAGACAATGCATCTATCAGTGCGTGCTTACCTGTGTGGATGGCCCATTCTTTGAACAGACATGCATCTTTGTTCAGCTCCCAGCCGTGGCGAGCTGCGTGCTTCCAGGGAATTGAAAACATGGTCTTTTCCTGAAACACAAAAAAGAAATGCTGAGTTAGGAGAATCAGGGTTGCACGTTAATATTCCGCTACATTTAAGCAGAAGAACTCATTTTCAAATATTGCTACCCTTCACCGTAGATACTACTGTTAAAAGTTTTCTGCTGCCTGTCCTTACCTACTTAAAGATAAAATTTTAACAGAATACAATTATCTTCAGAACAGAGGTCAAACTTCAATTATTTAGTAACTAGTGAATGCAATGAATCCATCCCAGCTCAAAAATTACTTCCTTGTCTAACATGCAAATGTGTAGTCAACTGATCATCAAGAAAGCCTCTGCAGCCCTGAAGAGATCACATACCTAACACGAAATGTCTACACCTGTACTCATTGCAAAATACACACAATTATATACACAATTATTTTTTCACATGTCCAGTTTCGAGACTCACTTTATCCATCCAAGTCAGGCCGGCGATGGCGTTTGAGTTGATCATCATCTCCAGCCACGGCCTCATCCTCATTCTTGCAACAGGCATGTTTACCTAAAACAGCGACGGAGCAAAGTGTTTAGAGAAAAGAGGAATGCTGGGCTTGATATACAGTAGTTGGAGCAAGTGAACCCCTCCCGCCCATCCGGCTTTGCTTAGATTTATTGCTGCTGCATGTTCACCGCGCGGAGGGGGTGAAGAAGAGTTCACGGAGCGTGCAGGGCGAGCGGATGGGGGCGTTTACGCGTAGGAATCCAAGCTGAGTTAAAAAAGTTTCAGCGGACTAAATGAATAAATAAATGAGATCCACAGACCGTTTTCAAATGTGCGTCTTTTTGTAATTAAAAAAAAAAGTTTAAAAGGTTTTCTTTTTCTTCTTTAAAAAAATCCAAGCTTAATATTATTTACAGAATAGCGACAAAACAAACCCTGCACGCATAAAGATAAATGAAGCACATTTTCTTGAGGTGCGGGAATGCATATTTGCTTGCATAGCCGCAATGTAAGCGACAAAATACGAAAACACGCAGCTTGTCAGTGGACATGCTGCCAACAAGTTATTACAGCGTTTTCACATGCGCAAGTAAACGTAACCACTCAACTACTGCACATGTACTCGCTTTTGTTGAAAAAAATAAAAAATAAAATAAGGCAGCAACAATGTAAAAGAAAAAGGAAATGCAAGCGTGCAAAATCCTTTCATTTAACAGAAGCGTTTAATATCGAGTCACTTACAGGCTTCCTTTTCCTTAAAATCGGAGAAGAAAAAGATGAGTTAAAATAATCCAACTGGTTTGAGTGTGGTACGGAGCAGCTTCTCCTCGTTCCGAAGTTATCCTCTTGGACACCTCTGTTGAACTGAGTTAAGCAGTGACAATTCAAACGAGCATGCGCCTATTTATACACCGACACCGGTGAAGCGGGTATTCCCCGGCTAGACAACGGGTGTAAAAAATGAAGGTAAGAAATAAAAAAAGATCCACACCGGAAGACAGAGCAAGTGCCGAGCTGGGAATTTATTACTCAAATATAAATATATATTTGCTGCTGTTTTCTACTGTACATCCGTGCATGCACCCCCCCCCCCCCCCCCCCTCCTTTAAAAAAAACAAAACAATTATGATTGTATAGATGCAAATATGTTTTGGTGCAGACAGAAAATGATCATTATTAAGTCACTGAAAGACAAATAACGGCGACTCTGAACTGAACTAAGAGGTATAGAAATGAATAAGTGAATGAATGAATGAATGAATGAATGAATGAATGAATGAATGAATGAATGAATGAATGAATGAATGAATGAATGATTTAAAACAAATGACCAAAGATACGTTTACTGCAACAAAACAAAGAGCAATGGTTGTGTTTTTGACCAAAGCATCAACAATAATAATATAACTTTAAAAAGTCTGTCAGGCTGTCTGCATGATGAAACGTTTCAAATTTAGAACGAGAGACATTTTTTACAGCGGTTTTGCGCATGCGCTTCTGAGCCTTCCTTCAGCAGCGGACCTATTTCCCAGAAATCACGTTGTTGAGAGGGAACTTAACAACAAGGGCTGTATACAGTAGCACGTACACTTAGGACACAAAAATGAATGAAATATTCACGTCTGTATTTACATCTGGGCTACAAATATTAACTGCATGCTTTGCTTGCAACCTGCATTTCTCTCTCTCTCTCTCTCTTTTTTACAAATCGAGTAATTTCACATCTTTGAATTCTATTATTAACACTAATTAGACAGTAAATCACAGCAAGCTGATTAATTGCGGTTTGTTTGTTTGTTTTGCGTTATTAGTATTTTTCATTAGGCTTGCACATAATTTGTAGTAATTAGCTATTGGTCAAATAAAAGTGATCATTCTGTAGTTTGGAAAAGTGTCAAGCGTTATTACAGTAGACCAAACTCTCTGCAATGCTATGCACGCTCCCCTCCATCAAGCCAAAGTTCAGCCAACATTATGGCATGATAAACACGTACATGAGACAAGCCCTTTAGTATAAACAGCAGCCGGTCTGAGAAGTCAGGCATTTACAAGAAATGATGTAGTAATTTCTGTGCCCTGTAGGGGTAGTGTAGTACAGCTTTTTATCACAGTAATACAGAACAGGCTGTGCAGAGTCATGTGCACTGGCATTCAGCGGGAAGACTGGTGCGGAAGCAGCAGCTGTGAACTCACCACAGTCTGCTGAGAGCTTCACTTACAGCCTAGGACAGTTTACCAAGCGCTCCTTATATGTCAAGATATGATGCAAAGTGTAAAACTGCAAGTGGGTGAAGACAAACAAGCAATGATGATTGCAAACAAGCTTTTTACTTTGATCTTTTTCTGTCATTTATCTTTTTTGCTGATGTTGTTTATTTTTACGTCATTGTACCGAATGACCACATGCAGAGAGGGCTGTTGTTGGAAGGTGTGAGCGCAAGCGCAGAAAATTTTGGGAAATCCCGCGGCAGCCTTGTCGCATCGACTCCCGCTGTCCGTTGAGGGGCTTCCCGAGTCGCGTGTGCCCGCCGCTCTCGGACCGGCTGCGCGTGTCGAGTGCGCGCACCAGGGGACGGCAGGGAGTTTTCCTGCGGAGTTTTCACCGGCTGTCAATTGTGCGGGATTTTCCAACGGAGGAATCTGGATTTTGGAGGGGAAATTTATCCCGATTTTCCATCCTTTTATTGTTGCATCAGTCAGTCAACTCTGCAACGAGGAAATAGGAGAATTATAGGAATAAGAGGCAAAATGAACAGTTTATTTCTCTTTCAGTTTAAGTAATTTATTTATCAAGATAAGGGTTATTGCAATCTCAGACCTGTTAGGGGTCTATCAACCACCCAAATATGTCTTTTTTTATACAGAAGCAGGCAAGAGACTAAAAATACAGTAACACATTAGAACAAAACAGTTGGAGCATCACATTTTTTATGTGTTTAACCACACTGAAAGCATTTTGGAGAACGTTGTTGTTCTTTGTATGCTGTGGATCTGATTACTTAGGCCACTTGGAAGGATGAAACAGTAATTTGAAGCTTTGGCATGAGACAAGCTGCTTGAGTGTCCAGTCTCCCTCTGACCATCTGCTTTGACAGCTTATTGACACTGGATCAAGTCAAAGCTGTCACGTAGCCATGCAGTTAGAGCAGTGGGAGGAGACAAACGATTTATTCATTTATTTATATATTTGATCGTAACTTCTGTGTTTGTAGCAGCAGGTTCAACATTCAATCATTTATTGTCACTGCCAGTAACAATGAAATGACATTTCGAGCATCACCACCTCTCACCCGTCCTTTGATGGTGCATACCACAGATGCTAATGCAAAGATACGAAAAAAGATGAACTTACAAGATGCAGAGAGTATAGATAAGGTGCTGCTTATGACGCATATGATCTGTTATTTAGAAATAAATGACTGCTGCATCATTGCAAGGTCCACTGTGAACAAGGTCCAGCTCACAGTTACTCCAGGTCCAGTTTACTATTTCTGGCTGCAGGCATTACCTCACAAGTTTGTCTGTGGGTTATTCTGAAGTGATAACACTGCATGTTTCTGTTTGTTTGAAAACGTCCAAAATATCAAATTGTCTGTCTTCTTGTCACTTAAAATTCCTGTTGTTCAAACTGTTGTTGGTTTGTGTGGAGAATGAGAGGGATAATGTGGATGAAAAGTATCTATGTGTGGAGATAGGAATCTGTGTTTTCTGACTCCATGAATTTAACTCACAAAAGCTCTTTAGAGAATAAACCACTGTGTCTGTTCAAGGATTTATTTTGATTACATAATAACTTTCCTTGATTTGGGATTTAGACCAAGAAGCAACTTCGTATCAATTTACACAACACTGCTGCTATTAGCTAATAAATGTTGGCTGCCTTGCTGGAGAACACCTAATGAGGCCCAGGCTGCTGACTGCCACTGATTACATAACAGTGGAATTTTTCATTTAGATATGTATTTTTCTGAATATTTCACACTTTCTGCAGGAGTTAAAAGGTTTGTGAAGAGTTCGAATCTGTGTTCATGTTTTTACTGCATTTTATGATTATTTGACACAAGCTGCCAAATTCTGCATGGCCTTCCACATAACTGCTATAACTCTCTCCAAATTACCAATGACTTATCACCAAAATATCCCCAATTAAAAGTCTTTGCACAGAGTGTTGACATCTGGAATGTATCTGAGATTCAATAGAGTTAGAGAACAAAAAATTTGAATGTTTTTACCGTTAACCTGCTATTGCACCCCCAGTTTTCATTTTAGCTTAACTTTTCCACTACTTCTTTTCTTCTTTTTTCACTCAATAAATTTAAAGTTGGCCCCTCACTGTGTAACTCTTCTAGTCAAAGAGCAACGTTTTTAAGTTGGGTGCTTAATCAATTGTGTGTGTGTGTGTGTGTGTTTGTGAGACGCGGAGAGAGAGAGAGAGAGAGAGAAACTGACAGCTTGTTTTCAATCGAGTCTGTAAGCATGCCGCCATAATGTTTTGTTCTGTTATCTCTTGTGTGTTTTAGTGCCATTATAACTTGTCAAAATAGTTTTTTTTTAAAAAGATCTTTGTGCTCTACTGGCCTTTATACACAGTGCAGAGCAGACAGAAACCACCATGGGAAAAAAGGGAGGGAGGGGGATGACATAAAGCAAAGAGCCACTGGCTGGATTGAGGAGTACATGGAGCCCAGTCAACTATGTGCGACTTTGCACCCTTATTTTAAATGTTTTATGGAGCTGCAAAAACACTGTACCTCACATTATTCATGTTGGAGGAGCTTTAGCTCAGGAGGTAAAGCAGTTGTCGGTCTGTCCCCTGCTGATCCAGTTCACATGAAGGAGTGAATTCAGCTAAGATACTGAACATTACCCACAGTTTGTTCTTTATGTGTGAATCATTATGGACAAAAACATCTGCTAAATAAAGCTGATGTTTATGGTTATCCTCAGGTCAACACAGAGAAAAATGATGGGACGCAAGTCCGACAGAAGCAGCATGCTCACACTGAAGACAACCAAGCTGATGTGCCGTCCAGATTAGGAGACGGAGGTCCTCTCTGGGATTGGAAGTGCTCCACAGGCAAGTTTGCCACACATAAACTGAGTTTAAACCTACCAGTACATCCAGGTATATTTATAGTTATTCAAAAAAATGTATCTAAACATGAAAAAGAGTCATGTAACAGATTAAATTTCCTAATATGTAGTAATTGCATATTTAGCAGAAAGCAATTTTGCTCTATTAAACTATAATGATACAACTGTGTTATGGTATGTTCTAATGGAATAAAACTGTCTTTGTAAGCTGAATGTTAATCGTTACTTAAGTTGGTGCTGATTTTAGTTATTTTGCATTTTGTTTGTTCTTCTTTATGTAGGTTAACTGTCTTCTGATGAGGTAAATTCTTATTGGTGCTGCAACAAAGGAAAGAGGTCGAATTGGGATGGTTTCGAGTCTATTTAAAGACTGCATGCACTTGTCCTTTGCACATTTGTCAAATGTTCTTTGAAGCTATTTACTTAAAAAATGTGAATGAAATTCTTGTAGATTACAGACTTTAAGAATAATCAGAGGTATAAACGAACCACACCTTTTTATAACACTAGTTTATTTGAATACAATCTTGTAGTTACATGCAGTCACACTATCAAAGGCTCAGATGCAAGGCAAAGAGTCTAAACATTAACCATCCATCACACCAACAGAGTTGTTGTGACACATGACTATGCTGCAGCCAAAGATGCTTCATCACAAACTGCACATGAACACCTTCTTTGCTTCACCTGAGGTGGGTTGGAAATTGTATATAAGGCTTTCCGCTTTGTTTCCATGCTGCATGGTGAGCAACATGCCAATTGATGTTGGCTGCTGCTGAGCATCACACATACGTACAATTCTGGATGAGTCTGCACAGATTCTCTTCAGCTTCTATTGAATTAAATAACTTTCTTTGATAATGTAAAGAAGTAAAAAATACATCAAATTCTGTTTATATGGTAGTATGTTATTCAGAACCAAGCCTTAACTGGATTAATAGAAGTATTCATAATTAGCATAGCTATTGTCCAAGTACTGTCCTGTCCAGGTTCTGGACACCTCAGGGCAGGGGAAGTAATGGGGGACAGAAGCTGCTCCAGATGTCATCTGTGTTTTTTAAGTCTGTGCAGTGGAGTTGTGTGCTGTGGAATGTCTTCAAGCTCATCTGCTGCGACATGGACAGAAAAATCCACCATTAATGACAGGGAAGAATGACATTTGGCTTATTTCCGATTATCACCTGCTTGCTTGTCAGCAGCCAAATAACCACTATAGATCTAAACTGACTAAATCTACCTTTACTCATCTGACTCATAAACTAACAATATTTACCTGAAGAGGTTTCACTCCACTGGCTTCCTGGACTGGTGCATACTTCATTGCTCAGGAACCCAATGCCGTCTGAACTGTAAGTCCAATGTGGCTCTTTCTCCAGTTGCTCGCAAATCTGTAAGAGCAATACCGGACTGAGTATGGCTACGTTTGGCCCAACTGGGCTTTAGCATTTCAAATCATCTTTTACAGTCAATATCATGAAGGTATTGTTAAACAAGCCAAACAGGCAGAACGAGACAAACATGGGTAATCCTGTCAATGAAAATGCATGCAAGTAAAAGTAAGAGCTTAAAGCCATGCTTACCTCAATAATGTCTTGGCAGTAGTCGTATGCTGGAGGATCACAGTGAAGAAAGGGGGAAAGAAATAAAAGAGGATGTGAGTGTCAGGGCTTCAATATTAATTCATTTAAGCAGATTCTGATTTATTGATCAGCAATTTGGATATATCAGCTGTTATCTTACCAGGGCTGTGATCAGGGGAAACCTCCTTTCGCTGTCGTAAAGTTTGTACTCCCCCTACTCCCCACAGCACACAGACGTCTTCTCTACCTGTGTTTCCTCTATTTTGATCCTACATTTCTAAGCTTTTGCTAGCTTGTTGGTGCTACTTTGCTACGTTGGTAGCAGCAGCTCGTCTCCCTCTGCTCAAAGTAGAGTCCTGTGTCTCCTGCAGCAGGAAGTTTTACCTGTGTTTTGCGGGTTTATATGCCGTGGATTATATTTTTCTCTGGTGTTGGCGGGTAGCAGGTAAGAATACAAACTTTTATTTACTTTTTGCGGACATGACAAGTGATTATCAAGCCTATTCGGCCGTGAGGCTCAGTGCTGCTCCACTTGGCGCCCAGGCAGCACCAAGCTAGGTGAACCGGATCTTCACTCTGGTCTAGCAAAGAGTTGGTTTTGAGAGCCAGGAGTTGGTGTTTAGGTGGTGGGAAGCTAAAAAGCCATTCTTTAGTCTGGAAGCAGCTCAGTGGATAGGGGACCTGAGTGTCGTACAGCAGTTTCTGATGTCGCTAGATCTGTGTCGGGTCTGCTCAGGCAGACTTGCAAGTGCCGCTTACAGGCCAGAGACACCGGGGGGAGACTAGGAAGCATGGAATCGCTCCGTAAACACTTTGTTTAGCCCCACAGGGATTCTGAAAAGTATTTATTGAGGTGAAAAAGTTACTGAGTTCTGCTACGTTTACTGGTAACTTCATGTATTTGAGAAAGTTCATGAAATGCTTCAGAAACTAGAACTCACCTTCTTTTTCTACCGTCACGGTGCTGTCGACTGTGTTTTCCCTTCAGCAGGGACGTATCCACAGGAGACTGAGTGTCGCTGTAGTCTGTGTCGTCCTCCATTTTGACCGTTGTGTTCTGCAGATGCAAACAGAAGCCTTGGCCAGGGGGGTTGTCTGGGGGGGTCCGGTCCGCATGGGCCCTGGCCTCCGCACTGTGCCTGCCCCATGGGGGCCAGCAGTTGCTGGTCTTGGTCCACTGGGCCACAAGACCGCAGTGAGCTCCGGCTGAGGTTGCCCTCTGGGGGGATGCATGTCTGTCCCTTTGGGGGGGTGGCTGGGGTCCGGGTCACGGGCCATGCGGGCTTCCTCCTCCTTGCAGAGACGAGGTTGCATCTGCATGACTGCATCACCATAGAGACCCTTTATTCTGCATGATGACACTGTGACCCTGCTTCCTGTTGCTCTGACTAGGTTGTACCTCTTCTCTGCGTCGTTCTGCGTGTGTTTGTACGATCTTATGATACTTAAGCCACCTGCATGTCCTCCTGTAGGGGATTGTTCGTTTTGTTTTCCTGCAAAGACCTTGGAATTGTCATGATCTGTAAGGGAGCTCTGCTTCCTGATTTGGTGCCACCTGTGCCAAGTACTCTCACTCTGCTCACCTGTTTCTGCTGCTACAGATGTGGGCATGAAAAAGTTCCCCTTTCAGCCGACTGCCAGCCACTTACCAGCCACTTACCAGCGACTTGTCTGCTAATTCAATCGCACAGAGAAATGCCTGTGTGCCCAGGGGAAACGATTTCAGAGCATAAATGAATGCCCATAACAAGGATGTTTCCACACACCAAGTTTGGACACTGTACATGATGGTGTATTTGCGGGACAAGCCGTTCAGCCAGTGATAGTGCAGTAATGGTGCACTATTAGTGCACCACTTCTGGCAGAAAAAGGAGGAACTTTTTCATGCCCAGATCTGTATTTAAGCCTCCTCTTCTCATTCTCCAGTGCCAGGTTGTCTGAATCCCTGTTACAGCAATCCAGTGCCCCTTTCAAACCTCGCCCTTGGACCGCAGTTTTTCTGCCTGCCTGGCCATGACCTTTGCCTGTCTTGGACACTGACCTTTTTGCCTTGCCCCCCTGGATACCTGCCCTGGACTTCCGCCTGCCCAGCTGTTGACCTCACCTTGTTTTTGCCTTACCCCTTCCCCTACCCTACCCCTACCCCTTGGATTTTTTGCATCATCGCCTTAAAGCTTCTCCCCATTTTTTCCCCTTAAAATAAACCTTCTTAACGTTACCTGTGCTCGTTTGTTTTTTCTTTGAGTCCAGGTTTAGTCCTGACAGGAATGTTGTTTAGGGGTTTCTGCATAGAAGCATCAGTGAACTGTGTAAGTGTATTTTCTCTCTCTCTCTTTTTTTCCCCCTCACCCCTTTCTCTCTGTTCCACTCTCTATCATTGCTTCTGTTGACCGCATTTGAGATATTAAAAAGGGCTCCACAGTCTTGCTCAGCATGAGGGTGAGTAGACATCATTTTGTGGGTGTTGTATCCCTTTAAGGAAATGCTATAATTTATCACTGAGCCCCTCTAAATGCCTCATGGAGGTTTTTTGTTTTTTCAAAAAATGTAGCTGTTAATAAAATTGTTCCACATTCAGCTACTTTTCAAATATTGCTACACTTCAACTTAGATTCTACAGTTAAGTTTTCTGCTGCCTGTCCTTACCTACTTAAAGATTAAATCTTAACAGAATATAATAAGTTATCTTCACAGCAAACTTCAATTATATAATAACCGAATGCCATGAATCCAACCCAGCTCAAAAAATACTTCCTTGTGTAAAATACGAATGTCAAGTCCACTGAACACTAAGAAAGTGACTGCAGCCCTGAAGAGCTCACCTAACACGGAACGTGCATCTGTGCTCACTGCAATATAGTACTGGTAGATACACAGTCAGTTATTTTTTCACGTCTAGTTTCGAGACACACATTATCCATCCAAGTCAGGCATGTTTACCTAAAACAGCAACAGAAGAAAGAGCAACATGTTCAGAGAAATGAAGAATGCTGGGTTCGATATACAACAGTACAGTCTTGAAATCTAAATCCATCCCACGAAGAGGAATTCACGAGGATGAAATGGAGGTGTTTGCAGGTGTGAGACAAGGTTAAAAAGTTGCAATGGACTAAATGAGTGGATTGCTTTATATTTTGCTATAATTGACTAAAAGTTTTATTTTTAATTATTCATGACCTTTTATACTGCTGAATTACAAGCTACATTTACCAGTTAAAATTTAAAAAAAAGTTACTATTGACACTGATCTTGAGCATAAACTTTGTTGGTCAAGGTTTGGTCCCTCTTTATATCTGACAGACAGGATAAGGAGTCATCACTGGTTATGACTTCCAAAATATTGATGCAGGTCTAAAAAGGGGCAACAGGAGGTCAGCCATTTCTGCAGGCAGCAGAATGTGTCAACAGATTTACAAGATGTTGAAACAGCAGTCTGTACAGTAATGAAAAGAATTAATTAGGGATGCACGGTTTAATCGGCCCCTTATCGGTATCGGCCTATATCGGCCTTAAAACTGAGTATCGGATATCGGCCACCCCACTGATATTTAACCGATCAGCCCGCTGTTTCTAAGTCTAAAAGAAAACAATAACTTCTTCTTCTTTAAAAAATTTCTTTTTTACAGACCTCTAAACTTCTCAACTTCTAAAGACTAGGGGTGGGAAAAATTATTGATACACTGAAAAAACGCAATATTTTCATATGTTGATATATTGACATTTCAAAATGCAGTGTCAATCTATTTTACTAACAAAATCATGCAAGATTTCATCGTTCTGTTACAAAATCTTGCAAGAATTCACGAAACGTCGTGAGATTTTGAACGGAACAATGTAATCTCACAGATTTTTGTACGTAAATAGATCAATACTGCGTTTTTAAATATCAATTTGATATTGGCATATGAAAATATCATGATATTTCACTGTATTGATATTTTTCCCACCGCTATTTTTCAAAGTGTTGGAAACGGATAGGAAAACTGCTACTTGCAATGACTGTTTATTTTTTTCAGTTTAAATATCGGTGTCTATCGTTATCGGCCACATTAGTTTTAAAATATCGGCATATCGGATATCGGCCAAAATTCCAATACTGTGCATCCCTAGAATTAATGGTTTCAGCAGGTGACAGACACATCACATCATACCTCAGAATCAAAGAAAATCACAAGTGGAGACTGGATTCTGGCCAGCTAAAACAAACAAACTGGCTGGCCACATCTCAGGACACTGAAAAATAGTGTGAATTTGTGTGTGTTTTTCCGATGATGCCATCTCTGCTATCGAGACTTTATTTATATGCCCGACATACTGTAGCATGGCTTCTATGTCAGCTCTCACCTTCATGGGTCTGAGGAAGACTCAGAACTTCCTTTCAGTCCAAAAACCCAACAAAACTCCTGTTTTGTTCAGTTATGTATGTTCATGAATGCTGGTATTCAAGTACTTATTTGTGTCTGTGCCTGAGTCTAAAGGTCTGAGCATGGACAGCTGGGTAAATAAAGATGACAATGTTATGATGGTGCATTACTGTTCATCTTAAGTGAGATAGGGAAGGGTGGGTAGATCGGGGTTCATAAGGTCTGGTTTGATTGTAATGCTGTGAATACAAAAAGGTTCTTTGATAGGGAATATGCACTGGCAGGGAAATATGCTGGCACCTCCTCTCTGCATGCAAGAAGAGAAGTACTGCACCTTTTCCTGCACAGTATAGATTCCAAACACAACATGCAAAATGCTGGATAACTTCAAGACACAAGCATTCACACACACCAACACCAAAACATGGTGTTATTTTCATCCATTCAGTTTCTACACCTGCTTATTCCAGTGCAGTTATGAGGTGCTGGAGTCAATCCCAGCAGTTACCTAATCTTATTCCTGTCATTTGTTTACCTTTTATGTAAGCATTTATTTTAGCTTTGGCATATTTACATTCAATAAAGGCACCAGGAGTCAAAAGTTATGGAAAAGTGTGCAGTAAAATGAAATCCTTGAAGAAGAATGGATCAAGGAGTCACTTACACTTTCAGAGAAGAGTCAGAGGAACATGAGCAAGAATGGTCCTTCTGGTTCAAGTTTTCTCCGGTGCAGCTTCTCCTCGTCCAGTTTTCTTTTGGACTCCTTTGCTAAAATGAGCAGACCGCTACGAGCAGAGACCTTGAATATAAATAGCAAGGAGGCGTTGTCATATTGACAGAGAAACTGTTGATGTAACAAAAGAAAGAAAAAGAAGATGGAAAATAACACATCCTGTGCCCTAGAGGCATGAATCATGACTTGTTCCAAAACAGGTACAAATTCTGAGACTGACTTTGGTCAGCGGTCTTGTACAGTCTGTAAACTCCTTGTCCGTGGCCACATTTATCAGTGTTAGGTTGTTTTTTAATAGTTTGCTGCAGATCTGGAGCTGCCCAATAAAGAAGAAACATCATTTTTAGGAATAGGAATTCACTGGAGCAGAAGCAAGAAGTGCAGACTGGTTCATCTGTTTTAAAAAGATTAGGCTACATTATTTTCACTAAATTAAAGCTTCAAAGGGATCAAGTGCCTGGAAGGGCGCAATATAAATACTTTGTGGACAATTAAGTATTAAAAAAATCACTTTAAAATAAATTACATCTAATTTGTTGGTATCCTGCAATTTTACAACGGACATGCTTCCATTTCTGGTTTTCATGCTAAAATCCAACTTCTCTGAATTTTGCTCAAATTGGCAAACGACTGTAAAATTAGTCAAACTCAGTACATGTGGAGGGCTTGAGGATGTGGCAAGTTGCTTAAGTGTCCAGTCTACTCAAGAACAATCTGGACAGGTCACACACACTGGATCAAGTCAAAGGGCTCATATGTAACCATGTAATTTTGTGACCTCACACACATTGCATGAGGGAAGGAAAACAGCACGCTGAGCAGTAAACTGCTTTTTTTTAATGGGAAGGTGCTCAGAATTACAAAGACAATCACATGGAACAAAAATCTAGTTTTCAACATAACCTGTTGAAGATAGGGTGGCTGATGTTTTCCAGGAGCATTTTTTTTTTTTACTATATTGCTCAAAATCTCCACACCTCGATTGCAACCAATTAATTAAATGCTCTGAAAAAAAAAACGGACTTAAAAACCTCATCCAATCATCTTGAACGGCCTGTTCTTAACGCTTGAATGATATGTTCATCAAACTCAACAGCCGACCCTGAAATATTTTTCCAAATCTCTACTTTTGGAGTTCTTTTACTAACGGACAGACAGACGCCACTGATTGCATAAAGGAGAGGAAGGATCCAAACACAGGACAGCAACGCAAGGAGGACGTGGGAGGTAAGATCCTATGTTAACAATAAACAAAGGGTGCAATCGCAGGATAACCCAGAAATAAATTTGAACTAAGAACAAACAAAACTCCAGCAAAGATTCAACTTTGAGGTCAAAACTGGCAGATAGCAAAGAAACCAACACATTATACCTGAGTGACTAATAAGGAGCAGGGGTGGCACTTGCCAGGTGTAACAGAAACAGGAAGTAAACCAAACAAAATACACAAAGGAATAAACTGTTCTAAGTAAAACAGAACATAAAACAAAACAACAGACAGAGAAAATGACACACACATCTAACAAGAACAAAACAAACCCAAAATTCACAAAACATGACCATTTTTTTCTCTGTTTTCTGTGACGAACAAAGAATGATTGAGAAGTGCAAATAAACAAACAGTGTAAACAAACTGCTGCCACCCACCACCCACAGTCAGGACCTGTTCCAGAAAGCAGGTTTTGGAAATTAACCCATTCTGGAACAGTCAAAAGTCTTCATTGCTTACCTTGAACAGTGATGGTATTTTTAAAAGCTGAAAGTTGTTATGGATGGTTCTAAAAGGTCATTGAGTGGTCACGACATTTTATTCATGAATGCCTGTTTAAATCAAATATTTGACCCAAATGTCTGGTCTTTCAGCTCTTCGCCAACTGCCTCTGGTCTCTGGTGTTACTGGAGGAGGATGTTTATAAACCAGCATCATGGTTGCTCATGTTTTAAGTTTGTTTCTGTTTTTACAAAAAATGTTCCAACCTCTAAATTACCAGGCTTATTCACTGTAGCATGCTTCAAATTTCACTTAATAAACCCACTAAATACATGTTTAACACTTATCTGCAATCTTTTTTTCGTCCTTCACGCACAGATAGACACCCACCATGGTTATGATAGTTTTGTATTTTTAATTAGTTTCAGTTTTTATTTAGTTTTTAGTTTTAGTTTTTTGATTCAGTTTTAGTTAGTTTTTTAGCGGGTTTGCTAATTTTTTTTTCTTAGTTTTATTTTTTTAATTTTTTATTTTTTTTAAATGCTTAGTTTCAGTTTAGATTTTATTGGTTTTAGTGTTAGTTTTATTTTATTATTATCATTTTTTCAAATTATAGGTATTTGTCGGGTGTGACATTCAATACCATCAGAAAGTCGCTCAGAGTAAAACCGGTAGAGAGGTAGATTAAATAGAAAGAGATTTCATATCAACCCAAAGGGCTTATGTATTGAACATATTTACAAAGACTAAAATTAAGAATGCTTTTGCAATAATTTTAGTTAGTTTTAGTTATTTATGTAAAGACACAATACAGTTTCAGTTAGTTGTGTTTTTTTTATTTTTATTTTAGTTAACGAAAATGTTTTTTCAATTTTAGTTTTAGTTTTTCCGTTAGTTTTAGTTAACTATCATAACCTTTGACACCCACCTACTAATATCAGCTCATGCAGACAGAACTCTGCTGCCCGAGTTCTCACAAAGACCAGAAAAGCAGACCACATCAGTCCAGTTCTGAGGTCTTTACACTGGCTGCCAGTCCATCAAAGAATAGACTTTAAAGTTCTGTTGCTGGTCTATAAAGCTCTGACTGGTTTAGGCCCAAAATACATCAGTGACCTCTTGACCCAGTATGAACCTACTAGACCCCTCAGGTCATCTGGATCCGGCCTTTTATCAGTTCCCAGAGTCAGAACCAGACATGGAGAAGCTGCTTTCAGCTTCTATGCTCCACATGTCTGGAACAAACTCCCAGAAAGTCTCAGATCAGCTGAAACACTTAGTTTATTTAAATCCAGGCTGAAGACCCACCTGTTCTTAGCTGCATTTACGTAGATTTTATTCAAAAGTTCAAATCTGTACTACTCCTTATGGTCTCGCTTTTGTTTTTCATTATAAATCATACTTCTATTCTTTTATTCTTTTACTTTTTAATTACCTTTTTTCTTCTGCACCCTGCTGTAATGCTTTTAATGTTTTAAGTAAAGCACTTTGAATTGTTCTGTACATCCACTATGCAAATAAATTTGCCTTGCTTTGCATAATATTAGGGCTGCTTTGTTTAATAATTTTGATCTTATTTTCGACATGCAAATTCAAATTTCTGTTGTTTTCAGACAGTCTATTTAGTAAGATAGAGAGGGAGGTACAGTAAGGGGTGGTTGATTATAAAAAAAAAATGAAACAGGGAGTAGAAGAAAATAAAAGGGCATGGTGGGAAGTTCAGCAACATGTTTACAATCATATTTACAGATATACTGTATGTTGACTTCACTGAAGACTCTATTAAGAGTTTCACAGGTTAGCACCCCCATCAGTCCAGTCTGTGTACTGTTTCTGAGCTGCAACATAGCAACACATTAAATAACCATTTTTTGTGTAGCAATAGCTTTTAAGGAGCTATCAATAAAAGAGTGATCTGTAGTGAAAAGATCATTGGTATCACTGTTGCTGAAAATACGATGGCAAGATGCCTAAAATGAGTTCAATATGAAAATTTCTTAAAAGATCTCTGTTGGGAAACAAATGGAAAATGTAAAACATAATGGTTGTTTCTAAAGATTACTCTAAAAATGAGATAACTTTCAGATTATTATCCACCCTGGTAGGCGGAATTCTTTTCTCCTCATCGTTTCTGCAATCTGTCAGTCATAACAGCGTGAGACGTGTCAGAGATTAAATAATCACTAAGTTTATTACTCAACTGCCCCTACAGTTTAATGTGATGCACACAATGACTTCCAAACAGTTATTTGTGCAATGCTTTAATTTAAAACTTGTGGGGGTTTTTTTTATGACTAAATAAAACCAAATAAAGCAAACTTAAATCTTCATGCTCTATTCAGAAGGCAGGAAAATAAGTGGAAATAAACAGTTTTTGACTTAGGGCTTTAACCTCTGTTATAATTCCACCTGGTTTTATCCCCTCCTCTTTCTGTAAGTGCAATTAATCTCTTCTCTGACCTGCTACAGTATGTTAACTTCACTGTGCTGCCATAATGTGGTTGAATGATTAAAAAGACAATGTTTGTCTTCTTGTCGGTCGGTCACCAGGTCAAAGTGATACCATGCTTTCTATGAAGTGTTTTATCTTTAGTGCTGTAATAAAGAGCTTTGAAACATGCAGACTATGAAACCAGAGACCAACATGTTTGGGTTTTTAGTGCAGCTATGATTCAACAGTCCCTTTTTTTGCGAAGAAGAAACTTTCAATGCAAAGTTAAATTGACCATGGTGAAACCAGTGTGCATTTAAAGACAGAGTACCATATCCCAGGTCATGTGTTTGCAGTTGATATGAAGTGTGATATGATGCAAACTAAGGTGATACTGTCTGTGCATCAGAGGACCCTAACAAACATGTTCCTTCTCTACTTCTACTTGCTGGGATCAGTGTTTTGTGTATCACTCACTTTGACACAGTCATCTGCTTGCATGAATTCCAGACGATGAAGATGATACTCACCTTCATCCCTTATTCTTCCTATCTTCACAATTTCAGTAAATCAATGGACTTTTTGACCATCAATGATGCCTGGCACAATCACCCAACAACAGCATTTTCACAGTGAGGTATGGTGGTGGTGGCATCATGCTAGGGAGATGTCTTTTTTATTGGGAGGGACTGGGGAATTGGTCAGCATGAGGGAATGATGGATGGTCATAAATCAAAGGAAATGTTTCAGTCTTGCAAAGGTGAGACTGGGATTACTGGGATGGTGTTTCACCAGAGACATGCACCCCATTATTAACGTGCTAAAGTAATATTTGAGAAGTTTAAGGGAACTTGTTTAAATGTTGGGATGGATCTATTAACTATGGAGTTTTGGTTTTGGTAGTGGTGTTTGTGTCTGCATGTGTGTTTTTGGTTTTACTCACTAAAACATAACTTTTATAAATGAACGGCCATGTCATTTCCCCCTGGTATTAATAACATATTATTTATTCATTTCATATATTTGATTATTTCTGGTAGATTTTTTTTCCTTTATGAAATCCACATTTAAACAAAAAAGATAATTTAATGCAAACAAATAGGAAAAATGCCCCTGTAAATGTCCATGTATCATAATACCATAATATAAAATCCCTTTAGCATTTACCTTGTGGTTACAATAAAAAGCTTACAAAACGAGTAACATTTCTTTATTAAGTTGTTTAAAGAAGAAAGTACTGATACTGTGACTGTCTTTTACTGGTTAACCTCAACTTCTATCAAAGTTATTTATTGATTTGTTTATTCATATGTTAATTCAATCGTTTATTTATTGAATAGACTGTGAGCAAACATTTATGTAAAAAAACAATCAGAAAATCCTGATTTCTCACTATCCTGTTGAAGGAATGACGTGTGTAAACAACCCTGGTCAAAATTTCACTAATTCAAAGTCTTCCTCTTTCCATTTCTTTTTTTATGGGGGTGGGCTGTTAAGTCCATACTTTCTTTAAAAGAATAAAAGGCTTCTCCTTTTTGGAAATTGTTCAGCCATTGTGTGCTGCTCTTTTTAAATTCAGATTTTCTATGATGTTTTGATCCAGGGCCTGTGAGAACCACAGTAACTTCCATTCTGCTGGAATGTTTCACAGAGGATGAGTAACACTTCTGAAATAATTCAAATATTATGTTTTCTTTTAAAGTAACAAAAAAGTTTTAATCTCATCTGTTGACAGGCCTTGTTTCCAAAATGAATCACACTTGTTTTGCTGCTTATTTGCAAAGCTCAGACGCTGTGTTTAATGCTGAGAAAGCAGGAAGTCTCTCTTTTTGATGAATCATCAATGCAGGCCATATGTGGGCAGATTATTCTACATTCTACATGGTTCTGAAGGTCTTTTGCAGACAATCAGGGGCTCTGATTTGCATTTCTTCCAATTCTAAAGTGGTTTTCTCTAAATGTTTTCAGAGTCTTACAGATCTAATCTTGTGTGCTTCCTGTTGTTCACCATTTTCTAAAAGCTTATCAACTGAGGAAACAACAGCTAAAAACTTTCTGTCCTCTGTTAACTTCATTGTGATTTGTGCCAAGGAGTTTGAGGAGTGACACAGACTTAAAGCATTAGTGTCAGCTGGCTTTTTCAAACACAGGAAGATACTGACTTTTTTCTGAATAATATTTATATTTTGGAAATAACTTTTCCATGTTTTTTGTGCATCTACCATGGATAAGGGCAGTGATTCCCAACCCTTGTACTTAAGGCACACTATCCTGAAGACTTTCCATGTTGCCCTGTTGAAACACAGTTGACTCACATTAATGGGTCAGTAGCAGACTGGTGCAGAGCTTCTTAGAGATCCATTTAATTTGAATCAGCCATGTCCTAGCAGGGCAAAATGGAAAGACTGCAGGATAGTGTGCCTTGAAGACCAGGGTTAGGAATCACTGGTTAAGGGAAATAAGATTCAGAACTGGCTATCAAAAGCATGAAAGCATCGATCTACTGTATCCAGCCTTGTACAGTTCAGACTGCTGGTGGTGGTGTAATGGTGTAAGGGATGTTTTCTTTGCACACTTTGCACCTTAGAGCCAACTGAACATTATCTAATCACCACAACCTACCTGAGTATTGTTGCTGACAATCTTTATGCCTATGACCAGAGTGCCCACAGATGACCTGGGGTCTGAGACCACCAATGAAAATCAGTCTAAGTGCATCTTCTGATGGCTACTTCCAGGAGAATAATACACCATGTCACAAAACTCAAATCATCTCCAACTGGTTTCTTGAACATAATGAGTTCACTGTACTCCAATGGCCTCCATAATCACCAGATCTAAACCCAATAGAGCACATTTGGGATGTGGTGGACCAGAAGATTCTCATGGATGTAGATATCATGTCAATATGAAGCAAAATCTCTGAGGAATGTTTCCAGCACCTTGTTGAATCTATGACACCAAGGATGAAGGCAGTTGTGAAGGAACTATGGGTCCAACCTGGTTCTAGCAAGGTGTAAGTTATAGAATGGCCAATAAGGGTATATCGGGGTAACTTGATTCTGTTCTAGGAGGGCCACAATCCTGCAGGTTTTCAATCACTCCCTGCCTAAAAACACCTGACTCAAATTAAATAGAGCCAATAAGCTATCAAGCTCTGCACAATGACTCATTAACTTGAGTCAGGTGTGTTGGGAGAGATTGAAAACCTGCAGGATTGCGGGACTCATAGGACTGACCTGAGTAGCCCTGGTGTATATTGTAATATCTTAAATGAAAATCTAGATTTATAAAGTTTTCATGCCTCATGCCATCATTCTTCTCAATAATTCAGACAGGGAACGGCCTCGATAGAAAACAGGCTTTAACTGCTGGTTGAACAATTGCTGTCAGTCGCCATTTTTATTTAATTTTAGTTTATATAATTTGGGGGTTTACATTGTTCTAAGATGTCTCTGTTTTTCCACATCTGTCTGGTCCACCTGCACTATCCTTAGTTGATTTGACACTTTTTTACTCTTTAATTTTACTCTGATAATTTGAGAAATCTATTATACAAAACATGGGCTTGATCTTACTTTTTTTTCTTTGTGTGTACTTTGATCTCACTGCAAAATAAACAAACCGAGCAAATTCAGTGCCATCAACTCAACTGCGTTTACTTTCTTTATATCCTGTCAAATCACAGGTAAGTTCAGACTTTAAAATTTCATTGCAATCCTCTCCATCTATAAGCTGATTGACCACTTGGCCTATAGTTCCCCTTCTTCTTACATGGATGCTTAGCTAATTACTTTATTGTCTGGATTTTTAGCCTTTTGTGTTTTCTCGACAGTGTTATCAAAAAGAGACAGGTTCCCTGGTCCAGTGTTTCTCAGTTGCGGTCCTCAGTACCCACTGTCCTGCTTGCTTTAGATGTGTTCCTACTCCAACACACCCGATTTAGAATAATTTACTTCCTCATCAAGTTCTTTGCACACCTGTTAATGAGCCATTCATTTGATTCAGGTGTGTGAAAGTAGGGTTACCTCCTAGACATGCAGGGCAGTGGGTCCTGAAGATTGGAACTGAGAAACACTGACCTGGTCCAAATGTGTGACCTATTTTAAAAGGTCATTCACATGGCTGCATCACAATAAGACAGCAGGCATGCTATTTACCAAAGAACAAACCTGTAAACAATGAGTTTAGCATAAAACTGGTCAAATAAAAGTCAGAGCAGCAGCATGTGTGATGCATCTACACAAGAATGTGATTATATAGTATTTATATAGATATGCAGTATACTGTATCTGTGTTAAATCATGCCACTCAGCCACAGTGTGTATGTGTCAGCCTTTCTCAAGGTTACTTTAGTTCATTGGGAGTGTCTTAGTGTACCACGTGAATATGATGCAAGGTTACTCCATGTCACTGTGTGCGCGGCTGCAGGGATGGCGTGATATACCCCCACAGAGCAACCCCCTTGAAATAAACCAATAATGAAAAAATGGGGGAAAGGACTGTTTAAACATCCCGATACACGCTTTGCGTAACAGCAGATCAACTGTGTTTTTTTTCCCCGTGTAAATTTAAAATACAATCAATGTGAATGCCCATATTTGGCTAGCTTTCAGTCACTGTTGCAGCGAATTGCGTGGCAATGGTGAGATGAATATTAGATGCGAGATTAATATTTTAACATCAAGAAAAGGCATTTTCATCCCCAATAACCTTGGCGTCGACCGTCCGACACACAAGCGTGTTAAAGTCAGCGTGTCTTTCATTGCGCAGCAGCCAACAAGGTGAAGGTGGAAAATCCAGCAGGAGGAAGGATGCTTTAGTGGGCTGCCTGGGTCTGTTTCTTTTGTCAACACGAGTGAAACGTCTCTACTCCGTGGTTTTCGGGTGAAATCTGCACTGTAAGACCTGCTGGACACAGTCGGCTTCCCTACTGTGGTCTGTCTTAGATATATTGTCAACCCCCTCCTCCCTACAACCCCCCTCCCTCCTTAATCTCCCAGATTGTCGGCGACTTTCTGCAGTCGATGCTGCAGCTCTGAGCCGCTCCTGCACCGGGACACCTGATTCAATGAGAAAGACATGCTCGCATTCGTTTTGGTGTCTGGGTCGCTCTGGATTATATTAGGTGAGTTTGTGACATCCGCTCGGTCATTTTCATTCATTTTTAAGAGGGGGGGTTAGCTTAGCCGGGCTGCAGCTAAGCGCCATGCACCTGCCTCTCGCATTGTGTCTCACTCACTGCCGGCTTTTCCATTTTACAAAGGAAGCGATGTTTCCTCTTCTTTCTCAATTAACCTACATGTTTTAAGCTACTTACTGCACACAGCTGCTTCGCCTCCGCTTAAATAACGCCGGTGACATTTTTTTAAATTGTAAGATTAGGCTACACGTGTGTTGACAACATAAATTCACGCCAAAAATGTCGGTGCAAGCCTTGGATTTCTGCTTTAAAGCTGCCTGGACAAATTGCGCAACATCAAAGGAGGTTTGTGAGGTTGATTGTGGCTACCTCTGATCAGGTACATGGGCAGGACAGGCTGCCATGCGGCTCAGTCCATGCGGACATCCATGAGACGAGCAATTTAACTCGTCTTGTCAAAGAGTGTTTTACAGCGTTTCACGCTGAAATCCAGCTATTAAACCAAGAATTGTTCTTATTACGAGACAGATGGGATAAACGTGTGCATTAAAGGCCTGCCAGCTGCTAAGGTCGTGTGACATTGTGCGTAGAAACCGGACACACGTCATTTAAAACCCCACATTAGCTCGCATCTCATGGATTTTTAAGAACACGCTCATCTGCTGCAGCGTGTTTCACCTAAATGGGGGCAGCTCAAAGGTCCTTATTTCGGGTTTTTATTTACTACAACGCGGTTCTGGAAGCCGGTTGGGGAAAGTCAGCATTTTGACTGAGATGTCCTCCGCCATGCCCTAGCAGTGATGGAGGGAGGGAGGCAGGATGAGGAAGGATGACGCGCTTCTGAAGAGCGTAGCTGATTGGACGGAGCTGTCCAGGCGCTATGGGTGCTGAAATCCTGCGGCCTACCGGCAAACTGGATAGCGGCATGCACCGGCTTTAGCCGACACCACCCCCACCCTGGTTAACGCAAAACGACTTGTAGGGGGGCTGTGGAGCTTAGCAGAGACCAGTTGTTGACCTCTAATATGCCTGATGAGAATTTTTTTTTTCATTTTCAAAAAGGTATGACACTATCGAGCTTGTTTTACGGTAAGTTTAAAGACTGGAGACACGATCGCACATTAGGCTTTGCATTGAATCTCGAAGGGAGCTGCAGATAAGTCAGTTTGGTTTAAATTGCCACAATAGTGCCGCCTTGATGATAGTTCATCCAATACAGTATAGGTTTACACTCCGTTGTTGCTGAGGAACATGCATACAGTAACAGCTGGCATCTTGGCCCTTGCATTAATATTAAAATGGGCTCTCATTGGCTGCATTGCTCATTAAAAACGCCCTATATGCAACCCTTTAGTGGCGAAGGCCTTTTTTTTTGTTTGTTTGAAGCTGAATTGTTTAACTGAAAACTATTCAGTTAAGCGAAGATGAGAAAGACCTCTGAGAAGAATTGATGACATCTTTTACCTGTCATTACATTCAAACGCCCTGCTTCTCCTTAGCATTAATAATTCATTGTGATCTCCAGCTATTGTACCCCTTCCACAACCTGTAAACCTATTCTTCTTTCCTTCCTCAATATTTAATTTAAATTGAGGGTGTGTGTGTGTGTGTGTGTGTGTGTGTGACTTAATCATACCTTTTGCCTGGAACCAATCAATGATGATCAAATATTTGCACATTTAACACAATAGCAATAATATTGCTTGCCAAAGGCAAGCTGACCCAGAGCCATACAACACGTTCTCTTTTTGTCAGATAGTGCTATAGCAGTTTTAATGGAGTTTAAACCGAAGGAAAGAAGGTGTTGGATTGTAGAGACCGTGAATTCTATACACACATATATAAAAGAGGCACTGCATGACTGCACAATATTTGAAAGCACTTTTTCTTGCTGCATAATAAATGTCAGTGACTCTGCACTGTGTGAGAACTAGTGATGCAAATGCAACTGAAGAGGTCATGTTTAGTCTCGGTATGTCCTGAAAATAATTTGAAAGGAAGATGCACTGTGCAAATAAACCCTCTCTCAGTTAGAATAGTTTGATTTTGGCTTGTGAAGGTGCACTCAGAGCCATATGGCAGCTCTCCGTCTGAGAGTCTTATTGCTGTTTCAGCATTATGTGCTTACTATTTCTCATTTAGTGGGATGCTGGGTAATTTCTCTGCCTAAAGTGCTGAAGCATGTCTGCTGGGCTCTCACACTGCAGAGTGTAGGAACGGCTTGGGTTGAGTTTACAACCGCTGTCGTGGGAGAAAACTTCTTCTTTATGAGGGTTTGTCTGTACAAAATAGTGGAAACCAATAATTGTTTCCTCATTTTGACAAAATGAGCAGAAAGAGGAAGATGATTGTAGACAGAAGTGGTAATATGCCATTTCGCTTGCCAGTTGTTTTATTTCCCTTTTGCTTATGTGCATGTGTGCAGTGGTGAAAATTGCAAAAATTGATTTACATGCATAAAAAAAGGTGGTGACCCTAAAAAGAGTCCAGTTCCTGTAGTTGAAACCCCCCATACTGAGATTTAAAAGCCATCATTCCTTCCACTTTGATAGTCAAATCAGCGTGAGCACCTCAGCTATTGTAGCCCTCTGCAATTTGTTTTAAATGTGAAACGCCATTGATGCGAGCGCAGCTGTATTTGCATGTATGTGCCTGCACATGGTTTTGTCTTCTCTGCTATATGCTACAGCCTGTTGTATCGAAGGAGAGGATGAGCATGGGCGCAGAGCGTCAGAGACAGAGAGAGTGGAAGGAGAAAGGGAGGGGTGGGCGGGTGGGTGTGGTGAGTGTGCAGCGTCTGTCGAGCTCAGGGTGGTGTGATACGGAAGCCAGCAAGGCCCAAACTAGCCCAAACGCATCTCACTGCCCTTCTCTTGCTTGCCTCAGCTTAATCTGACTGGTGCCAGTGGGAAGGTAATCACTAGTTTGCACAGGGCAATGTGATATCCGCTTGATGCCCCTTGACACACCACACACACACCCACACGTACACGCACACACACCTACACAGACACACATCACGCCTCACCGGCTACCGGACGCCTTTGTAAGTGCCGCTGCCTAAACCACAGCTGCTTGTTTCTGCACTGCAGTTGCAGTTTAGATTTCTGGCTTGCTTTGCTTTTTACTATCTGAGCTCTAAAGATCTTTGTTAATTTGCTTTTTTTTTTCTTTAATCTATTATATATTAGCAGTCCCTCCTGCTTAGTTTGTCCCATGTCCCTTTCTCATGCTTGTATCTTTAGTTGTTTTTATTTAATGAATAACAGCAGTTATCTGTTATGCTGCTTCTTAGTTCTGGAGGGGATGTGGTTGTCTCGTGCGCCCGCATGTCAGCGTCTGTATGATTATCCCTTAGCGACAGTGACAGGAAAATGGTGGTTCAAACCCTTTAAGGTGGTCTAAGTAGAAGGATGGCAGCAATAGATAATGACTGTTTAAAAAAATGCCTGCTTTGTGAGTATGATTTCAAATGCTGCTTGACACCACACGGATCCAAGTACAGCTGCAAAACAGAGGAAATGTTTCAAGACTAAAGCTGAGCAGGTCGTCTTTAGATGAATAATGTAGGCATAGGCTGTAGTGAGGTTACTGCTGGTCATTTGCCTCTGTGCTAATAGGCTGTAATCTCCCCACGCTGGACTCTAATCATTGGTGACGGCCCTCGGATGGGCCGATGGGGCGGGACTTAAGGGCGACAGGTTGGGTTTCCTTTACTTTAAGCCTTAGAGGACACAGGAAGTGTGTTTGGCCCATTCACAAGCCATCTCCGTTGCATAGCTTGCAGTTTACTCACACTGCAGCAAAATCCTTGCTAAGTGGATTCTTCGTCAGAGAAGAAGAAACATCTTGGTGGCATGAAATGAGGAACTGGTGCTTTAAAACAAGCACCTGTGCAGAGTTTTCTCATTTTATATACATACAGCTTTTGCATATATAAGTCCTTTTTTTAAAATATTATTTTAGAGTAGTATACATTTTGCTTTTGTAACAAGTCTTCATGGAAGCAACTTTTCATGCTACTCACACGTGTAACCTTAATGTATAAGAAGTCAGTCAAGGGCTCGTTGCTCGATTAAATATTAGAGCACGCTGTGCTACACTGAATATTTATCCTTATGGATTGTAATTCATGCAGGTATTGTGATATTAATTAAATTAATTGAACTTAAAAGTCTAAATGAACCTTATAGACAGCTGGAAATGTTTGTCTTGTTTAAACGTGGTTCTGTACCAGGCTTTTTTTCCCTACTGAGGCCCCTTCCTATATCCGCTCGCATGTTTGAAAGAATTAAATGTTTGTTTTCTTTTACCCAGCTGTTCATGCACACTGTGCACTGGATGTTTTGTAATTGATATAATAAAGCCTGTACTGGGTTCCCTCTGAACTGTCGTTAACTGTGCACATCTGTTAAGCTTTCCAGCCGAGTGTATAGTACAGTGAGTCCGCTCACCCCAAGCTACTCACTGTTGCTCCTTGAAATGTTCATTTATCAATATTACCTGAAATTTAGCTCAGCTGAAATTTATCATTTTTTTAAATCTGATGAATTGGGCTACTAGCTGTGTTAATGGAGCTATAGTATATCTTAGATTGGATTTCAGTGTTAGTCGATGCTGATCCCGTCCTTCTGTTGCATTTCAAAACACAATATTAAGCCGACAGATGGTGTGACTGAATATACCAAAAATATTCCTGGGACATGTGAACAATGTAATAATCTAAACTTAAAAATATTAACTGAAAGATTAAATTGCAACAAGCCATGTCTGACATACATATTTAGCTACAGTGAGTAAATAGATAAATTTTATTTGTATCGCACTTTTCACAGATGGGGGTCACAAAGTGTTTCACATGATAACACATAAAAATACAAGTTAAAAACAAGTAAAATACAAGTAAAAAGATAGATGAATGAATAAAATGCTGCTTTAGCTGTAAAAAGTGTCCACAGAGTCCAAAGAGTGCAGGGACAGAGAGAGTTTGTTCTGTCTCCTCGGGTTCTATGACAGGTCCGAGGAACCATTAACAGATTCTGGCTTGAAGACCTCAGGCTGGGGGCCGAAGTATACTGTAGGGCTGGATCAGACCAGTGATGTAGTTGGGTATCTGTCCATGAAGGGTTCTTAAAGTAAGGACCAGGATTGAGTCCAGGGACCAGGATTCAGAACCTCTGTTCTGAATGTGCAAACCATTTTTTTTCTATAGGCAGACTTTTCTTTTATATCAATATCATATATATTGTCAACCTCAACATTATTCATACCCTCCAATTTAAAGCAGGGAAAGAAATCAGCTGTTAATGAAATAAGTTGAAATTGACTAAAGTAATCATGAAAAAAAAAAAAAAGAAAATCATGACATTGATTTTGAAAAAAAAGAGTTCATTTTATTTCTCATTAATAAGAATAGAGATGTAGAAAATTTTGCAAATTTATTAAAAATGAAAACTGAAATATCACATGGTCATAAGTATTCAGACCCTTTACAGTGACACTAATATTTAACTCGGGCTGTCCATTTCTTCTGATCCTCCTCGAGATGGTTCTACTCCTTCATTGGAGTCCAGCTGTGTTTAATTAAACTGATTGGTGTGTGCCTTTCCATATCAAGTCCGGTCTATATAAGATCTTACAGCTCACAGTGCATGTCCAACCAAATGAGAATTACGAGGTTGAAGGAACTGTCAAAAGCGCTACGAGAAAGAATTGTGGCAAGGCACAGGTCTGGACAAGGTTACAAAAGAATTTCTGCAGCACTAAAGGTTCCTAAGAGCACCGTTGCCTCCATAACCCTTACATGGAAGAAGTTTGGGACGACAAGAACTCTTCCTAGACCTGGCCGTCCAGCCAAACTGAGCAATTGTGGGAGAGGAGCGTTGGTGAGAGAGGTAAAGAAGAGCCCAAAGATCACTGTGGCTGAGCTCCAGAGATGCAGTAGGGAGATGGAGAAAGTTCCACAAAGCCAACTATCACTGCAGCCCTCCACCAGTCGGGGCTTTATGGCAGAGTGGCCCAACAGAAACCTCTCCTCAGTGCAAGACATATGAAAGCCTGCATAGTTTGCCAAAAAACACACTAAGGACTCCCAGACTATGAAAAATAAGATTCTCTGGTCTGATGAGACCAAGATTGAACTTTTTGGAGTTAATTCTGAGCGGTATGTGTGGAGAAAAACCAGGCACTGCTCATCACCTGCCCAATATGATCCCAACAGTGAAACACGGTGGTGGTAGCATCATGCTATGGGGATGTTTTTCAACTTCAGGGACAGGATGACAGGTTGCAATTGAAGGAAAGATGAATGTGGCCAAGTACAGAGATATTCTGGAAGAAAACCTCTTCCAGAGTGCTCAGGACCTCAGACTGGGCCAAAGGTTCATCTTCCAACAAGACAATGATCCTAAGCTCACAGCTAAAATAACAAAGGAGCGGCTTCAGAACAACTCTGTGACCATTCTTGACTGGCCCAACCTGACAGAACTGGAGAGGATCTGCAAGGAAGAATGGCAGAAGATCCCAAATCCAGGTGTGAAACACTTGTTGCATCATTCCCAGGAAGACTCGTGGCTGTAATAGCTCAAAAGGTGCTTCTACGCAGTACTGAGCAAAGGGTCTGAATACTTATAACCATGTGATATTTCAGTTTTTCTTTTTTAATAACTTTGCAAAAACTTCTACATTTGTTTTTTTTTCTGTCAAGATGGGGTGCTGAGTATACAATAATGAGAAATAAAATGAACGTTTTTGACAAATGGCTGCAATGAAACAAAGAGTTAAAAGTTTAAAGGGGTCTGAATACTTTCCATACCCACTGTATAATGATGGGTTACAATATATTGTCCTGGAAGCTTCCAGAGTCGTTTGTATAAAGGAAGATTCACCTTACTCTCCCCTTTTCCCACCACCAGACACGTAGACATGCACCTTTAAGAATAATCTCCAAATCTTAATTAGTAACTCTTTCCAGAACAATAAGCCACACTTTTACTTTCAGAAAATTAGCCACCGTCTGCTTACATACCACTGGCCAGGGGTGTGATATCAGGATCCACACAGGGTGTAAGTGGGTCAGTTATGTGCTTGCAGTCTATACCAGCAAAAAATCAGCATGTTCTGTTAGACTTGATAATTCTGTTTCAGTGCTGATGTTGTGTATTGTTATGTAAGATAAGGTTGATTTGGATTTTCAAAGGTGGTGCAATATGCAACTTCCTGTGAAACATAACTTTTACATTCCCCAAAATCAAAATTTACATTAAAATATCTCATATTTAATTTTAATTTTGGGAGTTTGATTACATTCTATGTTTGTCCAGATCTGTGCACCAGTTTGCTGACTAGTATTAAACTGTGCACTAAATAAGCTGTTAACAATGTCCTGAGTGCCACCTCTTCCACTCAGTCAGTCATTCACTCATCGCTGTCTATCACACTTTTATGTCTGGCTGATTATGTTTGTCAAAGATGTGTATATTCAGCCCCGTTTCATTTCCAGTGAATGGCATAGTACACCGCACCCTTATGTGCTTCACTGACAAGCCAATAGAAGCTACTTTCCAGTCTCATGACCCAAACAAGCAAAAGGCACATTCTGTGCAGAAAAGGATGCAAGCCAAAGTGAAAGGAGCTCCACTCAACCAAACTGCAGCCATCATGTGCCAGTGTTGCATTCAGAGACTGGGCAAAATTTTACAATTTCACAGCTTCTCTTTATATACAGTCGTCCTCAGAATTATTCATACCCTCCAATTAAAGAAAATGTTAAATTCAAAATAGTAATTCAAATAACAAGAAACTAATAATAGATTAAAAAATGTACAAAATTATAATTTAGTGAAATAAAATATTGCTTTTGAAATGTGGTGGGAAATGATAATTATTTAAAAAACAAACAAACAAATGAACAAAACTGTCCCAGACACATTAAAGCACCTTTCCCCTAAACAGTGGACAAAAATACCTATCATCAGGTGTTGACGACTTTTTGAACATTAGAGAAAACACGATTGCAGCGATTGCCTCAAAGTATTGCTCAACACAATTTTTAGCTTTGTACCTACAACATGCATGTTGTTTTATTTTTGTTTGTTTTTTCAATATTTCTTTCAGACCACAATTTAAAATCAATGTAATAGAATTTATAGAATTTTTATTTATTTTTACTTTTGCCGATTTTCAGCTGATTTTTTTTTTTTTTAATTGGATGGTATGAATAATTTTGACGACTGTACATCTTTTAGTAAAATACCAGCTTCCAAATCCATATGCAACTAGACCAGTAAACCAAGGTTACTTATGAGTTGATGGTGTGATTTATTCATCATTTGCCAAAAAATAATAAACTGTCTCCATGTTCTCATACCAAGGTCTTGTTGTTGCTGAAGGAACACTGCTGGGTTGCTCTTTCTTTGTCACTCCAGCTGAAGCAACAGTCTTTGAAGGCTACAGCAGGAATGAACTTAAAGACTTGTGTGGACGTGCCTGTTTGGATGTGTGTGTGTGTGTGTGTGACTCTGGTGTGCTGTCGGGGTTATTATTGGACAAAGACTGGACACCATGCAGAGCTCTCGAATGGGTGGAGAGACTACTCTGTTTATGCAAAGTAATCATGCAAATTTATCATCTTAACTAGTAAAATGCATGCTGAGAGCACTAAGAAGGACTTTAGCACATGCCTGTGTGTGATTAGATGTGTCCTTTCTGGTTGAACACCTTCCTGATGCACTAATTTTTTTTTTTTTTCAAGGATGCCAGCTGTCAACCAGAATAGAGGAAAGCATATCTTAGAGGGGCCTTGTGAGGTCCATGAGTCAGTCCTTGAAATAGTATAAAGCTGCACCACATATTGGAGGGCCACATCTGAAGGAATTTGAATTTTTAGTGTGTCATCACTTTTTGCTTTCTTCTCAATCAGGAGAAAACACACAAGAGCAGCCAGAAGAGAGGCAGAAATAGTGTTGGACAAGCAGATATTTTTGTCCCTCCTGGAGGCCAATTAGGGGTCTTGATAGACTGCAGGTTCTCTGCTGCCGTCAGGCTATTTTGGGGGCAGAAGGATGTGGTTCACTGGCGTAGCTCTGAATGAGAGCTTGTGTCATCTCATGCAGGTGCAGAAAGTGAGCATTGAGCAATGATCAGCTGATGTGGAATATTTGCAGATGTGGTCTCGTATCGACGCACAAAAGCTAACAGGCTAAAAGCTGCATTTAGCACTGCTCTGAAGAGATGAAGAATGAAATGTTTTAGTTGCAAATAGATTTATTTTGTGTAGGATGCCTGTGTAGGAGCTTCACATCAAGCTCTTCACAATCACCCATTGATTGGAGTCAGGTGTGTGGCAGCCAGGAAACTCCTAATACCTGCAGGATGCTGGCCCTCAAGGACTGGAGTTGCTCATCCCTGATATACACAGAAGGTGATATAAAACCATAAAGGGCACTCATAAACTGCCTGGAATCCCTGTCCTCTCATTTCTTTCCTTTTTATCTTAGTTTGAATATTTGCACAATCCCAGCTTAATGGATACTTGCACACCTGAAAGCAGTGGTGGGGACCCCTGGTCCCTGAGGACTGCAGCCCTGCAGGTTTTCTATGTGTCCCCACTCAAGCACACCTGATTCAAATCAAATGGATCCAGCAGCCTATCAGGTTCTGTGCAGGGCCTCCTTCATTTGAATCAGGTGTGTAGGAGCAGGAACGAGGGCCAAGGTTCCACCACTGCCTTAAAGAATGAGCAGCTGCTTGGCACGCTTCCATTTTTGACCTTAGCCAACCAATGAGAGCATATTTGGCCTATCAGAAAGAGAAAGTTTTAAAGGAACAGTAACCAAAGTGGGTTGTTTAGACCAGGGGTTCCCAAACTTTTCCATGTGAGGGTCCCCCCCCCACAACATTCGCCTCTAGCCAGGGACCCCCAAACCTACAGACAATGCTACAAATAAGAAACATCAACTTTTCAACTGTATTTTCTTACTTTTATTCACTACGCATTATGATGCAGCATACTTGATGTATGTTGCAACATTTTTTCGGTTCTTAGTTTGCCACGAGTTCTTAGCTTTTTTTTTGCTGCAGGGTCCTCCACAGCAGGGCTGTTGGTCTGCTCCTTTGGTCTATCTTTTGTCAAAAACCTCTCCATTTTACGCTAGTTAGCTTGAGTGGCCGTTTGATAACCACCAGGCAGGAGTTGTGACGTCGTCACACTGAACTTGAAGTTGAACTGTTTTTTTTTTGTTGTTTTTTTTACTTTCTTGTCCTGTCCAGGATCATAGCAGCAGAATGATGATGTCTTGCTGCTTTGTTATGTTGAACAGATTTGCTTTGCCAAGAGGAGCTTTATGAATGTAAGGCTCCCCTTTATAATCAGAATTTAATCATTTTATTTTATGGAAGGCTTATTTATGACTGAGTTTTGAATGATAACATTTTAAAAATTCATAACAGTGCTGAACCTGATAAGATAAGGATAAGAAGTAGTTTAAATGGAAGAAGAAAAGACAAAGATACACCAAAAATGCTGTAACTGGAAATAGATTTACCCTATCAAAGCAGACACTAAATCCGGAACTGAAATAGGCCTACTGCTTTTTTTCCCTCTGTTTTTTTCTTAGATTCTCCCCAGATTTCTGAGGACCCCCAATTGCCCCCTGGAGGCCCCCACTTTGAAAACCACTGGTTTAGACTGAAGGTGTTAATGAGAGCTCAAGACATGTATATTACTGCAACTTTTAGAGCATACTTTCTTCAACACACTTGAATCAAATGGCTGAATTACCTCATGCATGTCATTCAGCTCTGCAGAGGCCTGCTAACGAGCCATTTATTTGATTCAGGTGTGTTGGAGAAGGAACGCTCTTAAAGATGCAGGATAGTAGCTCTTGAAGGATGGTTGTGTGCAACCCTGTACATAACCCTATTTTATATAACTCCCTTTGACCCCCCCCCCCCCCCCCCATAATAAAGAGAGTCTAGAAGATGGTTAAAAAAAAAAAAAAAAAAAACTAAAGATTTTTTCCCCCTATTATTTTGTAAACTCTTAATTGATGTCTTTTAAAAAAGTGTTTTGTTACCAATGTTGCTGTAATTGATTATTTTCTCTTGATTTTCTCTTTTTTTTTTCTCCAACATCCATCTTTGCTAGCCTATGTTTAAGCTAAAGGTAATAAAAATGAAAAATTATTATCAAATGTCTAATCCACAATGACCCAGTAGGATTTACTTTCAGCCATTCCTTTGAGCAATAAAATAATTTAGAATACCACAAATAGTCACAAGGCAAATAAGTCTTGAAAGAACAACATTGAATTATTATTTTTAGTGCAGATGGATCTGACCTCTGCTCTTTCCCCCTATTCACTGCTTCTAGATTGAGATGGAGTGTGTGTGTATGTGCACTAGAGCACAAAGATGCTTTTGTAACCAGCTGCACTCCTCTTTATTCCAGCTTTCTGCACAGTGGTGTCAGTGGGTTATGGAGTCTGTCTATATTTAGAACTGGTCCAATGCTGTCTCCCCTTCTCTTCCTCTCTTTTTAAACACCAACTAATCCACTGTGGCTCAGCCACCACTGCAGCCAAAACACGTTACCCAGTGGACACACAACATAAAGATACTTTCTAGGCATTCAGAAAAAAACATTTTTAATCCACATACTTTCACAGAATAGTATACATATTTGAAAAAAAGTTTTGATCAATCATCTAAGCCAACAAAGCAAGTAAAACACATTATCGGTCAGTTGCACCATGCAGTACTTCATAGTCATCTTAAAGCACACAACCACAAGTGATCTTTGAAAATAGGTTATATTCTTAAAAGGTAAACCTTTTTCTTGTAATGTCAAAGAATAGAATGGAACAACCATGTTGTGTGTCAGGGCGTTCACTGCTTTGTAGCAATGCCTGCATCAGAAAATTTCAGATATATCAGTTTACTATAAAATCAAACAATAGTATAGGACAATGAGCTATAAATGCTACTACAGAAAATGCAGCATAAAAAAAGTAAACAAAGATGAATATCAATAACAACTTGGTTTCCAGTGATGGTTGCATAACAGTCACAGGGCATTTTATCATGGTAAAATTGAAAATGTCAGTTAAGCTTTTTGCAATGGAATGTATTTGACTGCTTAACCATGTAGACCAGCAGTACTGCCACCTAAGGATAACAACCTTGCAGCAGTTCACACAGTGTCAAAACGGACATGAAGGGCTCTTGACAAATGGCAGCATTTAATAAGTAAAAATTACTGTGGGTTGGTTTGGTTATTGGAATTAAGTGCAATTTAATCTCAGTTTGAATTGATTAACTACATTAAGACATTACTCAGAGTTTTACTTATGACAGTCATATTCCCATTTTTTTATTTATCCTTTTTCTATCTGTTGAAATATAAAGTAGACTTAATCATTCTAAGCAAACTCTTTGGTAATATTTTGTTAGTTTTTTTTTTTTTTTTCAAAATAGTTTTGAGTAGTTGGAGTAACTGCTATTTTACTGCATCAAACAATGAAGACATTTTTAAATGTGTGTTTTATTTTTGTTTGGTACATGGACAGATTAAAGAAACAACATAAAATGTAGAAGTAGTATTTAAATGATTTGGTGGTGAATTTTAATTCCAGTGGTCATAGCCAGAGTAGCTTTTTTAACTTTCTTTGTGCTAAACTAATCTAACTTGGCTTAGCTTTGACTGTCTTTGTGCTAAGCTAAGCTAGGCTAACTTATCTTCCCTATCATCTCTTTCACAGAAGAGAGGTTGTGTTTCCCAAAAAGTCAATCTTTTCCTGTAAGTAAGATGCCAAAGTTATACATTTTTGTAAATAAACTAGATAGCTACATGTCAATTAGCTTTCAAGTTGTCTGTTTTTATAGTTTGCCATTGTTTTATCTTTCTAGTACCAAGCTAAAGCAAACCTTGTTGTAGCTAACAGATTTGAGTGTGGTGAAGCTACTAGCTTAGTTTTTAGAACATAAATAGTTGCAGTGGAATTTAAGTTACATGTAAGAGTAGTAAATGCAGTGCAAGCATGTTGTAGTATTCATTAGGATCTATTCTTTCAGGATAGATTCTTCAATAAAAACTTTTTAGATTTTTTAGATGTTATGCCTTCAAACATTTTTTCATAAACACTGTTATGCCAAATTAAATTTTCTGTTTATTTAGTCAATGACATTAGCTTAACAGACATCAGCTGCACATATTGAGCACTCTCTTTGTATTCAACAGGCAGGAACATTTAACTGAGTTTACTTTAATAATATAACTCAGTAACCAAGTATAGATATCAGGAAACATTGCTTTTTTTTATTAAACCCATCATCAAGTGATTTTATATTACAGACTTAATATTATCCTTCGCTTGAGCTGCTCTAATTTCCCAGTTTCATTACTGGAACTCCAGAGACTCAGAAGAGGATCAAGAGAAAGAGGAACATCTGACTGCCAGTGCAGCTGAAAATGGGGAAGAAGTCATGGAGTACCGTTTTCAGACACATCAGAGAAATACAGTGGTTTTTCTGTCACAAGTGATAGTTTCTGTCGCAACAGAACTGAGAACATTTGAGTGGTGTTTGAGGAAGCAGCATCAGGGAATTCACAGCTGAGCAATGGAGGGGAGCCAATGAGCAATACTCATCATATATTACGGTATGTCAGTGTGGTGTCATGTGTCGGAGCTGCTTTACAAATGACTGTATAGTAGATGATGACTCTTATTACCATCAGCATGTTTGTGTGCACTTTTTTTTTCTTTTTGTAACTAGGAATTGCACAGCAGTGAGGGGGCATGCCCAGTGGATCTCATTTCATATGAGCAGATCACTGTGTTTGGGTAAATCATAATACTGAGATTTTCTGTCTAAGCTGCATTTTAGACCTTTAAGGTGGCGATCAAGGGACAAACTCTGCTGGAAAAGAGTGAAGCCCAGAGTTAAGTTTAATAACTGTAGTTCTTTCCTCATCTGCTAGGGGCTGGCTCCAAAACAGACCAAATCCCCATAGACCCCCATGTAAAAAAGACAAACTTCACAGCAGAAATAAACATGTTTACAGCAGAAATAAACAGCCTGGTTAAAAAAATCATTTTAGGTGTAATCGGTCGAGTTTACCTTCATGTCAACTGTGAGGGGGGTGAATTTTTTTTTATAACTCATCCATTTAGATGTTATTTAATCTTGAAATTACACATAATTAGGTGCGTATCCAGCCTGCCGGCCGGTGACTGACAGTTGGATCCTTGTTTACTCTCGGTAAGGTCTCAGTCTGCAGCAGAGTTATAAAATGGTAGTTTTTAGCAGCTAACAGCAAGTCAAAACATGCCTTACCTTTAGCCCGCCGCTTAGGAGGCTAATCTTCATTAGCTCCTGTAAGTTTTGAGTTAGCTTGGTTAGCATTTAGCTCAGAGTACGTTCACTATCAATCATTTGCCCCAAGGCCACACTTCGCCCATTTTAGTATTTTCTGGGAGTGACGACACACGCGACATGGCGAGATGGCGACGGTGGGGCATGCCCAACTGGCTTCACTTTCGGCTCTTCAAACGTGACTTGATACTACATCCATTTTTTTTACAGTCTTTGGTGCCGATACAGAAGTTTGTAGTTTTATCTGAAATATTTCATAAATCAAACAGGCTCACAGATGTTGTCCTATGCAGAAAGAAGTGCATGTAATGCAAACACAAGATGTTTTCATATAACACATATATTTTAAAGCAGCATTGTTTGGCTATTATAATAAATGTAAAAAAAACCCAAACAAACCCCAAAAACAAGTGGTTTGTTTGGCACAAGTATGGAAAAATATTGAAAATGTTAGGATGGGTTTAACCTTCAGTTAAACAGGCTGAGATCCCAAACTAAATATCAATAGCTACTTATTTGTCATATCAACAATTCAACTTGAGCGTTTGTGTTCTGACCCCACTTCCATTTTTCCAATAAAACTGTGTCAGGGTCGTTTACAATGAATAACAGGGTAATGGCATGGCAGAAAAACAGACTTAAATGATAACTGAGGGTTTTACAGCCTCAGAGGAATTAGATTCTCACATTTAAAAGTGTTGGTTTAAATTCTCAGTCATCCAAGTTATGGTAATCCTAAGAGTTTGAATAAAGTTAACTGGACTCTGTTTTCATGTTTCCTGAAGGCATTTCACCTCTCTTCTAAAAGTTTAGGACTGAAGAAGTCTTTCTGATGAGAGGTGAAATGTTTTCAGCAACCAAAACAAGAGAAGTCCAGCTGCCTTTATTGAAGCTAGAAGAATTTATACTTTGATCAAAGGTTCAGGAATAATGTAAGTTTATATAGGACATGCGACATAAAAGGTATCCTCAGCACCATCTAGAGACTTTCTTAGTCTTGAGACATAAACAGGCTATGAGAATATTTAATTTTGGTACCTCATGCAAACTCTCTAAGGGAAGGGCCTTGAACCTGAACTCAGTCTTTAAAAAGTCTGAACTGTAGGGAGCTTATTTTAATCACCATCGGCTTCATACAACCCACTGAAACACTGCCCTTATTTGGTGTGGATCTTCAGAAAAGACCACGCTTGTTTTTTTGTCTTCTTCCTGAAACTGATCCCGAACTTACATTTATTAAAAGTCTGTTTCGTTGCTGCTCTTCTAGGGGGTATTCTTGTTGTTCGATTTCCTCTCAAGTGAAGAAGCGGTAAGAAAGAAAATACTGTTTATTTAGAGAAGCAAGTGACCAAAAAGTCAATAGGTCAGCGTTCCCATGACCTTAGATGTTTATAATCAGCCTCATTATCGCTAAGTCTTTGTGACTGTATGTGTGTGCGGTGTGTGTGTGTGTGTGTGTGTGTGTGTATGCGGCAGAAAGAGGAAGTGATTGTGATTGGCTGTGAGCTGCAGCAGTGCCTCGGCTCTATTCGTCTGGTCAGGTGGTGCTGTCTGTGACTCATTTCCTGAGGGAGGGAAGGAAACCTCTAATAAACAGTGCAGTCCATCGTCCTTTAGTTAAATCATGCATCTTGCAGTGTGTGTGTGTGTGTTGGGGGGGGGGGGGTAAAGTTGAGCCTTGATGAGCACCATGCGTGACGTGTGTGTGTGTGTGTGTTTTATCTTCTTTGTAGTCCCACCAGTTCTTGCTGCTGCACTGTAGATAGTTTATTCTGGCATACTTACACAGTAAAAGCAGGAATGTGGGGGCAGACCCATCAATTACCCCCCTTTTTTTTCTTTTTTTCTTTTTTTTTTTAAGACAAATGGGGTGGAGTAGTTATGAGGTCAAATGTGGTCATAAAACACTTTTCAGATCTGAATTTGACATGCAAGAATTCAAAACTTGGAGGGAGGACTGTATGTGTTTTAGTTTTATGGATGTGCAAGCTGAATGTTTGCATCTAAGTTTTAGGCCGCTTCTTCACACAAGTAGAAGAGTGTTAAGAGGCCCCCTTTACCACTTCCTGGCTAAAAGCTACTTTTAAATCACCACAAATGTCACTAATGTGTTATTTGTGTTTCCTCAGCTCTTCTAATGTGTCATGAAACCATTCTTTAATTGGAGTATTTAAAAGTCACATATTTTACTTGTGGTTGCATCAATTACTGTAGCCAGTCATAGTGTTACAGTGGTCGTACATTTAGTAGTCCAGTTATTTTATATTACTGTAATGTGAGTCTTTTAAATAGCGAGTCTTTTGTGTGGTGGAGGACTTGCTCTGTGAGTAAATAATTGCTAACACCATGGCATCGTGGACAGCTTGTTTTCACATAATTAATTTTATGCTTATGGCTGCAGTCCACTTCCATGGTCCAGACAGTGGTTTTGTCTGTTTCAATCTCTTTTTTTTTTTCTTCATTTTTCAAACATGAACATCTTCTGTCAAAATTGCAAATGTGGTTTTCCTGCTGCACTGCTAAAATATGCAGACCAGCAAAAATGGAAAGTGCAGCACTGTTGCTTTGCAATCAATGTGAATTGGTTTAATTTTTATCTGTTTCTGTTCATATTCCCCTTATCATCTATAAGGAGTCACTTAATGCCTTGGAAGAGATGTTTAAACATGACAGGACAGAATTAAGTTTTACAACTTATTGATTTGACATTTGTTCTTTATTCCTTGTCAAATTTAGAGATCAGAGTGAAGTTAGTTAGATGCCTATTCACATACACTACTCACAAAAAGTTAGCGATATTTGGCCTGTTATATGATGTCAGAATGAACATAAAACACACTACAACCTTCCCAGGTGAACTTAATTAGACTTTATCTAAACTTTTGAATACACATATTCATGTTTAACATTTGAATATATATTGCACATCATGCTGTTCTCCAAAAAACATACAAAAGTAGTAGGGATGCACGATATTGGAATTTTGGCCCATATCTGATATGCCGATATTTTAAAACTCATGTAGCCGATAACCGATATCGATACCGATATTAAAGCTGAAAAAAATAAGCAGTCATTTCAGATAGCAGTTTTTTTTTTTATCTATTCCCGACCATTTAAAAAATAGGGGTGGGAAAAAATATTGATACACTGAAATATCTAGATATTTTCATATGCTGTTATCAAATCTATATTTAAAAATATGGTATTGATCTATTTTACTGACAAAATCTCGTGAGATTTTATCATTCTGTTACAAAATCTCACGGTATTTGATGAATTCTCACAAGATTTTGTAACAGAACGATGAAAAATCGCGAGATTTCGTTAGCAAAATAGATTGATGCCGCATTTTTAAATGTCTATGATATCAGCATATGAAAATATTGAAAATTTTTTGTGAATTCTCACGGGAACTCGTTACGGAACGATGAAATATCATAAGATTTCATTAGTAAAATAGACAGATACTGTGTTTTTAAATGTCAATATATCAGCATATGAAATTTTGTGATATTTCAGTGTATCAATATTTTTTCCCACCAACTTCTTTAGAAGTTTTGAAGTCTGTAAAAATAAGTTTTTGAAGAAGAATTTTATTTTATTTTTTAGACTTTAGAAACAGCGGGCTCATCGGTTAAATATCGGCTGAATATCGGTGGGGTGGCAGATGTCCGATATTCAGTTTTAAGGCTGATATAGGCCGATACCGATAGAGGGCCGATCATATCGTGCATCCCAAAAAAGTAGTGTCTAAACCGTTACTTGACCTCTAAATGTATTGGTTCAATGACATCTTGTTTCTAAACAGCCCTCTTCATCATGCCGTTCACATCTAGACATCATCAGACCAAGACGACACTGAACACATGACAAGTTATTGAGACATTGTCATTTTTATGTTGTGGCCTTGTTGTTAGCTTTTCTTTCTAAATACTGTTTGAGATGGAGGAATTACCACATCATGATTTCAGCTAAATGTCCAACATTGATAATATAATATCAATGAGGTATGAACTTTTTACATTTTCCTTAAATTGTGACCAAAAGTTGAATATCCCTTTTTGTGAGAAGTGTATGTAATCAATCTAGGAGATGAAATGATCTCGATTACTGTGCCAGTTTCACATTACGTGTTTTTTTTCTGAAATCATGAATGAATGATTGTCCTCTGTCCTCTGCAGAGCTGAGTTCCACCCTGATGGAGAAGATGCAGGCCCAGGAGATGATGAGTGGCCTGAGGATACCAGAGATGGATGAGCTTGGCCAGTTCTTCCGCTCTTTGCCGACGTCTACTCTGGTCGGCATTGGCGCCTTGACGGCCGTGCTAGCTTACTGGTTTGCAACCAGACCTCGTCCCATCAAGCCTCCCTGCAGCCTGTTGCACCAGTCTGAGGAAGTGCCGGTGAGGCTGCAGCATTTGCTTTTTACACTAACACACACTCATTTTGCAGATATTTGCAGTCTTATTTTCATACCCCCCCTACAGGAAAGTGGGTTCAATTAGGGCTCCCTTAATGACTCATAGCAAGAAGCATTAGGAGTGGGAGGGTTGTTTTGAAGAGATGTGATTTTCTTGTGCACCTCTACAACACATTTTACCCTTTTAACTCATAAACAAGGCCTCACAAACATGCTCACACTTTATCACAATATGAGAAATTGACCAGCTTAAAATCTAAAAAGATCATTATACGATCTAGAAAGAACCAAAAAGGCAATAAAAAACCTGTCTTGCTTATTTCTTGAATGCATTCTACATTCCCTCTGTTTCAGGGTTTCTCATTTTTGACAAATTTATAGTAATTCCTTTCTCTGCATGTCGAAAAAAAAAATAATGTAGTGGTTGTGAGTTGTAGTTGAAATGTCAGTCCTAGTTTACCTAAACCACCGACCCAACCAAACCAAAAAGACCTCTTTTTCTTGCCCATGCATGCCACAGACCTCTCAGAGACATGTATAGTCATTTTGAAACTTTCATGAAGTGGGAAATTAACCTGAGAACTTCTTTAAAGTATATTTAAGCAGTCTGAGATTGTGGTGTGAGTGCAGGTGTAACTGCACACCCAGGGTGTGCATTAGCATTGTAAGCACGGAGAACAAAGTTTACCTCTCACATTTTATTGCCATTTTAGACTGACGTTGAATATGAATCACTATTTGGAGCCTTTTGAAAAGCATGTTTATTTTTACTCCCTCCCAAGCTTGGCTCTCTATTCAATAATGTTTCATGATGGAAAAATTAAATTATATCCAAATCCTCTTGAGGTTTAGAGAACAAGATGTTAATGTTATGTTTCTTTGCCTCGCTCTCTTTGCTGCAGAATGAAGATGGAGGCCGGCGATCCATGATGGGTGACCCCTCCAAACTGCTGAGTCATTACCATGATGATGCGAGGACCATGTATGAGGTCTTCCAGAGAGGCCTTCACATATCTGGTTGGTTGGATGTGAGAGGAGTGGGAATAACTCTAAACTGTACATTATAAAGAGCTGAATCTTGCAGGATTTTTATGTTACTGTAGCTTCTAGCTCTCCCCAGGAAGCACTTTCGTGCACTCTTTTTATAAGACCATTTTCTGGTACCATTGTTTTAACCCATCAAGTCAGTTTACATTGTGTTACCAATATGGATAAAAAATATCTTGGTCATTGTATTAAGATTTTTTAACAATGGCCAAACGTGTAGTGCAGAAATTTAAATGTAGGGCATAGCATGCTCAGAGCAAGTGAGACTGAAAACAGCGTACATTAGTACTGAACCCCACCCACCCAGTAGGAATAATCTAACCAGTACATACCGCGCCGTGAAAGGACACCCACATATTCAGTGATTCTTTCATTTGTCCTGGAGCCAGGGTTGCACACATGCAAACAGAGATAGCACGCAGTCTGATGGTCTTGTAAACTCACCGTGAAACCTCCAATTATCTGTCTGCTGCTAGAGATACTGTAGAATAACTTCTCTGGTTGCCAAGGTGATGGTCATCTTTATTGGTCTGAGTTACTGACTCACAATGCAGAGATATTTTTACTTAACTCTCAAGCTGCAGCAGCTCCTGTGTGTGTTTGATTTTATATGCCTCACGTTTTACATTTAAATTATTTTTGTTTTTTTTTTTCATTTTTTTATTCTTTTTAATAAATAATTTTAGTGTCAGAATTGGAAAGCTTATGAGATGACAGAGAAAATTGGATGATTAGCCGGTTAAGCATGAAGCCAAACCATAAACAAAGACAAACATTTGCTCCTAAATGAGTGTGTAATGAGTGTTTTATGATGGTGTTCCAGCTTTTTATTTAACTCATGAAGTGACATAGAAATGACAGAAACGGACTTAATCATTTTAGCCAGCATGGTCGAGACTGCTCAGGTTGTCATTGTTTCAGTCCTAATATTTAAGGACAGTTTTTATCCCCTGCAATTTAAACCCTGAGGTGTTTTCAGATCCTCATTATGCTCAGTGATGCTTGATAAAGCTTTTGTTGGAAGAAAAACTGTAAAAGTAAGAGATAATTTTGTTTTCCTGTGTGTTTAACAGGTGATGGGCCTTGCTTAGGCTCACGGCTCCCAAACCAGCCCTATAAGTGGTTGTCCTATAAAGAGGTTTGTGCTATTTTATTTTCATTTTATGTAACTAAAACAGTTGCTGTCTCAAGGGGAGAAAAAATCTAAAATAAAAAAAAATGACGGGCTTTTAGCGGAAGTTAGGTTTCTGTTAATATTTTACTAGATTTTGATTTAAGTAATTTAATTCTATCATTCAGAACATCTGTGATTTGATCATCCCCAGTCCACGTGCTGAAATGCCTGCGACTGAGATGCTGAACTCCATGTTAGGGTGTTGCAGAGACTAAAGCAATTTTGTCCAACCTATAAACAATGCCATAGAAAATCAGAACAGGCAACAAGAAATGTAGAAAAATAAATAAGAGCCTCTGATGACCAAGCAGGGAAAAAATTGGATCTTATAAAAATGCATATTGCCCCAGACATCGCCTCATCATGAACATTTACCTGTGGAATTGAAGCTTTTTGTTGGTTTTTAACAGGAGAGTAGTGGGCGGAAAGTATTTCTTCTGTTTAGTAATTCCTTCTCTGTTATTTTGAGAGCAAGTATAGAAATCTGGGCTGGTTTAAAGGCACATTCAGTGGAAAATCTCTAATAATGAAACTAGTGAACAATGAATTTGACCTGGAAAATAAGACGCAACACCTCCGTGGAAATGTAGAGCATGTGCAACAACCTTTTCTTTCACAATCACAGTAACTTTAAGAAGTTAATGTTATAGATGAATTCTCCATGCATTTTATCAACTATTTAAAAACTGTAAATGTTCTCAAAATGGGTTTTTTATTATTATACTTGCATTATATTACAGAAGCACGGGGGAAATAAATATGAGCTAAACACAAATGCTTGGATGGAGTTTTAGTTTAGCAGATTTCTGATGTAGTTTCTTTACGGTGCTCTTTCTCCTTGGAAATTTAACCCAATATTTTTGCTCTGCTTGATCCACAGGTGACAGCCCGGGCAGAGCATCTGGGCTCAGGTCTTCTTCACCAGGGCTGCCAGCCCAACCCCAACCAGTTCATTGGTGTGTTTGCTCAGAACAGACCTGAGGTAACTTTCCCTCTTTAAATGTTTATTTGTCTCTTGAATGTAGTTTTCTACAAGCTCTGAGCGTCACTGTGTTGCATTGGCTGGTTCTCGTTGAATGATGAAATGTATTGACTGTTGAATGTAAAGTAAGAAAAAGGTGAAAGGATGTGTCCAGAATTTCCGTGGAAGTGTGAAGCTTGCTCTGTATGTGATTTGCAGTGGATCATCTCAGAGTTAGCTTGCTACACCTACTCCATGGTGGTGGTTCCCCTTTATGACACACTAGGCGCAGATGCTATACGGTTCATCATTAACACCGGTAAGAACACACACATTGATTAGAGACGAAACTACTCAGACCTGTGTATAAATGGCAGAAGTACTGTAAATGCAACACAACAGTATGAAGGACAAGGGATCTCTTCTTGAGTTTGAGATGTGAAATCAGACCTCACCTCATACATAAAGCCTATAGCTTTTTGATCAAATGACAATGAGACTTTTGAGTTTTTACTTCCAACACATACAGTATGTGTCTGGATTTTGAAACAGCAGCTTTATTGTGAGTGAGTGGGAATGACTCAAGAAGATGGTTTTAGCAGTGGAGCTTTCCTCACTGGTGACCAACATCTTTATCATAGTGATACTTCCTGAATTAAAGCACAGTTTAAAGCCTGATTTCATCTTATAAACTGTCATAATGCCATTCTGTTCATTCTGAGTCAGTAATGTTATGAATTCATTGTGTCTTAAGCCCTTTATTGAATTAAGCTTACTTGAAAATACAAGTGAAACTGAACTCATACATAAGTTGTTGATGGGAAATGTTGTATGTTAGTAATGGGGGTTATTTATTAAACCTTCAGTGCTTCAAATAAAAAGCTTATTTTGAACTAGTTTTAATAATGCTTTGGGTATTTTAAATAGTCTCTTAACCTTTTATAGATTTTATTTGTTCAAATAACTGAATTCCAACTCCACATTTTTTTGTCTTTCTTTCTTTTTTTTTTTCTTATTTTGCTGATATTCACACAAGGTGTGTGTGCACTTGTGTGCTTGTTTCATTTCAGCTGACATTTCCACAGTCATCTGCGACAAAGTGGAGAAAGCTCAGGTCCTTTTGGAGAATGTGGAACGGAAAGAGACTCCCCGCCTACAGAGAATCATCCTAATGGATGCCTTTGACTCTGCTCTCGTGGATCATGGCAATAGCTGCGGCGTCCATGTCCAGGCTATCCAGGAAGTCGAGGTATGACTATTACTGCAAAGCTGAAGGATCTCGCTGGAGAATTTGAATGGTACAAACAATGCAAAATGTGTCCCTCAAAATTATTCCTGCCCTCCAGTTAAAGAAAAGGCTAAATTCACAATAGTAATTCAAATAACGAGAAACTAAAGAAACTTATAATAGATAAAAATTTACAAAATTATAATTTATTTGATCAAGGTATTGCTTTTGAATTTTGGTTGGAAATATTTAAAAAAAAAAAAAAAAAAAAAAAAAAACTGTCCTAGACACATTAAAACACTTTTCCCAAGAACAGTGGAGCAAAATACCTGTCAACAGATGTAGAAGTATTTTTGATCATTCAAAAAACACTTGATTGCAGTGATTGCCTCAAAATGTTACTCAACAAAATTTTGTTTGCTAGTTTTTTTTGTGTGTGTGTGTGTTTATTTTAAACATTTCTTTCAGGCCGAAATTAAAAATCAATGTCATGATTTTCGTAGAATTTTTATTTATTACTACTTTTGTCAATTTCAACTTATTTCACTGACAGCTGATTTTTTTCCCTTCTTTAATTGGAGGGTATTTAAAATTTTATGGACTGTGTTAAAATGGTGTTTTCATCACAGTGTGCTCTGGTTCTCAATGCTTTTCAGCTGCTTTTACATAAACTAATGATATATTTACAACATTGACTGCTTTTTAACTTTAGTGCCTGCTGTTACAAGCATTGTTTTCTAAACAGATGTCATCAGTTTATAAAGATGAGTTAAAGGCCGTCCTAAACAGAATACCCAGAAAACTAAAGAAAACAGCCCAAAATAACACCCCTGGTAAACAGAAGTCTTTAAACTTGACACTGATTTTGTTCCAGACACTCATTAATTTATCTTGAGTCATGTTCACATGGACAAATGATCGGATGAGAAATGATTCTAATTATAGACTTAAACATGAGTAAACTTGATTTAAAATGTAAAACAATTCTTTCAGCTTTCTTCAAACTCAGCAGATTGACTGACGTGTCCTGTTAGAAACAACAGATTCAGAGCTGATCTTTACAGTTCAGTCTGCTTTGTGACCTGTCCATGAACAGACCGGGAGGCCAGAGATTCATTTTCAATGAATTTATGCATCAAAAATGAAAAAAAAATGTTTCATGATTACAAACAAATCCTGAAATTTTACACGGGCTAAACAGTTTTAATTTAACTGCCAACATGTTTTTACCCCTCATGTTTTGAGCATGATCAGAAAAGATTTATTTCATCCAGAAAATGGAAGTCAGATTTAATGTATACTGTACATAATTACATTTCCATGTTGATAAAATGATCATAGCATTTTCTTCTCTGTCACATGTAAAAGATTTCTGAATTGGATCCGTTTAATCTGACCGAGGTGTTTACATGAGGCCATTTTATTCTGATTGGACTGTAAATTTGATTAAAAGTGGCCCAAGTAAACATAACTTTTAAAATAAATTAGATGTTTACAATGTATCAAATTTTCACTGATAAATCTTTGCTACTTTATTTCACACAACTTTCACACCAGCTTAGAGGATGATGGATGTGGTCATAACTGATATTAGACTAAACCAGACTTCTCTATGTTGACAGACTTTTTTTTTTTTTTTTTACAAAAGTACAAAAGACTTATAAAGACTGAAATCTTCCAGAAATATGACATTATGGTTTAGGAACATCTACATTTCTGATATTCATTTGAATATAAGGCCGATCTCAGCAACACATACTTACCTACACTACCACCTTCTGGCTTACCATGTTTTATCCTTTCCATATTTTTTCATTAATCTAATGTGTGCACAGGAAAAGCAACGGGAAGAAAACATTCAATTAAATATTGTCACAGTTTTAAGCACTCATATTTTTCTATCAAACAGCTCATGAAAAGGCGCATGCCTCCCTTATCTGATTATAATTTATATGCAGCTGAATCATGTTTGAACTGTTTATTTCATGACTGCTCAGCTGTCAGAGTTCATGTATATACACCATGTGAAACAGCATTTCATTAAAAATGTTTTCCCACATTAATGGCTGCAGCTATCTCGTAAATTTTGCACTCCTGCAACAGCTGAGTCCCAGCAATGCACAAAGTGACATGCTATGTGCAGCCCGTCATAACAAAGCAATGTTAAGTTTTGTTCTCACACATGAACAAACAGGACGAGAATATGCTGGGTGTGATTTTTATCTGCTTGTCTCTTACATAACTGGCATCTGAGAAATGCTTCACAGCCACAAAATTCAACAAGACCTGCCATTCCTCTTTGTTTTACATATTTACTGTCGTTTGTTTACTCTGTTAATTCCAGTCACCTTTAATCAGTTACTGCAAACAGACAAAAGAAACTGATCCAGCAGATAGTCTGTGTCAGTCACTAGGAGAGACATTTTACAGTCTCATGTGTTTAAAAAAAACTCTGAGTCGCCTTCCTGGAAGAGAGAGCAGGTTTGCTTTGCAATAAAATAGAGCCATAAAAGTTTGATGTTGGAAGACAAAGCTAATAGTTACTCTATATCTAATGTGACATTTATTTGTAATGGTTTGTTTTTTTATTTTGTTCTTTTACAGGCTCTGGGCAGAGAGCACCACAGAAAACCCATAGTAAGTATAACTACAAAAGAAAATTGGCCATGCCAACAGATCTTGTGCAAACACTGTTTTACTAAGAGGATAACAATACATTTTACATTAATATCATCCTCATACATAGATAACATAACCAGCAGTTTTACTCCCTTTATGTTTTATGTTTAAGAAAAAAAAATCAGCCAGTGTTGTAAAGCAACTCAGCCATAGCAACAAATGACCAAAATATTACACCAATAAAGTTAATCATGTTCAACAACAGATAATTTAGAAGGTTATCTTGTAAAGTGATAACATCAAAGCAAAACACCATCCATGTTTTGTTGAAAGTTTTGTGACAGCTGCTGCAGCTTTGCACGCAACTGGTGTTGACAGGCCACATAATTAACACTGACAATTCTGTATATTAACAATTTTCACTTGACACTTTGGGCCTGATCTATCAAATGTTTGTGTGTATAAAAACATGAGTTTTCTCATTGTATATTTTTTGTGTGTGCAAACTGATCTAACAGCGTGCGAAATGGGTTCAGTCTTTCAAACGTGCTAGATAGCGCCTCTTATCCATTTAGTACATCTGTTGCAATTGTGATGGGAGGAGAAAATGTAAATATATTAATTTAGCACTCACAAAGCGATTTATCAACCATGGGACGGATTGCCTTGCTGTTTTTTTGCTTTGTACGTCTGAAAAGCAGGTGCAAATCGCAGCTTTGTGCACAAAAAACTGCAACTTCTGAGAGGGACAATCCTGGACATGCACACATGTGATTCAGAATCATTTTTCATGAGCAGTGAGGGCAACATATTTAGTTCTAATTTTTGAATTCAATAAAAAATCTTCATAGCAAACACCACTATTTAACACGGGTGTAAAATATTAAGGACAAATGACATATAAACTTTGCAGCCACTATGGAGATTAATAATAACTAAAGCTGGCATTAGTTGTGTCTTTTTGTTTTCCCTTCTTGCCAACGTCACATTTTAACTTGGATTTTAGCGGCTGGACAGCATCACGGTCATCTGGCAGCGCGAGCCTCTGAAGCCGCATTGGCATTGTGCCAAACTGTGCACCTCGTGCATAATAGAAACCATGTCAGAGCTGCCGACACTTTCATTTGTTCAGCAACTCCTGATCCATGTCCTCATAAATTGGCCACTTCTGAGGCTCTGCATGGATACCTGTTGTACTTAATTTTTTATATTTATCATACTTATTTTAAATTATATTTTCATCTCCCTCCTCTACTAATATTTCCCTCTGTGGGTCGTATTTCCTTTTGCACTGTCGTCTCTCGCAGTTTGTCACACTGCAAACCTCAAAACATGCAAAACCTCATTTATATAGGGACGTATTCAACACATTTGCACCCGCTGCCATTTGCGCAATCATTCTTTGTAAATCAACTGCAAACCGTGGTTCAGCCCCTCACGTCAAATTCTAGATTGCATGTGCACATTACTACATGCAATTTTTTTATCTTAGTAGATCCGGCCCTTTGTGTTCTCCCCATCATCCCACTGGTATGATGACTGAAAGGGGGGCGAACCAATGAGCTCAGCTCAACATCTCCTAACTTCAAGCATTTGTTGTTAGTGTCAGTTAGTCCCATTTCATGATTAGCTGCATATTTCCTGACTGATGTCACTTTTTTCTCTGCAGCCACCAGCACCAGATGACCTGTCCATTGTATGTTTCACCAGTGGAACAACAGGTAATGCCCCATTTCTGTTTGGCGCTTGAAGGTTGCATCCTTGTGGATGCAGGTGATTCTATAAATTATTGGCAATTCAAGAGCTTTCAGCTCTATCAGTCACAGTAGGATCAAACCTTTCAGCAAAATATTAAACACCTCACACCCTTCTAAATCTAAGAAGGTAGTTTGCATCTTTACCACTAGCTGAATACCACATCTTTTAAGAAAACATGGACAAGAATTTGTTGGGTACCAAGTAAAATTTTTCATATGCACAGCACACTTGAATTGCTGCATTCAAACAGAAAAGCAGGCAAACACAAGAAGGCTGGATCTGAATATTGCCCATGATCTGCTCATTAGAGAAATCCTGCCAATTATTAGACATATGCCAAAACTTTCCTCCTTTGGTTTCTTTCTTTGTCCTGCATTGTTTTCATTACCATTATGAAGCACACTACCTCTGTGTATTTTAAAAGCCATCGAGCTGCACCAAGTTGATCAGAAAATGTGCATTGATATTCTTCTGGATGTTCTGAACCAGCGATCGTAGCTCCTTCAAACTGCAACAGACAGGGAACAAAAAAAGAAGAGAGATTCAGAGGTGTTGCTGCTTTATCTATAGTTAACAGCTGCAGCTGTTTCTATGGTCTGACCGGAGGGATGTAAACCACAAGTTTAATTTTGTGAACTGGCTGAAAAGCTTTCCTTCCTTTCTGCTATGGTATGAATATCTAAATTATTATCAATCCCCGTCAATCTATAGCCCCAACACTTAAATGACAAGTTTTCTTGAGGATTAGACGGTAGAGAAAAAAAAGCCGGCTTGTTTAACAAAAGACGAACAAATCGATGTCTTCCTCCATCACAGAACATTAATGCAGTGAAGCCATGGTCACATCTAGGTGGAAATAAATTTGTAAATGCAAAAACATTTGAGAGAAGGAGCCAATAAATCCTTAATGCCTCTCCCTGCTTGGTAAACTGAAACAGTCTTGACTGTTCCCACCACCAGGATGTCGCATCTGCAGCACATTTGTAAAATTACTCTGAATGTCATCAAATGTGACATTCTCTCAGAACACGTTTCCTCAGTCTCAGACAACATTACATCCACACCAAGGCTGAATTTATGTTGGTATTAAACATAATAATATCTCCATAAGTGAGCTATGCTGTGACTGAATGGCATTTTTTAAAATTTACATATTAGTAGAATAATTACCATTTTTGTAGCCCCTGCCTGATAGTGGGCTCTAATAGCCAGCAATTGTTTGTGTCTGCACATATTGTGCAACACTTTGAAAAGCTTTCAAAGAATACTTTTAGTGGTTAAGGACATGCTGAAACTCTGGGTAGTTCTCATAAAAAACTCTGCTACATTTAATTTTACAGATCATAATCTTTGCAGTTACCACAAAACACATTTTTCCTTAATAACAATGCTGTTCCATGAGCAGTAGACCTCCTGCAGATGGAGTTGAGGTAGTTTTTATCATCCAGAGTTGTTTTGGTTTACATGGCATCTTTATCCTACAAGTCACTACCGGTTAAAAACAAATGCATTCTTCTTTAACACAAACTGCTTTGTTTTGGCTTATATTCCCATTTGTTATGGATTTCTTCTTTAATATGAAACCAATTTCAGATCACTTCAAATCAAATTAATTCAAAACAAAATGTAGGGAAGTGTGACCCAATTTTAACAATAGTTGAATTTCTCTTCATTAGATTTCACTTGTGCAACCACTAATGACACACACATTAGCCATTTATATAACCTTTATTTCCTCCAAATATCCCTGATTATTTTTCCCCATAAATAGCACACGCTTATAAGCATTATCAAAAAAGGCATTGAGTTAATCAGTGTAAGCTGTGGACCTTACTGCTTAATGTTGCATGTCGCCCCCAACAGGAAGCTGCCTGCAACAAAAACCAGCAGCCCTTTGTTTTCTAGATGACACAGGGCTTAGTGGAGACAGCGTTTCACTCACACTGCTAAACTAGATCACTGATCCATCAGTATGAAATCAAAAAAGATAAATGAGTCGAAAACTGAGACCAAGAGAAAACTGGGCATTTCTGGGAGGCTGGTTTAGGTTCTAAGGAAACAGGTATTCATTGTAAATCCTGTCTGTTAACAGCAACTGAATGATATAATAGTAAGTGGGTAATTTGCCTTTCTTTCATGACATAAAACCTCCACTCCAAATACTCCCACATGTTCTGTCACGTCAGACTCATGGGAACACAAAAGCAGCTCTTCTTTTTAGGGAAGGTCTCGTCCTGCACCAGTGCCAGCCGCTTAAACCGACATGCAGAGGAACAAAAATAAGGTCATCTGAGGACTTGCTGGTGTCAGTTTACAAAGTGTCACCATCAGCAAACTCTGCCATCTTCTGGCATGAAAGACACCTGCAAGCACTCCAACGTAGGGTGCCTTCTCCAGCCGCCTTCAGGGTTTCTCAAGAATCCTCTCAGTCTGTGTTGCGACATCTTTTCAGCTCTTGGCTGATATGATTGCTTACAGCTGTGGCTTGTAGTTTTCAAAAAAGAGGAAGGTTTTATTTAAAAATCATTTCTTCATAAAAACCATGATGGGAATGTGTGTTAGTCTGTGTCAGGTTGACTAAGCAATGGAATGACACAGTACTTGCAGTACAGTGATTAAGTAAATAATCTTTATGGTGTTTTACAGTAAATGTCTAACACTCCAAAAGTGACTCTTTTTGAAAGAGATTGATGTTTTAAATTGTGACAGAATGATGATTAATTCCCCTGTTAAGGCAAATCCACTCCTGTCTGTCTGTCTGTGTGTCATTTATTCAGTCAAATGTTGTGGTCCATCAGTGTCCTGCACTATGACACCACCTGCAGAGATTGTTCTAGTCTATTCATTAAGCTACAGACGTCATCTAAACTATTCACACCCTCCAATTACAGAAAATGCTAAATTCACAATATTAATTCAAATAACAATAAACTAAAGAAACTCATAATAAATAAAAATTCACAAAATTATAATTTAGTGAAATAAAATATTGCCTTTTTTGAATTGTAGTTGAATTGTAAATTCCCAGTAATATTTGTAATAATTCTGTTGAACCACAATTCAAAATCATTGTCATGATTTTCTTAAAATTTGTATTTATTATTACTTTATTCAATATTACCTTATTTAACTGACAACTGATTTCTTTCCTTCTTTAAGTGGAGGGTATGAATAACTGTATATAAATGTAGCTTGTGTCTTTGCATTACACCTTTCAGTGTCACACCTGATACTCTCCATGCATAGTGCAGTTTACTGTACTCAAAACCTTCATCTGTAAATCAATCAAGACTTTTTAGAACATGAAAATGTGAGCGAAATTCCCAAGAAACATCCTGAGTGAGTCATATTTCTCAAGTCGGGCTCCTTTTGCTGACTTGGATGACATTTTCATCTCTGGCAGGAGATCACTTGTTTTGATTTTTCTTTGAGCTTCTTTTGCTTTTTTTCCATGTGTCTGCTTACTCAGGAAATCCAAAGGGAGTCATGCTCACCCATGGAAACGTGGTGGCGGATTTCTCGGGCTTCCTCAAAGTGACAGATGTGAGTTCATGTCTGTTCTTTTTGATAATTTCAGATTAGCTAATAAAGGTGCCTTCTCCAAATGATTTGTTTGCTTTAAGAAACAGCTTCTATTTTAATGTTGATATGTGGAATTATCACATTAACTCATCTGATTGCCTCCTTCCTTGTCTCCTGCAGAAAGTAATTTTCCCAAACCAAGATGATTGCCTCATTTCCTTCCTGCCGCTGGCTCACATGTTTGAGAGACTCATCGAGGTAAACTGGCCGAGCTGATCTGTAACTACAAGAATGTGTTTATGAGTTTCAGGATGTTAGCGTGGGCAAAGGAAGAATCTTTGTATGAAGTAAGGCGTTCAGTGTGAGGAATAATTGATGAGTGGGTGAGTGGCAGGAAGAGAGGCTTAAGCCTCACTTTTTAGTCTCCTTCCTTAAGTTTCGCTTCCCAACTCTCTAGAGGAAAGCCACACCCCCATTTTTGGAGCCAACACTTGACGTGTTGCTTCACTACATAGCCTAAGGGAGAACACACGCAATATGAGAGGCTCCGGTTGTTTACATGTAACTGTGTTATTAAAAGTAATCACGTTAAAACTAATAATCAGAGGAAGCATTTACATGGAGGGGAGCACCTTTTTATAGCAAAACATATATTTACCCCTAGTTTATTCCTTTATTGCTGTCTCTAGCTATACTTTGAACAAGATTTGATATCCAGTAGTTGAGCATGTCCTGCTGGAACAGCCTGGAGAGTTGGGTTTTTGTGGGAATTTCTCAACTGAAAGGCTCTGTGGTAAGAGCAAGGATTGGCTACTCCAGACAGGAAAGGCAAAAATAATCTAAGTTTCACTTTTAGTCAGAGCCTCATGGTTGGAAAACCAGAAATATTTTCCATCCGACTGCCTTTCTGCAGGTGTGCCAGCAACAAACATGCCATGCAAAACAGAGATGAGTACTTACAAGCCCAGAGATTCATAACTTCTGTACAAAAACTGCATTTGTCTTTAGATTGTGTTAAAGGAGAACTTTCTTTTTTTTTTTAACCTGGACCTAATTCTACGTAGGAGTTTATTTGTGCATTTACTCACTGGTAAATTTCTGTATCACTTTGACTCCTTTGGAAGACAATACAGTGAGTTGCCCTTCAAAGTACGTCCATATAATGGCAGAGACGGAGCAGCCTCTCTGTAAGGTATTATCTGCAGCAAAACTCCTTGATTCTCACCAATACTTTAAGGAGAATGAACGAACGAACGAACAAGTACTATTGTTCTGTGAGTCCAGATTTAGCTTTCCATTAGTTATCAGGGTGTTCTACGCACTTTTCGGGGCCGCGCGTTCCCGATGTGCATTTCCATAGTATATCTGAGAAGACCAGCTTGCTACCCAGACAAAAAAGCACAATTTGCGAAACTCTGAACTCACAGGACAATAGTACTCGTTCGTTCGTTCATACTACTTAAAGCATTGATGAAATGAAGGAGTTTTGCCGCAGATAATGTCTTATACAGTATGGTGGCTGCCCCGTCTCCCATTATATAGATGTATGCCAAAGGGTGACTTAACATAATATCTTATGAAGGTGTCAAAGTGATGCAGAAATTTTACCAGGGAGTAAATGCACATATAAACTCCTAGAAATAAGGTTCAGGTTGGGAAAAAAAAGCAAGTTATCCTTTAAGATGTCTGATTAGTGCAAAAAAGTTGTCAGTAAGCAAGTTTCTGCATTTAGTAGTTAGATGATGGGGGAATGAAATATAGTTGACTGGTGAGAGTGGTTAGTCCAACATGTCACAAAATAAATCAAACAGAGAAATCTGTAACAAAATTGCAGATTTTCAGATCAGATTGTTTAACCCATTGAGATCTGATTCAACATGATGTGCTTGGTGCAACAAGACATGCATCAACATCTTAAATACTCAGTAACAATGTTTTAAAGAAAGTATTCTTAAGATTTAACCTCTCAAAGATGCTGATTTGTTCTTTTGGTTTCCTCGTGTGCTGACAAATTTAGGGCCTTAGTGGACAGATTGAAGTTTTAATCTGGGAAAAAATAAAGGGGAAAAAAAATCTAATCAGGAAGGAACTCAGGAAGTATCAACACTGCTGTCCTTCTCCATGACCGGTGCACCTTTTCCTGCTTTGTATGGCCCTGCCATCTCCCCAGATGCAATAATAGTCAGTGAGGAGTTGCTGTCCTTTTACTGAGGATTATTTGTGTTGAAAACTTTAAAGCCAGATCTGATTATATAATCCAAGAGTTTTTGTTGTGAGAGAAATCTCTTCCTTGCAGCTAACAGGTTTTTTTTTTTGGTTTGGTTTTTTGGGGTTTTTATTTTAAGATCAGGTTCAGACTTGCTGCTGACAGGAAATTTCTTTACTGATATCATATTACCTAGTTACTCACTTATTCAGTATGGAGGTATAAAACCTGGCATCAAATATTAAACAGCTGTCATTTGTGTTTGTGTATTTACACATTTCTTTGCCATGTATTTTTTTTCTTCTCCTATTACAACTTCAAACTCCAGTGTTTTTTAATGAAAATAAGAAAGCTAGGTACCTTTTTGTTATTTTCAGTGTGACAGATGTGCTTGATCGTTTGGCGCCGTGTCATGTTGAACTTTATTTGTTTGCTTAGTTTGCGTGCCATGTGCAGCAGCAATGTCAGAGGCGGGAGACTTGGGTGGTTTCCTGCGTTCCTGTGTCTAACTTCCCCTGAAAGCAGCGCAACCAGTCACACAATACATCTAAATTCAATAGTGTCGCATAAACACACCACTACATACGACACTCAAGATGCCTCAAGTGAAGAGGGAGAAAAAGAAAAAGAGGGCAGGTGTTGTGCTTTGCTGTATCCTCACATGGCTTGAAAACCGGAAGAAATCTGCATGTGGAGCTGTTTTGTCATAGTTCAGCAGCGACCTTTAACCTCGAAAAACGTCGTAGCCTGGAAATAACTGGCGAAGGTTTACAGTACGTGGGGTTTTCTACGGAGCAAATACATTAAAGGCCAAACCGGTTCAGCATACAGGAGTCCTTACTGTCAAAGAGTAACTGCAGTTGCTCTAATATGAGTTAGTCGCATGTCAGAATTTCTCACACGAACTCTATGAATGTGGAAGGTCTGAGCACAGATACTGCGGAGTGCTTTGATGCAAAGTTAAACCTAAGATACCATTTACTACTTAAAAGTTTATTATAACATGCATGCATATATATATTTAAATTAGTTTACTTTAGCTTTCCCATGCTATGCAAGAGTGTTTTTTTTTTTCTTCAGTTTTTGTCTACATTTAGTTATGTTGAACCTCTCTGGGTGGCTGAGCTGCAGATTCAGAAATGGATTGAACTACTGAATGCTGGTTTAGATGAACCTCACTTAAAGCTGCTCAAGCTAAGAAAACGGGGGCTGGGGGGGGTTAATGTTGCATTAGCATTAATCTATAGACAAGATGACAATCATGAGCCAGTCATGCGGCCATTCCGTATGTGGGACAGCTACTTCCTCTTTTTTTTTTTCTTTAAAACTCAGTATGTGGAAAGTAACTATAATTTACACACGTGTTATGATTTAGTTCAAATATGATATGTAGAAATCCAGAAAATAGATTAGTAAATAATGGAAAATTTAAATACTGCAATATTTTTTTATTCTGCAGATCATAATATGCACAACTTCTTCTTTGTGTCTAATAACCACAGACAATCTTCAACACAAGCCTTTTAAGCACAAGTGTAAAAATGATACTGAAACATTACAAGTCCTCTGTAATGTTCCCCTTTTTTCTAAACGAGTTAAAACTTGTGACCGTGGGAATGAAAACGGACATTTACGACAAGTGTGATGAAATATACAAACACTGTTATTGCAACTGAAACCCCAACTAATGCCCATAGGTTTATTAGGTTTTCCTGGTATCTGTGCCAGTATCTCCGCAAGGTCATGTGTCTCACTGACCTTTTATCAATTTTAAACAAAAGATGTACAAATCAGGTTTACTTCCATTCATTCTCTTGGTATTTGTCAATAATATTGTGATATAATTTTTTCTTGCAGATCTTCCTTTCCTATGTTGCTGTTGTCTTATTGCTAGGATACCGGATAGCTAATATTATTTGTCTGCCCGTACAGTCTGTGGTCTACTGCCATGGAGGACGGATTGGGTTCTATCAGGGTGACATCCGTCTCCTGTCAGATGACATGAAGGCCCTGCGGCCGACCATTTTCCCCGTGGTGCCTCGACTGCTAAACCGCATGTACGACAAGGTGAGTTGAACAGATGCAGTCTGCAAATTAAAGAAAACATACTTTGTCTTGTTCGGTGTGAGTTTCTTTAAGTTTAGATTGGTATCATTTCAGAATATAGTCATCTCACACAAATAGAAGTATGAAAATAAAATACAGTTATTAGGGATGTTTGATATTGGCTTTTTTGCAGATATACCAATATTGTCTAACTTGATATCTGATATCTGATATCCGATATCGACTGACACCGATCTATGCAACCAGCTAACATGTGACTAATTATAATGTTTTTGACAACCTGGTAACAAAACAGCATAAAACCAGACATATTATCAGAAGCTTCAAAGCGCTTCAGTCTGTAGCAGCAGCAGCTGCACTGTTGTCACATTACTGTAAAATAAAAATACTGGGATATGAAGTTCTTCCAGAATGATGTGCTGGACCAATGGAACAAGATCTTGCGCGATTTTGTCAGTAAAAATATAGATACTGCGCTTTTAATATTGATATGATATTGCAACGCAAAATATCATGATATTTTACTCATAAAAGTAAAATTTCAATGCCATATCGGCTGATAACATCAGTAGCCAAATTATATCGGACATCTTTAATACTGTTTATACTGTACGTTTTTTGTAAAAACAAACGGCAAAACCAGAGATCAAAAACAAAGAGCATCAGGGGGAAATTTTTCATAATACTAAGTGGGAATTGTCCGTATCTTTAAACAATATCCATTTCTTCCAGTTTTGTTCAAAGTGGTCTGCTCTGAATGCAGAAAAAAGGTGATTTTTTTTTTATTTTTTTTTTTTTTTCCCATTGCATAGATGTCTTCCACAATGTCCATCCACTAACTTGTGTGCGTCACTTCTTTACCATTTCCTGGTGATGGCCTTAATACTGGCAACAATATCAGTCAATTATTTTGAAGAGATACCCTTTCCTCTTTCTTAATTATCCCTTCAGGGATCAATCTCAAATACAAAGTTTGGGGGCCCCTGGGGATCTTGCATTTCAAGAAACTCTCCAGAAATCTGTTAATACTGTTCCATAATGGTTTAAGGTTGATACAAAACCAAGAAATGTGACTGTGATTGGCATCATATCAGACATCTTTAATAATTATAGATCTTCTGTAGCTTTGTAGCTGTAGTTTACTGTCCATGACACCTCTTTTTTTGTTCTTAAGAACCTCAAATTAGGAGTGGGAGTTGTAAAGAAGAGACATGTGAGATGAAATACTTTGATCAGTCCAGGGCAGTTTGCACAAACAAAGCTAAATGCTTTCAACTGCAGAAAAAAGCAGGGTTTGTGTACAGCTAAGACATGTTTGGTCTTTTTTTTCTCCTCCGCAGATTTTCAGCCAGGCAAACACCCCATTGAAGCGTTGGTTGCTCAACTTTGCTGCAAAGAGAAAAGGTGCTGAACTCAGCAGAGGAATCATTCGCAGTGACAGCATGTGGGACAAAGTCTTCTTCAGTAAGATTCAGGTAAACCGTGCTTCCTTCAGGCCTCACTCTCAGGTCACGCTTTGACCTAATCAAACTGTGACTGTGAAAAAACTGTGGTCTTTTATAGGATCAAATATTCCATTTCTGAAATCCATCAAGTTTAATAATTTCTTTTTGATTTGCAAGCAGTAACCAGAAAATGTTGAAGAGGCATGCTGCTGTAATACTTAGCATGTACTGTGGTTAATTAGTGTTTATAAATGTCAAAGAATTAATGGAAATCTTCCAAAACATGCTGATCGCTAAGCGTTTCCCTACAACATTAAGCATTCATCGCAAAAGAAGATTTGAATAAAAGAAACAGAATCTACAGTATTTTAATCCTACTTTAATGACAGCTTATGTGCCTCATTAGGACTGTGGATGTGATCTGTGGAGGTGATTTTATTGACAGCTTTGGTCAATCTTCTTTTTGAAATGTTATTAAATACTATTTTTTGCCAATAATCTTTTAGAATATTTTAATAGAAACACTTTTCTGAGTAAATTTTTGTTCCCACTTTGTATAGGCGAGCTTGGGAGGAAGACTGAGGATGATTATAACAGGAGCAGCTCCTACCTCACCCACCGTCCTGGGATTCCTCAGAGCAGCTCTGGGATGCCAGGTCAGGCCCTCAGTACCACCCATACCATGCATACTCACATATACAGCATGTTTTCTATTTTTATACTTATGAGGATCCTTTTTAACATAAAAATATTTCTATGATCTATCCCTAACTCAATCTTTAGTTTTACAACTGTCAAATTATAACATTAAATCAGTTGTCTCACAACTTTGATTGGGTTTTAGCTGCTGTAAGTGGCAGCTCTCTGCAGTGATGACAGTAGCAGCTCATTTAGCTGCTTTTTCCCTTAGGAGAGGATTAAAGCTTGAGGGTTGACTTTCTAAGCAGTTAAACTCACAGTCTAAATGATTGAAACAAACACTGCTACCATCAAAACAGAAAACGCGCACAGTTATATGCGATTGCAACTTATTCCAATTTCTGCAAATCGGCTCAATATAAAAACAGTAAAAGTCTTCACAGCCCTCCCCTCAGCATTGTGCTTGTCTGTGTAGGTGTACGAGGCGTATGGCCAGACAGAGTGCACAGCAGGCTGCACCTTCACCACACCTGGAGACTGGACCCCAGGTAAGTGCGTGTTTGCTTGCAGCAAGCCCAATAAAAACAGACTGAATCTTATCTCTGCTCAGATCACCAGACTTTTTTATTTAATCCAAGCTATTACTCAGAGGTTTAAAGTGAAAACATTGAGTCATAATTTTATGGAAAACAACTTCAGCTCTTGAAGAGAGCTTTTAGCTGATACCATCGTGTTAGCAGGTGAAACCTTTTGTCACCGTGCTCTTAGACTGCCCTGATCACATGGTCAAAGCTCTGAATTATGGCTGCACTGTGGCGTTTACTTGAAATGATGTAACAGCTCAGATATGCCAGCTGTATCTGCCGTACTCCCAATGAATGATTTATGCATAGTGTTTGGTGTGTGTGTGTCAAGAATATGTGGGAGGCTGCAGGTCCATAATCTTTAGGAGGAAAAAGGGAGAGGCCTGAGACATAAATGAAAGCGCTGCCAAGTCTGTTCAGATTATTATTTTCTCCTTCATACAACTGGAACAAAGAACCAAAGGCTACTATTACTGCCTAAATGCATGACTGCCTCTTGTGAAATCTCTATTGGTAGATGTCCCGGAAATTAGGAAATTGTCTAAGTAACTTCTATGCTGTCACCTGATATTAAAGCCCGTAGGTAAATGTCTGGCTCTGATTTCATACAGTTTGTATTGCTTGTCATTAGATTACTGTATGCCTTAGAAAATTTAGAAAGCGCTGAATGTTATAATGATCTTGTTTATAAACTAAGAAAACAAAAATCCTTTGTCTAGCTTGAATATAGTCTTTTAAGAAGAATACTGATCAATAAACAAAGCTAATGAAAAAAATTCTGTCGTTTTGGGACAAATATACAAATCAAAACTTTTGATTGGAGCTAGCTCAATGTACACAAACACAGGAATGCGAGATGCTCACTGGGAATGAAATGCCACATGAATGAGCTCTCAGCTGCAGTTGTGCAATGTTCCTGGGAAATGAATAGCATTCTGCTGAACTGCTCGGTTTCTAGTAACCACACAGTGTAGGCACCAGATGGTTTAGTAAAGTATGAAAGGGTTTAGTTGGTAACTTGCAGTGACAACCTGGATCATTTACATTCCATACTAAACCCGCTTTATTTCAGAATAAACAGACAGAGATTAAAATGCTAAGCCAAGGATGTAGGAAATGTAAAAATCAACAAATATATCTGTTTGAATACCATTTTTTCATAAACGTTTTCTTCTTTCTTTCATTAACCTTTTGAGCCTCAAGCCTCCATGCAGTTTTTGGCCTGTACTCAAAAACTGTATACTAATAAAATGAGCATATCTCTGCAAGCACAAGGACTGTATCAATACTTTTGGAGTCATAGTAAAGGAACACCTTATAAGATTTGTTTAGATGTGTAAATATTAGCACATGTGCTACTGGTGAAGAATAAATGAAGATGGCACATAGCATAAATGAAAAAAGTTTCAGGGTCATGTTGGGGCCCCGCTGCCATGTAACCGTCAAACTTTCAGATGAATATAAATATCCCTCTAGAGTGATTTAGCTGTAACTCTGAGCATCAGCTCTGCAAATATCAGAGCTGATTTTTTTTTTTTTAATCAGAGCTGACGTTTTAGTACAGACAGTTCGGGCAAGGTCTCAGAATGGTCATTTTGGCACCATCTGTTCTCAGGTTGATCAGGGCTTTCTGATGCATTTGTAATTCTTTCAAGTGGAAGGTCCTTAAGTTATTCCACAGGTAAAAACACATAAATCTTTTTATTTTTATTTATTTTCTTTGTACGATCCCATTGTAATATGTTAAAGCCTTGTGGTAAAATGTATTTGAAACAAGAAAATACTTAAAATGGCTTTCTCATTACAATAGGCGTGCAATAAAACCCTGAGTCAATTTTTACTCTTTATAGCAGAAAGCTGTGTGCAATCAGTTGTATTTGTGTATTTCAAATTTCTCCTTAAATATCAGACAGAGATGAAGCTTTTAAATTTCTACTCAGTAATAAGAGCAAAATCAACATTGCAAAATATATTGACAGGAAACGAATCTTTACAGATTGACTAGAGGGCTTTTTCCACTCTTGGTCACATGTTTTACGGGGTGAGGCTGAAACAAACACTGAGAATGAGATGATATGTAGCAGAAGAAACCACAGGACAGCATGCCTTACTGTAGAGACTATGTTCCTCAACCTGTTTAGAATAGTAGACTGTTATGTAACACTTACTGTAAGGACTCATCAAAATGTAGACCAGTATCGCCCCCTGCTGCTTTGAGAAAATATTTCACGTTTTTGATTCACTTTAATTGATTTCCTTTTAGATTGAATAAAAACCAATTCAAAGTCCATTTAATTTATGCATCAAACTTGCATGTCAGTTTTAATGAGCATCATATGAATTAGTCCTGACTTCCTCAGTGAACCAAACTGTGGGCAAAAAAAAAAAAAGAAAATGGCTTAAATTTAGAGGAAAAAAAGAAGTTAGGTCTTGAAATTGTTGTTTTTTGTCACCCTAATAGGTCATGTTGGGGCCCCGCTGCCATGTAACCTCATCAAACTGGTGGATGTTCCTGAGAAGAACTACTTTGCCTCTAAGGGAGAAGGAGAGGTAAGAAAAGTGATCTTAAGAGTGAGAAAGATTACAGTCAAGATATTTAAACAGTGTAAAATGCTTCACTGAATATATTACAACAAGAATAATGTTTACAAGTTTATAATATTGTTTTTGAGCATCATGAAATGGTCTGTTTAGCACCACATGCAAACTCTGTGTTGGGTTTGCATGTTCTTCCCATGCAAGTGTGGATTTTATCCAGTACTTTGGCTTCCACCCATCATTCAGAGACATGCATGTTGGGTTAACCGGTGTCTCTAGCAAATGAGATTGTGTCTCAATGGGACTACTTGTATAAATAAAGGTTAAATGAAAAATAAAAAAAGGAGTTGCATACTGTGTCTGTCATCTTGAACATCATGCACTGTCCTCATCTTCCATCCAGGTTTGTGTAAAGGGACCAAACGTGTTTAAGGGCTACCTCAAAGACCCGGAGAGAACGGCTGAGACGCTAGATGCTGACGGTTGGCTCCACACTGGAGACATTGGCAAATGGTTGCCTGTACGTACATCAGACTTGAAGCATTGTAAAATGCATTATCGTTTTTAATATGACATTGATTTCCCTCATCATGAATCTTTTTTTAATCTGCTGTCTCCTGTAGACTGGCACGTTGAAGATCATTGACAGGAAAAAGCACATCTTTAAGTTGGCGCAGGGCGAGTACATCTCCCCTGAGAAGATTGAGAACATCTACATTAGGTGTGAACCAGTGGCACAGCTCTATGTTCATGGAGATAGTCTCCAGGTAAGGATGCCAACATTATCAATGGCAGGTCTTTGATTGTAGGCCTCCCCAGCCTGTATTGAAAGTATTCGTTGGCTTTGTGTTTATCCGTGTTTTCCCTGCTGTTTCAGTCCTGCTTGGTTGGAATTGTGGTTCCTGACCCTGAAGTCATGCCTGAATGGGCCAAGAAAAAAAAGGCATCCTGGGTACCTACAAAGACCTGTGTAAAAACACGGTACATAAAACGTCATTGAAACACTTTGACTCCAGTTTGCACAAGGAGGAATTTAGATTTTTATTGTGACAACTTTATTCACAAACAGGAATTAAAAAAGGCAATCCTTGAAGATTTGGTGCGTCTGGGCAAAGCCAGTGGCCTCCACTCTTTTGAACAGGTAGGAAAACGGTACAGTCATGTCACCCAAATTACCAAAAACCTTTAATCCCATCTGATTTCAAGGTACTAAAAGGTTATTTCATATCGTTTGTCCCTGATCTTACTGCCATTTACCTCTTTACTCCCCGTTTCAGAGCTCAGCAACAGAGAGATCTTAAGATTGAGAAAAAATAAAACTGCAGGAAATGAGTGGTTTAGCCACAGCATACTGTAAATCATGTTTTGTTTGGTTCCAAATATGGCAGCCTCTCACAGGGAGGTATGTATTAAGATCTATAGAAAGATACTCACAACATAAACAAGCAGCAAACACAAAAGTAAAACAAAATAATCAAGAGAAGACAAAAAGTCAAATCATCTGGGGAAGAATGATCATTGTTGAAATGTGATTGTGTTTGAGGCAAAGCCAGTTAATATTTGGCCAACAAACAAAAGTTAAAAAAAAAAACTGGGATGTCCTTCTGCAGAGCCATTGGATTGTTGAAAAAGTCACAAACCATCAGGAGCAAACAACCAAATTTAATACAGAGACAAGAAAACGCCAAAAACTATAAATGGCAAAGAGGAGCCAGTGAAAAGCACAGACAGCAGCAGCACTGGACAGTATTAATAATTTAACCTTTAGTTTCAATCCATCAGAAATCAGTTATTGTCCACTTTGACTTCTATCTTTTCCACAGCAGAATAAATCCAGAGGAACAGAAACACCAACAGCAGCTCAGATAGCGCCAACATTGCCCCCAAGTGGCAGAAAAACGCTACAACATGCAAAGAGCACGTTTTAGAGATTTCCTAAGCTTTTCTCTCATATCCATAGAAAATATAATACATGTTGTATGCTTTAATATTAGTTATTTAGATTTATTTGTCAAAGATTTAACAAGCAGTCACAATAACAAATACAGGCTATAGATGATGGTTTTTACACAAAATATCTTTTAGGTTACACAAAAGTCTTGTAAGTAATACTTTAAAGCTCTTAAACCACTTTAACAAGAGAGATAAATAATAATTTATGTAATTTCTATCAATAAAATAAGTTGTAACCTAAAGCTAAACAATAGAACATTATTTTAACTGACTGATAATTATTTACCCAGTGTGAAAATAAATGGTAATAGATTTTAATTTGAGACTAGAAGACGGAAACTAGAAGACGGAACTTGTAAGCTAAGGGGAAACTGACAGTAATCTTGTTCCAATTCTACATCTTTCTTATTCTTGACTTTTTTTTTTTTCCTTTTAAAGGTGAAGAACATCTACATCCACAACGAGATGTTCTCCATTGAGAATGGCCTCCTGACTCCGACACTAAAGGCCAAGAGACCAGAACTGAAGGAATTCTTCAAGGCGAAGATTGACCAGCTCTATAGCAGCATCTCCATGTGAAGGCCAGCGGACCTCATTTTCCCTCGAGCATCCTGACACAAAGATCTACTTTTTACCAGTGACCTGCTGCTGTGGGTCTAAAACGTGTCTCTCGAGGCTGAACATGCTTTGGGAAAGTAAACCAAAACTGGCCAAACTGTGGAGGAATTAAAATGGCTATTAAAAACAAATCAAAAAATGAAATAAAGTAAAACACAGTGCATATTGTTATATGTATTTCCATCTTATTTATGCGTTTACTGTCACAAAATGAAATTGTATGTTAAAAGGATAGATTTTTACCATTTTATTTTCTTTAATGAGTGACTAAATGAAAAAAGCAGGTCAGAAAATTAAGTGAAGTGGTGTAGAGCACTTTCCTGCAAACCTAAAACAAAGCAGCTCCTCTGATTTCCATGATGTGACACATCAACATCACCTAAATGAACAAATATGGTATCTGCACTTGAATAAGTTGTCCTTTTAACAGATATTTTCACATTTTTCAACACAGTAAATGTGTATATAGAGGAAATATTTTTTTATATAACAATGTGTGATGTTACAGGAATTCAAAATATATTTGATTTGTTTTTCTTTAGTCATGTTAAGTCTTCCCAATATTCTCTGCTATTCACCCAAACAAATCATTTCTCAGTTCCATCCTGCAGAAAAACTGTCGCACTCAAAACATAAGCAGACCATCTCTACTTCCCATCATTCTCCTCTCTTCCTATTCAGTTTAAAGTGACAAGCCAAACAACAAGTGGACATTAGTAATGCGGTTCTATGATGGCAAGTGTGATGTCGTAGTGTGTAGTGTAAGTTCAGGACATTTCTAAATATGCTCCCTGTTGGACAGCAATGGTCTTCACCTCCAGTCACTTCAATCAGATACCCACTCTCAGCAGTGCCAGTGGAAGAATTATTCTGATCTGACACAAGTAGGGAAAGTAAGGCATAACCCCGACATTGTGCACTTAGACAAAAAAAAATGTACATCCTGCTGTTCGAGACAGGATTAAGATGATAAAGATAAAGCAGCATCTTCTGCCTTTCAAATAATTTGTCTGCACTGTTTCATGTGGAGCATCACGATGCCTGAGCCACAAACTCACACTTCATGTCATTAGATCGTTCATTGCAGTAAGTCACCGCTACATGGTTGTGGTCAGACGTTCAGCATGCATGCACTTTGTTTAGTAAAAGACTGGCCCAGAGTTACGGTCATCAAACTCTACAGCTGGTGCAATCACAACTTTCTGTTTACCCGTCCTTGCACAAAGAGTATGTCAGGTTAAAAGGAGGAAAAAATAAAAATTAAAAAAAGCAAAACCAGGGCTCAGGGCAAAGCATGCAGTTTGCCCTGCAATGCTGGGACCATTGGCATCTGACTTGAGGAGGGGATACAAACTCTTTGGCCATTAAAAGGAGGCTGTTCACACACAGCCACACTTGCAAGTGCAGGGCTATGTAACTTAGGCAAGTTGAGAAGTTTCAGGCAAATAGAACAAATATCAACTTTAAAACAAAATAAACCTTTTTGTTGTTGAAGGGGTTTACACGTAGAAGTAATGTATAAGCTTTTAAAGTTGATTACCGTCCCAAAGCATAAACAATGCGGATGTACATAAATGAGGACAGCTAGATGTAAGCATATTTATTAAATCAACGGTTTGAATGGATTTTTTTTTCCTCTTTTTGCGTGTAGTAAGACGAATTGTACTTATTTATTTATCTATTCTGCTGTAAATGGAATCAGCACCATATCCTTGTAATGATTGAGTGCAGAAAAAAGGAAGAGGGAGGGTGGGGAATAGGTCGAGGGCAGTGAAATAAAAAATATTCTGGAATGATTTTAAACTGGTGTTTCTTTTTTTCCATTATCTGTTTAATGCAACATGTTTTTCAAGTGTGGAAATTAACTGCATTTAAAGTCTAGTTTACTGCTTTTCATTATGAGACATCTATACGCCACATCTTACTCCATAAAGTTTTTCTGAACCCAGTTTTTCCTCCTCCGTGCTCGCACCACTTGGGTGTGGTTGTTGACTTTCCCCACTCTTTTGTCCACTCTTTCAGGTCCAGCATTAATATGCAACTCAGCAATACATGCAAAGAAATTTAAAAAAAAAAAAAAGATATTAAGGGGGACGTTATATCCTGAATTTTCTATACTCAAAAGTCCCCATAAAACTGCACATTTGTTTAGTACAACACAACACTCCATAAACTGCTTGTTATGGTGCTGGAACAAAGTACCATTAAAAAAAAAAAAAAAAATATATATATATATATATATATATATATATATATATATATATATATATATATATATATACTTTTTTTTTTTTTTTTTTAAAGCCCTAACTACATTTGTTATTCAAATCTATTTAACCCCTTCTTTCGGGGTGTTATCATAATTTGATAGTGATTACTATGCGTGACTCAATTTTACACAAACTGTGAGTCCTCACGCGCGAAAGAAAGAAAACTTTTTGCTGTAAAATTGGTCATTAGCAGTTAATTGGCTCAGCTGTGCTCCGTCGGTTGCTAGGCACCCACTGAACAGGTCCGGAATAAGGGAAGTACTCGCCTATTTACTGCGGTTCAACTTAATTTAAAACCTTATGTAACAGCGGAATACTTTTTTTATTGTTATTATTTTAAATTAATGTATATATAAATCTGTGTGATTGCAAATGGATCGATACAAGCTCAGAGTTAGACGTAGTCGTGGCAATGGGTTTCCCTACAAACAAGATACACCCCTGAAACCAGCGCAGAGGAGGCGAGAGAGTAAGAAACAGACATCTAATTGCATGAAGAGTTTAGAGGATACATACATTTTATGTTAACAAATCATTTTAACTTGATGCTTGAAATAAGACATTCTCTACCTTTGTGCTTTCAAACTTAAAGGAAATAAGACATTTCTGCCGAGGAAACGCTTTTACACGTTACAAGAGGAACCTGAAGAAAATGACGTGAATGATTCCAGTGCCAAACCAGCAAGCTTAGAGTGTGTGAGTGAGATTACTAATAAATAAATATCTTTTACACACACACACACACACAGTCGTCCTCAAAATTATTCATACCCTTCCATTAAAGAAAAGTCTAAATTCTCAAGAGTAATTCAAACAATAAAATAAAGAAATAACAAATAAAAATGTGCTAAATTATAATTTTGAAAAATCAAATATCAATTTTATATTGTGGTTGAAAAAATGTATTTAATAAAAACATACAAAATGTCCAAGAAAATTAGAGCTTTTTGCTCATTAAAAGTGGACCAAAATACCTTTACACAAGTGTAGAAGGCTAAGTGGACATTTCTGAAAAAAACACTTGATTGCAATGATTGCCTCAAAGTGTTGCTCAACAAAATTTGTGTTCACAAGGCCCATCATGCTTGTTTACTTGTTTATTTTTTGTTTGTTTTCAATTATTCTGTTGAACCACAGTTGAAAATCAGTATGATTTTCATAGAATTAGTTTATTACTACTTCTTTTAATTTCAACTTGTTTCACTGGCAGATGATTTTTCTCCTTTTTTAATGGGAGGGTATGAATAATTTTGAGGATGATTGTGTGTGTGTGTGTATATATATATACACATATGTTTTACAAACTCAAGTGCCTACGTACATACATTTTCCATTATAATCAATTCAGGACTAACCATGTTTATATAGGCCACAGGTTAGTGTCATTGATTGAGCTTTGATATAGCTCAGTTAACACCCAATTAAGCTTTTATATTTCACTTTTATCGTCACTTTCTAATTTTGTCTTTTATTGTTGTTGTTGTTGTTGTGGTGTAATAACTACCAGTATTTCCCCTTCCTTCCCTCCCATGCACGCTCTTTGCTCTCACAGGTTAAACCTGCGTCTAACTGCAAATCTGCATCACTATTGTGCAACCATGCATATACCGAAAACCTCATAAACCAAACGGCCTGGCATGCTACACCAGCTAAGGAAGAAACCAGCCACAAAAAAATGTCACAAGCAGGTTATCTAACCACTCAGAAACCCGTCTTTCAGGACTCTAATGATAGTGATAGTCCACAAAGTGCCTCATCTTGCAGCACGGACCCAGATGCAACTTTAAGCTCTGAGGAAGAGGATGAAGACAGTGGCAACTGTTTCTCCAGTGGCTCAGCAATTTTGAGCAGCTTTCCTCCCCCAGAGATATTCAGAAAAGAAAATGGTGTGTGTGTGCTAATTTGCTTGTTTTAGTCTTTTTAAGTGTGCATATATGTAATAATATGCATCTATTTGTTATTGTGTCATCACAGTGAAATCTATGAATTCTTCTGGTAAAGAGGAGTCGAGCTTTTACCTTTACAATAAAAACTCCACCTTGTTGGATGTTAGCCATGCTAAGAGCATCCAGATGCAACAACCACCCAACCTTTCTGCTATAATAGGTGATACTGAGATTAAATTTACATGCATGTTTTTAATTATTTAGGTACAACAAAATCAATTTAACTGTTCAAATAGTAAGGAAAAAGTTTAAAAAACAGGGAAATTGAGAATTGTCATTTGTGCTGGTGTTTCTGTTTGCAGATACTTCTACCATTCATGTTGAAAAGAACTGTGTAACTAGGTGAGTGTGTTCCTCTTAAAACAACCTGGTAGGCTGGTCCGAGTAAAACAATTGGTCGAGGCTTTTCAGTGTTTTCATCAAAACTCATTAACTGTGTTTTCTTGATCAAGGCAGCCTCTAAAACCTGAACCTGGAAGTGATACACAAATAGACTCATTCAAATCAGGTGAAATGTATAATTTAATAGCACAAATATCTTCTTCACACTTTTTCTGAAAAGACTTCTTTTAATGTTTTCGTGTTTTGTGTTTTCAACTTCCTGCACACAAGACCTCCAGAGGAAAACTCCACCAAAGGTAAAAAAAAAAAAAAAAAACCCTTTTGAAATTCTGTTACAATATGTTTAAAAAAAACACGTCCATGTGTTTCCTGATGAAATGTGTTCTTTCTTCTGTAGCTCATAGTGAGAAAGCCTATTTCATATAAGAAGGTTTGGTTTAAAAGCCCCACCATTGCTGAGATTCTCGAAGCAAAACCCCTCCCTTCCTTGACCATCAGTGAGATGTCCAAGCAGGTGAAACCAGATCCAAATACAGATCCTTCCAAAATAAATGAGATCAGCTGTAAAGAAGAAACATCACCTCTGATGGTGAAGCTGAAAAGGCCAGTAAAAACCAGTTCAGTGAAAGCGAAGTTCTTTGACTTCGCCAGTGATGGTGAGAGGGATGCATACTTTAAGTGGATGAGAGAGAGAAGTGAAAAACTCAAAAATCCTGTTTTATTTCCTTTCATGCTGGGAACACGGGGACCCTCTGTCCTGTGAGAGCAGATCTGCACACAGTTAGTGGCTTATTTAAAAAGTATAAGCTAATGAGGCTTGTGCTAGATGGGCAGTGGGTGTGTGAATAAAGGATGGATTGGCTGAATTACTAGTATAACCACAGAAAGCTGGCAGAATTTGGACAAAAGGTGCTAATTTTAAAGATTGACATAACTGTTTTTATTTATGTTAGGCTGATTAAATTCAAATGCAGTACACCTTTTTGTCTATATATTAACTTTAAAGTTTCTGAGAAATTCTCAGTCATAATTTAAAAATGATCAATTCAAATTTATAACCATATTTTTTCATGTAACTTTTAAAAAGAACAATCTGAGCATACTGTTATTGTCTGGATCAAATATGAAAAATAGTTTGTAAAAAAAAAAAAAAAAAAAAAAAAAAAAAACAGTTGGTGTTTACTTTAAAACAATGTCCAGTTTAAATGGTTGTCTTTTCTTTTTTTGTGACTTTTGCAACTGAATCAACATGGTCCTTAAATATAGTGTTTTGTGAAAATGACCACTAGATGGCAGATCTGTATCTTGTTCATTTCATGACAATAATTCCCCCCACACCACCCCCCATCCTATTTTCTTTTTCTGTCTTTCTTTTGAAAGCAAAATAAGAAGGGGTTGTATTTACACTTTTGCAATGAAAGTTCCATAATATTAATGTAAATCAAAGTTAAATATCAATTTCAAGCGTTTCTAAAAGTTTGTGTCGTTTTCTATATTTGTGTTTGTCTTAAAATGTACACATGTATGAGTGCCAGAATGTCTTTATTAAATAGAAATGTAAGAATATACCAAATAACTTTTGTTTCAATTTTCATTTGCTCATTTTATTGCAGTCAATGATTTTTCCGATATCTTCCACCTTTTTTCATGCAATGAGCTTTAACTGATATCTGCCAATGTTCAGCTACTTGGTCAGAAGCTGCATTTGTATTGTTTCTGTGAATAAATTTCATGCAGTCACGATTCCGGACAAAACATCAACACAGCGAACGCGCCTACCACGTGGTACGTGGCCCAAAATATCAGCCAATCACGTAATTCGTTGTAGCAGCCGCGTCTGATCAACCAATCAGAAAAATGCAGTGGGTTACCAAGCAGCTCCTGTGACTAATGCCTGTCATATGACTGTGACACCCATGGAGACAGTTACAAGGAACAAGATTTGCTCCTGGATTTGAAAAGGAAAATAATCCTGTACCGAATTTACTTTGGTACAAAATGCCTCCAACTCTCTTGCAGAAACTTTTTAACAAGAGAAATGCGCTTTCGTCGCCGCCCCCGAGATGTAGCAAAGAGGACCCAGCTTTCAGGTAGCTGCTTCGTGTGTGCGTTGGTGTGTATGTTTGTGTGTAACGCTGTGTACGCCAGCGTTATTTATGACTTTCGCTATGTTGTCTGGAAGCATGACAGAGTTTTGGAGTGATGTTTGTTTTGAGCTCAGGGTTACTTTACAGATCGGCACTATGTAGTTTGGGGTAATTTGACATCAGTGAAGCAAAGTGCAGGGAGACGTGTTGTGCTTGTTGGTGCGGTTAGCTAACATGCTAATACTAGCCTATAGCGAGGCTGCTGCACGCGCTCTCTTGATGGGACTTGGCTTAACCACTCTGGTACTTTTTTGGTCATTTACACAAACATTGTTGCCTGTTTTGTAGTATATAATAACTTAACAATAAACGCACAGTCTTTGTAATGTAGTGTTATCAGTTTTATTTGCCGCTTAGAAGTTGCAGAAGCCGCGTCCAGCGCTTTCCTTTGTTTTCACCCCGCTTCCCTTTGGGTCTTCTGGTACAAGCAGCGGCAGATAAGCATGTATGATAGTAAGGAAACGAGGCAAGCGACACGCAGCAGTCACGTTCCTCAGCTAATCTTAAGCGAACTTGGAGCAAAGTACAAGTGGTTTGTCTTGGTCTTGCCAACGGTATTGTACTGTCAGAGCGGTCAGACAGCAGAGGAGGACACTGTGTGCTTTCAGTATCAGAGGAACGTGGGATTGCTTCAGTTTAATTCAGCCAGATCAATGTCTGACCGGCATCTGCATTTAAACCGTTCATACCGTTCTTGTACAGCAGTAAAAGTCTAAGCTCAGTTGTGATTTTATGTTTAGCTTTATTGATGTAGGTTATCTTCTGTCCGTCACAATGTGGACGGACAGAAGATGGAGTGTCCTGATGTGTTCAGCTCTGCGCTGATGTGACTGCATATCACTACATAGCTCATTTACGCCAGTGATGCTTAACACGATGCGAGATAGCGTATCACGATGTTAGTACTTGCTGTACGTCTTGCAGTCGTTAAAAAAGGCATAAAAAGTCCTTCATTTTGGAGCACTTGTGCTCTTTTATTTCAATCGGCAGGCAAACTGTTTAAGTCTATTTGACATCTGTGAAAATCAGGACATTTTGAGGGAATATTTGCAAATGGAAAATTATAATCTCAGCAATGCCAGGCTATTTTACTGCAATAGAAATGTTTTTGATGACATTTGTTGGTGAAATTTACAGTACAAGTAGTAGTTTATAATTAAAGAAAGAAAGGGGACTTTTTTTAAAAAAGGATCTTGCAATAATTTACACTTAGCCTTATTCATGTCCATGAACGGATGCATTTATAGCCTGATTTAACACTTTCAAAAATCAGCTGTGAATTTTTATCTTGAAATTGTTTTTTCTTGCCATGTGCAAGAAATCCAACATCTCTTGGATTCTTAAGAAAATGTAACAAATGGCATATTCAATATTTGGATTACTATCCTAGAAAATTTTGCCAGTGAGTGCCGTCTTTTTTTGTTCTTTTAAAAAGACATCATTTATGTATCTTTAAATTAAGAAAATTAACATTTTAAAAAATCATCTGACTACGTTTCAGTGAGATATATTGCATGCCCAGCACAGTTTTAATGTGAGCCACATTTTGGCATACAACACTATTTTGAAATTACACTGGTTTGAATTTATATTTGATTAACTACCTCCTGGTCATAATGCTGATGCATTCTCTTTTCTTGCGCATCAAAAGCTTGAAGAGCCAGTTGAGTAAATGCAATAACTGTTCAAATGATTTTTGATTTCAAACTATTGGTCCATGCAGCAAGATCAACACATGTAATATCACTAATCGGTACCGAGCTGTACAACTTAGCTCATTTACACCAAGTTACTTGTATAACTACTTGTAACAGTTGCATTCACCAGAAGGAAATTTTGTACTCCCTGAGTTGATTTGTAGTCTCTGTGCTCATTGGTATGTTCTTGCATACATTCTCGGTCAGGGTCAAGTATGCCACCAAGGAGAAAGTGCTCCTTTTCATTGGAAAATGTAGCTTCCACCCTTGCACCATTGGTCAGTGGACTTGAAAGCTTACCACCTCGTGGTGCTGGTTGCCTATGTTGGTGCCAGGACACGTTCCATGGCTTTAAGGTGGCCTGCACCCAGTGACATAAATGGTGTGTGTGTGTGTGTGTGTGTGCTTGGGCTGATGGAGGGAGGGATTGGCTGGCATCAGTCCTAGAGCAAACGGGCTGGCAGCAGGCATTTCTGTTAACTCAGTGGTCAGCTGTGCTCTTCATACCTCTGGCATAAGCTCCCCATTCATCAAGCATGAAACGGCTCTGGAGGGGGGAAATCTGTGAGGAGACATGGTTGCAGAGGACACTTGGGTAGTAACACGAATGGACTGGAATGCCTCATTAAGTGATAAAAGATTCAAGATGAGAGAAAGCTGGTGAATGAATACATTTGTGAAAGAGAAGAGACCACCTACTAGATGGTGTAAGAGATGATGGAAAAGTGTGGAGGGTGATTTAGTGGCTGCAGGAGCTGATGAAACAAAACTGGAAAGAATTGCTTGAGTGAAATGAGTGGACCTTATAGATTTTAATGAGGCCCATTGAATGAATTTTACACTAATATGACCTTAAAATACAATCAGAATTTTCAGTTGAAGAGAATCTACAATTTTAAGATGCATGTGTGTCAGATGAATAAATTCTGTTGCAGCTGCTCCAACAGAAACCTTTCAGGCTGTGAGTCTTAAAAAGGGGAAAAAAAGAAGTTTTTTTGCAATCCTGTTTGGCCTGATGATGCACCTCCCCCTCAAAACACTGTCAGAGCACATCACTGTGGCCTCCAGAATACCACAGAGGGCGGTTGGTTGGCTAACCCCACGGAGGAAAGCCTAAAAAGCCTCTCATCTTTCCCTGGCTGCAGCACCTGACTGGAACAGCATACAGTACATTACACTGAGAGCGTCTGGCTCATCCTGCAGCCAGTCAGAGGCCTCATCATGCAGGAGCTTTGTCCTGCTCACCCACACTCAGATTGCTTGTCCTGGCAGCCTGCTGAGGAAACTTCCCTCTTGACCGGGGGCTTATGGCTCTACATTTAAATATTTGCATTGAGATGTGCATAGGAAGGAACGTATAAAATCTCTGCCTGAGTCAGACATATTTACAAAGGTGTGGTTGAGGATGCATTCACGTTGGAGGCATTACACAAAATTGGCAGTAGTTACTCTTTGCTGATTTTTTTTTTTGTTTTGTTTTTTGTATCTATTAATGTTGCCCAAAATCATAATTTGATGCTTATTATACACATTAAGCTCTTTCACGTGAATATGCAAAACACCTGCAGACTGCATCCCAGTTTTCCCTGAACTGGGGAAATGTGTGACATGGAAATGTTGCCTTTTAGAATTTTATGCCACTCCTGACTTATTTATAGTAATCACTTCTTTCTAGATGGTTAAAGAGAAGTGGTGTCAGGTTCCTGATTGGCATGACATCCTTCCTCCACTGCATGCTTTCATAAGGTGGTGTGTCATGTGAGGCTTTCAATCTCAGGTTGTCATGTTTGTGGAACGGCTGCATGTTCAGTCACTGGCACAAAGCTGTGAGTTGAATAAAGAGACATTTTTGCATGTTGATGAAGACTACACAGTTTAGCCTGAGGACCAGCTGTATTTTAGATTAATACAAATTCATTGTGGTAATTGCTTGTATCAGGGATGCACAATACTGGATTTTTTGGCTGATATGTTATAACTCATTTGGCTGATAACAATACCGATATTAAAGCAGAAAATGATGTAATATTCATTCCTTGAGCAAAATTGGAATAACACTTCTGTTGCGTCTGCTTCAGTTAGGTATTTGCCGGAGACAACATAATGTCTCACGATGGGCACAGGCTTACAACGTTCCCGTGCCCCATGGATTTACAAAAAAAAAAAAAAAAACTTTTGCGGGTTCATCACTAAATAGTGTCTGTATATCATTCAATTAAATAGGTGGAATGTCTGATGCTCAATTTTAAAGCCAATATCTGTTAATGTTAAGTTGATAGTATTGTGCATTTCTGTCGTGTAGGACTACTTTTAGTTTCCCATCCTATTTTAACCCCTTAATCTCATCAATTGTTTTACCAGTCGGGCTGCAATTCAGGGATCCCTCTGGATTTTTAGTTGCTCTCCACTTCAAAAACCGTCCAAACATGACTCAAAATTATGTTTCTTTTTTCACAAGCAGTTACTTGTGCACATTTTCACACCTTGTTACGATCTCAGGTTCATTTGCATATTTTAGCTCTATATTACACGTGTGTTTGTGTGTGAAAGCTGCAGGCCTGCCAAGGTTCTGCAGACTGCAGCTGTCATCAGGTTCCCATCAGGACTATTTCAAGTGGCCCCACTCGGGCTTCTCAGAACTGCAGGGTCATGGTAGAGATATAGTTTTACGTAAAAGCTGAACACAAATAGGGATGTCATGATTGTAGATTTTCCTGGCACAATTACTAGAGAAATAATCACAGTTGTATAATTATCCCAATTATGTGTTAATTAATTTCACAACACCATAAATGTGTAAAATCACTTGAATGCTCATTTATAGGTCTTAAATTTGAACTTATTTGTATCTTTTGACGCCAGCATAATAAAATACTAGGGCTGGGAAAAAATATCGATACACTAAATTATCGTGATATTTTCATGTTGATATCATATCGACATTTAAAAATGTGGTATTGATCTATTTTACTAATGAAATCTCGCAAGATTTCATCGTTCTGTCAAGAAATCTCGCGGGTTTTCGTGAAATCTCGCAAGATAGATCAATATAGCATTTCTGAATATGTATATGAAAACTGCATATGAAAATATTGTGCTATTTCAGTGTATCGATATTTTTTTCCCAGCCCTATAAAACACAGAAACAAAGTAAAGTATCCAACAAAATTCCCTGTGCTTTCTAAACAAGAAGGGGAAAAAAAATGAGAGAGAAAATGGAGAGAAAAAGCTACAGAACCCTCACCTGGCTTTGGTAGGCTTCATTCTGAGATCTGAATTATGAAAATGTTTCTGAACATGTATTTTCCACCTGAGTAGAGAATTTTGAAACTGAGAAAAACATGTCTAGCCAGCTTTTGACTTCCAGCTGCTCTTTAGCAGAATAGCTGCTGTTTGAAACTTAAATAACATTGGAATATTGAAATAAACAAAGAAAAGAAAATGTATCTAAAATAAAATGCCTTCTACATGCTGTTGCAACCTAACAAAAGAAGTTTCAACCTTGCACACAGTCAATTATAATTTAGTCAAACTTTCTATTAAAAAAAAAAGATTATCTGTATAAAGCAGGGGTAGGCGAGTTTGGTCCTAAAGAACCCATACCTGCAGGTTTGAGATTTTTCCCTTCTCTAACTGTACGTTCAGACCAAGAGCGACTAAAGCTGTAAAATCGCCAGAAGTCATTCACTTTCAATGGACAGGAGCGACAAGAGCGAATAAAGCGACAGAAGCGACGCGCTACAAAAGTTGAGCGAGTTAGGAAATTATAAATTCTGCAATATTTCATTTTGGTGTTCTGTTATGTAAATGTCATTGTCATTGAATGCAGTTGTAGTACCCAGTTATCGTATGTTTAGCTTTACTTTAGTATACAAAGCCGGTGTCTATCCTGCAGGTGGTGAAACATCCATCCATTTTCTATGCACATTTATTTCAGTGCAGGATTGCAGGGTGCTGAAGGGAGAGACGGGGAACAGGCCGCCAGCCCATTACAGGGCTGTGGTGAAACAAGTTGGATATATTTCCTCCTTCGATGGCAACCTTTTTAATTGATTTGGCTGGTTACCACTAACACGCTTCTACTGTTACTAACATGGGACAAAAGGAATCATAAATGGAGATGCAGTATGTAGCAAAACTGTTTTCTACAATTTTGGCAAACTTAAATGGCCATATTTGGCTTGATCACATTTAATCTTCAACGTAGTATGACGTCTTGAAGGGAAGCATTTTTGTGATTTCTTTAAGTAGACTTCAGAAATAGTTTCCCAAGCTTTGTGAAGAACTTCCCAAAGGTACTCTTTGGATGTTGGCTGTATTTTGTGCTGTCCTCGGTGTTAAGAGGATCCCACACTGCTTCATTAATATTGAGATGTGAGAAAGATTCATCACTCCATAAGACCTGTTGCCACTGACTTTTACTCCACTTCTTTTCTCATTTGGCCCGCCTCAGCCTTTTCTTCCTATTTCTGTTCTTTTAAGAGTAAGAGTGTGATTACTGATGAGGCTTCAGTGAACAGCAGATGAAGTTACTGAAAAGCCAAACTACTTCTGTCTTGCACTCATCCAGTTTCTTTGAAATGTTTCAGGGGTCAGGACACACTACGCACCACGCTGAGATGTAATGTGGTAATGACTCTGTTGGTGCAAAAACATTTTTTTCATGCCAGTCAAACCGTATCAATCTTTCAAAGTTCTAAATATAACAAACTTGAAAAAATCAGGCTGCAACTTCTGAAATGACCAATTTAAAATTGGTCATTTGGTTGCTTCATGATAAACTTTATTTTGTCTTTTCTCTGTTCAGATAATATTTTTTGCAGCTTCTTCGCTGCTAGGAGAAGAGGGGGTGAACAGATGATAGTGCACAGTGTTCACAGATAAACTACTCATGGGGGGGGGGTTGGTTGGTTATCTCTTGAGAGCCCTAAAAAGCAAGCCTAAAAGTCGACTGTGTCACATGACCTAATTAGCCTCTTTCAGTCTCTCGTTGCGAGAAAGATGACGAGGGGTGATGTTCAGGATCTGGTTTGACACAGTTGCTGGCTGATAGTGTTCGTGCCTTGTTTTAAGGCTGAACAGTCAATCATTTTAGTCACACAGTGTGTTCTTTTTAGTAGCAAAAACCTTTTTTTGCCTTTAAGATTTGTGGCTTTTCAGTTGGGCCAAATTGAAATAGGAATTTCAGACGTTTCACCGAGCAAGTTGCAAAGAAGAGCGATTGATTTTTACATTACACAGCCTGATCCAGATTACCAACGTTCACAAATCCACTCGGTGCCGTCATTCCCGTCTTCTTTTTACTTTGCTGCAGTCTTTTAAAGGGACACTGTGTAATCGGGAGCAGCTCCCTCGTACTTTTCATGTTGCATTCGCGTGAAACCGGGCAGACCGACGACATCCACTGCATGTAAAGTTATCACCGGCCTCTATGTGAAGACGTGGTCCGTCAGTTACAGTGATATCAGTCCACATCTGTTTGGTTGTCATGGCGATGTCGTATTGTTTTCCCTGACCCATGTTTTACCGTCTTTCGCTCGGCTTTATTGATTAAAATGACATCTGGTTTGTTACCAACGGCCGTCTGCCCGACTGCACGTGAACCCAGCATCAGTGAGACGCTGGTTTCTCTCCACTGCAGCGCGGTGACTTTTCAAAGGCATTACCTCGAACTGAGCTGAAAACTCCGGTGTGTCCAGTGAGTTTCTGTGTTTCCCTACCGTCATGCTTCTCCCGAACGCAAAAACATGGCGATACGACATGGCAGCCTCCACCGAGCCGCCCCGCTCGATGTGTAAATGAATGATACGAACGGCAAATTTAGAACTTAGAGGAGCACTTCAGTTTGTTGATGGGAGTGATTACTGATTAATGAAAAAACACTTTTGAACCAAATAATCAGTTTTTGTGAATAAATAACAGGAGAACTTACACAATATCCCTTTAAACAAAATGTGACGGCTACACTCAGCTGTTTAGTCACATGACATTTTCAAACCTCAGCAAAGACTAATTTTATATGATTGACTGAAATGCTGTGACAAAAACACCAAGGACAGAAAGTGGTCCAACTTCTGAAATGTCCTGATATGTTTGTTTTTTGTATTTAAGTAAAACCTATAAAGAATATTGGATCCATTCAAGTCGAGGCTCAGAAATTACGACAGTGACCACAGATTGGAGCGCCAGAGTGGAGGAGGGTTTTTTTTTTTTTTTGCATATTTTTGTCTGATTTTTCAGGCGACTGAAGCAATGTTTTGTTCAACGTGCGTTCTTTGTTTGATGCGGTGTTCACCAGCATGTGTGTGCACATGTCTCTGCATGTAGATCAGGACGGGGCTTGGCGTGAGCAGTACAGGAAGCATGTAGGGAGAAATGACGCCCTGTGGTGTGAATAAGGTAAAAAATAGAGATGCACCAATCCATTTTTTTCCATTATGAAAAATGTTTCCATTAATGTACTTAATTGTATCTATTAACAAAGTGTACATTTATTATGATATTAATATATCGGATCAGTGCAGTTCTAGTAAGTAAAATCAGACTGTTAAGATTTTTATTATTATTAATATTGCAAAGGACCGGTATAAACCTATTCTAGAGGAAATGTAACCTTCAGGTTTTAGTGGTTTTGCCACACATGGTATCTTGATAAGTGAAGCTGTTCATTTCTCAACTTGCTGTTCTTGCGTTGGATTATACTGTAGAACAGTCCATATTCTGATTCATCTCCTGTGGTAATTTTCCATCTCATTTTACCAAAAACCCAAAACAAAACATAATTCTGCATGCCATATCATTCAGGCCTACTTTTCACACAGATTTGGCCGTATCTCCTGATTTCAACATGGTCTCCGTCATATCTTTTGAACTCGATCTGTTCATGTGATTCTGTGTGAGATGCATTCATTACTGTCAGCACTCCCATCACTCCTCTGTCATGAGTTGCTGATTCAGAGGTTGTGACACAGGACTTAACAAAAGTGCATCTTCACTTCTGGGTAAGGAGTCAAATTGACTGTTGACATAGTTTTAATGTGGGAAAAGAGTGGGCAGCATACAATAAAAATGCTCGCCTTAAAATCTAGACTTTTAAGTTATACTATTCAACATTACTCTTTAGATTTCAGCTTCTTTATATAGTGTTTTATGGAATTATGATATTATTTAAAGCTATCTGCTCATGGTTCTTATGTCTGTGCCTGGCTGTAATATTTGTTTTTGCTATGTTTTTTACTGTTACCTGAACCCCAAAAGTGCAGATTGATTCCAGACAGCATAAACCACCGGTCATGAATCGGTCAACCATTGAATCAAATGCAGGTTTAATTTCAGTAACCTCAGGGTGTTAAAGCATCGTAACCTAATCATAGTCATATGATTTCTGGAATGCAGCAGTCTGTATTACTACCTAAAATGCTGACCGTTAGGCCAGATGCAAGTGCGTCACTTTTTGACAGTTTGACAGAAGGTATCTGCGAGTAATCAGCTGTTTTTCAGCTCATTTAACCCTTTTTCTTAAAAAAATTGTCTTGAATTTCCATCATGTGGTAGGATTTTCCCAATTTCTTCAAATGCCTTGTTTTGTCTAAAATACCAGTCCATGGACATCAAAACAAGCATAAAATGGTCTCACCTAAGAAGTGAAACCATCAGATATTTTCAGTTGTTATAGCATGCTAGCCTCATGGAAAGTTTGCATTAGAGTTCAAATGCTTTGCAGGCTGTTGTAATTTGATTGAATGCTTTCAACTCATATCAGTTTTGGGGATTGGTTCTCTGCAGCAGAAAAGCCACATAAATGTAAAAAGTCGCTGGACCTAACAAAATCCTCTGCCACACAGCCGGAAGAACGTCACACCGCTTGGGCTGATGTTTATGTAACTGTCCCTCTGTCTCTGACACACACACAAACGCACACATGCACAGATGTTTCAGTGGCAGTGGAGAGGGAGCTAGGGCTCTTTGAGGTCAGTACAGGCTGATGTCAGGCTCATCGCAGTCTAGGAAACTAGACAGCTTTGTTGTCACTACAGATGGTTCTTTAGATTTTAGCAGTATTGCTACGCTTACTGATACAGGTCATTGATCCGGCTTTGAAATATTATTGCCTTTTTTTTTTTTTTTTTTTTTTTTTTTTTAGAGGAACAAAAACAAACATTGTCTTAATATTTTTATTGCGTTGTTTTGTTGCATATGAATAATATGTGAAAACTTAAATGTGGAAAGTTTTGTAAATCTGCGCAATATGTTTAATGAATACACTATTGGTATATGACATGCAATTTTACTAGAGGTGACCACAGGTTGCACGCAAAGGGCTTTTACAGCAAGCATTATGAACATTGATTATGAATTATGAAGGAAAATGTATATTCTGATATTGAAAGAAATATTGATTGAGTACTCCATTTTAGGGGTGGGCAATATGACTAAAATCCCATATCACAATATAACAAATTTTATATCGTGATAACGATATACGATATAGTTTCTTTTTTGGGGGGGAGGGGGTGTTCAATAATTCAATTAATATGTAATTTGTATTTGAATTGCATTGTGCAAATGCCGTTTCAAATCATCTACTGAACAAATAAAGCTCGTTGGTACTAAATGTTTCTTCTATGTCATTTTTTCTTATCAGGATGTGTTCGTCATGTTAACATCTGACCCCGGCTTTACCCAGGCTCTCACCTGGTCCGTGAGCACAGCGCAGCGGCGCGTCATGCGCACTGGATGGCACCCATCTAATCAATGGTTTGAAATGTATCAAACATGCCGCGGCGCGTGAGAGGTCCGTCATCGCTCTGGCATCTCACGCTGCTGTGCAGATTTTAAACTGCTGAACTATCTGAACATGACATCATCACCGTGTCCACAAGGTTTTAGTGAAATAAGAAACCATGACGCACAAGCGCGGACAAGATTAACCATTTGGATGAGAATCACGGGCGATCTTGCAGTCCCTCCCGTGATGTCATGGAACTAGCAACAGCTGGTGAGCTCGTGGGCGCACAATGCACGGTGTAATCCGTTGAGGTTGGAGCAAAGCCGTTGTGCTGCGCAGCGCTGCGTTCATGAACCCGGTGAAAAGCCGGCGTAGCAGTATTGGGCGCTTTACTGCAGAGATTTATTTGTCAAGATGCGCCGCATGTACGGACACGTGCTGCTGCGTGCGTGCGTGCGTGCGTGCGCAGACACATGCCACCGTGTGCATCGAAATGTGGACACACAGATGGTGAGACGGTGGCAGACGCGTTTCAGACCAGGATGATTAGTTCTCAACGAGATGACCGACCAAACCAAACCGAGGCGCTTGTAGTTAAAAGAGGGACGACTTCTGTTGCATGGATGTGGTTTGGATAAAAAAGACCGACACGGTCATGAACCAGACAACAGAGGGTATCCCGGCTCTTGGGACTGTCGTCAGTCTTTTTATATCCAAGCAACATCCATGGGACAGAGGCTGTCTCTCTTTTAGGTAAAAGCCTCTCAGTTTGGGTTGGCTTGTCATCTTTTTAAGAATTAGTCTAATTACACCTGTCTGAGTGGTCCGCCATCATCTCCCTCCATGTTTGTTTGCAGCGTGTGTGTGCATGCTGTGCATCTTGATTAAACGATAGAGATTCATATGAAACAATAGAAATTTTCTATCGTCCAGATGATGCATATCGTCATATCGCCCAGCCCTGCTCCTTTTAAGATTTGCTTTTTTTTTTTGCGCTAGGTTATTTGATTGTTTGCCTTTTCTTTCTTAACTTCCTTATTTCTTAATGAGTGTGCTCCCAGTTCTGCGCTTTGTATGCCCATAGACTGCCTTTAGACCATCAAACATTATGAAGTTATTTGGAGGTATTGCAGTGTTGCTGCATATGTAACTCCTGTAACTCAATAAAAGATAGTCTGACTTAAAAATTGAGAGTTTGATTGTGATATTAACTCTTATTCACATGTCGTTAAAGCACAGTGGGTCTGCAGGTTTTTTGGTCTGCAGAAGATAAGAAATTGAAAAGAGCAATGTCAGTTCGCCAGTTATTTGCTTGTGTGAGACTAATTAAGCATTGCAGGAGTATTTATTACATTTTAACTCGCCACACAATTCCCCAGCATCATGGACAAACCTGGCCTTTAAATCTTTAGTCAGAAAACACATGGAAAAATTGTTTAACAGTCCAACTCCATAAAGCAGTAACATTTCAGTAATTTAAGATGTCTGCTATTTCATGCATTATTTGTTTCTATGTAGATGTCAGAATAATTTTTATTTTTACTCTAATATTATGCTGTCTAATGTCAAAAATGGTCGAGATGCAACAATCCAGTTTTTTCCGATACCTGGGGTAGGTGTATCGACCGATACTACTGTTGAATGTATGTATTGTATACCTCGCCATGTGTGTGATCAGGCATCAGGATTGACATAAACATTAAGCTTTGTTTAAAAAGGTAAGAAATTAACACAGACATTAATGTACTTTAATATTATTTAGCAACAAACAACTTTTTTGATTAAAAAAAAAAAAAAAAAAAAAAAAGAACATCCGATATCTTAACTAGGTAATTAGTCATTATCAGAGCTGATATCTGATCAAGGTATCGGATTAATGCATCTATAAAAGTGGTATGTTTTTTACACGGCCATCATGTGTAGGCTGAGATCCCCACACACTGACCACTTTTAGCTACAAGTAAAATAATCCCTTGTCAAAAGAAAATAGTTTTCCAAAATAATCAACAGCTTGGAAAGTTTATTTTTCTTGCTATATTGTAGCTCGTGTTTGTCTCTGTCTTCCAACACTTCTTTGTTGAGAGGATGAATTGTGGATTTGCATATATTGGACAAAGAAACATAGAAAGCAGGGGAAGAGGGAACACAAGTGAGAGAGGAACAAAAAAAGAGCGGGATTAAGAAACGACACACAAACAAATCCCCCACTGTCACTCTCTTATCACAGTGCTTTCTGGCTGTCAGCAGTCCACTGTTGCTGCTTTTGCCGCCTCTGCTCTGTCCAGCACACACAGTGTTGCTGCGATCACCTGATAGTCTCATGTTGTGTGAATTTAGTTCACCGCTATTCTTAGACCCTGCTTTAGCTGGCAGAGGAGGAGAGACGAGAGGAATAGAGAGAGGGAGAGGGCTGGGAAAAGACTGGCAGACTCGCAGTGATGCTCAGGTAGGAGTCGGTAATGTTTAACTAGGCTTTCATGCATTTTAGCGGGCTCTGTGATGTAGGTGAAAGGAGATTTGACATCTATAATTGCATTCTTGGATGTGATTTTTGCCTGCTAGCAGCCTTAGCAGTTCATCTGGTTAGCACAAATGGGTTGAAGTAGCAAGGCATTAGTTTTCATAGTCGGCTGCCGTGTGATGAAGATCCATTTTTATCAGTTGTAGTCTTGTAGGTTACTGGAGCTGTGGGGAAGCCTAGCTTTTGTTTTCAGTGTATACATGTTTGGCTGGAGTTGGGTTCAGAGAGTCTCTGCTTAACAGATTGTTCCAGTTTAAATTCATGACTATCATTCAATCTTCAGGATCTGTATTTTATTCTTTAGTCAACAGGTTGTTGAAGGAAACAAATACCTTTTTTTTTTTTATACCTGTTTATGTGGGATAACTTGATTCACATTGGCTTACAGTCGAGATCTGAGCGGTACAAGTATGTAACAGTCATGAAGTCATGTGCTGCTTTTATGAATGACTCTCCTCTTTCCCCCGTCAGTGCTGTGACTGTCACACGCTCACCGATAGATACTTCCTCCTCCGCTGTGTTTCCGCCTCGTCTTTTGCTCTGATCTTTTCTTTCTTTGCCAGATTATTTTCATTGAACTTCTATCATTATTTAAACTGAATTTTCTTTTTTTCCTCCATAGTCCTGTCAAGATAGCTTGTATTATTTTTTAATTGATAATTGTTGGGTTTTCCTTTTATTTATTTTTTATTTTTTTATTTTTTTTAATGCATAGTTTTATGTGAATTCCATTTTTATTTTTGGTTTGTCCTTGCTTCCTCTTTACACAACATTTATCACTTTGTTGCCCATTTCTATTTCTCTTTGCTTCCCTCCCTTGTTTGTTCTCATTTCTCTGTCACACTTTCTCCCTTTTGCGACAAGAAAACATTGAACTCGTTGCCAGTAAATGTCGCTTTTATCTTACTTGATAGGAGAAAATGTTTCTGTATTGTTGCAAAGACATGAACTGGTTCACTTCAGTAATTTTGTGAACAGTGCTGGATTTTGATTGCTGTGGATTGTGTGACATTTGAAATTTTGGTCACCAAAGTCAAGTTGTAGAATAATTAAGTTGGTGGTTCTGAGAAATCTTAGCCCTTACAATGTACATAAAAACTTAACACATTAAAACAATTGGCAAAAACTCTAAATGAACTACTCATGAGAAACAGTAGTTCATCTGCAAGCAGGCATGTGACACTTTAACAACAGCCGGTGTAATCTTACACTCGTCTACGAGCTGAGTATTGACCCCGCTCCATACAATGCAATTTGAGCCCATTATGTAAACCAAGCAGGCATTACATCAAACATTAAGCACTCTGGGTAAGGGGTCGGGTCTTTCCTCAGAGACGGTCCCCAGAAGAGAAAAATAAGCAAGGTTTTGGTTTGTTGAACTCAGATCAAATATTAACCTGAAACAAACTACTGATTAAAAAGCAAAAGCATAGAAAGAACAACAGAGCAAACACGCAGCAGCTACCTGGAATCTAAAAGAGTTGCAGAACCACAACATATTACGTCATAGAGGTATAGCCTACTACTGGCTCGGTCATTTGATCACTTGATTACTTAAATTTGAATGTCTCAGCCATGCGTTCATTTCACAGCTGAAGTCAGAGATGGAAATTTCTTGGTAAATAATTTCGCTGAGATGAGAAGGAAAATGCTCTTTGACAGCACTGTGAACTTTTCATCTGGACAGTAAGAGCCTCCATGGCTGAACTCCTGTCCTCTTCAGGATCATAAAACTCAGTGTGAAGAGATGCAGGTGTTTTGGTTCATTTTTGATGGCTCGTTACAGCCTTCAGGGTAGACATGAAATGGTTATAGCCATTTGGAGGCTCCTGAACAGATGGAGAACGTGTTTCCAGCTGCAGAGGACATCAGAATATATTTCTGAAAGTGTATCTAAGCAAGACGGATAATATTTTTTCCCCCTCCTCCTTAGGGGTGGTCAATCCTCAGGGCCAATTCACATTCTTTCTTTCTTATACCAGAGGAAGGGACAGCTTCGCAGTAGAAAAGTAAAATGCAGTTCCCTCTTTTATATTAACTACATGAGGGCAGTGTTTTGGTCTCTATTAAATGCTGCATTTTATGACTCCTCGTATCTTTTATGCCCTGCACTACTGAATTATTCCCCCCAAAAAGTAGGTCATACTTTGACCCCAATGTTTGGTAAACAGAAACTCCCATGCACTGGAATGATACACATGCAACACCTCTCTCACACACAAGCTCGCTGCAACAGGTATCCACTGTCAAGGCTCACTGACCAGCAGCTGAAATGCTGCTTTTAAATGTGAGCTTGTGCGACTTAACCGTTCTTTTTCTGCCCCTCCCCACTAACCCATTTACCAATAACACTTGTGTTTGGCAATGGTCCCTCTTCCCCAGTAAAAAGCTATATTTAAGCCCAGTCCTGAATCCATCTGCCTGACCCAGCTATCTGTCAGATCAGATAGAAATTCTTCACCATCATTTTGTTGGTCCAGTCTCCTGTCACCTTTATAGCCTCTACTAAATCATCATGTGTCAGAGGTTCTCTCAAACAAGAAGGGCTCTGAGTTCATTGAATAGCTACTTATACCCACTCCAAGGTGCAAATGTTAATATAATTTAGTATATCGACTTCTAATCAGATGAGCTGAACAGTGTAGAGGTGAGGAACAATGCAGGATATCTGCAGTTTACTGTCTTCTGGTTTCAGTCACCTATGAATTAAACTAATCCCATGAATGTTAGTCACTGCAGTTGTAACTGTGAATAATGTCTCAGTGACTTCAGAAAATTTACAATGACTCAGGTGATCCAGTGAAATAGCAGTCTGGTTATATTGGTGTGAGTGTGAGTGCATCTAAAGCAGGGGTAGCTGCAAGCCATATAAAGAACACAGAAATGTTTTTACGATTAGTTACACAAGCAAACTATGATTTTTTTTTTTTTTTTTTACTGCTTGCTATTTGGGTATGTTGTAGATGTGGGCAGCAAGTTTTATGACATGCTTTGTGACTCCCTGCTGTTTGAGGTATGAAGCAGATGAAAGGCAGCTGTGGCATGGACTGTGCTGGCTCTGCCGTGCCCAGCAGGATGGGTGACAGCTTACACAGTGTTTATTACAAGCTTGCAGTACATCATATTTACATTTCTCCTCATACTTAGCATCTGTGAAAATTCTCAGTCATCCAGGTCATGGTACATTTAAGTGGTCAAAGTAATAACACATTTTATAAGTTTGTTTACATGTACTGTTAAGCATTTCACAAGCCCCTTAATAGTAATCATGTCATCTCTATTTGTAAATTTGTAATAAATGCACCACATGAATTTCTCTGCTCAGTTGTTAATTTGAAACTATGTAGACTTTTTTGCGGCTTGTTATGGTTGTCACTGAATTGTAACCTTATTGTCCTAAATTGTCACTTTCCCATTCACTTTAATCTGTTTGATCAGCACAGTTGTGCCAGGTTAAAGGTGCTCATTTAATTTTTTCTCTCTCCCAATTTTCCTCCTTTTTCCTCCATCTTTTTCTTTCAACATGACCTCTATCCATCTTCATTCTGATCCCCCTCCCTTCTGTCCATCATTCCTTCCTTTTAGCTGGCCCCTTCCCCAGCTGGAGCCCAGTCAGATCAGGTTGATAGTGTACCAGGACTGTGAGAGGCGTGGCAGAAATGTCCTCTTCGATTCCAATGCCAAGAAAAGGGGCACAGAGGAAACCCCCATTACCGTGAGTCATTTGTTGTTTCATTTGTTTGTTGTTTGTGTGTGTGTCTTGTCTTTTGGAAGATTTTGACATCTTTGGTTCCTTTCATGCACCTTTTTTTTCCCTTTCTTGTTTTAAATATATTTTTATTTTTCATATTCAAATTGAATTGTACATTTTTCTTTACCTTCAAAGCCTCTTGGCAGTCAAAGCAGATTATAAAAGATAAGACACAGACTTTGACTCATTACAGTCTGAAAATCAGAGGTGTGGCGTGCAACCCTTCATGTGTCTGATTCATGATTTTCAGAGGACACAAGCTGCACTTTAACCCACTGGAAACCTTACTGCTCCATGATGTACAGCGTCTGTGGGATCTAAACTTAAAGGCAGAAAGTGCTTCTGTTTGGGCTGTGCACTAGTCCAGTTTGTGGGAGTGTTTTTCTTTAAAACCTAAACTGGGTTAGCCACAAAACCAGTTGAGTGAACGGTTATGTAAAGATTTCTTAAACACTCTGAAACTTGTGATCTGTTTTTGTTTCTTTTGTTTGGTTTTTTTAGGGCAGGGTTTGAAGGCAGATTTTAGTAGTATGTTGAACAAGTTGTCTGTGTAATTACAGTGTAATCTTCATCAGGAAATGTGCAGCAATATACCAGTTTGTCTTCAGACTGCCAGCTCTCTGGCCTCATCCATCGTGCACCTGACAGCTGTTTTTATATATATTTTGCGAATGACACACTGCCACCACTCCTGACCCTTTTTTGATTCTAAATAAGCTGAATATTTTCGTAACCCTGCTGTGTGTTGGTGTCTGACCCTGACCGGTTTGTCCTGGTGCTGTTATCTCCAATATTAAGAGCCTCAGCTGACAGCCTGTGTGTAAGCAGCATTCTTTCATCCTCACATGACAGGCATGTCACTCTCTGTCTCGCTTTCTTTTCTCGCTTTTGTTCATTTTATGTCTGACTTGTTTAGTTTCGTCCTCCAAAGTTTCCTCTCATGCTGTTTTACTTACTTACTATTCTGTCAAACTTCTCTATTTCATATTTGATTACTATTATTTGGTTTTAGCCTGGCTTGTTTAGTCCCTCTAATTTAGTATAAAATCAGTCCTTGTCTGGCCCATATGAACATACAAGAGCGATACAGAATTTCATCTTTTTTTTTTTTCCTGCTTCTTGAGGCTTTTATTTCATTTGTCTTTTCTTATGTTTCCTGCCATGATGCTGCCATTTTAACTTGAATCTACCTCCATCTGTGCTCTGACTCTGCTGACCAGGTTGTCTCTGTGTCCTCTCTGTCTATTCACCTGCCTCATTATCATATTAATAACCTGCCATCCTAAATTTGTGTTGACCTTCTACCAACTTGCCAACATTTACGTTGAATTAAGCTCTTTTGGAAAGGCAAACCGTGAGGGTTCAGTGCAGCGTGTTGTGCTGGTGTCAGTAATTTTGGTGCATTTTGCAATGCTAAGGCTTAGCCAGCTACTCTTGAGTTTTATCACATGACGGCTGCTTTTGTCAACGCATTGAAATTTATTTTAGACGGATCAACAGTGTGAACTTGCAAAGCAGGGAGAGAATGAGGAATAGAGACACGAGGGATCAATCAAGAGATCAAGGCAATAAATGGCTCGGGCGATGAGGAGAGATGTGGGGAAACGAAGGAAAACGAAAAAGCAAACGGCTGCAGAATGAATAAAAAGGTGTATTGGAGGAGAGAGAGATCTGCAGGAGTTGGAGAGGCACGTATTCGGTGCTGGAGGGAGGGGAAGAAGCAGGGAGTGATTGCAGCCCTGCTCAGTCACGAGTTCTCGGAGAGTCATATGACTGGCAGTCACATGCTGCTGGACTCTGTTGTGTACATACCTCACACTGCACTGCAGCAAACAGACACACACACACAGGCATGTGCATACTCAAACATACATTCGGTGAGAGTGGCTTCATTTTGCATGTGTGCATGTGTGATACACAACTTGTAACAAAATGCACACACTTAACTGTACAAAGTAACAGTCTGTGCATCGTGATGAAGCAACACCTGTCTTTTTTTCTCTGCTCATTCTTGTTTTTCTCCTCTCGTTCTTTTATGTTGGATGCAACAGTGGTTTCAAGTGAGCCATTCGAACTGAGCTAAAAAGAACACACATGCTCTCACACACCCCCATCGACCTCCCTTTCCCACCCTCCCAAATGCATTCCTCTTGAATAGGCTGCCAAGTTAAGAAGGCACATGACTCAGACTGATTGAGCTCACATTGCTGTTAGTTCGCTGTTTACCCAAGTGCCTCTGGATCGGGTTTCTGTGGTTTTTGACCCACGCAGTTTGCCTTCATTAATTTCTTTCCATCCTTGACCTGAAGAGCCTTTTAATTTGGGAACTATTGTCTTTATTATGATGATGATGATTAGTATTATTAGTTGGTGTAGGATTGGGGGTGGATTACTTAAATATTTAGATTTGGGTTTATATTTGTTTGCATTTATTGTGGGGGGCACGATAACTATTGATCTGATAATTATCGGGCCGATAACAGGAATTTATTACGTCATTCCGATAAGTCCGATATGAAAGTTGGGGAAAATCGTGATGACTTCCCTGATATTTTTGTCAGCATAACATTGCTCCGCTGATTTGGTGACCAAATTTATTGTTGTTTGAAATGCACTCTATTGACATAGACAAGTCTGACTTGTCAGTCATCATTATTGTTTACAAATAAACTTTTGTGTTAACATACAATAAATGTTTGAATCTAACTTGTCAGTGCGTCATTTTCCATGTTTTTTTCTAACTTGTATTATGTATCTGTATCAGCGGAAGCATTGTTTTTGTATCAGTAAGCACTGAACCTTATTTAAGTTGATGTGCATTTGAGATATCGAATAGTTTTGTTTATCTTTCAAGAAATGTTTGAGAGACTTGCTGATAGTTTTTCACTGGAAAAAATAAGAATTTCTTCATTTAAAGAGTCTTTTTGGTTTTGTTAATAGTTTTGATGACTTGATCATGTATGTATGTGTGTTATCGGTTATCAGTTATCGGTATCGGCCTTTAGGAGCTGAAATTTATCGGTATCGGTTTGTTAATGTTATCGTGCATCCCTAATTCACTGCTTTATTATTCCTAGCAAAAGAAAAACACTAACTATAGATGAGTTAAAGCTGCTGAATGCACTTTTCTAGCATGATAGCATTTTTGTAAATAAAGCAATTTGCTGCTATTTAGCTTTATTCTTCCAAAGGTCCATATTGGCCAGGGGGGAAAAGGGGAGGGGGTGCAATGGTGGATGGTGCTTTTACCATCACAAGAGAAAGATTTCAGTCAGTTAAGTCTTTTAAGTCATATGAATTGGTGTTTTTGGCTGACCTGTAATATATATTTTATTTGTAACCTGCAGAGCACAGATGGTCAGGTGAAAATGTTCGGGAAATGCTGTCAGCTCCGTCCTACAGGAGGCAGCAGCAGTTCCCTGGACAGCTCTTCTTCCTGCACCTCTGAAACCAGGGAAACCAAGGACCATGGCCTCCGCTTCCAGGTAATGCTTTTTCCTTAATTCCTGCATGAACCATTTATTCAGTCCTCTGCAGTTACGTGTAAGCATACTCGTACACTCCCAGTAAATGGCTTTCACAGATCTTTAAGTTCAAGAAGGGTTATATTCGGTTCATGTTGCTTAGGGTGTAACAGTTTTAAAAGCTTGCCTTCCTCTGCAGGGTTCAAGGTGTTCATCTGATGTCGTAATGCTCGGGGAGATGATGTTTGGCTCTGTGGCCATGAGCTACAAAGGCTCCACACTCAAAATCCACCAAATCAGGTAACATTTTTCTCCTTACAGTAGTTATTTGTCATAGAATTAATAAAAGAAAATTCACCATCCTTAGCAGATACGAGGTTCTTAAGTCATTTTACAGAGAATTTTTACATTTTTGTAACACAGTGTAAGACATCTGGTGTTAGTTACTGTCCCTGACAAAGCAAATGAATAAACTAGTAAATGAGGGAAGAAAAGAAGCAGACAACCAGTAAAAGAAGGCACATCAGGACAGATATGACAGGCACACAAGTATGCGTATGAACTAAACTCGCATGCTGATAAACTTTGTCCCTGCGCTGTTATCATATCAGATCGCCACCTCAGCTAATGCTGAGTAAGGTCTTCACCGCCAGGACAGGAGGCAGTGTGTACGGCAGTCTCAACACGTAAGCACACACACACACACACACGCACGCACGTCTTGCTCCGCTTCCTGTGGCAGCGTCTTTAACCACTTGACTCCTAATGTAGAAAATTTACTACAAACTCTTTCTGGCCTATTTTTTCTCCATTTGAATAATTTAATTTATTTATATTCATTTACTTTTATCTGTGTAACTATGTTGTTGATTAATTGTTATCAATCTATACATGTTTTTATTCCAATCTATTTTTCCTTTTACTGTATTTATTTTGTGTTGATATAATTGTAAATGGATTTGGGCATGAAGGGGTTAATGAACTAAAGAGTACAGATATGCTCTCATCTTATCTTTTCCTGCTGCATCTGTCTCAGTTATGATGGGTATCCTGCGTTTATTTTAACTATGAAAACCTCCCAGATGCTTTGTTTACAAACCGCAGTAGTTGTAAAGAAAATGTTTTTTGTGTGATCATGTAAAAACATCTAAATATATCTCCTGATTTACTCTCTTCTCCATCCCCCACAGATTACAAGACAGCCTGGAGTTCATTGGACAGGACTGCAACACTTTAAGACCAGATCAAAACACAGGGCCCAACAGTCTACTAGGGAACATAGGTAACTATAGTAACGTGTTAATTTAGTTAATTTTAGATACACTGATGATTGTCTCCAAAGTTTACTCCCAAATAATTGCAACTGGGATTTCTATCTTTTGTTTTTAGTATAGTACACAGTTGTACTTGTACTTGGCTTGTTGCAGGTGTTTCCTCACCTTAAGATCTTTTAACATTCTTGTTTATGCACAAACAAAAATTGCCAGACTCTGCCAAAAGCAGATGGAGGCACGTGATTCCCGAATAAATCGGCTGATTCAGCTCTCCTGTTACACACTTGATGCTTTTGCTGCCACCATGAACCTCATGACTGCACTTGTTGCTGGAGGTGAAACTGTTATCAGTGTTTACACAAACGGCATTCAAGAGACGCTTGGAGGAGAAAATACAGCCATTTAAAAGAGAGATAAAAGACATTTGGGCTTTTATTGTCACAGAAAAGAGAAAAGGTCCAGAATGTCTGAGAGAAACTCTTCCCTTAGTTATGTTATCAATAATAATGATGATAGTAGTCAGAGACCAGCTGTATTTTCTGTAGTGTTGGAGCTGTCTTGTTTCTCTCTGTCCAACAGATGATGATTCCTTTCCAGACTAAAAATCTCCTGTAACTAACAAGAGTTATTTGGAGAGCAGGACACAGCCACCTTTCTTCTTTCCTCATACACTAATCGTGGTTCATGTTTTTGTCCTTTTTTTTTCTCCTCTTCCTCTCTTTTTTTCTTTTTTTTTCTCCATGTTTTTGTTTGTGCTGCACAGGATTTTCTCAGCTCTGCAGCCCTCGACGGGCCTTCTCTGAACAGGGCCCACTGCGCCTCATCAAGAGCGCATCTTTCTTTTCAGGTTGGCCCCTAAAACTGGCAGCAGTTGCTGTGTGCCAGTTGCATGTGTGTGTGGAGGCTGTAGCTGGAGTAGTGATGGCTGTTCAGGACGTGGCTCTCAGTGGGTGCATGCCTGTGTGGTGAATCTTGCACTGGAAGTGGTGGTAGTAGTAGTCACAGCATGTGATAGCACAGCATGACTGCAAATAACCTGGGTCACATAACTGCTGCTGAAAAAGGAAAACTCTGTGGTTTCCACCAGACTTTACTTGGGAAAGTCAGAACATTTGGTTTTTAAAGTATGTGCCAACTCATAATCGTAACCCCAACTGCCACGTTGTGGTTTGACATCTTTTCCTTTGTTTTTCTTAAGTACAATAAAACAACAGGAATAAACGATAACAGCAATAAAGTTTTCCCAACAGAAATCATTTATTGATCAGCCAGTGGGATCTGACCCAGGTGTCTTGCAGAGAAATAAAATTGCATGGGGGTTAACTGATGTGGGTTGCTGGAATATCCGGAAAATTCATGCAGTTTCTTTCTACTCTTCTTTTTGTTACTCACTTACATGCTTTGAACAGCTCTATTACTGTACTTGTAGTGCTTAAAGGCTTCATTTACAGCGGGTAGTTACATTTTAACTTTAGTCTTTTTCATAAATGTATCAGTCAAAATCAGCCAGAACATGAATTTAACAACAATCCTCACATGTTTGCAGTTGCACAGTAAGACTGTGTGTCTTTGGGCACCGTAAGCTGTGTGTGAAATATATAAATAAGGAAATTGACTCGGTTCCCTTTCAGTGAATTCTTTAAGTAATATTTATCTATTTACTAGCATGTGGAAAAACACCTGTGTACCAATTTTCATTCATATGAATCAGCTACAAAAAACACACCACCTTCTTAGAGAGGACATTTTACATTACTTTCAATGACTCTTCAGCTTTGGTCAAGTTTCTTGGTATGATTATAAAGAACTCTGTGAAAAACCTGGTGGAAATTGTTCTTTTGTGGATCTCTTTGGTGTCATTGTGAAAGTCTGAGTCTGGTTCAGAGATCAGGACTCTGTTGCCACCCAGGACAGTTGAAGGACTGCTTACTGCCGACAGCTGACTGTTTCTTATTTTAATGTTATCTATGCCGTTACCTTTCTGATGCTTATTGCACGATGGAATTTAATCTAAAGAGCCTAAAACTTTACCAGAATACTGTGTGTGTGTGTGTGTGTGTGTGTGTGTGTGTGTGTGTGTGTGTGTGTGTGTTCACTTTGATCAGAGTCTCCCTGCTTTCCTCTTTCATATGGAGAGTAAAACGTCTTCCCCTTGTTACAGTTAACTAACAAGCCTTTCCTTGGATCATGCTTACTACCAACACTTCTTTTTAAACAAATCCTTATATTAGTGTGCTCTGTAGTTCTAACATAAAGCACTGTTGTATTTGTGGTTTGTAGATCTGCGATGAGAAGAAACATTTTTTGCTATTCTTCTCAAAGTTTGGACAGGATGGATATTTGAAATGAAATGAATGAATAAATTGTGGGAAAAAAACCCTCACAAACAGAACTTACAAGCATATTGTCTGTCGTTGAACGATTTATCAAAAGCAATAGAAGCTGTTGCTGAGGTGACGGCGACTAAGTGGCAAACTGCCTGTAACATTAATGCTTTTTTTTTGCCTTATTTGTTTTCTTGTGACACTTCCTCATGTTGAAGTTACAAGACAAGGGGTGCACCAGCACTTAAATCAATAACAGCCTTTCATAGTGTTATAGGCAATAGTTTGTGCTCAGTCATGGGATGCCGGGGATATGTGGAATATGTTAGTAAGACTTATTAAAGCATGACCTGGTTCATTTTGTTGGTCAGATATGTTTGGTTTGAATGTTTTTTAGTTTTCAGGCATGATCTGACACAGTTCTCCCACTTTCTCTCTTACACATCTTTTCCCTCCTTTCTTTCAGGCCACAGCCACCCCATGGACATGCCTGGCCGAGATCCGCACTACGAGAGGGACAGTGGCATCGCCAGGTCAGGTACGTTAATGAGACTAGCAGCCAAAGCCTGGATTGACCTACACTCGGCGCAGCTGAGCTTTGAATTGTGCTTAAGTTTTTATCTTAGCAAATAAAATGGAGAAAAAACACGAGGAGCATGGCTGCATCATTTTCTTTCCACCTCAAAACATCAGTGTTGACTTTACTGAACATGAATGATCCAGCTAATATGTGTTTGTGTTTTTTTGGTTTTTTTTTTTTCCATTTCTCTTTTTTTTCACAAGCACTTCCTGTGTCTAAAAAAAGTGGTTGACTTGCTTCAACTTAACTGATCAAGGGCAAGACTTACACTGTTATGAAACCACCAGTAACTGGAACTGGTGGTGTTTCAGTTGTAGCTGTGCAGATATGCTAACAGTCGCCTCTCATGGAAATGACTTTCAGGTGTTCCCTCTCCAGGCTGAAGGGATCACAGATATTTAAGAAAAGAGAATCCTTGAAGCATTGTTGCATAAAGACAGACAGACATGAGCTGTTTAGACAGGCGCTCTGGACAGTCAGAAAGCTTGTCGGGTGAAAACTGACAGCCCCCCAACCCCCACCCTCCTATAAACATCAGCATGTTCTCTTGGGATGACTGGCATTGCGTTTTCTGCTCAAACACAGGTCACATGTGCAGAAGATTAAATATAGCAGCTCTGAAAACTCGCTACTAGTAAATGAACTTCTAATTTAAGCTCGGTCCTCTCAGCTTTCCTCCACCTCCCACTGTGTTTGGGCAGGAGAGTTTTTCTTTACCTCTGACACAGTCATTCTTGCATAAACATCCTTCTGTAGTCTCCTTCTGGCTACTTCTTTAGCATTTATTCATCTTGCAAGGTTGTATCTCAGTTTCTAACACACAAGCACATATCACAGACCATTTATCATTGGTTGCCAGTGATGGCAATAACAGTGTTAGAATAAACAGCGTTACTAACGCCATTACTTTTTTAGAGGGAGAATAATTAGTAACTATTACTTTTTTAAAAGTAACTTTCCCAACACTGTTGGTCGCCTGGGTTGTGACTAACCTGTGCACTTTGTATGTGTATTTGTGTTCATAGGTTGTCATTATGTCAAATCTAGAGTAAAATCAGGTGGCCCAACAACTGCTACACTGCAAAAACACAAATCTTACCAAGTATATTTGTCTTATTTCTAGCCTACATATCTCATCACACTCAATTCAAGACAAAATCACTTACAGAGACACGTTTCAGTGAGATATGGGAACTTGTTTTGAGGCAAATGCATCTTATTTAAAAGAAATCTTATCAAGAAAATTTCACTTATTTTAGTGGCAATTTTTTTTTTTTTCACTTATTACAAGCAGAAAAATAAGTGAAATTTTTTTGATAAGATTTCTTGAAGTAAGATGCATTTAAAACAAGTTTCTATATCTCACTGAAATGTTTCTCTTGAGGTGATTTTGTCTTATATTGATTGTGATAAGATATTTTGACTAGAAATTGGAAAAATAGTTTTTGCAGTGTACATGCGACTGCAATGTATCTTGTATTAAATTTGATATGAAAACTGTTTTGGATGAGTTTCAGGGAAAAAGTGGAGGGAAGTGTGTAGGTGTGTGTTTGAGTGCTTTATGCCTTTGCACTTTTTTCCCAAGTGGGTTTTTTTCTGTCTCATTGTCAACACTTATTGTCCCTCATTCTGTCTAGCTCTGTGTGTGAATGATGTGCCATTGAGAATGAATAACCCTACGCACTTGTCTGACTCACTCTTGTCCTTTTCTCGTCACCCACCATTCCCTCGATCTGTTCCCTGCTCCCTTCTGTGCCCCTTCTTATTCCTTTTTCTCTTGATTTGCCTTTATTCATCTATTCTCTTTTGCCTTCCTTCCCATCCCTCCATGTGTCATTTTAGCTTCTCTGAGCAGCCTGTTGATCACTCCCTTCCCATCCCCCGGCTCCTCCTTGACCAGCAGCTGTGCCTCCAGCTACCAGCGCCGATGGCTCCGCAGTCAAACCACCAGCCTGGAGAATGGCGTCTTCCCTCGATGGTGAGAAGATGCATACGCAGCTTTTGAAACCGTTTCTCAGAACTGGAAGTGTATGCAAATGAAAACAAAAACTGTTTGCAGAAAGAAAACTGCACAAGTCAAGCAAACATTCATGAGGATTAACTGACAAATTTCACAACAAGATTTGTTTATATACTGTAGTGGGACTACATAATATATTAAAAAGAAATAAAGCAAGTGCAGGTTTATCGGTGAGGGTTGCATCCCAGTCATTCAAACTTCTGCTATTTTGCATGTTTTACAACTAACCAGCATGCAGAGAAGCAGAAGTGGAATGCAGCCTTTATATGTATTTAAGAATTGTTATTCTAATACCAAAAGATTTTGCATGTTTTCCTAAATTACATTTTATTTTTTTAACCCTTGAAAGCTCAAACCAAGACCAGATGGGGAGAAAATTCTGATTTTTAAAATCTGATGTCTTTATTAGGTCCTTTATCAAAATATGGGGAAAAAGATTAAATCTGTTTTGTATGTATTCCATTTATTGCTGTGCAGCATGTCAAAATTATTGAAGTGTAGTCTTCTGCCTCCAGGAAACGGGTGTATCGGATTGTGTACAAAAGAGTTTTAAGCAAAGTTTTTACCACAAAGTGATGCAAAAGGTCTCAGATGCAAAAGTTTTTAGAAACTGCATGTGCAGGTATCAGATATGATACATATGGATTTATAGGGTAAAAAAGTCTGAAGTGGTGTGTGTAGAAGAAAAAAATGTCTTGAGTTTTATTTAAGACGACACACAAAACCTGTATATTAACAGAAACCACACTAGTTTGAATATTCACCTCAAGATAATGGATGCCAGAATTATTTCCTTCCATTACATCCGTCCACTAAATTCATGGATTCATTTGTCAGTTTAAAACGCCTGCATTATCACATACTTAACATGTAATGCAGAGAAAGACAAACAACTTTGTAATCAGTCAGACTCCCTCCCTCTCCCCTTCCTGATTAGGTCCTGTCTGGCTTTTGTAAAGTTTATCCTGCAAGGACTTCCTGAGAAATCCTGCAGGCAGTTGGGAAAATGACACACACTGCAGCTATGTGCTACAAACTGCTCCCAAACACAGCGCTGTGACTAGACAGGATGCTGTGTTGGCCTGTTACAGTAAACTCAGCTGTCATCCTCTGAGAGTGCTAATCCTCCAGTTCAGCTGCACCAAAGCATCATGTTTACAGGCTGCAACAATAAAAGAAGCTAAGATTAACGCTGTTCACATTTTCTGCGTAACAGATGCTCTAAACTGTTCTTTCCACTTATTCTCTTTAATTCTTCAAAAGTAAGCTAAATTCATTTTAGACTTGATGTTTGAAGTTTTATTGAAAGATGAAGTGAACTAGTAGGATTCAGATTTCCATATCAAGTTTTTGCATCCTTCCATCATTTCGCCTCTCGTTGACTTCCTGTGACCTCTGTTCTGATCAGGTCGGTAGAGGAGAGCTTCAACATGTCTGACGAAAGTGGGGGTCCCAGCCTTGGCGTCACCCGGAAGAAGAAGATCGCCATTGGAGTCATTTTCACCTTGTCCTCCAACCTTGAGGAAAACAGCCGCTTCCAAGATTTCTTCTTCTCACACTTCCCTCTCTTTGAAAGTCACATGAACAAACTTAAGGGTGCCATTGAGCAGGTAATCACTGCTTTTTTTTTAATTTTCATTTGAATATTTAAATTAATCTCACTGCAAAAACTCAAGTCTTACCAAGTATATTTTTCTAATTTCTAGTTAAAATATCTAATCACACTCAAAATAAGACATCATTACTAGGGATGCACAATATAATTGGCCCCTTATCGGTATCGGCCTATATCAGCCTTAAAACTGAGTATCGGACATCGGCCACCCCACTAATATTTAACAGGTATTTTAACTGATCATCCCGCTGTCTAAAAATAAAAAAAAAAAAAAAAAAAAAGAGACAAACTTCTTCAGAAACTTTTTTTTTACAGACTTTAAAACTTCTAAAGACGAGGAGTGGGGAAAAAATATCGATACACTGAAATATTGCAATATTTTCATATGGTGATATCATACTGAGATTTAAAAACGCTGTATCGATCTATTTTACCAACAAAGTCTCACAATATTACAACATTCTGCACCAAAATCTCACGAGAATTCAAAGTTTCGTGAGACTTTGTAACAGAACAATGAAATCTTGCGAGATTTTTTAAATATTGATTTGATCTTGGCGTATGAAAATATTGCCATATTTCAGTGTATTGAAATTTTTCCCACCCCTATTTTTCAAAGTGTTGGAAACGGATAACAAAACCGCTATTTGCAATGACTGTTTTTTTTTTTTTCACCTTTAATATCGGTATCTGTTATCAGCCAAATGAGTTTTAAAATATCGGCTTATTGGATATCAGCCAAAATTCCAATATCATGCATCCCTAAAAATTACTTAAAGACAAACATTTCTGTAAGATGCAAGATCTTCTTTTAAGGCAATGCATCTTATTTCAAGAAATCTTATTAAGAAAACTTTGCTTATGTCATTGGCAGAATTTTTTTGCTTTTACTTATTTTAATAGTGGCCAAGATTTGAGTTTTTGCAGTGCTGTATTTGTATTTTTGGCACTGTAGCGATAAGCCTGCCAGGGAAATGTACTCTGTATAGCATTGACATTAAAAACAAACAGGAAAGCTGACCTTGTGCCCTCTGCTGTTGTAATGAGTAGTGTTGATGTCAGATTGACCAGTTCATCGTCATACTTCGTATATCTGTGGTTCTGTTTACTGGTGTCCGTCGTTGGTACTGTCCAGCTCTGGCTGACTCCCAGTTTTGCCCTCAAGTTGGCTTTCCAACCCTCCTCCCTCTTCTCCCTCTCAAATTCCTCAGTTTGACAGCTTCAGTGCTAAATAACTAAAGGTGCATGTGTGTTGTGTCACTCTCAAGGCCATGAAGATGAGTCGCCGGTCAGCTGATGCCAGCCAGAGAGCTTTGGCTTACAGCCGAATGGTGGATGGGCTCAACGAGTTCAGGTTGGGCAGCAACTCAAACATTCACTCACTTTGACACTGAAATGAATCTGCACGATTTTCTTCTCTCTCTTTCTTCTTGTAGAAAAAAACCGTGATCACTCAGCCTCCTCAGACCACACTGGTCAATGCCCTTTTTTTCCTTTCATCGTCATTGGCAAACTGTCCCAGCCAGCTTTGTCGTTAAGTTTCTATGTACTGTAGCCAGACACTCATTCGCTCCCTGGGTGCATAGCAAACTCCCCACATCATAGAAACTCTGGAAAAGATGTCTAATTTAAAATCTGTGTCCAAGAAATGGATGCGGCACTTGAATAGGTTGTTTCACCATAAAATTGCATGTTTCTTCTGTTTTGCAGCATTAGAGATTTTAGGATTTTGTGTCGTCTGTAGGCAGGATGTGACACAGACAGGCAGGTGTCACTGGGCGGGTAGTAAAAGACCTGTAAATATTGACACATAGCCGCTTCACAGGGGTAAGAAGGTGGAAAAACAACACAATAACCTTATTACACATAATAAAAGATATTATACATCGATATATTTTCCCCAGTAAAGGTACTTTTTACCTCACAAATTTTTACAGTTTAATGACTGATTAAGTTTACACATACTAACTTCTGTGAAGTAGTTTGCAAACAAATGTATCCTCTGTTATTATGTCGGGATCTTGGCTTTAAGGAACTGTAAAAATTGTAGACACGATTTTCATTCCAAACCTTGTTGGCTAAAATGACTGGTTTCAAAGTTTTAACTTGATTTATTTATTTAGCGCATAATAGTAACAATTACGAGATATAAAATACTTCAAAGAATAAAGAAAAACCATACAAAAAACCAGAACCGACCAAAAATAAAACTTCAAAAACAAACAAGAAGAGTAAAGAGAGAATATATTAAGCTCTAAAAAATAGTGCAATAATACAAGTAAAATGTGCAAGGGAGAGGTAGAAGCTGAATAAGCTTATAAAAACTTCCTCAGCTTGGACAAAAGAAAGCATTTGTGTGTCAGCATGATTTTGCGATAGTTGCATTACAGTGATATACTGAAAAGATTCTGTTGTTATTGTGTTTGGGTTTCCCAGCAATCAATACTTGATAAACACTTGCCTCTATTAGAAATGTAATGTCAATATTTAAAATCTTTGCTTCTTATGTAATGGGCTCTCTGCACAGCTCCACTTCTTCCTGAACTTAAGGTAGCTCCTTTGTTTCCTGTCTTTCATTATTGGACAAACTGATTAATCCAGGTGTGCCTGACCTCATTAACTGGCCAGACACACCTGGATAAATCAGTTCCTCCAGTAACGAAAGACAGGAATCAAAGGAGCTACCTTAAGTTCAGGAAGCAGTGGAGTTGTGCATAGAGCCCATTATTAGAACAATTAAAAATATGGATGCCAAGTTTACTTCTTGATGGTGCAACATGTTCAATAAAAATAAATAGATAAATAAATAAGGGGGGGGACACTGTGTTCCCTACCCGAGGTGACCATTGCATTATTACTGCAGTGCATGCTGGGCGTTTTTTCTTTTTCTTTTTCTTTTTTTAAATCATTTATTTAGAGCTTTGGCAATGATTAAAGAGGGTGTTTTAATTTAGACCCTGAGAAACCTCAGTTCCAAGAAGGATTTAGTCTTTATTTGTGGTGACATGAATTATGAAGTCATAAATTTATACTTATTAGGCTGCATGATTGTGTGTGTGTACATGTCTGTGTGTGGGAGACATGCCTGCCAGAGTTGTATGACTGTTAAGTGCCCATAAAATACAAAAACCTTTGAATGTGCGAGCACATGCCTGCGTCCACTGCTACTTTCACTTGCCACACACACGCTGGCAGGCAGTTCCCTTTTTGAGGTCCCCGCATCGCTGCAGTCATATGGCTGTTGACACCTGGCCTCAGCAACCTAAGACCTCTGAGTGGCAACCCTATCTACCTCATGCACTGGTCACAAGCAAGCACCAGAATAGTAAACCAGTGCCAGCAGGGAGAGCAGCAGTGCCCGGGACTAACAAAATATCTGTAAAATCTCACCTCCAGACGGCAGCTATATATATAAGGATAGCCACCTTTGCCATTAAGAGGTTTTGACTTCATGGAACATTACAGGAGGAAACTGGAAGAAATTCCTTTCCTCCATGCTGATGTGGCTTTGACGTAGTCGGAGGGCGGGCACGCACACATGTTGGCAAAGATAAGCTGTGCACTCAGCAAAGGCATGTGTACATAAGTCACACCAGCCTATGCTGGGGTAATGTTAGGACTTGCACGTAGTGTAAAAGTGGGAGTTCTTAGAGAAAACCTCAGACACCACAATTGATTTTATTCTCTTTTGACCACATGTGCATAAATAAATATGCAGATTTCTTTCTGTAAAGCACTCAGGGTGACCATAAGCTGCTAAATCTACACTTGTTATTTGCAAAGTGGATAAAGTTGGCCTAAAGTGAGCTCTTGAAATGTACCCTGCAGATGCTTTTCAACTTGAATACTTAGATTAGAAATAAATTTGCACACAGGCTTCATTTTCTTAAAAACTAAGGAAATAGGACCGATAATGAATGCAGTGGAACTAACTTAGTTTGCTGTGTGTGTGTGTGTGAGTGTATATATATATGTATATGTGTGTGTCAGGCTTGTCAGTTTGACTTATGAAACTGCACGTAGTAAAACCATACGCCATAAATGAGGTCAGAAATGTTGCCCTCCACAGTGAGGTAATTTAATCAGCCCTTCAGCCTGATGCATCAGTTTAATTTCACATCAGACTTGAGGTGTTTTAAAGTTCACCTGAACAGCTGCTGCGGTGAAGCAGCGACTATATTTCCCCACTCGCATAGCGCTGGCGTTGCCTCAGACCTCTTCACAATGACGGGGTCAAGGGGGGCTAAAAAAGTCACAGATAAGTCAACCAGTTCATAATACAGGAATGAATGACACGTTGTTGGGTTACACGATGCTACAGTTGGAATAACGGATCATATCCTGTCGACGTAAAAAGGGTCAGAGCCTTGCGTCAGATGCGATGAGGTGCATCTCAGCTCATTGTTGCTGGTCTCTGCTGTAGCTTCCCACTTCTGTTTTTGACTTTTGATTTATAAAATATTACGGGGTTCCCCTGGGGTCTTCACTAGTCTTAAATTTACAAATCAGGAAAAGATTAGGGCGGGTCTTTGCACAGCCGTCACCTGTCTGCCTGAGGTTTGCTTGTTTGGATAAACATCTTGTTAATCTTTCGGAAGGAAATTTCAAACCAGGTACCAATGATAGATGTAGGTAATGATGGCCAAAAGTTGTTGTTCAGTCTATATATATATATATATATATATATATATATATATATATATATATATATATATATATATATATATATATATATATATATACTTTAAAAAAAAAAAAAAAAGAAAAAAAAAAGGAGAAAAAAAAAAAAAAAAAAAAAAAAAAAAAAAAAAAAAAAAAAAAAAAAAAAAAAAAAATTATTTTTTTTTTTGACAATATCTTTGTAAATGTTGCGGAATCTGTGTTTTCGCCAGTGTGGCTGTGAAATGGGCATTAAATTCTGTTCCAAGTGGTCTTAAAAAGGTCTTTTAAAAAGTCTTAAATTTAACTGTTAAAACATGTAGGAACCCTGTATTAAGAAAAAGATTAGTTGTGCTGTAAATTTTGATCTAATGCCAAATAAAGTTGAGTGGATCTTGAGTCATAGACCTTCATTAGCAAGATTAATGAAAGGTTAACCAAATCCAGTTGTTTCCTTTTTAATATTAATTGTTTTGAAGGCGTTTTTTTCGGTCATGAGACTGAGGGAGTAACAATACCACTGTCTGTGCTCTAAAATGTCACTCCATTGACATTTAATCCTGGTTGGGCAGGTTGAGGGTTGCACCACAAAAACTGTGTAATTTAACTTGTTGCAACTATATTGCATCGCTTTTGAAGTTGGTTCTGCTTTTGCTTTTCTGTAGAGCCAAAAATAGTGCAATGTTCAAGTTTTCTTTGGAAAAATACACAATCCGATAATGGCTAAATAACAGCAATGCTGGACCTGTTGTGAAGGTCACTTTCTCTGAGTGACACCTGTGTTTTCTCTCAGCATGCTACATGTGCTTATCTCTCATTTCACTGGCTTCTTTATGGGTCAGAGGTTGTGAGAGGTTGTGGGTTGTTTACAGCATGAGATCTGCAGCTTCAAAAAAAGATGAAATCAATCAGCAGGCAGTTTTGAGAAGTTATCAACAGGTCCTGGAAGTCTTGTGACTGATCAGCAGGGCTGATGGCAGCTGATTAAATCTTGTTGTGTTAGCAGATTCCGAGGTTGATGTGTCGGGCCGTTTCTTTTTAACCTGCACAGCTTTCAATTTTTAAAAGCACAAGTGCATTGTGTACATTTCCGAGATGATCCACATTGTTAAGGCAGCAGAGATTTCCCTCTGCCCCCGTGTGAAAGCTTGGCCCCTGGCCGAGACACGCTCACCAACACCCCACGTTCCATGGAAACTCCAGTCCTTCTCAATGGACAAATGCCCCAGCTGAGCCATAAACAGATAGATTTGCATGCACACAAACACTACATACCAAGAGACAGGGTTGTATGTGTGTGAGAGAGCATGCAAGTTAGTCGGACATGATACAAACGCACAAAGACACACAATGAGGGTCTCCCATGGCCTCACAGCAGACAGCAAATCTCTGAACTGAGATCTCCTTTGTTTTTCCCTCAGAGACAATAACTTGTCTGTTCTCTCTCTGTTTTCTCTTTTTCCCCTCAAACCCTTTTACTTTCTCTCTCCATTCCCTCTCCCGCTTTCATCCCCCCCTCCCTCGCCATACCTCATCTCCAGGATGACCATCTGCGACCTCTACACAATGCCCCGCGTGGCCGAGCCTGTCTGGTTGACTATGATGTCTGGAGCATCGGAGAAAAACCAGCTCTGCGGTCACTTCATGAGGGAGCTTTCCCTACTGATGGAGCAGGCCTCCAAGAACCAGTTGAGTGTCTGCTCATACTCACACCCCCGTCTTGGTCGATTTCTAGAAATGCCACAAAAAAGTCACAGGTCATAAAGTCGATTTCCTTGTGTGGGTGAAAGAAATTTCAAACTATCCTGTCAAGTGTTTATCAAAGGAGGTTTCGGTGTTTACAAAAACGTGTGACAGATGTTCCACATACACTCTTTCCTAATCTTTGTTGTGCTATACTTGACAGTGACAAGCTTATCAAGAGAGAATCATGTAAATTCACACACACAGTTTACTCTCTCCCCCACAAACCCCTTTCTTACACTCAATAACACATTTATGCTTTGCCCTCTTTGCATTTATTTGTCTGCCTCAAAAGGCGCTGTGAATGAGAAGATCCCTGCCAGTCTCTAACTGCTTATTGTTGGCATTACAAAGCCATGCCAAACCACTGCTGATTGTACATATATGAATTGGTAGCAAGGCCTGCATTGAACATGGCACCCAGCAGTTGGTTTAAGTCACATTCATTATACAGAACTGGTTTATTACATCAAGTATATCTTTTAAGTATGTGTTTTAGTATGATTTGTAGCTTTTATTCACTTGGAAAAAAAATTGCATTGCAAGTAATATTTAATCACTGATCACTCTGTTAAATTGAAGTCTAGAACAAATTCCCACCACATACTTTTATGCCCAGCTTTATTTTTAATCTGAAATTATTTAATCTTTTTTTTTTTAAATTAGTGATGGATACATAACATTTTAAATGCATTTTAAATGTATATTTTTTTTATGTTTGAGAAGTGTCCATATCCCAGTCTCTGCATACTGTTGTTCTTGGTGCCTGAGGAAATTTGTCTTTCCTTAGCAGCCTCATATTTTACTTTGGACTAAGGACACGGTTTCATAAGTTTCCTCATGAACGACCTGGATTCTTGCTGCAGGGATGTGGCTACTCTGCACCCTCTCATGGTTTTCTGAAACGTTTTAAGCAGGAAACCCTCGTCTCCACGTCACCAAGCAGGCGGAAGCAAAATGGAACGGATGCAACGTTTTTGTTTGAAACTGAAAGAGTTAAGGATTATTGAGCATTTCGATGGTCAAAATATTATAAATGTCAAAAAATAAAACCCCTCTTCTTCCAAGCTAGGAGGCATTGTGCATGTCAAAAGCATTACAAATGTATAAATCTGTCCATCACGTTTTCTGGCGTCCATGTAAACGCGTCAGCTGGAATCTCTGATCTATAAGATTTCAATTGGATGGATAAATTGTCCAGGTAAACGTAGGTAATTGTTCCTTCATATCAGGCAGATTACTGAAACCTTTCAAAGTTAACAACAGTACCCCACCCTTTGTGTCTAACTGTTCTGGACTTTGCAATCGTGCATCTGACCTCCTCCAACCGTGCCGTTCTGACAACTTCCGAATTTTTTGCGCAGCGTATTAAATATAGATCTAATCCTTTTCCTAGACTTAATCGTAAGAAAAATGTCCATGTGACCTTGCCATAATACTGTCTCTCGTGTCTCACTTCTCAGCTATGTGCATCTACATGGCTGTGACTTAACGAAGCTTCATGTTTCCACGGGAACCATTAGTTGCACTGTATCTAATCATGTTGTTCCTGAGACGCATCAGTGTTCCCATGACTGATGCTTGTGATAGCTGTAATTGTGTTCTGGCACGTGATGAAACCAGACTCCCATTACCGTGTTGAGTCATGAGACAGGAAGGGGAAGTAGACACTTGTGGTCAGAACTGAGAAGTGAATCATGGTTATAGTGTATGAGTGTGTTACTTGTGTATGAATGCGATGCCTTGTTCAGAAAGTTTAGGAACCAGATCAGGAGTCAAACAAGGAAATAAAGTCATATCTGATAGATGGTAACCAGTAAGGATTTCAGCTTCACGGTTTACTTTTATGATCCTTTCCAGATTCCTCCCTGCACTATTGACAGCCATCCTGACCAATCATCTGGCCTGGGTGCCCACCGTCATGCCCAATGGGCAGCCTCCAATTAAGATCTTCCTTGAGAAACACTCCTCCCAGAGCGTTGACATGCTGGCAAAGACGCATCCCTACAACCCCCTCTGGGCACAGCTAGGTGAGACTACCATGCAGAAAAGCACACATTCACTTAGAGGGTTGGAAAACCTGCATTTGGCACATTTTTAATTATGACACCCACGACTAGCTGGACTGCACTCATGGAAATCCAGAGTTGCATTTCTGTTCAAGTATTTTTCTCATATGTAAAAAGTTGCATTTGATTTAAAGATCCTTTCAGAGAATAATATCCTGATTAAACAAAGGGTCATCTCTAAGACTCTACAGACGTCCTCAAAAGTATTCATACCCTCCAATTAAAGAGAGAAAAAAAAATCAGCTGTCAGTGAAATAAACTGAAATCGACAAAACTAATAATTAATAAAAATTCTATGAAAATCATGACATTGATTTTGAATTGTGTTTCGAAAGAGATATTAAAAACAAACGCACAAAAAAAATTTAAGAAAGCATGATGGGGCTCCGAAGCTAAAATTTTGTTGAGCATCACTTTGATGCAATCACTGTAATTTGGTGTTTTCTTTAATGTTCAAAAAGACTTCTACACCTGTTGACAGGTATTTTGGTCCTGTGTTCATGGGAAAGGTGATCTAATGTGTCTGGGACAGTTTTTTTTTATTTGTTTTTTTATATATAATTATTTCCGACAACAATTCAAAAGCAATATTTTAATTTCCTTAATAATAATTTTGTAAATTATATTTATTATTAGTTTCTTTAGTTTTTTGTTATTTGAATTACTGTTGTGAATTTAGCCTTTCCTTTAATTGGAGGGTCTGAATAATTTTGAAGTTGGCTGTAAGTTCACATTTAAAAAGTGAGTTAGTGGTGACACCTATTGGTCACAACTAAGAACTGCAGCAAGTGTTAGATTTTCCTTGGAAAAAGAGGCAAAGAATTGATAAAGAAGATCTGAGTTGGTAAACGTGCAGAAAGTCTAACTGAACATTAATTCATTTGATGTGGTAAAAAAAAAAGGGCTGTGCATTTAATTGAAATTTGATTTTTATTTCAATTTTAATGTCAAACAATCTCCAAACTCATATAATCAAGTTGAAACAATTTATTTGATGATTTATTTTTCTTTACACAATTTCTGAAAGTCATTCTTAAAGGGATATTGTGTAAGTTCTCCTGTTATTTATTCACAAAAACTGATTATTTAGTTCAAAAGTGTTTTTTCATTAATCAGTAATCACTCCCATCAACAAACTGAAGTGCTCCTCTAAGTTCTAAATTTGCCGTTCGTATCATTCATTTACACATCGAGCGGGGCGGCTCGGTGAAGGCTGCCATGTCGTATCGCCATGTTTTTGCGTTCGGGAGAAGCGTGACAGTAGGAAAACACAGAAACTCACCGGACACACTGGAGTTTTCAGCTCAGTTCGAGGTAATGCCTTTGAAAAGTCACCGCACTGCAGAGGGGGAGAACCCAGCGTCTCACTGACGCTGGGTTCACGTGCAGTCGGGCAGACGGCCGTTGGTAACAAACCAGATGTCATTTTAATCAATGAAGCCGAGCGAAAGACGGTAAAACGTGGGTCAGGGAAAACAATACGACATCGCCATGACAACCGAACAGATGTGGACTGATGTCACTGTAACTGACGGACCACGTCTTCACATAGAGGCCGGTGATAACTTTACATGCAGCGGATGTCGTCGGTCTGCCCGGTTTCACGCGAATGCAGCATGAAAAGTACGAGGGAGCTGCTCCCGATTACACAGTGTCCCTTTAAGTTAGAATTATTTTAGTGGCTTCTCATCTGTGCAATTGGTTGGGTTTCATTAACAAAAATGTTAGATTTGGAATGTTGTAGCATTGTACGCACTAAAGCTTAAAGTTTAATTTGGGATTTTTTTATTTGATATAAAAATAAGAATATTTATTTTATTCTTCAAATATAGAGAAATTCCAGAACAGCTGGACCATTTATTTTGGATACATTTATGCTTTTCTGTGCTTTACATAATATTCAAATATATTTATTTTATTCAGTAAGTGTTTATTCATTGCAAAACAGCTGTAAGGTACATATTTGTAGCCTACATTTTTTTCAGTTTTAACGTTTTGTGTAAATTATAGTGTTTTTGACGAGTGAAATGCTAAATAAATGCAACGTGTAACGAAAAAATTATCATTTAAAAAAACATTAACCAAAATAGTTGTGATAATGATTTTTTCCTTAATGGAGCAGCCCTAGTGAAAATCATGTTTTGCTGTGTATTTTGTGTATTAATTGTCTCTCTCAATGTTTTTAGGGGACCTTTACGGTGCCATTGGGTCACCAGTGCGGCTGTCGAGGACGGTGGTGGTCGGCCGCAGACAGGAGCTGGTCCAGAGACTCCTCTATGTCCTCACCTACTTCATTCGCTGCTCGGAGCTGCTGGAGACTCACATGCTGGACAGCGCTGAGGATGAGGCCATCGTCATGCCCGGCTCCCTCATCACCACCTCCCTCAGGAAGGGAGAGGTGGAGGAGTCTGACTATGTTGTAGTTACCGTCCATAAACCCAGCGGGGACTACTTGTCCCAAGGGGCCCACAGTCAGCAGACGGAGGCTGAAGACAGCAGCTACCCTTCAGACAACAGCCTCCAGAGCAGCACGTACACGGACACGGAGGCGGAGCACAGCTCAGCCGAACCGCCGAAAGAAGAAGATGAAGATGAAGAAGATGAGGAGGACAGCAGTGAGAGTCAAGGGTCCAGGAGCAGTGTGCTTCAGTCAGGGCCCAGTGTGGGCACAATTCCCGTTATCGGGACTGCAGAAGTAGCTGAAACCAGGGAGTCTATCAGCACTCTGGTCTCTGAGGTCCACCTGGAGACGATGCTGTGTGTCGGCTCGGCTTCACCCAGGGAGCAGGTCTGTGTGCTGGATACGGAGACCAGGGGTGACTTGAAAACATTTGCCCCATCCATCCCCACAACCTTCGCCTCAAACCCATATGTAGCTCCTGTCATCACAGACAGCAGGAACACTGGAGTTGAGGCTGGGGTGGATGCTGCAGTGGCAAACCAACCCAGTAAAGTGTCAGCTCATCGGCCGTTGGGAATTCCCTTGGAGAAAAAGCCCCCAGATAAGAATCTGATAAGTGCAGTGCCACTACCGGTTATAACAGGAAACACCATGACAGGGCCCATGGCTTTGACTTCAGAGGAGGAACAGCCAGCAACAAAAGTCACTTTCCTGATTGGAGACTCCATGTCTCCGGAGTCGGACACGGAGAGCCGCAGAAGGAAGGTGGAGGAGGAGATCAGGAAGCACAAGAAACACCTCAAGGACAAACATCCGCTTCACTTGCAGCTACTGCATCAGCAACATCAGCATCATCAAGAGCAACATTATCATCTGCAGAGAGGAGCACATTCAAAGACCAGCAATACCAGTGCATCAGAGGACCAAACCAAACAGACCAAGGCAACTCCAGCTCTGCAGCGGGTGTCCAGCAAGATGCCCCAGTGGGACTGTGAGGATGATTTTGATGAGGATCTCAGCTATGAGAACGCTGTTGAGACCAGGGTCGGAGTTGATGTGGCCAAACAGGAGGCCAGCACCACAGACCATATGCACAGCTTTCAGAGTGTAGTCAGGGCTCAGGGATTAGGCATGTGTTTAGGTTCAGGAAGCATAGATGTAGGGTCCAGCAGGAGAGGAGATGGAGAATGTCGAAGGAGATGCAGGTGTGGCTCCACGGATTCCTCCGATACCTGCTGCTGCAGGAGCTGGCCTGCTGAGCAGGACAAGGACATGGTAATGTCCATCCCTGCTCCCCACAGTGGAGGCAACAACAGCAACAAGGACCAAAAGTGCAAGGTGGCACCTGTCAATGACTGGGAAATACCACGCAATGAGAGCTCGGACAGTGCGTTGGGGGACAGCGAGAGCGAGGAGACGGAGGACTGGCAGGAGGAAGTGCTGGTTCCTTTTCCTGGGTGAGTAGATGATGAGTAGACACACCACTGTTTACACTCTCTAACACTTACCACCAGTTGTATGAACACTTATTTGATAAAAATGTCATATTTTATCTGCAGGTCGAAGTTAGTGGAGAACTACTCCAAGCCTAGCATTGCTAATTTTGGCCGGTCCCTCTTCGGAGGTTATTGCCCCACCTACGTGCCAGACTTCGTACTGCATGGGATGCCCAGCGATGAGAAGCTACGGCAAAGTCTCATGACTGAGTTAACCCATGCTGTTCAGGTAAAAGACATGAAATGTTTTCATTTTACTTTAAGTTCTCATGAACTTCAACATAAAATGATATATTCTGCAAGTTCCGGTTGAAGCATGTGGGAATGTTTCTGCTTATTTTATCATTCAAAAATCCATCTTTGTCCTCTGCAGCATCCAGTATTGGATGAGCCGATCGCCGAGGCCGTCTGCATTATAGCAGACACAGACAAGTGGACAGTTCAGGTGGCCAGCAGTCAGAGACGAGCCACAGACGTCACCAAGCTGGGGAAAGAAGTCCTGGTGTCCAATCTGGTCTCCAGCTTATTGCAGTCCACTCATCAGCTCTACAAACTCAACCTGTCACCTAATTTTGTAAGTAACAACTGAGTAGTTTAACAGCTAATAGCATGCCTGCATATACTAATACTGTAAACACTCATGGTTCTTTTGATTCATCCCTCTGTATCTATCTTTTTCAGTGTATAATGCACCTCGAAGACCGACTGCAGGAGATCTACTTCAAGAGCAAAATGCTCTCTGAGTATCTTAAGGGACAAACAAGAGTCCATGTGAAAGAACTGAGCATGGTCTTGGGGTAAGGAGTTTTACTTTATCAGAGCTTCTGCAGAGCTTTTCATTATAATTTGCAGGCTAATAGTATTTCACTAAAAAGTAGTGTTGTCACGGTACTCTGTACTTCGGTACCAAGTCGATAACAGCATTACTGTTGTACTGTTGATACCTTTATTTGCATGGTACTGGAGGTAACGGGCGTACGAGTGGTGTTCATGCGCCAAACAGTTCAGTGAACGTGTCTCCTCACAGTGCAGCAGGGCAGCTGCCCAGCCTCATCTCATGGGGGGGGGGGGGGAGGAACAAGGAGCCATATATGGAAATGTTTCCTTTACAATCATTTCAACTTGATCTCACAAAAATACGTGACATGAGCACGACCAGTTTTAATCATTTTCGTGTCCCCTAAACGTAACTGCTCCAAATTACGTGCCACTGACACGTAAAGTTGTGCAATGCTAAATCAATGGTGAAGCTTTTTGTGTCCCCCAGACACAAACTTTTCTGCTTCAAATTACGCGCTTCTGACATGTAAAACTGTGCAATATAAAATCAACAAGTCCTTTAAAAAAAATCACACCCATTTTAGGTCGTTTGTGCACAAAAATACAGACAATATTACGTTTTTAATATTCACTCAGTTTATATAAGCGATCCACCGTTCTTCTCATTTTGACGGAGCCTAAATCCTTTTAAGTTTTTTGGCTGCATGTTGCCTGGAGAAATCTGGAATCGATCTCCCGAACTTCTGGATGATGGACAACTGCTCCGTGTTCAAGTCTTTTCCTCCAGAGCTACTGTCGTGCACAATGGCTCGTTACCTCTGCAAAGCTGAATGACAGCGCATGAAGTAATCCTGATGACGTTGGGGAAGAAATGCCTCTAACCGTTGCATGACAGCAGCTCTCGAGGAATAGACTTGGACACGGAGCAGTTGTCCGTCATCCAGAGGTTTGGGAGATCGATTCCAGGTTTCTCCAGGCAACATGCAGCCAAAAAAGACCGAAAAAGAATTTAGAATACATCAAAATGAGAAGAACTGTGGATTGCATATAAATCGGATCGGATATTAAAAACGTATTACAGTCCATACTTTAGTGCACAAACGACCAAATATGGGTGTTATTTTTTTAGAGGACTTGCTGATTTTACATTGCACAGTTTTACGTGTCAGCAGCACATAATTTGAAGCAGAAAACTTCGTGTCTGGGGGAGACGAAAAGCTTCACCATTGACTTAACATTGCACAACTTTACGTGTCAGTGGCATGTAATCTGAAGCAGTTACGTGTCGAGCACACAAAAATGAGTAAAAGTGGTCGTGCTCATGTCACGTGTTTTTGTGAGATCGGATTGATCATTTAGGAGTGGCGGGCTGCCATTCCTAATTCCAGCCGTCGTCTCACGTGCATCGCAGTCCAATTGCTACGCGGCCCTGCTTCAACCTACGCATCGCACTATCCCACTCCATCTGCCAGACATCCCTGCCTCTCTGCACGCTGTGAACACGTGAGCCGTAGCAAAACCTTGGCGCAACTGGAATTTGGTGCACCTGAATCAGCCATAAGGCTTTGAAGAAAATTAATGAAACTTTATAAATTGTTTCTTCGGAGGGTGATCCACCACCATCATGTACGTGAATCAACATGTCACCTAAAACTGCTCCAATCCAAGTGTGCTCACACGTGTGCTGCTTTTGTCCTGTGATTTCAGTTGTCTTTGTTTATTATATAAAAATGTTTAGATCTGTGGCTGCTGGCATTTTCCGTGCTGGTTGAAAGCATTAAACACAATGTTGTTTGCTTTCTTTCAAATACTTGAAGGCTTCATGCCATTACAGACCTAATTTATGTTTTTTATATATATTTGTTCAGGAAACTTTGCTCATTATAGTAACAAAAGCACGTTTGTTGTAAATACTTGAGGGCAAAACACCACAGCAGCAAGATTTCATCTGCTCAGGTTTCTATGTTGTAAAGAGGTGAATAATTAAATAAAGGTGGATATTTTGCAGGTTTTTTAAAATTATTATTTGACTGTGGTATCGAATTTGGTATTGAGTACCGTAGAAATATTGGTGAGCTACTGAATTTCTGGTATTGTGACAACACTACTAAAAACACAGTGAGTGGAAAAGTTAATGGCATGAATTCTAGATAAACTTTACCATTTCCTCCTTTTTGCTTTGTCTTTGCAGAATTGAGTCCAGTGACCTGCCCCTGCTCGCTGCAGTGGCCAGCACTCACTCCCCCTATGTTGCCCAGATTTTACTATGAGACTGCACCCATGCTGAGGTCCCACACAACAGGCTGAACACCAGCTAGAACCGGGCGGTGCCTGCTTCAGGCCCTGAAAACGGCCGTCCACTCTGCAGAGCTAGCCCCTGACCAGGTTTCCTGACTTGCTTGCCTGGTCTAATTGGGATTTTACTCCCTGAGCATGAGCGGTGCACGTTTTTCCTGGACCACAGTCGCAGCCAGAACTGATGCACACCAGCACCGCTGCTGGCAGGGGAGCGATGTGGACGATGCACCACAGGGTGGAGGTAGAGACCACAGACGGAGCCCGGCTCTGCAGAAGACTCAACCATCTCTGAAATTACCTGAATGTTTCTTTTTTATTTTTCTAAACAAAAGCCAAAGACTTTTATTAATTTTTCCATGGGAGATCCACATTTTATGATACCCACAGTGTGGTAACATTGGATTTTATTTCTTACACTTCTTTCTTTTCTGGTACAATCCTAAACCTGGTCGTAAAAAGTGACACTCCATTTCAAAGCAAATGGATGACCTTTTTTAATGTTGACATAAATATCCCAGTGAATGATCAATCCCGTGTCAATTTTGCCATTTTTGTTCATTCTCATGTCTTTGTTTACAAGCCAAATTTCCCTTGGATTGCGCAACTCCTCAGTTTGGCTAAATGAGGTGCCCGCCTGATTCAAAAGGCTCTTTAATTTTCATGTCATTCGGCCTTTTGGGAATAATCGATGCTCAACAGGATTTTTAGTTCCACAAACTGGTTTTGAAATGGCTAAAAGTGGCTTTGACATGCTTATCATAGGTACAGCACTACCTCAGACATTCAATTGGGCTGTGGATGATTCCCAGTTGGCCCATAGAAAACCCTGAGGTAAACTTTAAAAAACATTTTGATCAGAAGTTTGTCAACTGTGCAGACTTTATGCTGTGTTCTTTGAAAAAGGGAAGACTGTTAAATAACTTTGAAAAATGGAAGAAATACATATTTTTTGCGATACTTTGTGATTAAGAAGGGTCCCTTTATGCGTCGAATAGCTAAAACCTGCATCATCTGTGTATTTTACAACCAAAATGCTGAAGTATTTTCACACTTTTATAGTTCCACCACCTTTGTATGATGTTTACGGCTTCAACGTTTGCTGCAGGAGGAGAGGAGCATGGAACGTGGATGTATATGTCCTTGTTAACACTACTTTCAAGCTTTTATTTTTCCTTTTCCAGTTTTACACGCAAAAAAGGGAGGAAAAGACCTTAGGCCAAGTTTCTCTTTTGTTTCTTGACACCGGCTGGTATTTTAGCCATGCCATGGAAGCAAAGTGCAATTTCCTGAGCGTACAGTGGAGGCTAGCTGCTTTTACAGCCTCTGTTTAGCTGTGCAGTGGAACATCCCACAGAAAAAGGTGAATATAATTGAATCATTCTCATGTTTTTTTTTTCTTTTTTGTTTTTCAAGATTTTAAAAGAAGGAAATGCCTGTCAAACTGTCAACATCAGAGGAACCTCTGAGTTTTAGACAAGCCGTATAAATTAATTTGCGAGCGGATGTACCTCAGTTTTAAGGGGGCTGCAAGCATTTGAATCTCATGACAAATCCCAAAATAAAATAGCTCTGTCGCTAAATAAACCAGGTGTAACTGGCACTGTAACCCATGAAAGTGGACAGCATTTGTCTACTAATCCGAAATCACATCCTGAATATAATCCAAGTCTTAACTGAGAAGCCGCTTCAGATTTCTTCAGAGCTCATTTTTGCTGTTAAAGTTTATAAATACATGCTTATGTGTATTAAAGATGCTCTGCTATATTAGCCTACATTTTGTACAAGCCAGCCATTATGTTTAAAATGTATGGATTTATATATCTGCTTTTCCTTATTTGTCTATGAATAAGTTATTTAGTTGCCCAGACGTGTAACGGTTCGTGTAAACTGTACATACTCGAGTCTGTTTCCATGTATTTGTACAGAATGTCTTTTATGAATTGTCACCTCAAATAATTTTTTCCCAATTTTCTGGGAATGTTGTGCAATAAAGAATAAAGATGCTGAGAATTTATGAGTCTCTATAAATGTTTTCTGTCAAAATGTCAGGGATCGGGGGGGGGGGGGGTGAAGGAAAGACATGGTTGTGATTCACAAACAGCGTTTACACCAAGTGGTACTATTTGGAGTGATTGTAGAGCAAATATGACGACATCTTGGTTTGTTTCCGTTCAGAGTGCACTTGAATGCAGCATTACAAACAAACCACAAAGCTTTGAATCACTGAAGTGGCTCCAGCTTTCTCTTTCTCACACAGATTAGTAGCTGTGGTTTCTTTCCTTTCCTCACCAACACTGAATGAACTATCCCAGGATTGTGAAATTGTGTGTTGAATTATGTTTTTGCATAAACCCACAGGGAATAGCAGCACACATTTTCTTTGAATCTCCTTTTATTATTCAGCATATCTGAAATATTATAGATTATATACTATCCGACTATGTAATTTGGCACAGTAAAAGCTGTAATCACTACATGTAACTGCAAACTTCACAGAAGCGAAACACTTGTTCATATAGTTGGAGATTTGACTTCTAATGGTCACCATCTGGCCCCCACATTTTTACCCACCTTTTAATTCACCACCCTGAAACTGTCTTCTTCTCTACCCCACCCTCCCCTCAGCAGAGCAGGAGGTAAAATGAACCCGGCACACACACACACACACACATGTACTCTCACTCCTCGCAGTTATGCAATAAAGAGGAAGGAAGGAGTGTCCTTGCTGAGAGAAACTCTGCTCACTGGCAGCTGTACTCCCACTTTCCTCAGGCTATTTCAGGAACAGGGAACTGTAAATAAGTGGTGGTCAAGTTTAATCTAAGGAAAGGCAAACAGGGAGAAGTGTGCTGGGTTTGTCCTGATTATAGCTTGTTTTTATAGTACAAGTTTAGCTGTAAAATGAAAGTGACGTTATACCTACAAATCAGTTTGGTGCTGCATTTAATGACGGTATGATAATCTGATTATTCCGCAAAGTGTTGTCAGAAGTGTCTGTGTACCATTAAGATACTCCCAGTACACCTTTAAAGTTACAGTATGTAAAAATTACTGACATCCAGTGGTAAAGATGGGTATTTGGAAGAAAAGATGTTTTCTTTCAAATGACTTTATATTCCAAGCACTGTTGTAAATTTATGGCCGTTAGTGGCCAAAATTTTCCCAGACATAAAGATGTTTTCATCTGTGAGTGTATCCAGTGGTCTCAGGTGTAGCTATGACTGTACTATGAGTTACTACTTTTAATGTCTTTTAAGGCTCTACTTATCCCAAACAGTTCTCTAAACAAAGCTGGTACGGCAGTTTTAAAGTTCAGAGGGTTCTCACTTCACACACATCTTTTTGTCCATTCAGGGTCAGGGACACTTGCAGAAGTGGTGGAACAAATGCTGCGTTCCATTTACCCGGGAACTGGGTAAATGGTCAACTTGCGTGCCAGTTCACTGGTCAGAAAATCCTAACAAAACAACGTGTTTGCTAAGGCTATTGTTATTAGCTGTTGTTAGCACAGCTGGCGTTGTAGTTCACATTATACTGCATGAAAAATGTGAATTACACTACAGCAGCCTCCCCTACATCTATTTCAAACAACATGTACGACTGATTTAATGCAACAAACAACAGTCTGAAGTGAAATGAATGTAACATTACAGAAGCTTCTACAACTGTTAACCCGAATGCTAACCCTGGGCGAGCCATCTCGAACTTGGAGGTGGCAGGATTGCCTGACTTTCCGAGTGGAAAATATTACCTCGAGGGGGTGTTCCAGTTGAAACTTCCCTCTCGGAATTGGGAATTTCTGACTTCCGAGTTCAAATAGAACGCAGCAAAATATGGCAGCCTCCATGCGTGTACACCCCCAAGCAAGTACATATCGTAAATGACTCATTCTAAGAAAATAAACACACAACAGTTATTCTAGTGCAGCAATTACACATCAATAGAAACACAGTTTTGAACCATATATTAACTTTTTCTGCCATTGACCTTTAATTTTTTGCACACTGTACCTTTAAAAGACAACAGAGGCCCAAATGAATAAGTGCTTACTTTTAGGCCATCAAAACTATTTGAAATGAAAACAATACTGTTAAATTGTACAAATTCACTACTATCAGTTTCGTAAAATGCATTTACAATGAGCATGTAAACAGAAATGAGAACTTTTTATTTGATTTTGTGTTTACGTGTTATTATGTTCTGCCTTGTTTTGATTGTGTTCAGTTGCATTTCTTAGTTTGTGAAGGGATATGTTGTCATTTCAGAAAGATGTCAGATTTTTTTTCTATCTGGATGTGTTTTCTTCTCGGTGTTACATTTTATGAATATTATTGCCTGTCCGTTAATTATAAATATTCCCTCGTGTGTATTTAAAGAAAACATTTAACATAAATGCTACCGCTTGTAGGGTTTCGTAAGTTCTGTTTTCCGGTTTCTTTGAACGCAGCACCCTGTCCAGGCAGACAGATGTCGTCAACTCGACTCTGGAGAAGGAGGGACCGAAAAATCTGAACTCCTGGATTTGATTGACCCTGCCTACCGAAGTGGATAATTCTTTTAGTAAAGATGTATTTAATAGAAGCCAACAGATTCAACTTATTGAACTTTCTGTCACACTTTAGTTGGTTTTATTACTTTTCGGACGCGCAGTAACAGCGACCTTGTTGGAAGTTAGTTTTCTTTCTTTTTTTTTCTCCTTCCACGAGAAGAAGGAGTTCCCGGTCCGCTCGTTTGACGTAAACTCCATCCATGCTCGGCAGGGCGACAACAAAATCCACGGGAATGTAAGCTTGTCAACCCTGGACGACTAAAAAGCAACGTGGAGACGTGAAACCAAGATTGAACGGATTAAAAAGTCCCGTCGTGTGGTTAAACCGAAGTTATGAAAATGACAGGAGCCGTGGAAACGTCTTTTAAACTGGCGTTGAAGAAGCCGCCTTCACTACGGACTGCAGAGGTAAACAAAACTATCGTCTCTTTAATTAGCATTGCCTCGCTAATGTTTGATAAATTAAGCATTTGGTTCACCTCAGTGAGGAAAAGGTCTACTCAGCTTGGCTGCAGCGTAGTTTGACTGATTTAAGTAAACAATGAGTTGCTTGTGGTTTGAATTATACGTCTAATTAGGACTCATCAGCACAGTCACATGCTAATTTAATTAGTACACGATGTACACAACTTAACAGTCTGTTAACCAAAACAACATAAAAGTGGATGTCTTATTCAGGGACAGTTTGAAAGTGCCTTAAAAAGCAGTTTGTTGTCAGTGTGGAGCAGAAATGACACTCAAAAAGGTTCAGAATGTTACGTTCAAGAGGGTTCACTGGAGCACAAAAAGGGGAACAGAGTACTTTCTTGGTCCTCAAAGAGGACTAGACAGGTGTACCTGTCTATCAGTGATGACATGTTTATTTATTGAACACTTACAAAACCAGAGTAACCTTTAATATGGAAAAGAAGTTGGATAGTTTTAGTCCTGAGCCTGTTTACATTTTGGGAAAACCCATTTCTATTGCACCTCATCCAGGATCTAGTTTTACCAAATGACATCACAGCGTTCCCTATTCCCATGAGTTAATGCAGACATAGATTATGTAAACCTTTAAATTGAGTGACTGCACTAAAATGTGATCATTTTCTGCTTTCCCATCCCTCCTCCTCTTCCTCCCTCTCTCTATGAAGCTGTGGAAACACAGCTGGCTTGTCATTGCTTTAGCTGAGCTCTTTACCCAAAAATAGCTCCTGCTGGTTGCTGTACTCCCTTCCATGTTCAATTACTGGCAATCGTTTTGAAGAGCAAGCCTTTTCAAGAGACTATTAGAAAAAGAAAAAATTTCAAAAGAAAGCCTTCAGCTGTGCTGGACTTGTTCTAAAAGGTCCCCGATTAAAGCTCTGATCCTGTGTTTGTTTGTGGGGCTATGCCAGGGAAAAAGGCTCTTTCACACTTTTACAGAGAGCTTCTGTGCAAACCATAACAACCATGTTTAGTCCACAAATATATGACACAGCTGTAGCAGTGAAGAGTTGGTACTATTATAGCAGTTCCTTAGCTGGTACTTTGATAAAGTAGGAAAGTTTTGGAAAACTTTTTTGCTGTCACACTTTGCACAGCCTTTTCTTGGACAACACTTGATACAGGCTCGATGTGTTGGAGAGTGACAGTTCTTTTGTACAACTGCAAAATCAAGCCTCTTTTAGCTATACACTACTAAAATTCCTATCAGTGTCTACAGTCATTAAACGCCTATAATAAATGTGTGATTTAGCCACACCTGAAATTCCCAGATGTACATTAAGCCATTTTGCAGCCTGACTGGTCAATGAGTGCAGCTCTGAAGCATAACATACCAGCAGATAAAATCATTACATTTTTCTCCTGTGAGAGTTTACACCTTGGAAAATCCACAGCACAAATGCATGGAAGTGACTCATTGTTTGCCTTGATGCAATAGCAACACAAGATGCAACAGGTTCTCCTGAAATCTGTCACAAATGGCAAAGTCGTTGGATTTTTTTTCTCCATTAAATACCTCCGAAAGCTCAGATAGCTTGACGTCGCTGTTGTGTAAATTGTTGAGGTCTGCTTTTGTTTTGACATGTTTACATTTTTTTCCCTTATAAAAATAGAAAAAAAAATTGTTTTATTTTTGTTTTTTTGCATTGGTCTGAACCTGCTCTAACAGCCATGGGACGGATTTGTGTGTTTCCTGCTCAGCTGAGCCCCAATAAAGATGATAAAGATGAATTGAGTACATGAGTGTGATTGCGAAACTGATGACTAGCATTTTCACAGACTTGAAAGATATGCAGAAACAACAGGCAGTTATAGAGAATGGATGGATGGATGGTTTGCTGGAGGTCACTTCGTTTGGCTTGATTTGCTTCTTTCTTTGAATTCCTCAAAATACACATTTATCTGTGGCTTCAGTCTGCACCGTTCTGGTTGTTTTGGTTTTTGCATAACTGCATCAGTGTCAGTCACCTCTCTGATGATGATGATGATGATGATGATGATGATGATGATGATGATGTATAAGATGGTTGAAATTAGTCTCTTGCTGATTATGGTTGCAAAACAGTTATGACAGCAGTCTTTTAACATCCTACGTAAGACTGCAGCTTGAAGCCATGACTAAAGATATTTCCATGGTTTGTTCATCTTGGTCATCTTTAAGCTAAAACAGCTGGAAATCTCAGCCTGTAAAAGACTTTAACCATCTGTGGTGGTGCTGGTAATGTAAATAAGAAATGAAAAAATAAATTTTGCCTTATTGTGTGATCAAGATCTGAACATTTGTAAACAAAAACACACATGATGCCACATGGAAGAATGCTTTTATGGATAATCAACGTTCAATGAGTCAGGCTTAGATGTTTCTTATTCTAATTTATTCTTACAGCTGACTGTTAGGAAGTTAAATGATGAACTCATTATTAAAGCTCATACAAGTTACAGCTCTGTTATTATTATTATTGTTGTTATTATAACACTGTTGGTTGCAATAGTACAGAAGTGGGTGTGCCACTTGTTGCGTGCCAGCCTGATTTCTTGGAAAGTTTCAGACGTGCTGTAGGTGCGTCTGTCTCCTGCGCAGATGTTTGGCCCCGTGGGTCACTTTTCCCCGCCGCAGGTTTTAATGCCTCATCGACCTTTCCCATTTTCCTCGGTTTTCTGACCAGCTCTTCCCTCCCCGCCCAGCTCTCTTGTAGCCGTCCAGACGTCCTAGTGGCAACGGACGACAGATCCGGTTGGGGTGATTTATGGCGGTTCTGGCCGAGCCCAGTACACATTGTACGTTTATGGGAATTCCAGCCATCACAGAGCCGCAGGCTCCCAAGGGAAAGTGCAAGTGAGGGGGAGAGAAACGCAGACTTAAGTGGTGACTTGTTGCTTTCTGAGCAAGCACTCGGGCCGCCATGAAGAGAGGAAGAGGAGGAGAGGCAGACCGGTGTGTGGTCGGGGCTGTAGTGGATTACAGCAGAGGGTTACAAAAAGAGCTGAATGCTACTATTCAGTAAATTGGAGTTGAATAAAAGGATGACAGTTATGGTTTTCAGCTCATCAGCTGTATGTCTGTTTCAACCAGTATGATGGTTGTGGCCGATTTTGTTTATTTGCTGTCAGAATAATTGATTATGTCACACCAACGGTGTACTAGTTTCTTTCTGTTAGGAAAAGGTAGAGATGAGGCCTGAGTGACTAGATTCAGTCATGCTTTTATAACAATGTCTTTGTTTCAATGCATAAAAGGTGCAGTCATTGATAGCAAAAACAAAGTGTGCAAATGGAAAACATTTGTTTAGGCCAACAGCCTTTTTTTATTTTCATGCAGGATGCATTTACAGGTATCTGTTTCAGATCAGATGCAGTTCCTCCTGGTGAAACCTGAGCGTTGTTGAATATTTGGGATTGGGATGGGCATATATATACCCTGGAGTTGATACTTTGATACCAGGCAGACAGAATATCGGAATCAATACTTTTTTGAGTATCACAATTAGAGATACAACGATCGATCGGCAACCGATCGCAATCGGCCGATAGTGCCCCTATCGGTTTTGATCGGAGTCCTCAAAATAGATCCAAGCAAGCCGATCCGATGACGTTTACAGTAACTACAGCCTTTTGGCGTTTGACGCGCAGCAGGCGCGGGAAATACAGAGGAGACAGTGGAGGATAAACTATGATCTGCGTCCAGTACCGGTTCCAAGCGGCGGGTTGATGATCTACTGTCGCGACGTGATTTAATGGGCTTATATTGACGTCCCGATGCAGGACTGCAGGTTGTTTAAACTGGGCCGGTCAGAGGAAAGCTGTGCCATCATCGTTGCGCAGCTCCTGGAGTAAACGGTGAAACTCACCAAACTCAGAACACCTCTGAACAATCTGATGAATCCACACACGGCACAGAAACGCTCGACAACGTCGTTGTCTGGCCTCGTGGAGCAAACGGAGCCAAGCAGCTGCTCAGTTTCATCCGCGATTATATAGAGACAGACCAAGGAAAATAACCGGGTTCATACACCAACACACTCAGGCGCTCCTGACGCGCAAGGCTCTGCCATTCATGCTGCTTAATCAGAAGTAAGTTAATCAATAAAATCATCATTTTATTATATTATTTTGGTTACAGCATGTTTATGCTACACTTAAGTTTATGTCCAGAGATTATGTTGCAGTTGCACATAAGTCGCTGTTCTTATTCTCATTTGTTTAACATATTTTATGTGATTTTTCCACTAAAAGCTTGTAGGTAAACTCTAAATAGTGTGTCTGAGATCGGTGATCGGCCCCCAAAATCCTGACCGGTGCATCACTAATCACAATACCACTGTACAGATACAAAACATGCAATTTGTTTTCACTTCTGAGAGTTTTAGGCAATGAAATTATGTGTGAAAAGCCGCCAGATTTTATCTTGTGTGTCACATGACGGTAGCCTATCAGATGTCATGATGCTGCTGCTGCTGTTAGTGATGATAATGATGCTTTGGTATTTTTCAGTGCTTTAATGCAGGTTATTGCACATTATGTTTTGGTAAATTTATAATATTACTATTACATTTTATATTTGAGCATTTTCCACTGAATAAATTGAAATAATCTTAACCTGTACTTAAGTTATTTGATAATTGCAAGAAGTTTCTAATCTTATTTTTGTTTTATTTACTCATCAGTATAATTTATTATTGTTTTAAAAGCATTTCTTTCAACTGTTCAAGTTTTACTTATATCTAATATTGCCCTTTCATTTAAGATATTAATGCAAACTGTACAATGATGTGATTTTCTTTTAAGGGACAAAAAGTATCGGAATGGATAGCGGTATCGATGGAAAAAGTACCAGAAACTACTAGCATTATATCATCAGGAAAAATGTCAGTATCGACCAGTTTGGGGAGAAAAAATCAAAGGTTTTAATTTGTGTTTAATGATTCTGTCTTCTTCTGAGCCTGAGAAATTTACCTTTAAGAAATTTTACTGTTGGAGTTACTCAGAAACATATGCATTTTTGTACACATTATAGATCATGTCATATGTCAGATTATACAGCACAGCTGCATAAAGGTTTGAAAATCTGGCACAGTTGCGGTTGTGATTTCTTCTGTAAACTCTTCACAATAGTTGAGAGAAACTCTAAAACCTGCATGACACCAGAGTTCCTCCTCTGAAAACCAGATGTCAGACAGTAAAATACCTTTTCTGGGCTAACACTGACATTCAGCTTTGTCAGTCTGAATCATTTCTTCCTGTGAGAAGAAGATGCAGGTCACAGAGGACAAACGGCCATAAGTGTGTGCCGACAGGTTTGTATTTAGGGATGGACATTTGTGAACATCTTTTTGATTGATCGTTGGGAGAATTAACAGTCAATTATCGATTTAATCATTAAGAAATACATGTTAAAACAATGATAACACATACCACAGGCAGACTGTTTTTGTTTTTTGTTTTTTTTCCCCCTCAAATACGTATTTATTTCAACTCCTCACTGCTCTAAAGCCTCAATCATCTTCTGGGTGAGAAGGTTGGCAGTGGTGGCATGTTATGGTGAGGTAGCTGTCGTTAAAGCTGTTCAACCGTCTGTAGTTATGGCAACGCCAGCTGCTGTGGCTAACTTGTTTAGCAGCTACTGCTTTCGCTTCTCGTGTTTCAATGAGCCTGCTAACGGTGCGCTCTGAAGGTAACTGACAGACTGGTTCGAGTAAATTCATCAAATCTGGGAAACCTTTCCCATCGATGACACTTCTGGGCAACTTAAATCATTTTACAGATTCCCTCCATAATGTTGTCTGCTCGCTTGGCATCACAGCTCCTCTAGTGTGTTGAACAGAGGACTCATTACCTTTAAGCTCGGTCAGATGAACTTTTTTAAAATGGTACATCATGGGAGTTGTTGTCGAGTTGTTTTTACAAAACATGTCGCAGTATTTACAATGTGAGGTGTCGTTTTCTAACACCAGACTTCGCCGTGCTCGCTTCATGTTTAGATGAGCCTTCTTTCAGCTGCTGTGACGGGGAAGACAGCAGCTCGCAGGCGGCTTTCTCTGCTGTCTTTAGGCTACATCGCCCCCTGCTGGTAGGATTTTTTGTTACCGCCACATAGTGACATCTATTACATAGCTTTAAAGGGGAAACTCAGTAACTTTTTTACCTCAATAAATGCTTTTCGGAATCCCCGTGGGGCTAAACAAAGTGTTTACGGAGCGATTCAATGTCCCCCCCCCTCCCGCCGGGGCCTCTGGCCTGCAAGCAGCTCTAGGTAACTTTGCCTGCGCCGACCCGAGCAGAACTTGCGACAACAGAAACCGCTGTACGGTACTCAGGTCCCCTATCTACCGAGCTGCTTCCAGCTCTGATTTGAACCAGACTACCAGCGCTAATTCGAAGAAAACATTTCTTTAGCTTCACACCACCTAAACACGGCTCCTGGCTCTCATAACCAACTCTTTGCTGGACCAGAGTGATTCACGTAGCTGCGCTGCCTGGGCGCCGGGTGAAGCATCACTGCTTCAGGCTCAATAATCACTTGTCACGTCCGCAAAAAGTAAATAAAAGTTCGTATTCTTACCTGCTACTCGCCAACACCAGAGAAAAATCTAATCCACGGCATATTTACCCGCAAATCGCGGGTAAAACGTCCCGTTTCAGAAGAGACGGGTCTTTGCTTTGAGCAGAGGGAGACAAGGTGCTGCTACCAATGCAGCAAAGTAGCATCAACAAGCTAGTAAAAGCTTAGAAATATATCCAGGAATCAAAATAGAGGAAAGACAGGTAGAGAAGCCGTCTGTGTGCTGTGGGGGTGTAGGGGGGTTGAACTTTACAACAGTGAAAGGACGCCACTAGGGGGAGCCCCGAGCTGAAGTTACTGAATTCTGCTTTAAGACGTATACTACATGAATGAACTCAGTGTTTTATAACACTGTCGGTTAATTGAAAAAAAAAAAAAGAAAAGAAACGTGATCGAAAAAATTTCTCAATGATCAATTATCGATCACTGATTAATTGCGCCCATCCCTATTTGTAATTATGTGAGTTTATATTGTTTTGTGTACAACTCAGTCTTTTCACCACTTTCTTCCTTTACATTTACTTTACTGTTGCTTCATATGTCTTCAGTATTGCTCTGGGAGCCTCTGCTGCTGGTGTAAATACCTCACATACCCCTCCACCATGATGAAGACGACAACATCACTTAAAAAGTGCGTGTGAAAAACAAGTGCCTGACACCGGCAATTATAAAACTGGTATTTTCTGTTTTAGTCGCTCGTGTATTCCAGCTAATTTCCATAAAACATGGCTACCTTGTAGGTGCTGGCAGGGTTAGCTAACTACATGATCAACATGCTGCTTGTGCTCACAGCTTTTAGCATAGTTCACATCACTGTGTGATGAACAGTGTGGTTGGAGGGCAGGACAGCGGTTGGAGATGAAACTTGCAAAGAGGTGGCACTCGGTGGTTGCCATGTTCAAGCTGTGGGTGAGTGAGTTATTTAGAAACCTTAAGTACATATTCATTAATAGTAAAAGAAGCATCTTCGAACATGAAGGTCCGGGGACTTCATAATAAAGGAATAGTCGTATTAAAACCATCATCCTCTACTCTGTGTCTCTTTGACAGAAACAGGAATTTTCTCCACAGTCATGGTGGAAGCCAGTTACAGAAAACAGACAGATCTGGGTCTGGTTTTTGTTTATTTTACGTTCAAACCTAGCCATCACACACACACGCGCGCACACACACACACCCCCACACCCACACACACACACACACTTAACATATCTAAAAAACAACAACTCAGGAGGTGCAGCAAGCTGATCAAATGCTGATTGGTCTGTAGGAGCTGATAACCACTGATTACATAACTAAGAACATAAAGTGCTGAAAAAAAGTTGTTAAGACGCACAGGTGAAAACCAGGGACAACAGCTGAAGTGGACAGTTTACATTATTTAATCCTGCCACTGAGGTTGCAGCTGCATGCTAGAGTACAATGTTTCTCAGTGCTGGTCTTCAGGGCCCCCTTCCCTGCATGGTTTTAGATGTTTTTGTACTTAATGCAACATTCATTTTAGCAAAGTGTACTAACAGGCTTGCAAAGAACTTGACAAGCAATTTGATCAATCTGAATCAGGTGTGCCGCAGTGGAGAAACATCTCAAACATGCAGGGCGGGAGGTCTTGAAGGCCAATATTAAGAAACTCTGATCCAGAGTTTCAGCATGGAACCTTATTTGTCACACTTAAAGGAATCGGTTCATAGCCAAAAATGATTTTACATTTATCAGTTACCTTTAACTCAGCCATCATATGAACCACAGAGAAAACAAAACTCAGGCTAACAAAACAAAACTCAGACACCATAAAACAAAACTCTGACACCAAAACAGAGCTACTCAGTTCGCTCCTTTGAGGAACACAATACTGCAGATTTTCAATATCACCCTGCTTCAACACACCTGAATCAAATCAAATAGATTCATTTACTAATCAACCTCTGCAGGGTGATTCATTAATTTGAGTCAGGCTTGTTGGAGCAGAGAGACGTTGAAAACCTGCAGGATTGCAGCCCTCGTAGGACCAAACCGAGTAGCCCTGCTATAGCAGGTTAGGAAAAAAAAAAAGGAAAAGGATATTAAAAACAACTTTAGGTCAGGCTTATATACGTAGAAAATGTTAAACATTACAATCATTGTTATTACTGTTTATTTATAGATTTATTTATTTTTAATCAGTTTCCACCCAGTAATAGTCATTACTGGTCAAATCAGCTGAGTGAATGCTGATCGCCAACACACTGACAACCATGTGATTGACATAAAAATATGATAATTTTCTCCATGGATTATCACTTGTGACAAAAATTGAGGTGAATGAGGAAGATGACCCTGGAGCAACATTTTAGAGAGAAAATAATTAACCTTTTTCACCCAGTCAATTTAAAAAAAAATAATCACTGCATAGGTTTTGCCTCTTATAGTATGACAAATTAAAAAGTGAATAAATTACACATTTTTAGGCAAAGCATTTAAAAACATTGAACATTTATCAGCATTTTGGGGGTATTTGGCTTCAGTTTCTCACAGTGTTGAAGGACATGTGGTTTCAACATCTGCTGATGTGAAACTAAACCGGTGATACTTCCTGTCACTGTGGCAGACTTAACCACATGACACAACTGGTAGTTGACTACCTAAACAAACACATAACTGCACTTGTTCAATAACATAATCATCATAATGGGGACAAAAGCAAAATACAAAATTAAACAAAGATAACGGGGAAAAAAGGGATTAAAAGGTGTGAATTGCAACATCAAACTCAACTTTATTGTCAAATGTGCCCCACGTTAAGACATACAACACAGATGAAATTACAGTCCACTCAAACCCACGGTGAATAAAATGAAATATAATAAACTATAAGATAACAAACCTAGGAATCCGCTTGGATAACCTAGAAATCTAAACACGAAACCTCCGTTTAAATACTAAAGAAGATTACAAATTTACAAATTGGTTGACGGTAGACAATGTGAATGGTATTGCAATCCTAATGTAGGAAGAAGTGCAGATACAGTGCAGTGGCAATGTAAACAATGTAACTGTAGCATGTAACGGTAAAGTTTGACAATGTAACAGTACAGTGGTCCTGATGGACAATAGTGCAAATAGTCACTGTAAGCATGTAACTGTAACATATACAGTTAGGTTTTTAGCAATGTACGAGTATAGTGGCAATAGTGCAATAATGCACATTTTAACATTTTCCCCTTACTGCGAAAACAAGTGGGAAAGTTCAGAGATGGGAAGGAAAATGTAAAAATGTGATAGAATTGTTGTATTTTGTATAGGCTTTGCCCCCATTTAAGGCTGTTGCTCGTGGGTTTATACCTCACGTGCATGCGCAGCACTGAAACTTTAGTCTATGCCCACCTTCTGTGTGGGCCCCACCTCGACCTCAGCATAAAAGGGGGATGAGACCAAAAAAATCCCAATTTCTTCCACCTGCACAACACTATCAGTAATAGGGCTGGGAAAAAAATATCGATACACCGAAATATCGCGATATTTTCATATGCTGATGTCATATCGATATTTAAAAATATGGTATCGATCTATTTTACTAATGAAATCTCCCGAGATTTTGTTGTTCAGTCAAGGAATCTCACAGGTTTCTGTGAAATCTCACGAGGTTTCACCGTTATCTTACAAAGTCTCTTTTGTTGGTGAAATAGATCAATATCGCATTTTAATATTATGAAATCTGAATATGAAAATATTGCGATATTTCAGTGTATCGACATTTTTCCCAGCCCTAATTAGTAATGCTCCAAAAGAAGATGATGTCCAGGGGTGTCCTGTTCTTATTTTATGGGGTTAAAAAAAGCAGAGAAATGTCTTGTCTACCTTGTTTAAAGAGGAATAAATGCTTAAATGAATCTTAAAAATGATATCTAAATAAATTCTTATAATTGAATCGAGCTACTTCCAACCAAATTTACAACTTAAAGCCAAAGCAGTACAGAGGAGGAGGAATCAGTGTCACGTTTACCGAAATCATTTTTCAGTGACTCAGTTGGCAAACATGGAAACTCAAGCTCAGACAAGAGCGTGAATACGAGGCCAGAGGAATACACAATGGCAGATCATTTTGAAGAGCACCTCTCAGAACTTGCCTGCATCTACCAGCATCGTGATTTTCCTTCCCTGTTGCACACTTTTGCATTAACAGTTGGCAAGAAATTGGAAGCATATTGTAGGGCTGCCATGATTAGTCGATTAATCGATTACTCAACTAACTGTCGACTGTCCAAATAGTTTGTGACTAATTTAAAAATTGACTAATTGTTTATTTTTGATAAGCTTTGTTTTTCCTATCAAAATTGCAACTGTACCTTCTGCTGCCGTGTCTGCCTTTTTCTGCCTGGTCAGTGGTCAGCTTTTCTTGAACTGTATATTGACATATACTGTATAAACACACACACACGCTACCAGTAAAATTTTGGACACATTTTTCCATTAGATTCAATGAGGAAGTGTCCAAACTTTTGACTGGTCCTGCAAATATGCTACAATATGATTTAATTAGTCGACTAATCATCAAAATAATTATTTGTGGCAGCTTTAGCATATTGGGACCTTTTAACTTTTTCAGAGCCCAGGTGTTTCGTACCATCCATACTGGAGAGTTCCAGTATCGAGCGTTTTGGCTGCGTCATGCTGCAGCACGTATGTACACAGACGGTGTAGGACGTTGGCATGCGTGTTTGTGTACACAACAAGTATATCCCAACTAGAGGTCAACCGATTAATCGGCGCCGATAGTTTATAAAACGTCCTATCGGCATCGGCTGAGCTTGGCTCCAATAGTGGCCGATGGCTGCAGTTTTTTTTTCCACCGCCCCATAAACCGCTTCTTCCCTGCACTGCTCTCTGATCACTGAGGGGCGGGGCTGCTCTTCACACAGAGAGAGCATGGGGGAGACGTAGTGGGGTGTGCAGGGCAACAGAGGGAGGAGAGAAGTGGTCCGGGTGGAGAACATAACTAGTGCAACGTCATCAGTAAGTGCAATACAACCTTCATGATTTGAAACTCAACCAACATAACCTCCTTGGTGGAGGCAAAAAGTACCAGTTGTTTCAACAAGCATAAATGTGAATCATGTTTCAGCATAAACAGCCACGTTTCCACCAGCATGTTTTACATGATCACAGTGGTTGTTAAACTAACAACGAGCAGCTAGTTAAGAACGTGCTAAAATGACAGCTGTCTGTAGCCGCTTTCAGACTTGCATTTCAGAGTTTGCCGTAAAGTCCGTATTTAATCGGAGATGTCTTAAAAATCTAACTGATTTAATATTGGGGGTTAAAAGTACAGGGGGGTTCCTTTTCCTCACGCACTCATGAGAAGGGAAATAAGGATTTTGTAGAAAAAAAAAAAGAAATCAAAAATGGGGGGGGGATTTGAAGGGGGGGGGTGGGAGAGAGAGAAGAGGGAAGAGGAAAATTATTTTTTTTTAATAAAAAGAAAACAAAATTTAAAAATACTGGGGGGGGGGGAGAAGGGGATCAAAAAAAAAAAAAAAAAAAAAAAGGGACCCCCGAACGGTTATAAACATGCTGCTTCCGCAGTGACAAGTTCACTATAACTCCAAGGTACAAAAGTTTGTCAGAATGCACCTGAATACACTATTGATGAATGAGAACTACTTAAAGCTCGGCTGGAACCATATAAGTTGTTATCTTCTCATTTTTAAAGGCTATTATTTGTCATGTGGGGGCCACGCTGCAGCGTCATGTTTAAATTGCCTCCACTGTCACTTCTGATTCTCGTTGGACCGGTCCAGTCTTTGCAGTTGTGTTAGTCCGCTCTTTACGGGTCTTGCAGGTTGGATTCTGCCACACAAACCAGTTCCAAGCTGTCCTGGAACCATCTTACATGTATTTTACTGCTTCATCTGAACAATCATCCGACCATGACGGGATCCCCGCCGACGTCATGCCTATGAGGGTTTTCCAGCCGCTGCTGCAGCAGTCTTTTAAACATCAGATATTCACATGAATACACGTCTGATTGATGTGATCTTAGTTTGTTATGAATCTTAAAATGCGGTGGACAAAAAAATGTAGTTATGAATATAAAAGAATTCCTGTTGTGAATTTATTCTTTTAAAAGAGATGATTAAAAAGCAAAACATTCTTTAGGACTAATAAAGAACAGGACTGTTTAAAGTATGGATGAAGTAAAGATAAAATCCTAACATACCATCCCCGACAGCTGGTTATTGGTTACAGCCTGACTATGGGAGGTTGAGAAAACTACAGTTCAAATTCCTTCACTATACGCCTTGTTTAACAAGTTGTTTTGTGATTACTATTTTTTATGACGTACAGTGCCACAACTCACAAAAATGTGAAGAACCTATTAATTTCCTAATAGCTATATGTTTTTATTTCTGAAAAATCTGTTAATATATTTTTATCCGGAAACCTGTTGACCTCAGCCAAACTCGTCTTTTTGTAAGGGAAAAACATGGAGATGAGCCTTCAGAGCGGCAAATTGTTGCAGGTTTAAGGACATTTGCAGCTTATAAAGGCATCAGAGCAGGGCATCATTATAAAGTCCTCCTCTGAGGCCATTTGACTGTTTGTGGTTTAGAACTGAGTGCGAAAAAAAAAAAAAACCCCCCGGATGGGAAATTTTGGGGGGGGAGGGAAATTGTTATATAAGGGGAGGTGGTATAAATTTATTTAACAAAAAAAAAGGACCATATAAAAAAAACTTTAAGTATTTGTATAAACCTTATAAAAAAATTAAACAAAAAAACGGGCGGCATCCAACCCCAAATAAAAGTTACTAAAAGTTGCAGGATTGTAGCTCTTGAGGACTGGACGTGTGCACCACTGTCGATATGATTAATCCACAATGAGTAATCCTTGATAACACGATTGATTATCACATTTTTTAAAATAAAAATGATCATTATGTTGCTAAGAGATCTCCATTTTAACTCAGAAATTATGATCAAGTTACTTCCCGTCAAACTGTCCAGCAACTAGATACTTTAAAGGGACTAGAGGCAAGATTAAGAACTGAGGCTCGTGAGTGCTGTGACTGGCGCTGCAGGTAACTGCAGCCACCAGCCAAGTTGGCACGGGAACACTGATTCTATAACGTTTACTATGCTGATAGTCTTTTTCTTGTAGTTCCACTTTTTAGTGTCTCTCAGTTGATCTGGATTGTTTGCTGACGGCAGAAGATTCCATAACTATCGCTTACAGTGTTTGAATTTACCGCAACCGTCTCCTTCCTGTATCAAAACTGTCGGGGACGAGGATGCAGCGTCATTTGACGTCACATCCGCAGGACAGCGCGGGAAATTCGGCCACCAAATCGCAGCGCATTATGCAGCACACAGCCTGTTCAAGGCAACGGAGGGAGACGCGGGTGGACTCGTTCTTTTTGTTGAACGCTTCATCACCCGTTAGCATTAAAAAACTGGACATGCATGTTTATTCTTTCACAATTCCTGCCTCTAGTTCCTTTAAATTGCATAATTTTGCTTTTGTGCATGCTCTATGACAACTTGGTACAAAAATTCAGAAATTAGTGTTTTGTAGTCTATATGTTTGTTTTAATAATGTTTTGGCAATATATCTTGTATAGGTGGAAAGCAATTTGGATTTGGAGAAAAACAGCTTGACATTGCCTTTGAGGCGCTATCCACATGAGCCAAAACATACTGTAGCACTAGCTTGTAGCAGACACTGAGTCCTATAGCAGGGCCCATGCCTACAGGTTAAGGATATCTGATATCTGATGTCTGATATTATCGGCCTATGTTTTTGGCCAATATCAGCATTAAAATGTGATATCAAAAAATATATCTATCTGTTTTCCAAAATCGATATTTTTACAAATGAAATCTTGTGAGATCTTGTTTCATTTAGCAGCGGCCCAGCTTGCAGAAAAATCCCTGTTATTCTGGAAGAACTTCATATCCCAGCATTCCCTTCAGCCATGTGACTACGATGCAGCTGCTGCGGCAACAGACTGACTTGCTTTGAAGCTGCTTATAATATGTCTGGTTTTAAGTTGTTGGTTAAGTTACCAAGTTGTCAGAAACATTAGAATTAGCCAGATGTTGGCTAATACCTGCTAGTATCTGATATATGGCAGTCAGATGTCCAAAATGAACTCCTCTTGCTGAGTTAATGCTATTTTGGGATCTTTGCCCTTGCAGTAGAATTTAGTTGTATTTCTCAAAATATGACAATTGCCAGCATGTATCGTATCGGTTGATATCAGATGTTGGAGTTGGACAAAATCGGATATGGATAAAAAAGCCAATATCGAACATCCCTGCTACAGGTGCTGCTAACCAGTCATCAATCAGGCAGTGGATTGTAAGCACCTGGGATATTGGAGACTGCTGCTCATTCCACAAATACATTTTCCTTACAATGTGGCACCATAAGAGAGAAATAAACTCTTTCCAACAGTATAAAGTTTATTGCTGACAGGCACTGTTACAACAACAAAATGATAAACCAAACAGAACTGTCTTTAATTTTCGTTTAGCTTGTACATGTGCGTGGATTGCAGCTGTTGCTAATACACCTGAGACAAATACTGTATATCGAGTCTATGTATCACATGCCAATATTTCATTATGAAGTCACATGTCACATCTTGTAACATACTGTAATGTGACATTTTTGTCTTCCATTATGCGTGTAGTTTTCTGAGCTTTTCAGTATCATTTATTATCAGTAATATCAAAGATCATGTGTGCAACCTGTGACAGCACATTTGCAAGTTTCAGACCTGCAGCAGATAACTAAAGACATCCTCAAGCTGAGTCTTATTTTGTCCAATGTGGTGTTAATGCAGCTCAGCTTCACACACTTTAACCTCAACTTCTCAGTAACACAAACTCCCACACTCAGAACACACCTACTTACAACAACAACAAACCTGAATGTGCCACAAAAACAAAACAAAAAAGTGGATGCATGAAAAGAGTCGGAAATTAAATGGATACAGTGCAGCATGTGTAGTCGAGGGGAAGCTTTCTGGAAGACTGTGCGTGTGTGTTTCTGTATGAATGAGTGGGTAAACACAACCTTGTCCTGACCCAGCACACTGAAGGCTCTCCTTGTGGATCCAATAAAGGTTTCTCCTGACCGACCTACAGGAGACAGAGAGATGCTTTAAAACTGAAAGTGACTCAGGTTTTTGTGAGCGACTTCGTGGTCATCACTATGGTTTGAAGCTGTTTCAGAGATCTGCCTACTAGTTCTTCACTATATCTGCTTTGTATTTCAGCTGGTTTGGCTTTCCAACACTTGTTTTGAAGTCCCTTATTCACACAGAGCTCCACAACAACAGCCAGGCTTTGTCTCCGCTGGGTATTGTTTCAATGTAAACACGTCAGCTTTTCCTGTGGGTACGCCGACCTCGCAGCATAGCAGCCCATGGCCTCACTTTGCATGCATATTGCCTTTGCAAGCGTGTGCCAACAGTGTAGCACGTCACTGCTGTCGTATGTGCATGCTTGTCTGCAAAGTGGAGGGGTACTACATTCCACATATGACATCAGGTGTGAACAGGCAGATATGATCAGCTCTGACTTGGGTGGTTTGGAGGAAGGCAGATGAAGGTTGCTGACGGACTCGTCTTACATGGTTTTGTCAGTGACAGCACAACCTTGAAATGGTAGACTTTAGTTAATTGTTTTTTTTCTGCCTTGAATTAGTCAACTATTACCTAATAGTGATATTTAATAATGCTAGATAAACTTTAGCAGATAGAAAAAAAGATAAGCAATATGATCCAGTGAGTATTTCTCTGTTTTTTTATTTTCTTAGTCTGAGTCAAGTTCAAATTGATTTTAGTTGCAAACATAACTCACCAGAGGACTTAAGAGAATTATGAGTGACCCTACTATCAGAACCTCCGATTCATTCACACAACCATTTTAACGCTGGGTGTGGCACTCAAATCTTTTATTCTTGTTCCTGTTTTGGTTCTTTTCGTTCTCTATGAGCAGAAGTAGGCCAGCAGGAGCCTGGCGCACAAACCTGTCGCCACAGTACTCTTATTTAGACAGTTTTATGAGCTTGCAGTGTGCGTCTGGAATGTGTGTCAGAAAAGGAAAATGGGAGATGCCTCCTGTTCTCTGCTTGCTTGTGCTGTACTCATTTTGTTTGAAGTATATAGGTCAGGTTTGAAACCATTGTGTGCAACATAATGTAAGAAAGCCTCCTGTTAGCAGCAAAGGTAAACTGTATATTTGTGTGATGTTTCTCATGACACTGATGTAAACTCCTTGATTGGGACCTAGTTGACAGGCATATTGGAACAAGTGGCGACCCTATATCTTCAGAATCTGGCCCCAACGCCATCCTCCAGGATGACCACACTCTCCTACACAGAATCATCTCAGAATTTCTCCAGAATTGAAGGTTCTTGAAGTCTTGAATGACTTGCTTGAACACTTGTGAGATCAGCTTGGTTGTGCTGTTTGTGGTAGAGCAGGAGTCTGCAGATATTTAGCTGTGTTGCTCACTCCACAGAAGCACCATCTTTACAAGTTGTACTTCATTATAAAGGTGACTAATTAGTAGGGATGCACCGATGCATCGGCTGGACATCGGTATCGGCCGATGTTTGCCTCGTTAACTGCCATCGGCCATCGGCCAATAAAAATGACATTCGCCGATGGCAGTGGCCGATTATTATATAGCCTGAAATTCACTGCGGGATTGCGGGAATCGCGCATAATACCATCAACACCCGCAAACTTCGCTCGTATAATGCGGGAAATTTCCGCTTGCAATTGCAGCGACATAATGTGCAGTGAACGTTTGCATCGGAGCCATGTAATAGCGAAGCATAAAGGGCTCAACACATTAAGGCGACGTCGCTCCTTCTCCTTTCATTCAGGAGGAGTGACGTCGCCTCCCGCGTTGGCCATTAAACGCACGCTCGCGCGCTCCTCTCTCTCTCTCTCTCTCCCTCTCTGACCTGTCAGATGTCGCAGCTTCCCCCTTGTTTATAAACCAACCATTGTTGGCGGATTTCCCGCCGGTAAGACGATACTTTCACGGAGTCTTACAACGTAAATGTAACTTCGGGTCCCCTGAAGGGAAGCTAGTCTGGACCAACACCAGTAAAGATCTGCGCTGTGGCAGCGCTGGTGTCGCGCTCGTTTACGACCCAAATCCTCCGGATCCTCAGGTAGCGCCGGTGCTGGTCACAGTACCAAGCAGCCCAAAGAAAAGTTTTAGCCTAACTGGCTCAGAATATCCGTGTTTGATCATAATGATGGAGACACGAGCCGCTCAGTTTAATGTTGGTGTGATGAGACCATCATCAGCGTTGCGTCACCGTTTCTCACATGGCAGCTGAATGTGAGATCGATTTATAGATAAAGATAGAATTGATAAGTAATAGGTTGATATGATGAATACATTTTATATTTTGATGCATAGGCTTAACAGCATTAAATATGTCATATTAAAAATCTAAATTTGGTATTATTTTGGAGAAAGAAGCTGATTTGGAGAATGTTTCCTCATAATTTTCTCGCTGCTCTTCACTTGTTCTTGTTTATCTTTTATCTTATCTTCTTTATTATTTTCTGTGTTTTTATTTTCTTTCCTATTAAGTATCTTTGGGTATTCTTAAAGGTGTTCTTAAATGTATTATTATTATTATTATATTCATTAAGTTTCTGACAGTTTTCTAGCCTTGCATGTAGAAGATGCTCTGTCCTCCCAAAGACCAGTTTTATTTTAACAGAACTTTTATCAAACACAAGAGATTATGTAGAGGAGAGAGAACAGAACAGAACTGGAAGAAAGAACTACCAGAATAATGCAGTTGAAAGATGCAACAGATTACTGCAATATATACTTTTTATACTGAGTTGGTAAAAACTGATGATGGCTGATAAAGAGAACGGAGACGGGACAAGAGAGCTGTCTAAGATGGAAACTAAGGACGAAAAAGATAAATAATGCTCCTTATTAATCTGAGGTACGGGTAGGACGCTGTAAGACCTGTGGTAAAGTGCCCTGTAAATATCCCCCCCAAAGTATACAAATCCCCCCTTGGTGAAGCATGTAAGGGGGGAATTCCCCCCCATTTTGAGAAGTGAATTTCAAGCCCTGATATATATATAATGATTTACATGTGTCATCCACACTGTGCTTAAGAAAAACTCTTTTTTTCCCCTCTTTTTTGGGTGGGTGGGGGGAGATACTGGTAGAAGGCATCCACGCACTTTCCTCAGTAGAGAAACGAAGATGACGGCGGTCGTGTGGCAATATTTTACCGTTTCAGAAAAAGATCAGCGTTACGCAGTTTGCAGTACATGCTCCACAAATATTTTTTATTGGGCCATGAAAATAATCTTCTCATTGAGTATGTTTTTGTTTATTAGGCTAAAACCACTCAATTTTGTTGGGCAATATACTGAAACATTCTTTTTAGTGATTATTAGTCCCAGGTTTTTGAAAAGTTTTCAGAAAAGAGCTTGTTATAACTAATGTCAACTACAAAGTGACATTAAAGGTTGTTTCTGTTTCATTAATTGGTCTGATTGAATTTGTGCTCATTCAAGGTAGACTGATGAAGAGCTGAAAGACTTGTAAATTTCTGTGGCACATAGGAAGTAATAAATAAAAATAGAAAACATCGGCCATCGGCCAAGTTGTTATGTTAAACATCGGTATCGGTATTGGCCCAGATTTTCACAATCGGTGCATCCCTACTAATTAGGCTTTCCAACAATGTGTAATACACTACCAGTTATTTGTCTTCAAGGGGAGAAATAATTGATCCAAATACATTCGTCCTCAAAATTATTCATACCCTCCAATTAAAGAAAAGGCAAAATTTACAACAGTTATTCAAATATCAAGAAACTACAGAAACTAATAATAAATAAAAATTTTACAAACTTATAATTTAGTGAAAGAAAATATTGCTTTTTAATCGTGGTTGTAAATAAAAAAAACAACAACAACAAAAAAAGACTGTTCCAGACACATCAGAGCACTTTTCCAATGAACAGTGGACCAACATACCTGTCAACAGGTGCAGAAGTCTTTTTGAACATTAAAGGAACGACGTGATTGCAGTGATTGCCTCAAAGTGTTGCTCAACAAAATTTTAGCTTCGGAGCCCCATCATACTTCTTTACTTGCTTTTTTTTGTGTGTTTGTTTTTGATATTTCTTTCAAATCACAATTTAAAATCAATGTAAAAATTTACATAGAATTTTTATGCATTATTACTTTTGTTAATTTCCTCTTATGTCACCCACAGCTGATTTTTTTCCTTCTTTAATTGGAGGGTATGAATAATGTTGAGGACGGCTGTAACATTCTCAAACTTTTTTAGGAGTTTATACAAGATACTTGCCATCAGTTTTTGCATAGAGTAGATTAACTGTTTTTCACCATAACCCCCCCCCCCCCCCAAAAAAAAAAGAAAGGAAAAAAAAAAACCCTTTTCAGATTTGCAGGTTCTTTTTGAGGTACTCAGACTGCATAACCTTCTTCCTCTCCTCTGTCAGTCAAATTTGAGATTAATGATTGAAATCATGTTCATATTTGCTTTTCTCCATATGAAGTAATGTTCCATAAGCACAGTGCATCTAGCATCTTCTCTTTAACCTGATGCAAAAGTTGCTCTGCATGTTTGCTTGCAATGTGTCCATTGCAGAATTTAAAAACTTGACTTTCATGCTCCCACAGTTTAGATCACCTTAAAGGTGCCATGACATCAAATTTCACTTTTCTGGGGTTTTGGGTGTATAATATGATCTATTGTGCACTGATGAGGCCATGTGAATGTCCAGAGTGAGAATCAAAGCTCCTGTTTATGGTCTGTCAGCTTTGTCTCTCTGCTCAGAAACAGTTGAATCAGACAGCAGGCTATCATTCTACGTAGTTCTATCATTCTACGTAATTTAATTGCTCCAATAAGAGCACACTATCAAGTAAACAGCGCCCCCCCTCTCTCTCTCCTAACGGCCTATGCACCGTCCGCTCCCCCCCTCCCCTCCCTGTCTGATTCAGCTTCGTGTAAGGAGCTAGTAGTAACTTCTGTGCAGTCAGGTCTGGATTTTCAAACAAATGGATTTAAAAGAAAACTTCTGCAGCAACACTGAGGGAGGCGACCACAACCTTGTCATTACCTGTAAGTTTATTTATTTTCTAAATGCTGTCTTGTCTGATAAACGTAGCTCACTGTCTGGATTGTTGCTAGCAGTTAGCCTTTAGCAAACTCCGTCCGCAGCTTGACCTAGATTCTCCAAATAAGGTCATAGCGAAATAAGGTGTAGCCAATCAAAATGAAGTCAACGTGGTCTCCGGGTAAAGCTCCATATCATCACCGGACCCAACTGTATTACTGAGGAAGTGAGGTCTGGCGTTTCAAAACAATACTCCGCTGTAAAAAATGCCGTTTTTTTCTTTGGAGTATTTACATATGCAGTAATGCCAACAACATAAACTAGTTTTTAACTGCTATGTCATCACTCCTTTAAAGAGAATCAAAGGAATAGAAATAAGCAGACTGGAGGAAGTTCAGCTTTGTATAATAGTAATGTTACAACAACAGTTTTAGCCATTTCATGTAAAATACCACCCCAGTAATAGTACAACGGGCTCACTGTGGTTAAAAGACTTTTGGTTGGCAGCTGTGATGGAAATAGTACCGTGAAAACTAATGAAACCATGAACCATATGCCAGCCTCAATTTTTGAGATGCCTCAAATCCATGTGATTGCCCACATGCCAGATTTTTGATTGGTCGGATGGTCAGTCCAACGTTTTGATCATGCACAAACTGAAATGGCAGCCGGTTCTATCTGCTTCTGCACTTTTTTGTGGCGTGGGACTTGGCAATGTAAACTGAAATTACCATCACACCGAATTGAGTCATTTGATGTCTGAAATCAAATTTTTATCTTTATCAATACACATTTTTTAAAATATAATTTTACAATTTTTTTTTGGCAAGTCATTTTATCCTGGCAGTGGGCCTGTCCCTCATGGTCTGGGCTGAACAATAAACAGAAAACCACATGTTAAGACTCACCACTAGCAGATATACTTTGTGGAACACACAGTATACATGAGCCTAACCCCCGAGCTCCTTTCCTAAATGGATTTTTAAAGCTGTTTCAAGGTCCAATATTAGACTTCAAGATAAAAAAAAAAAAATGGTTTGCAATCATATTTCAGAAAAAAACTCTACACAAGATGAAACCAAATAAATACAATTTTCAAAATAGAATTTCTTTCAGAAAACTCAATAATTACACTGAAAATATTTTAGAAAACTGTCAGAATGCAGCGACAAACTAGAAAACACTGAGAATTTCTTTTTTTATCAGAAGGAAAAGGAATAAAAGGAACATTTCAGAAAGCACAAATAGAAAAAACAGGAAATTGTTTCAGGTATAGAAAAATGCGAAAAAAAAAAAAAAAAAATTAAAAAGACGAGAATAAAACAACCCCCCAAAAATCCAAATCTAAAATTTAAATGAGCATTTTGTTGCTTTTTGTAAAAAACGCTTGAGTTGCTGCTGTTTTCTAAAATGTTTCATTATTTCTACCGAATTGTTGTTTTCTTAAACACTTAACAATTTTGTCTCGTTTTGTAAATGTTGTGCTTCATCCAACATTATTGTTTTTCATCAGAGCTCCCCTTTGTTCTTGGCCTCACTGTACTTTTGCAAGCTGCCAAATATCACATGAAAAGAATGCAAAACAGCTGTCAAAGTGCTTCACACATGTGGGTATCTTCTTTTTGCATGTTTTATCCCCTGATTTTTAAATCCTGCTTGTTGCCACAGCAATAAAAACCCATTGCCCAGTGGTTTGTTCAGTGGACCTCAGGCTGCATGTTGGTCCCTGTTAACCCCCCTGAGACTGGGCTGAAGTCAACAGCGACGGCATTCTTCACTGTAACCAGGCAGGGATAAAACACAAGGGAAAACAAGCTGGAAAAAGAGCTGATGTGTTTTCTTATTATGGATTTGTGTCTGCCCTTTTGTTTTACCTTTGAAGAGGAAAATGTGAAGAATGACTGAACGTTGATGCTCACTTTCCCTCCAGAGTTGTGAGATATTTACATCTTCAAGGACCTCAATGAACCACAAACTACTACTTTAGTGCTTATGTGGAAGAAAGAGACTTTTATCTTTTGTATTTATCATTAAAGCAATTTGGCAAAAAGACAAGTCAAATTAAATTATTCCTGCTCTTGTGAATCTGTGGTTTGAATCATCAGATACACGTGTGTGCCAGTCTTTTACTTGGTATAGGTCTTCTTGTATTTTGTCTATTTTCAAATTTATGGTGCATTCTGCCTGCCACATGCTTTTCATAGAGTTTTTGGAAACCTCATGGTAGTTCTTGGCAGTTCTTTGGTGGATGGTTATGAAAAGAGACACACCTGTTACACATCCCTTCAGACTTTGTTTATATTCCTTAGCTTTTTCATCCTGGGAGCACAGCAGTGTGGTCTCACCATCAGATTCCCAGTTACTGTTACTTATTCTTCTTGTTAGCGACTGTGCACTGTGAGCTGTTTCTGTAACAAGCGCTCATGCAGAGGCTGCTTTTGTTGGGAGTCATGGAATTTGGTGTGTACAACTTAAAAAAAAAAAAAAAAAAGAAGCAGCTTAATTTGCAGGTTAATTTACTTGCAAATTAAGCATTACAATTACAGATTTGCACTACACACTTCTAGTGACACATGAAAACATTTGTGGTTTTTCTCAGCAACAAAATCTTTTTAAGTAATTCTTGAGAATTGATTTTGTTTCTACAGTACAAGTTTTCTGCATTTTCAGTGTATTGCATGCTTTTCTGTCTGGTTTTCAGTTGGCTGAGTTGGATAAAAGAGATGAAAAGGAGCCAGTGAGTCAAAGATGTTGAGCTATATTTGATTCAAAATGAACTGGTAATTTTGAACTTTATTATTAAAGTCAAACACTGAATTGAAAAGATCCTATGAACCTTGTGATTAAAAAAAGTAATAAATTTGATCAATGAATCAATTCAATGATCAGCAAGTCAGTTACATCAACTGAAACTGATCAGACTTCAATTGATAAATAATTGGCACATCTGTTTTTGCTAGAGCATAAAGGAAGTGTTACCTTACTTGACCACAGTCATTTCTCCCACCTAGTGTTTTTTTGAAGCATTAAAAAAAAAAAACCTTTGGTAGAAACACACTTTAAACTAATTTAATAAAGTGTTATTGATCTGAGTCTGGGGGCATGGTCTCATGGGTTTCCTCAAACGAACTAGACTCGAACAATCTGGATTCTTGCAGCAGGGGTCCGACAACTCTGCGTGATCTCATGGTTGTTTTTGGAAACATTTTGAGCATGCACCGGTCGTCATCACACTGTGACGCAAATAGAAAGCAACGGCAAAACTCCAGTCCAGCTTGTGGCGCTAATGGTCACTACGTACACACGAGTCTGTCCCTTAAAACCAAAGACAAACAAGTATTTACTGTAGATACCTACCGACAGCATGGACGCTGTACTTTTGGTCAACCCGTTGATTGCTTTTCTGCAACAATTAATTCATTTCCAGTCAACGGAGAGTAGAAGAATACGAGCAAAGAAGAGAAGAAAGCGGCAGTGCGGTAGAATGAGCAGTAGTTACAGATATGTGGCGCACAATCTCCACGTCACCACCCCTCGCCCCCTTTGCGTCGAGGGTTCTGGACTTTGCAATCTTGCAGCCAGCCTCTTCTAACCGTTCCATTCTGACAACTGCTCTGGACTTTTGGAGCAGTCACATGACACAAAAAATACGGATCCAGTCCCTTTTCTGGACTTGAGAACGTTGTAATCGTGACAAAAGTGTCCATGTGACCATCCAGAGGTTGCAAAATCAAACCAGCTCAAAGTAACTGATAACATGGTGACTTCTTTGGGGATGAGCTCTTCTTTGGTTGCTGCTATTTTCATTTTCTTTTGTAGGGGGCATGGATAATGTTGGCAATATCGTAGTGTGGATATTACAATGGGACCCCCCCCCCCCCCCCCCCCCCCCCCCAAAAACAAAAATAAAATAAATAAACAAGATAAAATAAGATAAATAGATAAAAAATGTAAAAAATCCAGATTTTCATCGAAGCAAATTGTTAAAGAGCAAATTTGAATTAATTGCTGAAATCTGCATATCGCTCAGCCCTGGTTTTATCATGATCCACTGGGTATTGAGCACCAGTAATCTGCACCTCTCATCCAGTACGTTGGTAATGGCAACAACTTGAGTTTTCATCACCGTTCAGGAATATAATTCATTCATTTTCCACCAGTTTCTGCAGATCACAGAAAGATCTTTCTGAGCTGAGATGTTGAGCGTCGGCATCGACTGTCTCGTTGAATCCATTCAAAACTGACCGACTGCCAGCAGCTCTTATTGAGCACAATTAAGTCTGGAGCGCTGACGGACGCAGTGTTGTGGGAGGCCTCTTGTTTGGCAGATCCCACTGTGGAAACACTGAGTCACTGTCCACATCAAAACACAAACCACAGGCTGCTGACTACCGCTGCCCTCGCTCTGCTTTCCATTCAGTCCTCTGCCCCCAAACCCCACTTCTACTTTGAAACAACAATGACGGGCTGATACTTTTACTGGCACATTACACGGACTGCAGGTTAAAACAAAAACAGTATGTTGTGTATTTTGTTTCAGATAAGTCGTTCGTACAGTCAAAGTACTTGGTCTCATGGTTTAGTGTCATGCAGCACATCTTAAGTCAAGCAATTTTATGGACTTATGGACTCAGCAGCAGCTTATCTGATTTTTGCAGGTTGAGTTTGAATTTGTAGATGACTGTGATCTCAACACAATGCTTTTGTAAAGTAAAAACAAACTTGCTACAAGGACTTGTACTGACAACATTCCTGTCTTAGAGTCTGATGCCAAAACCTTTTACCTTTACAAGAATGAAACCAGTCTGGAAGTAAGCTTTCCTCTGACTTGTTACAGCTCAGCCAGACTGAGAGGTGCTTTACAAACCGACTGAATAGGAATATGTGCTGGTCTCATTGGTTTTGGAATGTTTTGATGAGCTTTCAGGAATGAGAGCGCCCATAAATTATCTTTCGACTGTATCTGCAAGTTTGTGCGGTAGCCGGAAGCTCACTGAATGCAAATTCCGCCTGAGTGGAATTCAGCAGTATTCACCTGGGGGCGACTTACCAGCAGCATAATTGTGCAACACAAGAGTGATTATTAATGCGGTAGTTTGTGAGCATAGCTGTAGATTACTTAGTGTTTACAGCCTTGCGAGTAGAAGTCGATTGTGTGAATGGCGTGTATGCAAACTCAATAAGTGGTTTATCTGTGCAACAAAACAGATTAGATTTGATCAGGTTGTTTAACCTATCTATTCTATTCTCATTCTCACTCAGCTTGCCCAATTCATTCCTTTTTGTACTAACATGCATTTTGTAGAATCTGTTTGCATTCAACACTCTTGTTTTCATCTCTACTGTGCTCGTCTTGCTCATTTACATGCTTTTATGAACTCAGAAAAGTCTTGTGTCATATCACTCAGTCATTGTTTGGATCGCTTGTTATCTTGTTCAGCCAATTCCTTTGCTGACAAATGTGATAAGAAAGCCTGCAGCCCTCATCTGGAATGTTGGGATTGTCACAGCTTCATTCCCTTAACTTCCTGTCTGCCTCTCCAACACGTTATTTTCAGCAGTAGGTGCTTTGAATACATGATACTGTTGCTTTGTATGGTGTCTTGAAAATGTAAATTTTACAAAAAAGGACATGGGCAGTGAGTGTGTGTGGCCCTTTTTGTTTGGGACATGTTGGGAAGGATGTGAGGATGTCTCCTGCCTGATCAGTTGCCAGTGGTGTGTGGTGGAGGTGGATGTTTGTTGGCGGCCTGCTGCCACCTGCCCTCTTCTACTTTGCTCGATGGTGGCTCTTGGGGAGTGTGGCTGTCTGCTGTAGCGTTTAGTAGTTTCACCAGCAGGCCTTTGGCTGTGGCCTTGCATTATACAAGCTTCCATTTGTCAAACCATACCGTCCACAGGAATACAACACTCCTTAGGCCTACACTACGAAGCGGGATTAACATACTTGGGATATCTCTCTGTTACCTGGGTCGAATTATCCAGACAGTCCTGATACGGGATATTCCGAAGCTACTTATCAACCCTGTAATTTAACAAAGGGTAGAGAATATAGGGTACAGATGCACCGATCCGATATCCTGATCAATATCAGCTTTGATACTGACAAATTAGCTGGATTGGATATCGGCTGAATGTGCCCGACAAATCAACATTTCTCAGAAGCTTCGATAAGGATAGCCATGATTAATCTGCCAATTAAATGAGAATGGGGGATGAAAAAAAGATTAAAATGTTTTCTCTTTCATATTTTTGCCACAAGATTGTTTAATAGGTCATTTGGGTCACATTGACTTTGGAGCTGCGTCAAGGGGTTGCTATAGAAACAGAGACAGCTGAGACCTGCTGCTGCTGTGAGAATATGAACCACTTCAAAAGAGAAATCTGGATTAAGAGTGGTATTGTTAGTGGGAGTGTCACTTGGGTCAGTGGGCAATGATCCAACAGCTTTGATTTAAAATATTGAACAAAGATGCCGTAAATGTTTGCAAGACTTGCTTAAGACTCTGGATTAAATGCAGTTCTTATGTGAATTTGATGAGGAAAATGCCAATATCCAAAGGTTTTGTGTTTAATCTGCTCTATTAGTGTGCTTTTTTTTGGCAAATCAAATAAAAATTGTGGCAAAAACTGTAACACAGATGAGCATTAAATCAACTTGTATGATGATGAGGCTTGTCTTTAACAACCCTCACATGAAGTCACAACTTCATAGTAAACTACAATATTGGGAGTCAGATTACAGTATTCAGGCAACTGATGTGGATTTAAGTCTCATACCGAGTAAGTTCGTGTCAATTTTCTTGTAGTCATTGCTCATCCGTTAATAATACGACCGTGCTTCAAGTTCCCAGTTTTCCAAATATAAAAGAAGCATTTTATCAGAAATAAGTAAACCTTGTAAAAGCCAAGTCATTTTTTCTCACCAAAGTACAGACTGAAAGTTTATAAAGTCAAAAAAGTTAAGTCAAACTACAGATGACCACAGTACAAGATCAGCATATCAAACTTTTTCTTTTGGGAAACTTGCCAGTAAAATATGCGTTTTAAGTTTGTTTGTTTTTTCAGTTTTGAAAATCTTTTGAATTTTATCCATTAGGGACTAATACTCGAACAAAAGGTATACTTGCTTAGTGTGAGAAAACTCCTAATGGAAAGAAAAAAAATCTTTTAATAACACAGAACACTGAGTCAGCCAACTTGCAGCACAGAAGACAACTTTCCATTTTAATAAGATTGGACATCCCCATGTTTCAGATGGTTCATCTGTGCAAAGACCCTCAGAAATCTACTTTTTAAAGATTTAGTTTAGTGTCTTCCAAAGATAGCCACCTGAACCTTGACAAAAATATTTTGACACCCAGTGTAGAGCTGAACAATTAATAGCATTTGCAATTAAACTGCAATTTTAATTGGCGCAATTCTGTAATCGTGCCATCATACAATTTTCTCACATCATCTGGTGACGTGACGTAAGCAGCGCAAGTGGCCCTGCTGAAGAACACGCGTATGCAGAATCAGCTCCCCGAAATTACAAGAGCAACAGCGTCAGGCTCAGTGACGCTGACACTCTGACACTTCTGCAGATATCTTAGTTTCAAAGAAAAACAGCACATCAGCTGTGTGGGACTATTTTAGTTTCTGGAAAAATGACAAAGACCAGCATCAGGTATTGTGCCAAACTTGCCTTGCAAAAATTGCTACTTCACGCGACAACACAACAAACATCATCATAGAGTGATCACCAATACTTTAAGTAGAATGAACGAACTAATGAGTACTGTTGTCCTGTGAGTTTAGAGTTAACTCTCCGTTAGTTATTGGGGCGTTTCTCTGCACTCTGAAGTAGGGCTGGACGATATAGAAAAAAAGATTATCGATTTAAAAAAAAAAAAAAAAAAACCTGTATCTATTGATATTGATATTTATCAAAAAAAGAGAGAGAAAAAAAAAGCCGTTATCAAATCCAAAGCTATGTTAGGTGCAGCCCTGGCCATTTAAGCTTTTGCTGAATGACCTACTTATAATAAAGATCAGACTAAAGCCGTCTTCATACTTGCATTGTGGAACATGAGCGGTAAAGTCCATCCGCTCTTTAAACTGACTCGTCTTTTCAAACATGCCGCTTCCTTGTGGACTTATCGCATCCCCGGGCGCTTTCTTACATCAGGAAATGTTGTGGAAAAGTCAGCATAACCCCACTCTCCCTTCAACTCTGTTGAACTAACATTTTATTGTGCATTCAGCCAAAACGACATGTCGCAACATTTCCGCTCTTGTGACATGGGACCAGCCGGTACATGTCCGCTACATGTCCGAGGTAAAAGACCAGTATGCATGTCTGAATACAAGCGGTATAAAGGACAGAGTCCACAATATTACCGCTTTCCAATGCAAGTCTGAAAGGGGCATAACACTGAATTCCTGGGTCTGCGTTTGTGATTGGTTTAGCGGAAGGAGTGACTGTAGTATCATGCTACCCGATAGGCTACGGCAGAAAACTGTGCTTCTATATTGACCCTTTTTTTTTCTATTGGAAATACCTCTATCGATTGATATATATCGAATTATCATCCAGCCATACTCTGAAGCCCACGCGCTTGATGGAGCTCGCTACCCAGACACCAACAAACTGCAAAGGAAGGGCGAGTCAACTAGATATCTTTCGAAGGAATCAAAGTGATACAGAAATTTTACCGGTGAGTAAATGCACGTATAAACTCCTAGAAATAAGGTCCAGGTTGAAAAAAAAGAAAGTTATGCTTTAAGTTCTTGCCTTCTGGAAGGATTCATTGGTTTAATAATTTTTTGTTACACTGAACTGATTGCTTCCCTGTATTTCATGGGAAAATACCGCATGGAAAACTTGGAAAAAAAACAAACAAACAAACAAAAAAACATTTTATATTGCAATTGCAATATTGGTAAAAAAAAAAAAAAAAATTGCAATTAGATTTTTTTTCGCAAAATCGTTCAGCCCTAAGTTATATTTGAGGTTGAGTTTTGGTGGTTCAATAAACACTTAAAAAAAAAAAATCAATGAATAATTGTGTATATTAATCGTGATTTCAATATCAATCAAAGTAATCGTGATTGCTATTTTTTCCTTAATCGTCCAGCCGTAACCCAGTGTTACCCAGATCAGTCTGTGGAGACTGAGATGCATATAGAGTTTGTATTTACTTGTGAATGAATCCACTTACAGACACCAAACTAGGGCTGCAATTATTGATTATTTTTGTAATCGAGTAATCTAGCGATTCTTCTGACGATTAATCGAGTAATCGGATAAATTGGACATTTTGCAAGTTTTTTAAGTTTCACAACTTAAATTGATTGTAAGAGCTAGAATTTCTAGCTTTCAGAGTTCTACAGTGCTGAGTTTTCCCTGAATGCAGCACTGATGCCCCCCCCCCCCCCCCCCCCCCGCTTCTCTGCCAAAAACTTAGTTGTTGCCTCCACATCTGCACATTTAATTCTGCTTTACTGAAATGGAAACAATTGGCCGTTCATTAGAGGACCTAAATACATATTCAAGTCCACAACACTTGCAGTATAAATGTATTAACAAGAAAGGATGATCAGCATCTGCTGAACTGACTCCCTGCAGTTTAAAAAAAAAAAAAAAATTATTTATTGTTATGAAAATTTTAAAAAAGAAAAAAAAACTGCTGAGACCCTCTGATAGACTTTTAACCTGGTATCACTGGTAATGTAACGTTTGATGTAGTTCAGCGACTGTAAACTTGAAGGGGCTCTTATATTGAAAGTCACCGGATGCTTTCTGCTACTATACGTCTGATTTCCTCCTATCTGAACTAATGAGAGCTGATTCTGGAAGCTGCTCTGTCAAAAACAGACTCGACGCCCATACTTATAGGAGAGCTGCGACAGCGTGCTTCTGGCTCGAGCTGCGGGTCCCCGGTGGCGACTAAACCATTGATTAAAACGGTCTTGTTAAGTTTCGGAGGCCGCGCAGCACACGGAGCGCAGAGCGCTCTGAACTGCCTTTACTGACCAGGCGCAGCCAAATCCACGGATTATACAAATAAATAAAGGACTTATATAATTTCTATGTCATGGATCACGCGCGTACCGAACCGCGGAGAGGGTACTGTGTTTCCTCTCTCTTTCGGTCCAGTTTGTACGGTCCCATACAGTTTTCCCTCCCTCCACTTTAGTTACGTTATCACCATAAAGCTGTTATGTTCAACAGAAATACCAGTCCGGGCGGAACGTCCCTTGCGTTAACGTTGTGCAACAGAAAAACCATCCGGGCGGATGCGCAAAAGAGTGAATTTAACGAATCCTCGAGGCAGTTATTTTGCCTCGAGCAATTTTATGAATCGAGTTACTCGAATTACTCGAGTAATCGTTGCAGCCCTACACCAAACCTTTCAACTTACCTTCCTCATTTTTGAAACTGTGAGTTCACATTTAAACTCATTTCTCTATAACCATAAGTAAAAAAGTATCCACCCAGTCTAGCTCATCACTAAGACAGAGCAATCTTAACAGCTGACTCATTGTTTGGTCAGCGGAAAGATTACAGGGATGTACTGTAAAAGGGCAGATGTTAGAGAAACAGATGGAGACAGACGGATCTCTCCACATGGAAGCAACTTCCACACAGATTTCCTTTGGGACTCTTAACGTGAGGTTAAGCTTTCGAGATGTCAGTGATCTCTTACGGTATGTCCCATTAACAAAAAAGATATGATGACTCTGCAAAGGGGCATATGAATTGATGAAGCTATAATGTGTCTCCAGTAGTCTTTTTTTTTTTTTTTCTAAGCCATCTATCTTCTCAGATGCACGTACATTCAAATATTAATTTTCCAAACATTTTTACGACCCCAATTCCCCCCAAATTTACATTTAAATATGACCAGAATTTAATGCTTTACAATTGAAGGCAAAACACATCGAGTGTTGAAAGCGAGACATTTTATTATCTCATAAAAGCAGCTGCTCAGTTTGATTTTCATAGCAGCAAAACATTTAAAAACATTGGGATGGGGGTGCTTAAAGCTGGAAACGTAACAGGTACTAAAAATAAACAGCTGGGGAAGCATCCTGCAACTAATTAGGCTAATGGTTATCATGATTAGGTAGATTTAAAAAGCTCCTTATAGATGGAGAGTTTCTTAAAAATTAAGACTTTGCAGAGGTTCAGCAATCTGCAAAAGCAGAACAGTATTCCTGGACGTAAAACTACAAAGACTTAAGATATTTTACCTTCATAATATCATTCAAAGATTCGGAGAATAGAGATTATGTTTGTGGAAATGACATGGCTGGAAATCAGTCCTGGATGCCTGTAATCTTCTGACTTAGACGCTGTTGAAAGACCTCACAGAAGAAGTGGATGTATCACCTAACCAGCACAAAGCAGCCTGGACAAGGCACATTTACACTCATCACAAAAAGTGAGGAAATCTGAGTTTGGTTTATTATTTCTCCCCTTTTATAATACCCACTGGTGTTGTATTACACATTGTTGAAAGACCTGATTAGTCACCTTTACAACTTGTATAGAAGAACCTGTAAGAACTGTAATTCTGTGGAATGAGGATCACAACTAAACATGTGGGTAGTGCACCCAAAAAAGTAAGAAAACCCCCTGCTATATTCTCCTGTTGGTATTCACTGTTGTTTTGAGCTGCTTTCTGATTTACATGATCACATTCTCCCACAGTCAGAAGGAAAAAACACATGACTCGAGTAACCCTTTTAACATTTTATAATCCAGAAACTCCTCACCATGTACTTAGAACTGAGGAAACCTTTTAGAGAAGATCTTAAAAGAAGCAGGCAATGAAGTTCAGTTGCCTTTATTCAAGCCTTTGACCGTGATGATACAGCAGCATCCCAACTTTGTGTGGAATTGTGCCTAAAAACATATGTCCCACTGACTAAATATCTCACATGCTGCCCGATCATAAAAAAGAAATGACAGAAAATAACACTTGGGTCTCAAAATTGCCTTGAAATATCAATTCCTATATAATATCCGCCTGGATGCTCTTCTGTGGTTGGATTTCCTCCTAACTGGAGTGGTCTGGACAACATTAGCCTTTTTCTATTTGCCAGGGTTTTAAGGCAGGAAATATATTATTCTGAGAAAGATTCAACAATTTGGGAGCTGAGTAAGTAAGAGTAAGCATTTTCCCGTCAGCCTCTGCGGCCAAATTTTCTGCGGGTGAGCTCAGTGAAACAGACTCCTGACCACAGACTTGAATGTAAGTGGTATAGTGTTATATGTACATAGATGGGAAGCCATTCTCTGGCATGGCTTTTTGTGTGTGTGTGTTTGATGTGACGGTGCGATACAGCTGGAGGGTTGACACGCCTCAGATATGGTGACACAGCAGGCAAATATATTCAAACTGTATGTGGAGGCTGGCACTGCCCACATGCTCATGTATTAGCTTATATTATTGGTGTCCTGCAAAAGGAACATAAATGCAGGCCTTTACACCTTCAAGTCATCTTATCATGAAGCATGCACGAGTCTATTTCTTGGCAGCGGTTGTACACTTCCATCCATGTGTGCAGCTCTCACAGAAAACACCAAGCATTAAAGCCTAAGCTTGTTTTTGGGGCTATTAACATCTATAGATTAGGGATGCACCGATTGTGAAAGTCTGGGCCGATACCGATACCGATGTTTAACATAACAACTTGGCCGATGGCCGATGTTTTCTATTTTTATTTATTACTCCCTTTGTGCCACAAAAATTTACAAGTCTTTCAGCTCTTTATCAGTTTATCCTTGAATGAACACAAATTCAATCAGACCAATTTATGAAACAGAAACAACCTTTAATGTCACTTTGTGGTTGACATTAGTTATAACAAGCTCTCTTCTGAAAACTTTTCAAAAACCTGGGACTGATAATCACTAAAAAGAATGCTTCAGTATATTGCCCAACAAAATTGAGTGGTTCTAGCCTAATAAACAAAAACATACTCAATGAGAAGATTATTTTCATGGCCCAATAAAAAATGTTTGTGGAGCATGTACTGCAAACTGCGTAACGCTGATCTTTTTCTGAAACAGTAAAATATTGCCACACGACCGCCGCCATCTTCGTTTCTGAGGAAAGTGCGTGGATGCCTTCTACCAGTATCTCCCCCCACCCGCCCAAAAAAGAGGGGGAAAAAGAGTTTTTCTTAAGAACAGTGTGGATGACACATGTAAATCATTATATATATATATATATATATATATATATATATATATATATATATATATATATTTATATAGGCTATATAATAATCTGCCACTGCCATCGGCAAACGTAATTTCTATTGGCCGATGGCCGATGGCAGTTAACAAGGCAAAAATCGGCCGATACCGATGTCCAGCCGATGCATCGGTGCATCCCTACTATAGATCCTATGAAGCTGCTAAAGCTAGCGAGCCCAGATATAAGATACTTGGTAAAATTTGTCTCATTAAAGAAGAAGAAGGAAAAAAAAAAAAACACTGTTATGCTGCTCAGCTCTGTTTTTGATTTATGGTGTTGTAGTGAGAAGCAGAGCAGAGCTGCCTGTCTCAACACATTGGTGAAAGAGATCAGCTATCCATGTCTTGGCTATGTGACAGCCTGCCCGTGGCTACACGGCCATGGAGATGACAGCTATATGTGGGCCAAGTAGGTGTGTGCATCACCTAGTTTAGTCGGATTGCTGCAGAGCGCTTTAGCTGCTGTTCTTTTGACTTGCTTTTTCATGTTTGCACATTTTTCTTTGTATGCCTGCCTAAACGTATCAGGAAATCCCACAACCTTTGCCTGGCAGCTGAGCTCTCTCCGGCCTGCAGTTCAGCTTGGTTCTGCATGTTCTGTCTCCAGCCTCTGCTGCTTGGAGCAAACCTTTCTGGCTTCTGTGTCTGCCATCATTGATACCAGCAGGAACAGGCAGAAGGAAATAGAAGAGGAGATTTAATTAGTTTAAAACCTCAGGTGGTTGAAAATGTTTTACCCTTAAGCGTTGGACTCTTCAAAAAAACTTGTTGCAGGAATAATGCAAATAATAATAAAATAAATAAATGCAGTGGTGCAGACAGTATCGCTGGGATCCTTAAGGAAATGATGGATGAGAATGACATGAGATGGTAATGAAAAGGAGAAGACAGTGGATTACACTATTTAATGGTGTTTAAAATGCCTCAGGATTTTTTCTTTCTTTAAACCTAAGTGCTTATTTGGCTCAGCATATATGAAATTTAGAAATAACTAAGCAGGAGTCAATCTCTTGGCGAGGCTAAAACTCATTATGACAGTTTGATTTGATATTGATCTCTTCATTGTTGCGTTTAGTTACAAAAATAATGATGTAGAAGAGCAAGTAGCTCCAGTTTAATATTTTGGATGATCTCATAAGGAACACAGAATGAAAAGAAGTTCATTGCAGACATAAAAGCGACTTCCATTGGCTGCTTCATTCAGTTCTGCTAGCAAAACTGCAGCTAAGATTACATAAAGGGTCAGATTTTCCATTTCTGTGTGTGGCAGTGTTTACGTGTGGCTGTTTGGTTTGGCTGGTGGAAGGATGGCAGCTGGTGTGGTGCTTTCAGGGCTAGACTTGCTTTTCAGTATAAGCGAAGTAGTCACAGACTTTCCCAGTACTTAGACAGAAATGTCGCCACAGTGCCAAGTGACAGTCTAAACTCTTTTTTTTTTTCTTCTTTCATCAATCGTTCACATCTATTTTCTGCTGGGTAAACTCAGGGCCGTCCTTCCTACAACTCCACACGTTTTCCTGGTGACTCAACTTTCATATTTGTTTTATCTGGTTGTGATTGAAGGATAAGTTTTCCTTTTCTTGTCTTTCCTTCTCCTCTTCCCTCTTTCCCGCCGTCTTTGTAACCAGTTCCACCACCATCACCACGACTGTCGTCACAGGGCTTTTTTATGAAGCCAACTCCAAAGTTATTCTAGTGTGGGAACTCTCCAGGGCTTTCGCTGTTCTCCTATTTGTTTTCATTGTTTTTGCTCAGCAGTTGTTGGCTAGGATCAGCTCATGTTCAAAATGTTTGCTACAAGCGCACGTGTGGGAGTAAAGCTTTCAGGCTTTCTTCAGGAGCCGTTTCAGACCCCCCCCCCCCCCCTCCCCAACTGCCTTTTCCAACCTGGCTTTGTTGATGGAAAAAAGTTTCTTTGTAAAGTAGAAAAGAGTCTGAGCTGTGGGCTAAAAGAGGGGACTTAATTGCTGCAAGTGCCCTGAAACCTCGCACCGTTGCTGGCAGTGATGGGGCCTTACTGCACAGTGGAACAGGGGATCGTCAAGGAGCTTTTGTGGATGGATAATGAACCTGTCAGGAGTTATGATACAACATCACTCATGGCCTTGTAGGCATTCAGGTTTAAACCACTAAGGCTTTGGGATTATTGATGCTTGATGGCATCTGATGTTGAGCTTTCACTTCAGCATTTAAATATCTTATGATGAGACTTTCTCTGCTTCGTTTCAGTCTGAGAAGAGAAAATGCTTACAGTAAGAAACATTATTGCTGACATACCATAATACTGAGCATGCAGTATGATATGATTCAATACAATACAGTGAAGAAATGATGCAACATGACACGATCTATCTCAGGCTCTTTAACTCCGGTCCTGGAGGGCCACTGTCCTGTATGTTTCCCTGCTTCAACACACCTGACTCAGATTAAAGGGTCATTGTGCAGAACTCAACAACATGGATGATGATTTGGTCGTTTGTGCATTAATGAGTTAAAAATAGTATCTAGATTCCACAGAATGATCTCTTTGCAGAAATCTGTTCATTTTACAGCCCTATTAAAAAGTATCTGTATCAATATTGACAACCCTACCCCTTTATTTACTTAATCTACTTCCTTTATTGGATTGATACAAAATCTCGCAGTATCGCATACCCCTAGTTGTATCAGGGAGCGTCGCCCCCTAGCGGGCAGTTGTTTAACTATGGTGGTTTAACCAGGCGGTTCGGTCTGCTTCGGTTACTGCAGTTTGAAAATCCGAAGCAAAGAAAGGTGCGAAATATTTCAGACATCCCCGCCCAATCGTACCAAGGTCCTGGACTATCCCGGTGTGAACTCGGGCTGGGAGAAAATATCGATACACTGAAATATCGCAATATTTTAATCTGCTGATATCATATCCATGTTAAAAAATGCGGTATCGACCTATTTTACGAATGAAATCTCGTGAGACTTTGTTGGTAAACTAGATCATTATTGCATTTTTAAATATCAATATGAAATCTGCATATGAAAATATCGCAATATTTCATTGTATCAATATTTTTTCCCAGCCCTGAATGCACCCTTATAGAGGCTGATGGTTTTTAGGGTTTTGTAAAACTGACTCAATGTTGCAGCCCTCATATGCAGACTGTAAATTGACAATACAGGATGCTGCATTATTTTGCTTCTTCTCAACTGCATGAAAATGTTCTTATTAAAAAGTGTCTGTTTTGATAACGCTGTAACCTTGAGGCAGTTTCAAATGTACCAATGGATCTTTAGGAAACTTAAAATGTTTGTTGGGGTTTTTTTTGTAATGAAAATTGCAATGTACAATGTTAGATGTGCCTTATTTCAACACTTGGAACTGTACCATTAAAGGTTTGGACGCTTTCTCATTAAATTTAATGGATACGTGAGTCAAAACTTTTGACTGGTACTGTATGAGAAATTTAGCACTTCATCTGAATAAAGTCTCTTTGCCCCTCATGTTTTAGACCTTTTATGCCATACGTCCTGTACAATGTTGACACAGTCTCAGGGACATGGTAGTCAATGCGATGTAAATATTCAGGACATGTCATAAAGGCAGGATGTTAGCTAAGCTGTTTGTTCTTCCTGCTTGAATGGACATGTTGTATTATCTGTCAACAATCCTCTCTGTGTTAAAGACGGACTCAACCGCATACTGTACATTCTGGTGGAGGCGGGTGTGGGATGATGTACAGCTTATAGAGCCAGAGATGGTTCATTCCTGAAAAGTCAGGCTTTTCACACAGGCAGCAGCATGTTTTAGTGTTTTACTCATCACAGGAACAAGAGGTTAAAGCACACTAATAAAGAACAACTAAAAATATAGTTATTCAAGGTTAGAAATGAAAAGAAAGTAGGGACAATTTGTGCATGGAAATCTTCTTATATCCATGTAATGTGTGCCTGTACATATCATAAAGTCTACAAACATGGTGGGCGGGACTAAAACCTTTGCACTGCACAGCAACAGGTCCTTTATGTATGACTGCTAGTTTTGTGCTGCAACAGCTGGTTTATGCATGAGCAACATACTTTTGTGAGTTACACATACTGTTTATGAATTAGTTGATTTGTACCCAGTGCTGTTGTCATGTCTCCTGATAATTTTTCTTTTCTTTTTTTTCTCTAATTATTATTGTGTTGCATTATTTTACCATCTAGAATGCAGGCATTTTTTTCTGCGGGCCTGTTTTATGCTAACTTGGCACTTGCAATAAAGGGAGTATAATTATTCCATTTCTTTCTTGTCTGTTCATTATTTAGCTTTGCAGAAACTGGGCCCCCTATTGTAAGCTTTAAGTAGCTTCCTTGGAGAGACTCATTTCATATCCTTATTTGTAAAAGAATTGTAGACTTTAATTGATATATTTCTTCATATGTGTGTGAATAAACCTTTGTGAAGAGACAGAAAAAAACATATAAAAACCTCACAGTCCTGTTGGGGTGGTAGAAACACACAGACACACACAGCTCATTTGTTACCCTGAATGTGGATAATGCAGTAATTACCCAGTTGAAGATCTAAGTCAGTGCTGACACATGCCTTGTATTCCTGTTCCTGGACTTGTTCTCTTGATTCCTGCTGCCCTAAATGGTTATATGTCACTTATCCCCTCCGTTAGGCTGGTTTAATGTGACAGTATTAAGATATGGAGGATTTCTTTGACAAAGTCTCAGATGTAGCTGCCAGGAGGTGGCAGCAGCACTGTAGCTATACCTGAAACACTCACACACACCAACAGAAGCAACACCAGATCAGTGCATCAGCTCACTTTTTAAAAGCCAATTCAGGACATTTAATTTTGGGGCTACTTCCAATATTAGCTAAAGCTTTTGCATCTTCAATTTTCCATTTCTCCTTACAATCAAGTGGTGTCTTACAAAAAATGCATTGTTTTCAGACAGCTTAGATGCCATCAAGCTGCTGCCAGGGGTGTGTTTTCAGTGTTTTTATAGCCTGTCAGTGTCCCACATGTGTGTGGTAAACATGCATTTCACCATCAGTTTTTCTGAAAATATTTTTCATACAAAACTGTTTCATTTAAATGTGATAAAGTAGCTAATTGGGCTTAAATGTTTGTTCAGCAGGTGGCACATATAGAAAACCTTGAACCTTGATTGACATCACCGATCCAACCCCAGACAGAAAACACTAATATTTGACGTGTTTTTCCAGACCTAACAACTTTGACTGAAAGTCTCAGCCTTGGCTGGTGATTAATTAAAAGATGCCTTTCCTGAGGTTGTGGCGTCCTAATCACAGATGGGGTTGTAAGGCCGCATCATTAGTCTCAGGGGAGGACAGACTAGAGGTCAGAAGTTAGTGAGGAATGTTGTTCTGCTGTCCTAAGGGAGGAGAGAAGAACATGGCAACACTACACGGCACGTGGGCTTCAGGCTAATGAAATGAGGGACACAGCTTTGATAGTAAGTTGGGTTTTCTGGCCCCATTACATTAAAATGTAGTGATTTTCACCCTCATAAGGGCATTCACAAACCAGACCGCAACCAGCACACCCTGAGCTCATATTCAGGCACTGTGCTGTATGTAGAAATTGAGGGAGAGATCAGATAGATCAGAGCTGGCTGTGTGCAGTGATCACATTACCATCATCGTTCTGGAAGACCACAGAAATACAGAGATCCTCGGACATCCTGCTCTCTGTCATTCATGACCTGCTTTACCTCAATCAATGTATGAAATGGGGACAGTATGTGTCATGGGCGTGCCTAGTTGTAGTAGTAGTAGTAAAATCCCTGCAGCAATGTGTTCATTATCACAGGACAGTGAGCATTAAAGTGATGTCAGATTGAGCCAGAAGTGTGATCTTCTGATTTTTGATTTGATATGTTATTGCAACAGATCACTAGCTGCGTATTCTGCCCCATTAAACACAGAATTGTATTATACATTCATGCATCAGGCAGAGCATTTAATAAAACCCAGAAATTCACTAACAAGCAGGCTGTCTGGCTTCATGTTACCACACCCACCCACCTCCCCCCAATTGCCATCATGAGCCTGAGGGCTGTATTCCAACATGCACACGCTTGGTGTACACGCAGCGGCATGACAAGAGTGCTTACTGCAGCAGTTTGTTGCATTCACTAACCCAGTTAACAGTGGTTTGAAGTCAATACACTTCCACCTTCTCATTGCTGTGAAGAGTATTTTCAGAACAGTATTTTCCATGCCTCTGCCTCAGGATCAGTGAGTAGTGGCTGCAACTCTTCCTGTGATGTCACTGACCAGGTCAAGCTCTTTCAGAACTGAACTCTCATTTAACTAATGGCCTTTTCTTCAGGAGGCTTTTTAGAGCCATCATACGGTTTTGCTGAATTAAGCTACAATGATGCTTCAAAGTTAGTTTAAAGCAACAAGCACCAGATATGATGTGTTTCTTTGCCTCTAATTGAAGAAGAGTACAATAACAGTGTTAGAAGAGGAAGCTGCGCAGCAGAACTTCAAGTTTTTTGCTTAATGTTGTGTCAGACAACAGCAGGTAGACTCAAACTTCTCATAAACTCAAACTCAGTTCAAGCTGTAACCATGTGCAGTGAGATAACGGCACAGAAAGGGGAAAACTCCAAAACCCAGTGTGAGGACTCTGTGCAAGTCGCTGTCTTGGTCCATAAGAAATAAACCTGATTTGAAAGCAACAGCAACTCCTATTTTGTAAATATAGCTTATAAGTCTCTACATCATCAAGAGCAATAAAATCTGATTAAATATTATTTTATAAGGTAGATTTCTGTTGCATGCATGTTAGGTTAATTAGTCACTCTATATTCTCCCTAGGTTAATGACCCTGTACTGGAGTATAGGGTAAAAAATAGATGGATGGATGGATTTCTATTGCAGATTGTTGATGGAGAACAAGAACATTTCAAGTATCCTGTTTGTGTCGGCTAAAGAGTTAAATGAATTTGTTCTCCTGAGAAACAAAATAATAAATCACGCAGCTCTGTAAGCCCTCTACAACCTCAAAATTTCCATATTTTTGCATTTCTTTGTAAAAACATTGGACTGTTAAGTGTATTAGTGGAGCTGAATTCCCACCAAAGCTGCTCTCATTCATGTATTGGTTTATTTCTTTTGTCAAATGGCAAAACAATTGTAGAAATTGTAGTTAAAAAGCAGCACATTAAGACTCACATAAAGCATTTTCAAACTGTTGTTCTGCTCCAATAAAATCAAATTTTATAACCACAGCTTCTGTGCAACTGCTTTGGCTGTTCTTACGGGATGATCTTTCACAGAGAAAGTCAGATGTGGTGGAATATTTTGTCCTTTTTTCCTCACTCAGTCCACAGCGCTTTGGTGTTGAGCATATTTTAGTGAGACTCTCTCTTACCCTCCGAGGCTATACTGGAACAAGGACGGTGGTCCAATTAATCTCCAACCATGACTCAACTCAACTGTGCATATAATCCTGCTTGCTGTTGAAGATGAGGCATGTCGCCAATGGCAACAGGACTCAATGACAGCGGAGGACTCTCCAAAAACTGCTCATGAAGGCTTTAAAAAGGCCGAGATATATTTCCATCCCTATTGGATTCAAGATGTGTCAAAATAAGCCTGATTCATGGAGGTCCCACCCAGCAGCACCCAGTACCCAAAGCACACACCTTCAGGATCTCTGTGCTAGACACAACAGGACACAACCTCCAAAGCCCTGTTTCTTTTCTCTGTTCAAGGGACTTACATACTTTTAGGGAGGTAGTTTCACTGTTACATTTAATATGTGACTCAATGAAGTCCAATTGTGGAACAACTTTTGCAATGGGAAAATTTTAGTATGGTTTTAGTTTAAATTATGCAAAGTACTCATAAAAACAAGTGAACAAAAGAGCAATTTCACAAATACAAGCAGCCCAATGAGCCAGGCTCTCCCAGATAGGGTGAGATGCTTGGTCATCTGAGAGGGCTCAAAGTCGAGTCACTGCTCCTCTGCGTGGAAAGGAGCTAGATGAGGTGGCTCGGACACCTGGTCAAGTTTCCTCTTGGACGCCTCCCTGGTGAGGTGTTCCAGGTACGTCCCACCAGGACGAGACCCCGGGGAAAGACACAGGACATGCTGGAGGGGCTACGTCTCTTGACTGGCTTGTGATGGATGGATGGATAGATTGATAAAAAACTTCAGAAGTGTCCAACTTGTTAGTCTAGTGAAGAGAAAGTCCTACAGGACTCAGTTTAAACACACACATGACATTCTTGCATGAAAACACTTTCAGCAGAAACTATAGTATTTCTATTCAAAACTATGCCTTCTGCATTGGATGTGTTTTTGCTGCTAATAGTTCCTGTGATTTATGCTCACATTTATGGAGTCATGGCGAAGTGCACATCTCATCGCTCTTCTTTACAACTTTATCTAATTAGCAGTGAAGTAACTGGCAGTGTTTGCATCACATGGACGAACAACATATCTACTGTTGCATGTTTAAATAGACCATCAGTCATTTCCTACTTCACAGTACACTGTCTCAAAGTACACATAAATTACTGTCTGGCTGTCAGAATTGTGCAACATTTCTTGAAATAATTTACAACCTGAAAATAAATCCTTAATCTGCTTTAACTGCATGTAAACAAAAGCAGTAGTGTGGAAAATGCAGCTCCCAGCATTTGGATTTTGTCATTTAGAGAGTCCCAGATATATTAGTTATGGATAGAGGCATTGTACTGTTTCTGTTTGTGTGTTTTTTCTGAACTGCAGTTCTGACTTAGTTTAATCCAGACAAGGGCTGATTGTCCGAGAAACATATATATTTGTTTTTGGTTTAGTCTAAATTGTTTTAAAGAGGGATGCAGCTTCTCCATGAACAACGTGGTCCTTTACCTCATCTTCTGACTAAAAACATAAGATTAAAATTATTTGCTAAAGATTAAACTTAAGCAAAACTGAGTAGGTCCTCCTAATGCCACCAGAAGCGCTCTGACCAGTTAGTGTGAGGGTGTTGTACTGTTTAAGGGCGCATTCAGAAAGCATACTCGGCGAGTATCGGTCCGTTTGGAGACTCGGTCCTGTTGGGGGCGGGGGTGGTCTTCCGGACTGAGATTGCGTTCACATTGCACTATTGCCAAACAGGCCAAGAATGAGAATCTCAGGTGGCGCTGCTTTTGGATTCACCATAGGCGAGGACAAGACGCACGAACAAGAAGGTTCTCTCAACTTCTGTCCCCCCCTCAAAGCGACATTATTTTTGTACGAGAATCTGGGAAATGCTTTCATCAGATCAAATATCGATTAAAGCTTTTACTTCCTTGTAACTCCACGTCTGACCACGAGCCATCTTTATAAGTACTGCAGTCCCACACGTGTGTGTGTTGTCGTAGCGTTAACCCACGTAGTCCAATGTTTGACCAACAATGCCAGTGCAATTTGTTGTCCACCTCCCGTCTTTGGTTCACTTGAATCGGACCGAGACCTGCGTTTGCAGGCGGACCAAGTCCGGTTGTTTGTTCCGGATCAGAGTCCATTTGCGCATTCACAACCCCCCTTAACGAAGCGGACTTTCTGAGCAAACAGACTCTGATTCGTATCAAAAAAGCTTTGTGAATGCGCCCTAAGATTGATATGAATTGAGCTTGCTTCCAAGAGATGCCATAAAATACCATTTGATGAAAGTTTCAAGAAACCTCTCACAACTCTTAGGAACAGCTCAAAAAACACAAAACAGTTTTGCAGAAGGTGGCACTGTAACACAATCATATTCACTTTACCTGTTAGTGGTTTTTATATTATGGCTGATCAGTGCATATTTGAATGAACTTTGAAGCAAGAGATTTTCAAGCATGTAAACTGTGCTGTAAAAGAGATGTTCCATGTTTTGTGAAGCTTTTGAAATGGTTTTATATATATATATATATATATATATATATATATATATATATGTATATATATGTATATATATATATGTATATGTATACATATATAGTCCTCATAATCATTCATACCCTCAAATTAAAGGAGGAAAAAAAATCAGCTGTCAGTGAAATTAAATTAACTTGACAAAAGTAATAATAAATAAAAATCATTACAAAAATTATTACAAGAATCACAAAATCATTACATTGAGTTTGAATTTTGGTTTGAAAGAAATATTAAAACAAACACACAAAAAATATAACAAGTAAACAAGCATCATGGGGCTCCAAAGCTAAGTCTCCAAGACTCCAAAGTCTTCATTTTGTTGTTCTTAAGCCATTCAGAGGTGGACTTGCTGGTGTGTTCTGGATCATTGTTCTGCTGCAGAACCCAAGTGCGCTTCAGCTTGAGGTCACCAACAGATGGCCGGACATTCTCCTTCAGGATTTTTTTGTAGACAGCAGAATTCATGGTTCCATTTACCACAGCAAGTCTTCCAAGTCCTGAAGCAGCAAATCATTCCCAGACCATCACACTACCACCACCCTATTTTACTGTTGGTATGATGTTCCTTTTCTGAAATGCAGTGTTACTTTTACGCCAGATGTAATGGGACCTACACCTTCCAAAACGTTCAACTTTTGTCTCGTCAGTCCACAGAATATTTTCCCAGCAGTCTTGGGGATCATCAAAATGCTTTCTGACAAAACTTAGACGAGTCTTTATGTTCTTTTTGCTCAGCAGTGGTTTTGGTCTTGGAACTGCCATGCAGGCCATTTTTGCCCAGTCTCTTTCTTATGGTGGAGTCATGAACACTGACCTTAATTGAGGCAAGTGAGGCCTGCAGTTCTTGGATGTTGTTCTGGGGTCTTTTGTGACCTCTTGGATGAGTTGTCGCTGTGCTCTTGGGGTAATTTTGGTCGGGCGGCCACTCCTGGGAGGGTTCACCACTGTTCCATGTTTTCACCATTTGTGCATAATGGCTCTCACTGTGGTTCGCTGGACTCCCAAAGCTTTAGAAATGGCTTTGAACCTGTTCCAGACTGATACAGTAGATCTCAATTACTTTGTTTCACATTTGTTCTTGAATTTCTTTGGATCGCAGCATGATATCTAGCATTTGAGAATCTACTTAACTTCACCAAGCATGTCCTATTTAAATGATTTCTTGATTGAGAACAGGTGTGGCAGTAATCACGCTTGGGTGTGACTAGAGAAATTGAACTCAGCTTTCCGAAGATGTGATAATCCACAGTTAACTTATGTTTTAACAGGAGGGGCAATCACTTTTTCACACAGGGCCATGTGGGTTTGGATTTTTTTTTTCCCTTACTAATAAAAATCTTCATTTAAAAACTGCATTGTGTGTTTACTCGTGTCATCTTTGTGTAATATTTAAATTTGTGTGATGATCTGAAACATTCAAGTGTGACGAACATGCAAAAAAATAAGAAATTAGAAAGTGGGCAAACACTTTTTCACACAACTGTGTATATATATGTATATATATATATAAATACCAGTGACTGTAGTGAGATAAAGGCAAAAAAGAGACATTTTTACATTGTTTTGCCTCATCATGCTAATTTGTCAAGCACAAGACTTTAAATAAATCTGCATGTTTGCCATTCTATCTAGAGAGTAAGGTCTAAAGATGAATTATAGAAAAGTATTAGTCAACTTACAGTATTACAGTATTAGTCAACTTCTACAGTTGAACTGGATCTCATTTCTTGGGTGAAAAACATCCAGGTGTTTTTCACAAGTTACAGTACATCATCTTTTTTCCACAGCTTCAGACTAGCAAAACTAAACTAAACCTTACTGACTAATTTGGTAAACTTATTGGAAACAGGTAGAAATAGCAGAGCCAGCAGGTATTCTTTGACTTTGGATTGTAAACGTGTGTGTATGTGTGTCTTTGCTGTCTGCTTCACCTGTAGAAGTAGCCGCCGCAATAGCCACACTGCTAGTTTGAGCGTCCACATGCTTATGAGGCCGTTGCTGTCACTTACACACTCTGTCATCCTCTAAATGTTTTGACAGCTCGCCCTGATAGAGTACTATTTCAGGGCTGTGGCTGAGTCTATGTGCGTGTGTCTCACTCCTGTCATGTGGATACGTAAGTGGCATCCCAGTCTGTTGGCTTTGAGGGTGTCAACTTGATGGGCAGTGCCTGGCATAGGCCAAGTGGCTTCTGTCAGTTTGCAGCATTTGATGTGATTTGCACAATGCTGAGACATCCTGCTCTAAACAATGAGCTACTCTTTTCAAAGCTTTGGACTTTTTAAATTCCTCACCCCAAACCAGCAGCTTGAGAAAGCTAAAAAATGTGATGATGCAGCTGAATCATTTGTAAGAGCAGTAAAACTTCAGAGGTCTCCACATAGCATACATTCTATTCTATCTTTAAATGTGCATATCTTCCCTCTAGGTGTGTGTGGTACAGTAAAGTTTTATCATTTCTTGGTTTAATATTGATTCTTCTGTGTGTCCTGCAGGACTTGCATACCATCTACTGCCAGCTTTACCACATGGACGTCCTCTCCCATCTGAGGGAACATCAGCTAAGGTCTGTTCCTTTCATCTCACCTTAAAGCTATGGTTATTAATAAGTATTTTTCATATTTTCAATGTTCAGTGTTCACTTTTGTGTTCAGCTTGCTCTCTGTAAGTAAAAATTTAGTCAACATTTAGGTTTATTAATTAAAGAATGCTCAAAGGCCTCATTTCTGCATGAATTGTTTTCCACCACTTTCCACCCAAACAGCTTACATAGTTGTTTTCTTCACACTAATTTTAGCCTTTTAGAGGGTTTAAAAGCTAAATGAACCTTTAGACATTTACATGTTTTGGCAAACATGTTTTAAATGCTCTGCTTGAAGTCAGCAGTGTGTTTTTATCTTTCTTAGTTTGACTCTGGGAGCTGGTGGGAACTTTTCAATGTTTTCAGAGGCAAAGACTGATGCAGACAGACTGCATTTTCTGTGCATTGGGAAGGCAATGACAAACCTTTTTTCTATTTGATTTGCATTTGCAATCCTGGATTAATATTTGTCTGTTTGATTAAACAAATACCTGTACAAATGTTCAGTCGAATTTATTGCAGAGCAGGTGTGAAAAAATGGTTTTGGGCCATAGCCAGGAAATGAGTAGCAAGTCATCTTAACACCTCAACCTACAGACAGTTAAGATGTTCTCTAAAAGTGATGAGCCGAGCTCCTGATGGGAAAAGTGTGGATGTGTGATGGGTTGGAATTGTGAGAAATGGATTGAGGTTGTTTTTAGAGACAAAAAGGGGGAAAAAAAACTGTTTTTTGCCTTCTTTCTCAGGTCGATGTGTACCTCAGCCAGGTATGAGAGACATGAGGCCAACCACATCCTGTTTTAGTAAGTACAAGCTCTCACTCTAAACCTTGATCTGCTGCATTTACTGTTTTTGTTCCTTTATCTTCTGCCATGCTTCACAATCACAGCATCCGTTGCTTTAACAGGTAACTGCTGAGAGCAAGAGTTCAGCTTGGGTGAATGAGAGCAGTCTCTCTCAAAAATGAAACGTGTGCAAGCTAGATCATTTGAAAAGCTAAACTTAACTTTCAAAGCATTGCTTATACTTGTATAAATGTATGTTGATTTGTTTGTCAGCTTAATATATTTGCAAGTTCACATGAATTGGTAGCACTGATGCGTCAGAAAACAGGTGGTTATTAGGTTGTCATTTTAGGAAGGACCTACATGTACAGCTGGTTGTGGTGCTTTTTTCTAAACTCTCTCTCACCAGAACAACCAGTGGTGTTATGCTTTCCGTCTTCAGAGGACAGAAAAGCTCCCCCATTTTTACATTGTATAGAGCATTCAGAATTTTACATGTTTATGACTGAGAACATCAGAAGATTCTAATCCAAAGGCTAAAAGCACATAAAAAGATGAGGAATAACCAGTTTTTTATTAACTGTTTGTCTTGTAGGCAATAGGTTATTATTTGTTTTTTTTACCTGTTCTTCTTTACACATCAATGTTGGAGGGTTTTTTTTTCCACATGAACTGCTCATTTCTTGTCCTTTTACAGTATTTTTTATGAGATCATGGTCATTACTTTGGTTTGCTCTTTCTAAAACACTGACTTTATTCTTTTTAAAATTCATTTTATGTTTTATGCATGTTTAGGACTGTTGTCTCGCTGCATGAGCCACTTTCTTTGAGATTTAGTATATAGAGATCCAGACATGTTTCTTGAGAATAGTTTGGTATCTGTAAAATATTTGTTGTTCCAGCAGTAATGGAAAGCTGTCCTGGCCTGTGCAGCAAAGTAGGCCCAAGCTATTAAACGATCATGTTTTACATATTTGTTTAAGCTCAAACTGTTTTCTTTTTCCCCACACAAGACGTTAAAAAAGAGCTGCTTTATTTTTTGTCTCATTCTTTCAAAACAGTTGTCCTTCAGCCTTTTGTCTTATTGACATTATCTTTAGTAAAAGTGAAGCTGGCTAACAGCTCTGTTTGGTGGAACAGTGGCTTTCTCCTCACAGCTGTGCCATACACACTATTGTTTTCTTGACAATGGAGTCACAGATATTAACATTTGGCAGTATCAGTGAGGCTTTTGACTGCTGTTGATGTGTTTGTTAACCTCTCCCTGAGAGGAAACAGTGGTTTTAAATGTCCTCCGTTTTTCTGCTTCGGTACAGATTTGTAAAGTTGAAACTCTAGAGATGGTTTTGTAACATTTTCCAGCCAGTTAATTATCAACACCTCTGATATCTTTTGTTTGTGCCATGATACTTCCACGTGTATGGGTTGTAAAGACCAGACTATGACTGATATTTGCTCTTTTAATGAAACGGGGCCCCACTCACACCTGATAGTCGTCACAGTGATGGAAAATACCCAACTCTAGTTTTACTTTCCAGTTTCAAATTGCTGATAGTACTGATTGTTGACATACTTTTACGTCTCATAGGTTTATTATATAATTTTCATAAGATAAGAAATAGCGTAAATTTTGGGAAAATTTATATAAAATTGTATTAATATTACATTACATGACATTGCAGTAATGGGAAATAGAGTCTTAAGAGCTTGTAAACTTTAAATCTATGTCTACAAACGTACTGTCTTGACTTCTCCGCCCTGTTTCAGTTGTCAGCCTCAGGGGACATCATTATTGAAAACATAAAATATTAAAAAGGTTCAGAAATACAAGCTCCAGTCTGAAAACATGATAAATGAGCTTTTTGTGTCACTATATCTTAAAAGGAAGATTTACCCAAATAAAATTGTGTTTTGTGTCCATGTTCATGTGGCTCCTGTAAGTTCAGTACTTTTCTGTCAGGTTTTAGTAGGTTTTGCGAGTGTGATTCTGATGGGATTTGTTAAAAAGAGGAAAAACAACCTTATCCTGTAGTATTTCCTCAAATTAGCCACATTTGGCTATAAAAATCTTCCAGACAGGTGAACATGGTACCATTTTGCCTGGCATTAACATTGGCAGCAACTATGGGATATCCAGTATTATCAGATTACCAATATTATTGCCCAATATCTGCATTAAAATGTCAAGGTCAAGGTGTCTTTTTTTGTACCCATGGGTAAACTTGTTTTGCAGGAAAAATGACAACATTGGCGTTTCACTACACAAAACATAGAAATCTACAGTAAACAGCAAATAAACAAGACAGAAATATATACTTGGTTGGGTAAGACAATAGACAAAACGATAAATACATAATGTAAATTTGAATTTAAGTATAAACAGAAAATGCTCTATGTTCCACCACAGTATGGAATATAAAAGAAAAAAAAAAGTATTCAATCAGGATAAAATAAAATAGCGTAAGGATACGTAAGCTTCAAAAGCCTACGACTTTTTATTGAGCTCATTAACAGCAGCAGGAACAAAGCTATTTTTATAACGCTTTGTCCTGAGCCTTGGGACTAAAAACCTCCATCCAGAGGGAAGGAGCTGTGATATCAGAAAATATCGGTTAGGGCTGCACGATTAACCTTAACCGCATCGATATGGAGGTTTAAACTACTGTGATAACCTAACCTCATGAGCCTGAGTTTTTTTTTTTTTTTGACTCTGACATTTGAGTGACAAACCTATTTGCCAATCAAAATGGTCGAGCTCCGCGTTCCTGGCTTGCTGGCCAATCAGAAATGTTGATGGAAAACAAGCTTGTATGAACTGCACTGGCTGCAGTCAGCAACTAACAACAAACACTGCACGTGTACCTCGTGTTGCGCTGTAAGTGAAATGTTTTCATGGTGTCGGATTATCTAAATGAAAATGGCTGAACTAACATCGGTAATGGGAGAGGAGCAGTTGGTAACAGTGATGGAATAATGGCGTTAAAAGTGATACGGTTACACCTGGACACTCGTCATGCACTCCTGAGTTGCGGTCTTCATGTAATTACTGTTCAGACCTGTTGCACGGCAGGTTGGAAGATGTTCATGTGAAGGACCTGCAGGGCAGCAGCGGTGGCGGTGTCACCATCCTGACACCCACGAGTATGAATCCAGTTAATAAAACAGAGATAAACAAGTGATGATGATGACTGTCAGCAAACACGACTCGACGTGCGCACCGCGCAGCTGAACACATGTGCACACAACCACACACACGCACTAGAGACGCAGTAACAGTGACTTCAGAGAAAATGGGAAGAATTATAAACTGGAATCACAAACGTGAGTTTTCCCTCAGAGATGAAAGACATGAACAATGTGAAATGTTCATTAAAACTACTTACTGTATTTCTTCATGTTGGCTGGAAGCCGTTATAACCACGACCTGAAGCTCCTCTCAGACATCCATCAGTCTGACTGTCCAAGATTTTGCAATAGAAATTTATTCTGTTAAATTTCCATTTCATTGATTAGTGAGATCAGATTTTCACTTTTATCAGGAATAATTCAACACAGAGATTAAACTTAAACCAATGGGAATATTAAAAAGTAACGGAATAATTACTTTTCCAAGTAATTATTTATTTTTACAAAGCTGAAACTCCGTTTTAAATGCTGTTCCTAATTCCTTCTCCAAAAAGTAACTATAATTAATCACTTTTGTAGTGATCACAAAAACATTGAACAACCTCAGTCACTGTGTAGTTTTTTTTTTTTTAGAGATTTCTCAGGTTCAACATCAGACAGAAGCCAGGAGAAGGTGCTGGCCACATAATAGTTTTTAAAGTAGATTATTGTTGTAAAAGTAACGACTTCTCTCATTGATAATTTTAGTTTTATGCATTTTAAAAGTATCAAATGTAAAAATCGCAAATCGAATTGCAATCACAATATTTGTCAGAACAATCGCAATTAGGTTTTTTGTCAATATAGTGCCGGCCTAATACCGGTATTGTTTTTTTCAGACCGATATTTTTTACTGACAAAATCTTGTGAGATCTCGTTCCATTACATAATTGCATATATTGATACTGATATATACAGACAACTGTGAGGTTGTATCTCTCATAGTTTGAGAAATACAACTTCACAGTTGTCTGCATATACTATATTGCCAAAAGTATTCGCTCACCTGCTTTGCCTCACATATGAGCTTAAAGGAATAGTTCACCCTCAGAATGATTTAACTTTGTTTTCCACTTACCCTGAAGGTGAGCAAGACTCTGGAGCACTTTTTTAATATGTCAAATGCAACCGGAGATCAGGACGACTTCTCGTTTCCCCCCACCAGGGCCAAGCCAAAAAGGTCCATAAAAGTCCACAAAAAATTGTCAATATTCCTCCATACTGCTCGTCCCATGTAATCCAAGTGCCCTGAGTGGGTAGCGTCCAGAATTTACTTGAAACTACGGCATTTAGTATATTTTTAGAGTCTAAACAATACTACATCGCATGCCTAGCAAGCACGCTGATGCATGTTCACGAAACTACGGAAGCCACGGCGGACGAGATCGCGCGTTCTCTTTTTCTGTCTTTCTTTCTTTTAGATCAATATCCAACCCCTCCTGTGTTTGTCCCGGTTTGTCTAGAGCTCTCGCGCTCTTAGCACAATGTAAACAGTGAATTTCTTCTTTCACGCTTGCATTATCGGCAGAGTAGGCTCTGAATGCCTAGGCTTCCGTAGTTTCGTGACCGCGCATGTGCGTGCATTACGGAAGTAAACAATTCTCCTTTTTAGGCTCTAAAAATATATTAAATGACGTTGTTTCGAGTTAATTCTGGACGCTACCCACTCAGGACACTTGGATTACATGGGATGAGCAGTATGGAGGAATATTGACAATTTTTTGCGGACTTTTATGGACGTTCTTGGCTCGGACCCTGGTGAACTCTATTGGGAGGAAACGAGAAGTCGCCTGATCTCCGGTTGCATTTGACATATCAAAAAAGTGGTCCAGAGTCTTGCTCACCATCAGGGTAAGTGGAAAATAAAGTTAAATCATTCTGAGGGTGAACTATTCCTTTAAGTTACATCCCATTCCTAATCCATAGGGTTCAATATGATGTTGGTCCACCCTTTGCAACTAGAACAGCTTCAACTCTTCTGGAAAGGCTGTCCACAAGGTTTAGGTGTGTGTTTATGGGAATTTTTGACCATTCTTCCAGAAGCGCATTTGTGAGGTCACACTTAGCTGATCCAACGATCCAAAGGTGTTCTATTGGGTTGAGGTCAGGACTCTGTGTAGGCCAGTCAAGTTCACCCTCAGCAGCCTCTGCCTTCCATGTCTTTATGGACCTGCTTTGTGCACTGGTGCACAGTCATGTTGGAAGAGGAAGAGGCCAGCTCCAAACTGTTCCCACAAAGTCTGGAGCATGGAATTGTCCAAAATGTCTTGATATGCTGAAGCACTTAAGAGGTCCTTTCACTGGAACTAAGGGGCCCAGCCCAGCTCCTGAAAAACAACCCCACACCATAATCCTGCCTTCACCAAACTTTACACTTGGGACAATGCAGACAAGTACCGTTGTCCTGACAAATGCCAAACCCAGACTCATCCATCAGATTGCCAGATGGAGAAGCACGCACAGCTCTAGAGTCCAGTGGTGGCCTGCTTTACACCACTGCATCCCACGCTTTGCTTTGCACTTGCCTTTGATGCAGCTGCTCAACCATGGAAACCCATTCCATGAAGCTTTCTGCGCACTGTTCTTGAGATCACATGAAGTTTGGAGGTCTGTAGAGATTGACTCTGCAGAAAGTTGGTGACCTCTTTGCGCTATGCGTTTCAGCATCTGCTGACCCCGCTCCATCAGTTTACGTGGCCTATCACTTTGAGGCTGAGTTGCTGTTGTTCCCAAACACTTCCATCTTCTTATAACACAGCTGGCAGTTGACTGTGGAATATTTAGTGGCTAGGAAATTTCATGACTGGATTTGTTGCACAGGTGGCATTCTATCACAGTTCCACACTGGAATCCACTGAACTCCTTAGAGCGACCTATTCTTTCACAAATGTTTGTAGAAACAGTCTGCATGCCTAGGTTCTTAATATTATACAGCTGTGGTCATGGGCATGATTGGAACACCTGATTCCCATAATTTGGATGGGTGAGCAAATACTTTTTGGCAATATAGTTGTTACGTCCCAGCTCTGCTAGGGGTTAGGGACGCAAACAAAAAGACTGGTTTCAAGATGGAAAAGGTGGAGTGAAGATGTTTTATTGTTCAGAGGTAAATTAAGGCATAAACACAAACCTGGAAAACTAACTGAAAAGGAGATGGGGTTAGCGATGCTGCTCAAAGAAACAAATAAAAAGACAGACAAAGCCCAACACTGAAAGGGAAACCAAATGGGGAAAAAGCACAAACCTAGGCTATGAACCAAAAAAGGGAACGAGCAGCACCATAAACTAAAAACCTGTAACCAAAACCCAACTACAACAAAAGACCTAGCTATCCCAACTCCAAACTATCAGTGAAAACGACAAAGAAAAGGGAATCTAGCAACTAAACCATTAACCAACCGAAAACACCTGGAAATCAAAACTAAAGACAAAGTTACTCAAACTAAAGACAACAAAAACGTAAACTAAGGACAACTGTTGCCAGGCCAAGCAGTTGCCAGTGATTGAATGACTCCAAGGTTCTTTTATAGTTGCCAGCTGCTCCAGGTGAGACTGATCAGCAATCAGGAGGTGAGGGAGGAGATGGTGGTGGGGAGCCAGGCCAATGGGAACAGAGGGATTGAGCAGGAGGATTTGCATGTAAAATGAAAAACAGAGGGGTTAGAAAACCAGGCGGCCGTAACAATAGTCTATATCGTTATCGGTTGATACTGCAAATTAAGAGTAGGACAATATTGGATATCGGATACCGGTAAAAAAGCCAATATCAAACGTCCCTACCATCATCTAACTTTGGGTTTATTATCATGTCAGTTATGCATGTAGTTCCACTTTAAACCTCTCACCTGATGGATGCGTTTGCATTGCCAGTTTTGATACGTCATTGTGTGGATGAAAGCACTGATAGCTCATAACCTGCCTTCACTTCTGGCCTCCTGCTATCAGGTGTAAATAATTGAAAGTGAAGGAGATGGATGAGACGGATAGTAGTGTACAAAGAAATCATTTTAGTGCACCGAGAATAATTAGAGGAAAAGTTGTCAAGAAGTGAGCTGAGTTGACATGAGGGCCGAAGACTGACGAGCTAGAGGAGGAGAGGAAATGGATATTACTGAAAGAAGGAGGGTTTTGACAATGAGGTGAAATGAGAAAGTAGGAAGTGACAGCAAATAGAAAACTGTAAGGAGGTATAATAAATGGGAGGAATGTATGCAGAGGAGGACAAAAAACAAGATGTGAATATACTAAAGAGAGGAGAAGGAAAGAATAGTGATGTCAAAGAGGGAGGCGAGATGAGAAATGAGCTGAGGGAAGGAATGAAAACGCAAGGTGGAAGAGAGACGAGGGAGGCCGAGATGTGGTGGAAATGAGAGCGATGGAGGGAGGACAGAGATGAATGAAAGGATGAGAGAGAAGCTCCACATGTTGTTGATGCATTATCATGCTCAGTAGAATCACATTAGACACTCAGTGGTTTAATTTAGCATCAAATAAACACACATACACACACTCTGATACACTCTCCTGCCTTTCTACCGGAGGAAAGTCTTAAGTACCTTAACCCAGACCAAAGCTGCTGCCATGTTCAATTAGTCTTCAGTCACACACACAAACACACACTGTAGCGACAGCAGAAAGAAAGCAATCAAGGTGCTTCAGTGAAACTACACTTGTAGTTAATCACCTTTGCCTCATTTATACAGCAATAAGAAAAAAAGAAATTACCTCTGTCTGTTTTTAAACAAAATTACATCATGGTTCTTGATGTCTTAGTAAGATAAATGACCTAAACATCACATAAAAGGCTGCTCAAAGACCAGGAGTGGCACACATGCAGGCAGGGTTACAGCTGGAACTGAAGCTTGTTCTAGTTCTTGTGTAATTTGATTAAAGTCAAATGTGTGAAGAGTTTTCCTTCGAATATACCAACGCTATCGATGGAACAATACGTCAGTTTACATCAGTAAGAACAGTCATTGTTTTTATGGTGAACTTAAAAAAGAACATGTTGACAACCAAAATTTCCTGTTTTATTTGAGGTAGAAAACGTGTAAATTTCACAGGTGCAGTTGTGTGTGTGATAAAGGCAGACTATAACACCTTGATTGTATGTTTACATTTTATCCTACAAATGGAAATGAATTCTTTCAAGCTTTTTTCTAAATGAGGTGAACATTTTAAAGCTAAATATACAGAAAGCATGTAATTTCCATTGAAATGTCTGATTGAGGTCAGAAATTCAGATTTTGATAGTTGCTTTTTGTTATTTTATATGAAAGAATGTTATTGTGTTAAATCAACTTGTGGTGTCATGTCTTTGATCACTGGTTATGGACCAGTATCTTTCTTATTGTAGCAGCATTTGCAATATTGGAAAACACTGAATCGTTGTTTATGGAATCAATATATAAATCATGTTTTTGGACTTGTAATTTCCACCCAAAGTATTTATTTTAATGTTGTATAAAACATAATTTAAAGCTAATGTGTATGATGTATTCTATTTTGTTACATTATGAACATGTATTTATTTTTCTAATCTTTTATCTATATTCATGACAACAAAACAAACAAAAAAAAGAAGACACAAAAATAGGGATGCACGATATTGGAATTTTGGCCGATATCCGATATGCTGATATTTTAAAACTCATGTGGCCGATAACTGATATCAATACCAATATTAAAGCTGAAAAAAATAAGCAGTCATTGAAAATAGCAGTTTTGTTATCCGTTTCACTTTGAAAAATAGGGGTGGGAAAAAATATCGATACACTGAAATATTGGAATATTTTCATATGCCTATATCAAATTGTTATTAAAAAAACGCGACATTGATCTATTCTACTTACAAAATCTTGTGCGAGTTCATCGTTCTATTACAAAATCTCATGACATTTTGTGAATTCCTGCAAAATTTCATAACAGAACAATGAAATATCAGGAGATTTCATTAGTGAAATAGATCGATACCGCGTTTTTAAATGTCAACATGATATCAGCATAAAAAAATATTGTGAAATGTTTCTGAATTCTCGTGAGATTTCAAAACAGAACGATGAAATATCGCGAGATGTCATTAATAAATTAGATCGATACTAGAATCTCATAGGCCGATATGATATTAGCATATGAAAATATTGCAATATTTCAGTGTATCAATATTTTTTCCCACCCCTAGTCTTTTGAAGTTTTAAAGTCAGTAAAAAAGATTGTTTTTTTTATTTTTTATGTTAGACTTAATATCGGTTAAATATCGGTGGTGTGGCCGATATCTCATACTCAGTTTTAAGGCAGATATAGGCCGATACCGATAGGGGGCCGATTATATTGTGCATCCCGATACAAAAATATAAATATAATTTCTCCTGATGTAAAGTATTCGGGAGATAATCCATTGTTTGATGAAAAAACTACTTCAAAATACTGACATATCATAAAGTACACATTGATGTCTTAGAAGAAGTATGACTTTGAAATAAACTTTAAGTATGTACTGAAATTTTCGGTACTTAGTCATTATTCAGAGATAATTCCTCAACCTCCAATAACATCAGTGAATTACTGGACGTTTTTCCACCTGACTGTAAAAACTTCTCTCAAAATAACCTCAGGTTCAGCAGGCTTAACATTTTTCCTTTCTAACCTCTTTACATCTTTAGCTATGTTGCTGTCTTGTTGCTGACTGAAACAGCTAGCTTGTTTTGTTAATTATTAGACAGATATTTGTGGATCCAATCCCATCTGAATTCCAGAAAAGTTGGGAGGTTCTTTAAATTTTAACTAAAGGAGAACCAAACAACCTCACGAGACAATATCAGATTTTTTTATGCACAAAATGAGGTCATGTCAAATATGATACTTGCTCCAGGTCTCAGAATAGTTGGCACGTTGCATGTTTATCATAGTGTAACATCTCTGCTATGCAGAGCAGTTTAAAGACATCTCTGCTGTGCAAACTATTATGAGACCTGTAGCAGCATCACGTTTTATATGAGCTCAGTTTGCGCTGATACATTGTAAAATTTCTCAGTTTAGACATGTTATGTTGTGTACGGAAGAGGATTAGAGCCACATAGTTTTTTTTTTTTTTTTAAATTTAATTAAATTTTTTTTTTTTTATGATGTTCTGGAAAAAGTCAGAATTTTGACTTTTTTCTCAGAATTCTGAGATTAAAGTTAGAATTTTTACTTTGATCTCAGGATTCTGACTTTTTTCCAGATCATTTATTTATTTATTTATTCATTTTCAGGATTTTTTTTTTTCCAATTTCCGAAATGGTCAGAATTCTGACTTTTTTCCCCAGAACATATAAAAAAAAATTTTTTTTCAGTTTTTTTTTCCCAATTTTTGAAAAAGCCAGAATTCTGACAATAATCTCAGAAGTCTGACTTTTTTTCTCTGATTTTTTTTTTTTTCTTCAGTGGCCCGAATTCTCTTCCGTAGTACATTGTACATGTTCTGTTGTGCATATAGTATTGGCTCATGTGATTTCAAGGTCTTTAAGCTTTCATTTAATTAATGTTTAAGAAAATGTCCCAATTTTTCTGGAACTGGAGTTGTACAAGCTTTGGATGCGTTTATTATCTGTTACTAGGTTTAATGGAAGACCACATGGCCTTCTCAGCATGGCACATTCATTCCTTGCAAAGTTGCTGCTTGTTCTTCTGAACAGATTCTCTTTTCTCCACAGTGAAGGCTCCTGATGCTATGGCTTTATAGTACCTGATCTTTTTATGTTTAAAAACAATGTTGGATACCTCATAGTTTCATTTAAAACTAAAACTACAACCCAATGCAGAGCAAAGAATTTGTGTATTTTCAAAATGCAGCTTGCTCAAACCGAATCATTTTTCCAGGCTCTCCAACCCGACCTTTAAACTGCATTCTCCAAATAAATGGTAAATTTTTCTAAAACAACCATTTTTTACTTGGAAAATCCCTCAGACTCAGATTTGGCAGAAATGAGTGTTCTTTAATGCCTGAGATGCCTGATTAGACCCTTTGATGTATTGCCACCCTATACATCAGTAACCTATTTTAATTTCTTTTCAAGCAACTGTTTCTTTTAGAGATACATATTTGAGAGATGGGTCTCATCGATGGAAACAAGTACCTGTTCCTAAAGAACCCAGAAACTCCTCCAGATTTACACCATGTGCACTTGCAAACACATTAGCCCTTAGTTGTCAATAAATGCACCAGTGTTTCACACCTCTCTTATTTCTCCCCGTTTCAGCCCAGACAGCATCGCTACTTGTTGGTACATCCTGCTCTCGGGATCAGTCTTCGTCAAGGAGCACATGTACTTGGCAAGGTGCTGGTATGTACTGACACTCTCTCTCACACACACACACACAGAAGGCAAAAGAACAACATCATGATGAGGTGACACAAGGAGGTGTCGTGTGTAGTGAGCAGATGTGGGATTTCTCTGACATGGCACATGATGCTGCACTATCTTGGCAGTCGTCAGATAGAAGATGGGGTGCGTGTGTGTGTTTATCTGTAAGATGATAAAGACTGCGTACCACAGAGCTGCAAGACATAAAAAGATGGGTTTTACTGATGTGTAAGGGAACACACAAATACACATCTGTATCTGATGTCTGTAAGTTCACGTTGAGCTGCGTGGAGCAGATTTCTGTCTCGTCTTTCAGTCTTCACGACTCAAAATGAGAAAAGCATTTCCGAACCTCGGCCTTGTCAGACAAGTCTCCCTCTCTGTCGTCATTAATGTTGCAGTATGATGGAGGCAGCTCCTGCTGATTCAAACTGTTTTGCTCACCTAGTTGTAGAGGAGAATTGGCAGTTTCTCTCCATGCCTTCTTTCTCTTGAGTCGGTCATGATATTCCACATTGGGGAAATCAGAGAGGAGTCAACATTTAACCAAATTCTGCTCAGGTTCCTATTTTTTCTGCCTGCTCCCAGCCATGTTTGTCATATGTTTGTGTTATTTTATTTTCCTACTGCCCTAGAATATCAGACAAGCTGTATTTGCTTGTAGAACTGGGATTGTGATATTTCTGTGCAGTTTTGCTGTAGAGTGAAAATCCGACTCAAAATCTTGCAGGATGATTGACACTTAATCATTCCAGTTGCTGAATCTTGCAAGGTTTAAAAGTTTTCATAATATTTCAGTGAAAAAAGAGATTTTAGAGCCTTCAGGCAGTATTTTTTTTCAAATTATACTAGTTCCCTCTGATTTGATGTTAATGATTTTTCCTCGTACATAACTGAGTGTTCGCTTTATTTTATACTGAATGAGATGAATCGCCAGTTCCGTTGTTATGAAAATTGTGTATTTTTACAAAAAAACTCAGAATGTTTTAATGTCCACACTGTCTTGATCACAGCCCTGAGTTTGTCTTTCTCCACAGTACTTAGAGCGATCTTGTCTTTGGCTGTATAGATGGTGATGGCATTGATTATCTTGATTCAACACTTGCTTCTTTGTTGTAGATGGGTTCATCTAGATCAGTGTTTATCAGTCCAGGTCCCCAGGATCTGCTGCCCAGATGCTTCCATGCTTTAACCAGGGTGTCCACAGGGTCTTGAAAAGTATTAAAAGTTGATAAATCACATTTTAAGACCCTCAAAAAGTTTTTTTATGAAAGTCTTAATTGGAATTTTGAGGTATTAAATTTTGTTGGTGTTCAAGTTGTGGCCAAATAATTTAACAGAAAAAATATCCGCGAAGAACTGGTACAAACTGGTAGAATGCAAAGCGAATGAGTTGATTGTTTTTTTTTTTTTTTTTTTTTAACCAAGTCTTCCTTGTCAATAAGCTGGTAGCTTGAGTGTTCTGACCTAAGGTATGTTTAAATAAACCTTGCTTTTGGTTTAAGTTATTCTTCCGAGCTGTATTCTTTCCCAGCATTTCTGAATTCTGCATGGTTGTACTCCTTGGATTTCATTCCAGACTACAACTGTTAAGTAGGTTAAAGATGTCTTGCTGATGACGGCATGAAGTGGCAGTGAGATCTTGAAGCTCACATTCGGAAGGTCTTAAAAAGTCTTGAAAAGTAATTTAAATGAACTTTAGGGGGCAGTGATTAGCTCAGTTGGTTGAGCAGCCGCCCCATGAACAGAGGCTACAGTTCCTCAACGCAGTTGGCCCCGGTTCGATTCCCGGTCCAGGTCCCTTTGCTGCATGTCACTCCCCGCTCTCTGTGCCCCTTTCCTGTCACTACACACTGTCGCATAAAGGCCACTAGTGCCCAAAAAATCCTTTTAAAAAAAAAAAAAAGAACTTTAGGATTTCTGCATATACCCTGTTTAACACACCTCACTTTAACAAGTTGGTCTTTAATGGGCTTGCAAATAACTAAACGAGCAGTTCAGTTAATCTGAAAATTAAAAGGCAGACTGTCCAAAGGAAATGTTGCAGCGACTAAAAAAGCTCTGTCACCTCTGCCATAGGGCTGGGCAATATGGCCTGTATTGAGACATATTGCCCATATTCAATATCGCGATGTATTGAGCAGTTCACCTCGGTACCGAAAAATTGACGATAAATCATTAGACTGGATAGGGTGGAGTCACGTGACTACAGACAGTACACGTTGCTCAGCATCTTAAAGAGATATTGCAGTCAACCTGTAAACAGCCAAAACACTTTTCATTTTAATAAAACCCATGATTCTGCCCTTACTGGAACTTGCTGTGACTTCTACTTTGACAGATAGCTAACATGTTCCTCAGTAAACACACAGGAGGCAGTAGATGTGTTTTGGACATTTGTGAGAAGTAGCTTACTGTGAAACTGAAATACAAGCAAATGTACATATTAATAAATATCTATATAAACGAATAAACTTGAATTAGATTCTTATTTTCTATGAGAAAAAATTATTTTATGTCCATGAAAAACAGTGTCGAGTTTTCCCATTAGTTGCACATACAGTATATCAATATCGATAGACAGACTAACGCAGTTGGCATCACGACCGTTTTCAAAACGTTTAACACAAGCAACATTCCTTCAAATGTTTATCACAGTCAACACTGACATCAAACAAACTTCACTTATTATTTAAAGACATATGCTTTGTACAGAAAACATGCAAAAGATGAAAAAAAAAAACATGTTTGCAGTGTAAGAACATCATGCTGCATAAACTATGGCAAGTCTAAGGGAGCAAAAAAGTCCTGTGTGGTGAAATTTTCGATTATCGCCCTGCCCTACTCTGCCCTTTAGTCTGGTTCTGGGAACCGTCAGGAGCAACTGGTTAGATGACCTCAGGGGACTCCTAGGGACAAGTTAGAGTGACCAGTTAACCTAACATGCATGTCTTTGGACGGTGGGAGGAAGCCGGAGACCAGGGGGGGGGGGGGGGGAAAGGAAAAAAAAAAAAATTTTTTTTTAGGGAAAAAAAAAAAGAAAAAAAAAAAAAAAAAAAAAAAAAAAAAAAAAAAAAAAGAAAAAAAAAAGAAAAGAAAAAAAAAAAAAAAAAAAAAAAAAAAAAAAAAAAAAAAAAAAAAAAAGGAACCCCTACCCAGAGGGAACCCATGCATCGCATACACGGGGAGAACATGCAAACTCCACACAGGAAGGCCGCTGTTGGGATTGTTCGAACCCCTCCCCAGCCAGGACTGAAACTAGCGACCTTCTTACCGTAAGGCTGTGGTGCTAACTGTGCAGCCTCACCAGCAGCTCACATGTGCTGTAAATGAAAATCCTAAGTTGTATAAAAGGAAGCTGTTGGTTCCAGCATTTCACCCCTAAAAGAGATTACAATGCATCCAGACATCATCCAGCCAGCAGGAGACAGTAGCAGCAGCATGAGAGATGCCTTAGGAGCGAGGCGCTGCAGTTGGAGGCCACTGCACGTCAACATTTACTGATTTGATAAGCTCCTATTGGAACAAAATACCGAGCTGTACTCTGCAGACTGCTCAGTGCCAAAAACAACTTGAAATCCCTTTAACTGAAGTGCTGCACCTGTTTAAACACTGAAATTGATTTTAATGGTGAAAACTGTGACAGTGATTGCCTGAGGTTGGCCTTCAGCTCCGCGTTTACCCTCACTCTGTTATTATGGTTGGACTAAAATGGAGGAAATTCATGCCAAAAACAGAAAGGAAGGGGCCTATATCTTCTGTTTAGTAATATCGAAAGGAAAAGGCTCGACTTTCTGGATTGCTAAAGGGTGTTGGTCACAAATTGGGGATGATGGCTGAAGGATGGTCTGACCCAACACTTGAAATTAGTTCAATCTTTGAGGCTCCCCAGTTGAAGTCACGGGCAACTTTTCCAGCGTTCACTTATGTTGTGTTAGTTTGTGCTTCTCAGCTGACTATCTACAGTTATCTTTTCAACCTTGAGGAAAGGAATAACATGCTTTGGGTCTTTAGATCCAAGGTTAATTTAGTTTAGATTAAGTTAGTTATTTCCAATTTTTTTTTTCCAATAAATGGATTTATTCCTGTGAATTGTGACCTGGCAGGAAAAAGAAGCAAATAAGTCCAAATTTAGGCCTTAAAAACACTTTATTTAATTGTAAAGGTAAAAAAAAAAAAAAGGAAAATAGAAGTGACATGCGACTGGTCTTCTTGGTGGTAAACTGGACCCTGTGGAGTCATTCCAGGGTCAATCGCCCCCGCTGTAGTTACGGCTTATTTATCCGCGCTGCATCACCAATCAGCAGTGATGGAAATAGGATATGCTCGTGGGCGCACTAATTTTCACCCCATTTCCTGCACGATGCTGTGAACAATCACAGAGACAATGAGGGCTTGTTGCCTCTCTTGGGAACTTCTGCATCGCTCCGTCATTTCGACCACAATTTCCATCTGTGCGTTCAGAGAAGCAAAAGATGCTCTATTCTTCTGTTAACTGTTTTTCCGGTTTATGAAATACCAAACTCACTGTTGGGAAGCTTATTTGTTTATTTATTTACTCAGAATTTCAGGTGATGATTATTAACAGACTCAGGTTATTTTTTCCCTGCAGATTAAATCTCATGGCAGCTAAAATACAGCAAAGCAGTCACGTCTGTCGCGCGCAGTTAGCGATCTAACGCCTTCCTCAGCATTTGTCAATTCCAGCGTTGCCTGAATAAGCAGAACCAAAACCAAGTGCAACATTTTTATGTCGGTTTGTTTCGTGAAAACTGTACTCTACTGTTGCGGAGAGCGTAGATGGCTGCGCATCAATAACTCCAGGCCTGTGCGCTTGGACCTGTGTGTGTTTGTGTGTTTTATGTCATTCTAGCATGGGTCAGTTGATCACTGAGTGGAGGGTGGGGAAGATGGGTGACCTGTAAAGGACCAGAGGAGAGTGTGTATGTGTGTGTTGGAGTACTAGTAGCAGCAGGGGGTTTGGGAAGGGTCACAGAGGGAGCTAATAGGGGGAGTTGTGTGTGTGTGTGTGTGTGTGTGTGAGGAATGCGGAACCCCTGGCAGAGCAGGGATGGCCATGTGTTCCTGAGCAGCCTGCCCGCCTGGAGCCCAGAAGCACATCCAGGCAGGAAATGAGCAGGCAGCACACACACACTGACAAACACACACCTCGTTGAAGCCAGCGAACAGACAGAGAAGTGAACAGAGAGAGAGAAAAAGAGAGAGAGAGAAAACACACTCCTTCCTCAGTTTAAGGCAAGCTGAAAGCCTGATGGTCAGCTACTTCTTCTTTCTGAGAAAACTTCACATTTAAACGCTGTGGAGCAGAAAACCAGCGCGCCTGGATCTGGTTCTGGATCTGGTTCTGGATTAACTGAACGCTGAACTTTTCTTCCTCCTCCTCATTCTGGATAATATGCTGGATTTTACAAGGAATCCCGACAAGCAGACCCCTGGTATTCCTGTTTCTGGTGAGTAGCGTTCAATTTTTTCTTGCTGGAACGGGGATCTCAGCCCAATTCAGCAGAGATTTTTCAAAACTCCCTCGCTCCTTCCCTCTGCATTCTTCACCCCAGCATGCTTCATTTCCTGCCTGCCATCGTTTAAACAACTGGAAAGCCAGGAACTCCCCGCGGCCCTGTGGCAGGATAACTCCCAGCCGCTGGGCCTCTCAGCGCTGGAAACACACCACCAGCTTCTGTGGCTTGCTCTTCTTTATCGCCACTGATTATCTGAAACAGAAGCAGCCCTCTTTTCCACATTACAACTACCATTAAACACCTATGAAGAGCAAAGTGTTTGTGCTGGCAGCTGCTGGGAAATTGTTGATGATGCAAGGAAAAAGATGAATTTCTGGTCATGTTTCTTAAAACTTTAAATGCATTCTTTAATATGTGTTTGATGTGAAATACAGATGGATATTCAGTCCACAGTCTGGTGGTGTGTTAAAACACACACACAAGGGTGCAAAATACATACTTCTTTGTGTGTTTATCATCAGTTAGTCTTACTTCCTTAAAGCTTCACAGAAGTTTTTATCTGATTCTTCTTGTTTCTTTGAAACGTGCTGCGTTGTATGTTAGTGAAGATCAGAGCAAGATTATTAACAGAGTTGGGTTATATTTGTGAGCTCAGTTGAGTGTGACTGGAGGATACCTGAAGTCACTGCATGTAAGCTGAGCAGCAGCTGTCCCCTTTCAAAGGAACGGTGGTGTTTCTGAATGACCCACTACATCATTCGTTTGGGGTCGTTTTTGTGTGTGTGTGTTGGTGGTCTGTCTGTTAAAGATATGGCTGCAGACCAGCTCTCTAGTCTTGTTTAATGCTTGTATGAGTCAGCATGGTCAGTGTTAGCCAACCTAACATTAAAAGTGCAGAAAAGCACAGTGTACAGTAAGTGTGTGTGTGCTAGATTGTGGTTTGTGGTTTTCTTTTCTGACTTTTGCTCGATATAACCATGGAAACGTTGGTGCCAAGTGGGCATAAACTTCTGTTTTGGTTAGATTTTTTTTTTAAAAAGTGAAACTTAAACTTGATTGAGACTCAGATTACACACTGCCTGGACTACAGAATAACAAGGTTAGTTTTGGAATATAACTAACGTCTTAGAAAGGGAGGAATTTAGAGCAGAGCTTCATATTTTACTTTTTTTTTTTTACAGCAGACCTGCATGAAAACATGTTGTGAACTCATTGATGTCATTTAAACCAGTTTAACCTGCCCTGCTTACATAGCTGGGATGACAATCGTGGTTCTTCAACAAAAGAAGAAAAAAATGGAAAACAGGTTTTTCTGTCAAAGAATTTCAACCTTGCCAGACTTTTGGCTTGCTGCAGCATGCTGAGGTGGCCAGTCAGATGCAAGAGAGCACACTTTCCAGAGGTTATTCTGTAATTCAGTAGTTTCCCACTTTTCTTTCATTTAGAAATTTGCAATTTATTTTAATAGATTTTCAAATTTCCCATTTCAATTAAACGATTTCTTTAAAGGAACGTCTTCTTTAAACGATTTCTTGTATGTCAGAATTAAACTGAATTCTGACATACTATTGGATGCAGCTTCCACAGAAAAACAAAATCCTTTTAAAGCAGAACTCAGTAACTTCAGCTCGGGGCTCCCCCTAGTGGCGTCCTTTCACTGTTGTAAAGTTCAACCCCCCTGCACCCCACAGCACACAGACGGCTTCTCTACCTGTTTTTCCTCATTTCTGATCCCTGGATATATTTCTAAGCTTTTCTAGCTTGTTGATGCTACTTTGTGCGTTGGTAGCAGCCCCACGTCTCCCTCTGCTCAAAGCAAAGACCTGTCTCTTCTGAAACGGGACGTTTACCCGCGATTTGTGGGTGAATATGCCGTGGATTATATTTTCTCTGGTGTTGGCGAGTGAGGTAAGAATACAAACTTTTATTTACTTTTTGCGCACGTGACAAGTGATTATTGAGCCTGAAGCAGTGATGCTTCACCCGGCGCCCAGACAGCGCAAGCCCACCAATCACTCTGGTCCAGCAAAGAGTTGGTTATGAGAGCCAGGAGCCGTGTTTAGGTGGTGTGAAGCTAAAGAAATGTTTTCTTCGAATTAGCGCTGGTAGTCTGGTTAAAATCAGAGCTGGAAGCATCTCTGTAGATAGGGGACCTGAGTACCGTACAGCGGTTTCTGTTGTCGCAAGTTCTGCCCGGGTCGGCGCAGGCAAAGTTGCATAGAGCTGCTTGCAGGCCAGAGGCCCCGGCGGGAGGGGGGGAAACATTGAATTGCTCCGTAAACACTTCGTTTAGCCCCACGGGAATTCCGAAAAGCATTTATTGAGGTAACAAAGTTACTGAGTACCCCTTTAAAAGAAACTTCCAGTTTTTTAGAATTTCTCCTACTTTTTTTTTTTTTAAATAGCTACAGTATGTTTGTAAATCTGTCAAGTTAATTTAGAGCAAACTTCTTCTTAATGTACCCAAACAAAGAATTTCCACCAGACTCGTTTATATAATTTGGTTTAGACTGTGTGACGGGAGGGATTATGGACTATTCACACTGCAGGTCTTGAAATTCTGTTCAGATTTTTTCAACATAGATTCAGAGATTTTTTGTTTTTTTCTTTGTCTTTTTGTGGCTGTTCACCTATAGTTTGTATGTGACCCCCACAGACTGCATTATAAACAGTCTATGGCTCTGAAGTGACCTACATGTGCAGAAGAAGAAATGTCATACGCAACACGCTTATGGAAGTAAACAAGGCTTCTGTACTTGCCTCTATGTGGTAGTTGTTGTGAAATCAACACTGACAAAATTATGATGTAACATTGTTTTTTACATTGTTTACATTTGATGTCATCTTGTTCCGCCTCTGGTGCAGAATTGTCAGCTCTGTCTCACTTTGATGACGTACAAGTCGAATAAATGCCATATGCTCATTCAGACCGAGGTGACTTTGAAAACCGTTCGATATGACCCACATGTGAAACTGGCCTGGGTCAGTTTTGACAAAAATCTGATTTGTCCTGTCAAAAAAGAAAATAGCTGATCTGGGTCACATGTGGACAAAGCAGTTGGATTTGGGCCACTTTTGTTTGTAGTGTAAAGATTTCCTATGAAAACATAACTGTAAGAAAAAAAGTGGTGATTCTTATTTATTTGAAGCAAATTTGAAGGAAAAGGGACCAAAACTTTCCAGCGTGGACAGTCTGATGTATTTCCATGAATACTGAGTTGGAAAAAAAACCCCAACTTTATTTATGTTGACTCAATTTTTAGTTGATTTAAATGAACTCTTTTCGATAGAGTAGAACATATTAACCGTTCAACTTAAGACAAAACAGACCAGTAAATGGTCACATTGCTCAATATTTTGCGATTTTTTTGGCACATTGCTCGTTTTTCCTGGTTTCAGACACCACACCAGTGTCAGTGTGTGTGGCCGTAGTTTCTGAGCTGGCTGTCATGGTTTATTGGTCCGGGCGCCGCAGCTGTCACTGGACCGGGGCTGAACCTGTTCTCCACTCTGCCAACAACTTGTTTCTGCAGGAAGAGAGGGAAGAAAAATCATCTCCTGCTGAAATCCTGCACATTTCTCTTGTTAAGAGGATGTTCATTCCAAGGAAAAATGATTTATCTGGGGAGGAAAAAGTCACTCCGCCAACGTTGCTGTAAGAGCAGGGTGTTTTTTTTTCTCCAAGTGTTAAGTTAGGGATAAAATAGTGACAGATGGGGTTACATTGGTCGTGGAAATATAATAATCTGTAAACCAAAGTAATAACCTGACCATATAGGAAACAAATAGCAAAATGATTTCCAGAAAATTTGACCTAAAAGACAAAGATTGTTTTGTACAGTTTAATATTGATCACTCAGTATGATCAGAAGGGAAAGATGTGTTTTTCCACTACTTGATTATAGGGTGTAATTCAAATATCACATCCTGTAATAAATATGTATATATATATATATATATATATATATATGTATGTGTATGTATGTATGTATAATATATGTATATATATATATATATATATATATATATATATATATGCAGCTCATTTTGCATCTACTGAACAGTTTTTTTTCTGGTTAACATCATATCTGATATTGAAAGTGAGTTTAGTGCAAAAGTTCAGTCCAGTAGGGTTTTCCAGTTATAGAAACCACTTTTTAATAAAAAGATTATGTATTACAGTATTTGCACCTGGACCTATTTTATAGCATGAAATACATTCATTTACTCACCCAGACAGTTTTGGTGCAACTTGAATTCCTTCAGGAGATATTTAGATCCACTCCAGATCAGCAATATAATGGAAGTGATGGGGCAACTGTGCGCAGCCTCTAAATAAGGCATTATCTGCCACAAACTCCTTCATTTCACCAATGTTTTGTTAAGAAACATTAGTTGGAACCCCCCCTGTGAGCTCGAAACAGCTTTTTTGTAGTGATTCGTCCTTATTTACAGACATTTTGGTAAATAAGTATGGCGTCACTTTTATGCAACACCATACCAAGTAAATGTCTGTAAATAAGGACGAATCACCACAAAAAAGCCGCTTCGAGCTCACAGGGGCGGGGGTGGGGGTCCGACTAATGTTTGGTAACAAAAAATTGGTGAAATGAAGGAGTTTGTGGCAGATAATGCCGTATTTAGAGGCTGCGCGCGGTTGCCCCATCACTTCCATTCTATTGGTCATATTGGACATACGCTGATCTCGAGGGGATCTATATATCTCCCGAAGGAATTCAAGTTGCACCAAAACTGTCTGAGTGAGTAAATGAATGTATTTTCTGTTAGAAAATAGGACCAGATTGGGAAAAAAAACGAACTTCCCCTTTAACGGGTCACCTATAAGCAAGTTTCCATTAGCTACACAGTGTTTAAAGCACAATGTGACTTTGTATTTGGGATTTATTGTTAAAATTCATCACTGCTAATTAGAATAATGTAATTTCCCATGAATAGTAAGTTCCATTAATCTTTGCAAATGTAAACAAACCAATCAGGTATGAAAACATTATTGTGCCTCAAATGCTATTGTATTAGAAACTGATGCAACATATTGTATTTTTTAACTTAATTATTTACTGTTAATTGGACAGTGCTGTAATTATCACCTGGTGACCATCATGCTACTGAAGTCTTGTGGCTTGTTTTCTTTTTTAAACTGCAGGAAAATTAAGCAAATCATTCTCTTTAAACACATTTTTAAGGACTCAAACTAGTGTGGTGCAATTCAGGGGAGATCTTTAAGGGATTCTTCATCTTTTTCTTGACATATTTCAATATATATATGCTTGTACTGTAAGCCTCTTATCAAGAAAGAAAGATATTTTCAAGCAGAATTAAGAGGAACTAAACACAGGATTCTTGCAAGGTCTTAAAAAGTCTAAAATGTATAAAATTCCAAACTTTAAAATGTCTTAAAAAAGAGCTAGCTTTTCATCCAAGGTTTTCAATTTAATTTAGACTAGTCTTTTTATTTTTTTTTTTACTTTTATTCATTCCCAAGAAGCGTTGGCCACATAGAATATGCTGAATAAAACGCAGCAATCAGAAGTTGATTCTGTCCATAAGAAGCTCAAATAGCTACTGTATGAGTGTTGTTACCTAATGATTAAACTATAAATTAAACTACTTTTTATTGTTTTTAAGTTTTCTTCCTCAGTTTTTCTTACAAAAATCTCATGTATGACAGCCTCGTGTCACACCAGGATATAGTCAGATATAAGTGTTGCATTGGAAAGATTACTTTCATGAAGAAGGTACAGTTTTCAAACCAGTTTGAGTACTGAATTGTTTTAAACTTTTTATTGCAATGAAATGTTTAATTGCTGAATTAATCAAAAAGGTTTTTGATTTCTGGGATCATTTGAATGTTTTCTGGTAATGTATGGTCTTAAATTTAATTAATAAAGGTCTTAAAAGGTCTTTAAAAAGTCTTAAATTTAACTTGCTGAAACCTGCAAGAAACCTGTACAAAAAAACTAAAGTGGGGTGAGACCAGTTGATGGAGAATGAGTCAGTAAGTAGTTGTTTTGCCTCTTTGTTTTGTTTTTTCTGAGTAAAATCTTACTTTACTTCGTCAGAGTTAAAGGCTAAAGTTTGTCCTTGTGGTTTTGGTGGTTTATCTAATTTCCGCTGTGAGGACCAAATTCACACCCGCCGACAACACACAGGTATCACATTTCACTCCAATCAGGGCAGCGGAGTTATTTGTGGGCACACACACGTGAATTTGCATCCTCAGTCAACAACAGCTGGCTTTATTTAATGACTCCTAGATATTTTGGTTTTTCTGAGAGGATGCTTTTGGTTAAAGGAAGTTGAAAAACGACAAAGCAAATTACAAACGATGGCTACAGCAGATGTGTCTGAAAACTGCCAAAGCTCCTTTATCAATGGCAAGCTGTATTTCTCCATTGTCTCCGCACCACAGTCTGTCTCACCACTCGGGACACACACACAGAGTGAAGAGACAGACTTGGCAGGCTTTGTGTGGCGTTGACAGGGACCAGGCGTCTCGCCTCAGTGGAGTGGAGAGAGATCTGTCAGAGTCAGACTGACCTCCATGCAAGAGGCTTGGAGAGCTCTGAGCCCAGCCAACTGCTTCCCTCCTCGGGAGAAACTGGATGCATCACCCCCCTCCCCCCGAGATATTTTATGGATTTTCTTGCGTGTTTTATTTACTCATTAAGTGTTTTTTGCTTTTCTAAAAACTCGAAGGACTTTGATCTATTTTTCTAGATGACCTTTTTTAAGAGTGATGTATTTTCAGGGGTGATGCCCAGCCTGTAAGCTATCAAGCAGATTACTCAGGAAGGTGTCAATGACAGATGCCAGTAAACACTTTGCAGGAGTGTTTTCTGCAGCTGACTGTGGCATGTGACCTCAACACAGGGAAGCAAGAAACAGCTGAATTCCCTAAAAGATAGCCGAGTGTCATATTTCTCATCAATGAAGCACGTCTTGAAGGTATACGGCCTCCTGAGTGTATACTAGGGTTGGGCGATATGGACTGCATATAAGGTTGGGCATCGAGAATCGAGCATCAATGGGAACTGGGACTAACTCTCCGATTCTCCCGGAATCGTTCAAAATTTTAAATTTCGATTCCTATTTTCGATGCCAAGTCCCCCGAACACTTGGTTTGTTAGCACCGAGTTTCTGGTGCAACCAATTTTGCTGACGCACACGGCACAACTCAGCGTCTTTTTTGCTATATTAAGCGAGTTTCCAGACCCTCTCATAACTTTCTACTCATAAAACCCCTAGTGACAAGTCTAGTGACACTTTCTGGTCTTATTGGAGACTTTTGATACCCACAAGAACGAACATTTCATTTATTGCGCGCTTCCCAAGGTGACCCATACCCCGCCTCGTAGCACACTAGAGAAGCTGCAGAGACGCAGCAGGAGATATTCATCTCCGCTCCATGAACCGGACTGAAAATAAAACTCAAAGCTGAACAGATATGAATTCCTCTTAGTGAAGAATGTGGACAGAAACATTTAATTTAAAGTACTGTAGCATGTGGTTGGCTCTTAATTAGAAAACAGCCATTTTAACAATTAAAGTTCTTAAAATAGTGAACTTCTAACCAGGTCTGTTCAAGTTTGGCTAAGGATATTTTTTCATTTCTCTTTCTACTTTTTTTTTTTTTTTTTTTTTTTTTTGTTGAAATGCAATTAAATGCCTTTGGTAAGAACATAATTAGAGCTGGAGTTTAGAAATATTAATGTCCATGTCTGTTATTTGATTTAGTTGTACACAAAAAAGAAAAATGTAAACTTTTTTTGTTTGTTACCCTGCCCCTTAAAAAGAATCGGTATCGAGAATCGATAGCAACCGGAAATCAAAGAAGGGAATCGAATCGGAACTGGAATCATTAAAATTCAAACAATGCCCAACCCTACCGAATATCATATCACAATATTTTTTTTTAGATGACGATATACGATATGTACCAGTATTTTTACCTTAATCTAAAAGTTTAATTTCATATCACCTGTTTTTTTAAAGTTTTGAAACATGTTTTGCGTAAAGATTTCGCTCCACTGTAGTGATGGAATAGACAAAACACTGGTTATAAACGTTTGTTAAAGAGTAGAGTCCAACTTTTCCCCCCTGGAAATAAACGTTAGACTTGTGCAAGTGGAAATCTGTCTCAAACTGCACCTTTGGGCCTTTACTCTGCCGTGGCGCCCATGAATGCAACTCCCTCTCCCCCTGTCTGTAATTCGCTCTTTAGCTTTGTTTTGATGTGTTCGGGACGTTTCCGGGTGGAGATTTCTGTTTATATTGCCAGCCAATGACAAAACTAAGGACATGACGCCGTGTGGGAATACGCTCATGATTGGAGCAGACGCCAGTCACTCAAACTCTCGATGGAAAAAGAAAGAAAGAAAGAAAGAAAGAAAGAAAAAATGGCGGATGCACCGAAGAAAAGGTAAGAGCTTGAGATAATGCAAGTTGGAAAACCAGGGCTAATATTAGTTTGGCTTTTACCCGCTTCTGAGCTCTGAAGGAGAGGCTTAAAGCTGAATAGCTTGAAGAACGAGGCGGCCATTAGCCTGAGAGGGAGGCGCGCTAAGTTTGAATGCTGCTGTTTGCAAACAGAAACAGTGGGGGGACTTCGGACTCTTTCTTTAAATTGAAGTAATGAAAGAAAGTTGGCTGTTTTTTTTTATGATTTCTTTGTAAAATTCTTGGGGAGGATTGTCTTCTATACAGTTTAAATAATAGGGGTGCGAAACAATATTGCCACCCTGAAATATCGCAGTATTTTCATAAGCCAAAACCATATCTATATTTAAAAACGTGGTATTGATCCATTTTGCCGATGAAATATCACGAGATATCATCGTTTTGTCATGAAATCTCATGAGATTTCACGAAATACCCCGAGATTTCATCGTTCTGTCACAAAATCTTGCGGTATTTCATGAAATCTCATGAGATTTTGGAACAAAACGATGATATCTCGCAAGATTTCATGAGTAAAACCGATCAATACTGCGTTTTTAATTATAGATATGGTATCGCATATGAAAATATTATGATATTTCAGTGTATCAATATTTTTTTCCCACCCTTATTAAATAATTAGATGACCCCTTTGTAGTCAGTCCAGGTGCTAGTGGGTCATTACGAAAAAATAAAGCAAATAATTTGCACAACTAATACCATGATATAACGATATGTGTAAATATCATATCTCTCTCATGTACCTATCATATCGCTATTACATATCAGTATATCGCACAGCCCCAGTGTATACTCTTCTGTCTTTGATGCTCTGAATGATGTTAAAATGGGGGAAATGATGAAAAGGACAGTCAATTTGTTGCCAAAATCTGGCTTGATCAGCAGAGATCAGTTGGATCCCATTCAACTCGTTCAGGGAGTGTTAAGTCTGAAGTACATTAACACAGGAAGTATGTGAATGATTATGGCTGTAAAGCGATTAATTAATCCCCACACAGCTCATTAGAGCAAAGTTCATCCACAGTGAGATAGTTTTCCAGCAAGCTCATCCGATTGCAGCTTTCTTCATCTCCAATGGATATATAAATTTATTCTTCTCTCAGCGTGATGCAACAAGGCTTTGATTTTTGCATCCTTTTCACAACCTGTTAACATTTCCTGGAAAATCTGTCAGAAGAAGAACAACTCATCCAATTCAGGAACAGGTTAAAAGAAGACTTTCATCATTGCTTCTGTCATTAGAGCTCATTATCAAGACGGACTTCCATCTGAGTGCTAAATCAGGAGGCTGGTATAGGGGGCTGTTTGTACCGGTGCAAAGTCAATACTCAGGATGAGAAAAGATGAAAAGTTTTTTTTTTTTTTTTTCTTTTTTTGCTTCTGCGTAAGGCCAACGGAAAGAGGAGGGACAGAAAGCATGAAAGGGAATGCAGAATGAGATGTGGAGAAAAGGGGAAAAACAGGAAAGAGAAAAAAGGGAGATTTGCAATGGAGTGGACACGTTGAAGGAAGGAAAGCAGGGGGAAAAAAAGGACATTAAAGCTGATGTGACTTGGAGATATGGCAGTAGAAAGGTATGAACAACAAAAAGAGAGAGAACTGGCACAGTGTGGACGAAGAAAACTAAAAAACTAGAGGTAAACATAACCAGAAGAGGGATGAGGGAAATGATCAATGCGAGCAGAAAGATGTAAAAAGGAGACGTAAATGTTGGCTTTCTCCCAGCTTAGCACGCTTCCACGATTAGAACCAGCCGCTCCCCTTATGTCCTTAAACAATGCTGAATCACCGCTTTTATATGCTGGAGGGAAGAGAGACATTTTGGCAGCTCCATCTGTTCCCAGGGTTCACCACACACTCTGATTGAGCTGTTCAGACTGGGGATCTCTCAGACATTCACACAGCGAACGGGAAACATGGACATGAGTAATTGCTGAATTCAGAAACACAAGCACTCCCCCATGGGAGGGATTTTTTCAAGGCGTGTCAAGAAATGCCTCAAAATTCAAATCCATTCAAACAACTCTTTTAGACTTTGAGATTTAGTGCATCCGTTATTTCTGCTTTCCATACTTACACACACTCCCCACATGCCACCAGACACATGCTGAAACTAAAGGAAACCGTTGTTTTGTTGTTTACACTCTCTGATTACAGAGTAGCAAACCGACCTATAAAGTGGCAGGTGGTGAGGTAGTGGTTACATCTCATAGGTTTGTATTGTTGCTCTGCAAATGCCGATATGAGCGATAGTCCCTTAAGATGCTAAAAATCCATGGTCAGTGGTTTTATTGCATTAAAAAGGAACCCAAAAAATGTCAATCAAAGTAAATGTCAGCAAAGTGTGAGCTTGGTTTAAAACAAACTACTTATCTTAAGGTAATTTATATTTCTCTTTAACTGTCAGTTTGTCTTTGTTAAGAAAATCCTCGGTCAAGCTCAAGAAAGTTTAATCAAGACATTGTAACCTATACATTGCTTTTTAACGACGCTTCAATAGATTTATTTGAAAAAAATAAACTCATGAAACAGGCCTGGACAAAAGTGATGGTACGCAATGATATTGCGTTCTCCCGACTCGTGCATTAATGTGTGCAGGTCATGCAGCACTGTCATTATGTGGTAAGCTTTGGAGTTGTCACTGCTGTTGTCAGAACAGCGGCACACTGGCTGCTACCTCTGTAAGAATAGTTAATCGCAGATTCTACCAATTTGAAAAGAAGTACACATTTTTTAATCTTTCGGAATGGTTTGTAATGCATGCTACCATGCACGATCTGGATGTTTACACCCTAAACGTGCAGGACATATCTGGAATCCAAAGTTTTCACCATCAAATTGAAGCTGTCCTTCTCTACGGTATTTAGACAATACCATATCCTTGGCAAGGTGAAGTCTGATTGTTATCCTGACCGCTTGCTCTTTTTCACATATCCAGTCCCGGATCAAGCCATTGTCAGTACTCGTGTTGTCGGCTTAGCTAGCTGCGGTGTTACCACTGCCAGCTACCACTTTTGCTCGACAGCATTTGCAAACAGTTGTTTGGTCCACGTCTGATCTTTTAAACCAAAAAACTTCCAAACTATAGATGTGGCTCCTCTTTTGGGAAATAGTTCCTGTGGGTAAACGTGTGCTTCATAGCTCTCACTGGCTTTTCACACATTGTGGTGTTCATGTTCAGCAGTGAATTGGGTCTCCGCTGAAACACTTTTCCACTGCACATGTTCCGGACGTTGTCTGGACTATTCACCAGTAGAGCTGTATATGAAAAATTCATATCATAACAAAAATAAAAGACTGATTTTCGGTACAAACCAGTATACCACACAGGCCTAGTGTAGTATTTTCATTAGTAAACCATAACATGTTGTTTCCTAGTTTTTTTAATGTAATGATTCTATTAAACTGTAATGAAGCTTATCATCAGCTTAGGCACGGTCTACTTCCTGGTCTTGGTGTGTTTTATTCTGAAATAAAGCCTGTGAATGTGACAGCTCAACATTAAAAGTTTAAATCAACCACAAGTACTTATTTCTTCTACATTCTTTATCTTTCTGTGTTTATTCCTCTACCATAAACCAGACACAAACACAAATGCATGCCACGGGTGAAATGCATATAGCTACTTCTGACTGGAGGTGATGACCTAGATGCTGTCATGTGTGGTGAAGGTTTTTATAAAAATAACAGTGTTGTAAATCAGTGGAACTGGGTTGGAAGTTGACTTCAAAGTAAATCCTTTAGGGGGCCAAAACCAGTTTGCAACATTTTATAAAAAAATATTTTAGCTACTTGGATAGAAAATTCGCCTTTAACAGGTTATCAGTTCAAAAGATTTTCATAGGATTTATTGTTGTTGACATACTTGGCTGCAAAATATGTTTAACCAGATGTGCAAAAGCCTGTGTAGATTTATGAATAAATATGTGTGTAGGCAGGAAGACAGAACTACCATCTGCATATCCAGCTCTTTAGATGTTTTTCCAGTCTGGTTGTGTCTCGATCTCATTCACTGTTGAACTGTGTGAATAATGAGTAGTGTATACCAATGAAACGTTTTTTATTTCTGATGTGAAGCCACAGAAGTGTACAACACAGAATCATTTTTACATAAATCCACAAGGATATTTGTGATATAGCAAGAACTGAAAAAAGTGAGTCAGTGAGTCTAAAAGCAAATTTCTTTCATTTTGATGTTGAGCTTCTGGGACATTTTGGCGTTCTTTCATGTCAGCAGATGTTGTTTAAAGGCATTCTGCACCTCCTCGGTCAGCCCACCCTCAGTATCATGTTACGTTTAATGCGAGGCCAGCTCAGTGATTTCGGCTATTATTGTAATTTAATGGCTCATAATTTTGGTGTTCATCGGTGGGTGGGCGAATGTGATTGAATGCATCTGTTGCTGCTTTCATAGTGAGGGAATACTTTCATTTCATCCCTGCCTTGGGTTTTGTTTCTGTTTTACACTGATTTTGTGCTTGTGTGTGTCTTTGTGTGTGTCTCTACAGTTTTGGCAAGCAGCTGGGGGGCAGACGTGGCTGTGAATGCATCACTTTGGAGCCATCAGAAATGATTGTGGTGAGTATAGATGCTGCTTCTCTCTATTTTAGACTTGACCCGTCTTTGTCTCGCTCCAAGTGCTCCTTCTCCTTTCACTACCTTTTTATATTGGTCCTGTCTTTCCATCTTTGTTTGATGTCTGTAATGTATATGCATGTATATCCTTTCTTTGTCTCTCTCTGTCTCTTTTCTCTTTCCCTGTTGCTTACATCGGAGGGTAATTTTGCACTTTTCTAGACAGCCTCGCCTGGAGATCATTCAGTGTTGTACGCTTTTTTTACTTGGAAAATTGCAACCAATACAGTCAAACCCATCTCTTTTTCTCACCTCCACACAGTTGGTCTATAATAACATAAATGGATGGAAGTTAGAAAAGTGAATCCACTCAGATGAACTTTTCAAGGCATCCTCAGGCTCCAAACTGCCCGCCTTTGCCAGAGAAGAACTTTGTTTCTGAACAATCTGTCTCCCATACTGGCAGGTTTTAAGTGTGATTGTAGTCAACAAAGACTTTGTTGAGAATTTGATTTTACCACCTGTCTCCTCTTCTTTGATTTGATTGGTTGAAGCTCACCACATACCAGATGGCTCTGTGTAAAATCAGCGAAATGGTTTCTACATCTCAGTTTGCAAATAAAACTGAAGATGCACATACAGTCTTATGTATATTTTGTGTTGCATCACCTGTTAATGCTTCTCATTCATGTGTTTGTAGTAACTCAGAGCAGTGTAGAGGTGTGGATGACTGCAATCCTCCTGCAAAGTATCTCCTCAGAATGAGTGTCCATGTTATTCTTCACTCAGCACAGTTACAAATATCATGGCTTCACCTACTGCAGGCTCGGACTACAGATGACCAAACATAAATCATCTAAGTCTTGTGCCTGTGCAGACACAAAATAATTATTAATTGTGCCAAATTGGGACTTTCAAAAATCCTAAAAAAGAAAAAAATAATAATTTAATTATAAAATTTTTTTCATACATTTTTAGATCATCTAAAGGTTCTTTAATATTCTACAGCTATACATAAAATTTTGGGCACCCAGCTGCAATTACATGCTAATTTGTTTAAACTTTAAAAAGAAGTTTACATCTCTGTGGCAAAAAAAGTGTTGACATTTGAGTGTTTTCCAGACCGAAATTCTCAGAGTAGCAATCCATAGTTTGACTGATCTGGAGGTGTTTTGTATGAAGGAATGGGACAAAACTCCCCGTGCAAGACTTAGAGGACTTATCTGTAGCTTTAGGAGGCATCTACATGCCATTATTGCCACAAATGAAGGCGCTAAATATTAATCAAATCAAATCAAATTTTATTTGTATAGCACTTTTCATGCATAACAGCTTTACAAAGTGCTTCACATATTAAAAACAGCACACTACATCAACAGTCTCCCAAGTTTATCTTAAACAAACAACACATATACACATGCATACACACACATACAGGACATACTCTTTCTTATGCATACAGTTACCCCCCTAAGAACAGACTATCCCAAAGACTCGGTGAAGGAACGATATTCTGGAGTCCATCCACATCAGGGCCCACCCCGCCTCACTGCCAGAAAGGCCGCCGCCACAGGAAGCCACCCTGGAATGATTTCTTTGGGGTGCCCAAATTTATGCACATGCCTGTTTTTGTTCAAATGCACATAAAAATATTTCAGTTGCACCAATAGAAATGATTTCACTACTGAAATGTTTCTTTTACCAGAAAGTATAAGATATGTTGAAATCAAGCTGCTGCCTCAAAAACTCAGGAAGTGACAAACTGATTCAGTGTTTTTCCTAAAGCTGGGGACACAATACACGATTATTTGCCTGGTTTTACCCACGATTGTCGGTCAGGCGTAGTCTGCTCCAGTTGGGGCTAGTTGGGTTTAGTCTGCCTCGCCAGTTGGTGGAAAAATCTGTTCGTGTGTCTGGGGAAGTGACTTAGATCTCCAAGTGTGTTATAGGAACCGACCCGACGTGACCTCAGTCGTAGTCTATCAAACATGTTTGAAAACTAGAGCCAACTACTGTAAACCTGACTGGGAGCCGCGCTGCAGAAATGCAGGGGCCGCATGCACATAGAGCTGCGTGGATTTCCTAATGAAACCTGGCGTACGATCAAATCCTGAAAATGTCGTATACACAATCATTTTCAGATGCAATCTATGCATATGCTAGGGCTGGACGATTATGGAAAAAAATACAATCACAATTATTTTGACTGATATTGAAATCACGATTAATATACATGATTATTCAATAGTTTAAATGTGTTAGTTGAACCACCAAAACTCAACCTCAAATATAACTTAAATAAAAACACAACCAGAAATAAATTAGAAACAAGTAAAGGAATAAAATAAGAATTATATACTAAAATGATAATAGCAATAAAAATGAATACCCAGTCTACATGCATTCCTGTTCTATACTCCCTGCAGTTTGCTTCCTATAACACCTGTTCACTTCAGGATTAATCGTTTTTCTTCGATTACAGTGTTTTTATGATCGTGAGAAGGCAAAATTAAAATCATGATCAAAACTCGATTAATTGTCCAGACCTAGCATATGCATGGATCCAAGTAGGTAAATTTCCTTTGTACATCCCAATAAAGATGGAATAGAGCGCACGTGTTGGAGTACCTGCAATAGGGATTCTCTCTGCATGATCAAAAAGACAAAATATGAGTATGGAAGTGAAGAAATATAAAAAATTTAACTGGGAATGAACTTGAGGCTGTTTTTTATGGCACGCTGTCCTCCGGCGTAACACACACACAGAAGAGGGGTGGTTAGGAGAGTGTGTGTCGTGCTGTGGGGTCGGAGTCGTGCCACAAGCCAAAATAAGAAGCGGTCCAACATGAATGCGCGGCAGCAAATAGGCTTCTACACCAAAATAAAGAAGAGGATCTGGAAGATGATTTGCGTCGTCTTCTTCTTTTCTGTATAATAGCGGTTGGCACACAAGGAGTCGGGGCCTCAGTCGGATTGAAAGATCTTGTTTATGATCCTGTGGAGGGTTCAGTCGTTAAATGTGTTATCCCCAATCTTGAATGAATCTACAGAATCTAGTCGGTTAGTGTGAACTCCTCAGTCTTTTCAAAATCGGCAACAACTGTGACAGTTAGAGAGGCTAGCCTAGCCTAGCATAAGAGGTGCCCAAACTTTTGCATTCCATTGTAAGTCTTTTTTTTCCCTTTGGAAAAGGAAGAGTGATCTTAAAGGGACACTGGTAATCGGGAGCAGCCCGCTTTCATGCTGCGTTCGCGTGACCGGGAGACCGACGACACCGCTGCAGAGAGTTATCACCGGCCTTATGTGAAGCGTGGTCCCAGTTACAGTGACATCAGTCCACATGTTCGGTTGTCATGGCGATGTCGTATTGTTTTCCCTGACCATGTTTTACCGCTTCGCTCGGCTCATTGATTAAAATGACACTGGTTTGTTACCAACGGCCGTCTGCCCGACTGTTCGTGAACCCAGCATCAGTGAGACGCTAGTCTCTCCCTCTGCAGCGCGGTGACTTTTCAAAGGCATTACCTCGAACTGAGCTGAAACTCCGGTGTGTCCGGTGAGTTTCTGTGTTTTCCTACCGCACGCTTCTCCCGAAAGCAAAAACATGGCGATACGACAGGCAGCCTTCACCGAGCCGCCCCGCTCGATGGAAATGAATGATACGAAGGAATAGATTAGAGGAGACTTCAGTTTGGATGGGAGGATACTGATTAATGAAAAAACACTTTTGAACAAATAAAGTTTTGGAATAAAACACAGGAGAACTTACACAATATCCCTTTAAAGCCAATGCATGGTACACTATTCAGCTCTACTCACCTTGCACATCGCTCTACTTTCTTGACTGGACTCTGTCCTGCAGGAAGTACACTCCTAATTTAGGGGACAACACCTTTTTCAAGAAACTGTCCTCTTATTTTTTCTTTTTATGTGATTGATATGATTATACAGACTTGATTGTACAGATTAAAATAATTTTGATTACTGCAGTCAGGGGGAAAATGATGAAACTTTCTCATTATTAGACAGATTGCCTCTCTGTTTATTCAAAACTGAAGCAACAATATGCAAGAATTTCATGTAAATTAGTCTTGTTTTTACCCCCCGTCAGTTTAACACAAGTATTTCTGTTTAGTGCCTCTGGTGTGCCTCTGCTGGGAAAAATCCCCCCATTTACAGGAAGTTATGCTTCCACTAAGCTGAAAGAAATAAATTGAATCCCCCTTTTTTTGATGGATGAATTTAACAACCAACAACACAAAGGATGAGTTTCCTGACTTAAAAAGAAATGTTTTTACAGTATGTTTACAGTATGCTGGGGAAGACATGTGGCTTCATGTACCACAATGTTTCTTTGGGTGGTGGTAGGGGGGCTTTTTTCTGTTATGAAAACTCCAGGAAGTTTTTACACTGAGGTGTTCCTTGTTAATTAGTGAGCTGTTGGGTGATTTTTCTTTTCTGTTTACTTTCCTTTCTAATCTTTGTTCTCAGCCACAGTAAGTTGGTGGCTCATTGCAGAAAATCCATGCGTATTTTACAGTGATATACTTTTTTTTTTTTTTTTAATCAAAATTTCCTTTTAATGACAACATGGAGATTAGAATGAAAACATTTTGTCAGAAGACATGCTCCATTTCTGATTTCATTCATGTTTTTTTCATTCTTTCTCGTGACATTCATCATTAAGTAATAAAATCAGAACTGAAAAGATGTTTGTTGAATAAAAAAGTTTTAAGATATAAGGACATAATGAAGGGAAAAGGATTACAAAGCTGTCAAGAGAAATAAAAAGGAGAAAAATATGGAACAACGTAGAAAAAGAAGAGTATGAAGAAGGTGAAGGGAAGATGGACATATAGAACGAGGATAGGATAGTCCCAGGGACTCGGTTTGATTGGGCGGGAAATTCCAAGATGTCACAGCTTCTTTTGGTTTGCTTTGCTTTCACACTTCCCTTTACTCACAGACCAAACTCCCCGAACAACATTGGCCATGTTTACATGAGAGTTTTATCCCCATTTAATTCCGAATGAAAATTAAGGGGAGGCACTGCAGGTAAAAACCCTGTTTTTTCATCACGTGGTCAATTTTGAGATTTTCGTTTTTTCCCTCCTTCAACATGTTTTCTTTCAGACTAGTGTAAAAAACCCCATAAAGAATAAACATTTTAGGAGTTTATTGCAACAACTTTCAAGTAATTTTTTTTCCCTCCATGCAACTTCCATTACTTAATAACTCAGTAAGAAGACTGCTGCGAGATTCCTCCCCTTCAGTTGCCCTTTCACTGATTTACCCAGAGCTTCCTCCTTATCTCCTTTGCTTGAAAAGCTGTTATGACAAGTAATGCCCCCGCTTGCTTCTAGTAGAAGTGAATGGTATTGTGATGTCGGAGCAACCTTGATTTTTGTTTTGACCCGTCAGCAGCATTGAAGGCCCCACCCAGTAGTTGCAAGGCCATCACGGTGTAACTTTTCTTTAAGTTTCCCCTCTGTGAAATAGGTTGATAACTGTGAGGTGCTATTTCAGCAAGACACTTAATCCTAAACTACCCCTCTGGGTCCATTCAAAGGCTATTGCAGCAGTAAAAGACATGGTGGTGCTGACCATCTTGAAGGTAAGTCTGTGTGAGTGTGATGTAGTGCTCTGCAGGACAGCAGCCAACAAGCTCGGCCGACTGGGTTGTCTGGGGAACAAACGATAAAGCCAGTTTGATTAAGAAAAGAAGGCGTTGATGCTGAGGGAATAAGATATAGTTTCAATTAAACTTTCTGAATGAAGTAGAGAGAACATGAAGTGGATTTCCTCATCTGCACACATGGTAACGTCTTCATCTCTGTGTTTGCTTTTTTGTGTGAGAACTATCAGAGGAGGCTGCGTAGAGGATGTTGTTAGTACCTGTGCGTATCCTGGTCCGGTCCGGCCTGTAATGTTTCCTCTCGCTGCAGCACAGCGGGACAGGGTGGTTCTGTGGATGTTATGTATCGCACCAACAGGAAGGAAACAACAGAATACAGCACACTGGTCTGGGGAGGCTACATTTCAGATTTTCCTTCAATCTCTAAAGACTTTGCAACAAGAACATAATAAGAAACATGTGCAGTGTTTATTGTTTTATTTGGTTGTTGAATATGTGGCTATTCTGCCATAATTTCTAATGCCTAATGAGGATCTTTAATCATGTGGATGAATGAAACGTTTAAATAAAGGGCATTGGTTAACAGATTAATCCTATTTAAATTCATTAATATTTTTTATTGCTAATTGGAAAAGCTAAGTTCACACTGGCCCTCATTTATCAAACGATCGTACAACGAAAATCTGTGCGTACGACCATTTCCACGCAAGACTCGGCATTTATCAATTTGAACGTGATCGTAGGATACGATCAAATCTCACGACAGCTCTGAGTTCGTGTACGCAAGTTTGAGTCAGTGAGGGTTTGCAGCAGCGCAGCAGAACATGAAAATATTTATTAACCAAACCGCAAACTGTCATTTAAATATAAGCATTCACATATCAGCACTAAGAATGAACCCATTTGCAAAGAAAAAGAAAAAAAGTGAATGTAGAATGTATTCCCAAAATTACAAAAATAGCTGTGACTGAATTTAATTCCTCCATTTATCTCAACAAATTATCAAAATTATTAACATATAGTTCTAGGAGACAAGTGCTTTTCACTCTTCGTGCATCTCCTCACCCCGCTGGTAAAACTGCCACATAGAAGCGGAAGTAGGCATCAGTACACACACACGCGCAGGTGCCCAGGTGGAGCGCTGCTTCGGGCTGCAGGAAGGCAGGTGGGTGTCGGACGGTCCGACTCGGACCCGGCGGGATGAAACGCTGCTTTAGACTCTGAGAAAATCTACAACACTCCTGTCCTGTGCAGTGCTGCACATCGCTCGGACCGCTGGAGAGTTTTGATGCGCAGGAAAAGATGCGCCCGGAGCCGCTCTGCAGCCCCCACTGGGCTATGGAAGAGACCGGAGCTGATCGACTTCTAATAAGTAATCTATACTTTAAAGTTGTATAAGTGCTCAGTCAGTAGACTGGCCCTTAGCTTTGCAAATGCAAGTTATATTTTTTCTGTCCCCATCTGGGTCAGGCTCGGATCTGACCGGCATCCACCTGTCACCTGTTAGAGCGCAGCGGTTGGACTCATGACGGGGGGAGGGGGGGGGGGGGCCATCATCTTTTGGTGGTAAGTTTCATATTGGACCACTTCTTCTTGACCCATTGGCTAAAGAATTGTGACGTTGCCATCGGATGTGGCCTATTATTAAATTTCATAGCTAATAAAACGAATAAACCATATAATCCAGGCCTAGATTGAGACTTTTATTAATATCTCAGCCGGTCGTTCAACAGCGGCGAGGCTGACTGATCCTGTTCCGTGCAGCATTTTTGTGCACATCCCTGACTCCGGTTTTTAAGCTGCCAAACAGCACCTCTTTAATCTTTGTCACCTCACAAATGAGGAATTCTGTCTTGATCCCCCCAAAAGTTTCTTTTTTGGCAGAATCTCTCCTCTCCGTGGTTCAACCTCGCTGGGTGAAGCCTCATCATTATGCATGTTTAAGGGCGTAACCGTGGGCGTGACATTTAAATTACGATAAATTTCAGCTGTGGAATTTATCAAGACTCTTTTGTTCGTACGACGAGATTAGATCGATACAAACGTTTTAATAAATCACACGTGGGTCCAATCGTACGACCATTTTTACGATCAGATGTGCGACCATTTTGACGATCGTTTTTATAAATGAGGGCCAATGTGTATTTGCCCTTGAAACTTTTTAAAAATCGTTTGTAATTTAGCATTGAGCCATCTTTCCAGCTTTTATTTCATTTGAAAGCTTAAGAAAGGAATCACTGTGATGTATCTTTTTAAAATCTGATATTGTCTCCAGGCATGATTGGGAGTCTCAGTTAGTTATTATGTTTCTATTTGACACATTTAAAAATCAAATAAAATCAAAGTAAAAGCTGAGTTTTCAACTATTCAACCATAACCCACTGATTAAAAACCAGATGAGTCTCTTCTGGGAAAGTTTCAGCACAGTCCTGCAGTAGAAGCTGCGAGTAGCTTTGAAAATGATAGGAATAAACTGAGTTACAAGCAGAAACCACTACAGTAGATGAAGAAAAATTATGACCCATCTTTTAGCCATATATAACACAAAGAGACCACTGTGCTCTCAAGAGTGGTTGATCTCAGCGAAGCTCTTTTGGGGGGAAAAACAATAAAAACAAAAACGTCAGCGTTTCTTCTATCCAGTGAGACTTTCAGAGAAAACGGGAAAATTCCCAAATGCAACACTGATGACTTGAAATGACAAGAAAACAAGAGCAGGGGGGGGGCTGTGGTCTAGTCATACCACACTGCAGCCAATCAACTAATTAGGGCCATGGGAATAGTAGAGAGAGAATATGATCCACGGCTGTCGTCATGACTCTGTCGGCAGGATGGACAGGAGTGACATTCACACTCAGCGGGGTGGTTTCTGGTGTATGTGCGTGTGTTGGGGATGGGAGGAAATGAAGACGGCAGTAAGACCAGAGGAATCCTTAAAGTATATGTAGAACAAACAAAAGTTAGCTGATGCGCGCTGACAGGAAAACCATCAGATAGACAGGAATGTAAACCAGCAGCTGAGTCAACGTGAAGTTCATCACACTCACATTTAAATGCTCAGAGGAAACAGGAAATGTGGCCAGTTTATAGGAGGGACTGGTGGTCATGGGACAGACTGGGGGGGCTGTATTTAGTCAGGCAACCAAAGCGGCACTCACAAAATAAGTTAAAAAGATCAAAATGAAAGTTTTTATAACCTTTCCAGGAGAATTACATGTCGTCTACTTTCAAGCTAAACACATTTTTACTATAACAAGGGAGACATCAATAGTTTTTTTTTTTTAAATTTGTGTCAATTTTAAAAGATTTTTTATTGGCTGATTAGATTGTTTTGAACTTTATTACCCTGTTGTGTCTATTTGAGAGAAACCCTGAACTTTTAATAGTTTTAGGCTCCTGTGTAGTGGCTTTAACTGCATATGAGGACACTGAAAGGTATGGGTAGTCCTGTCCTTCCCTTCTTGGTCCTCTATGTTTCTCTGAACACAAACATAGTAGTCATCCGGTGTACCCCTATCACTGTTTGTGGGTTGTCATGAGTCTTTATATGTGGGATGTCAGTAAATACACATGACTGACCTCGAGAAAGAATACATCATCATCACTAACAATGGCCGTGCTTGTGGTCTGTAATCGCTATGACCAAATCTTAGTCTCCCATAGTAATTGCTTTATAGTCACATTGTAAGCTCAAGGGGGCAAGTCGAAAGACTGAGGAGATATTTAAATGTTTCACACCAGATATTCCTGAACAATTTAACATTTTTACTGAGCATGTTAAAGGGAGACTATTGTTTGGTTTAGTATGCACCAATAAATAAAGGGGGTAGTGGATGTATCAGACCTTCACAAGCTACTAGGGATGGGAATGATAAAGATAAAAGGGGAAAAGCCTGCAGAAACCTGCAGGAAACTTCACAAACTGGAGCCCTGAACTACAAAAACTGTCAGTTGAAGATGTTTGTTGGTTAAAAGAGGCCAAATGATCCAAATCATTGTCTTGGTATACAAAAATATGACGTCAGTATGACTACTACTACTGCTAACATTAATGATAATAAGACATTTTATTTATAGAGTTCTTTTTCAGCATACTCACAGATGCTTAACAGCAAGGAAATGAGAATGAAAGGTGTCTCATCTACCTACAAAACATCAATTGGCAAATTTAATATCTAAACTAGACATTATCTGCTAATAAGTCAGAACAGCAAAGCAAAGGGAGAATTTAGGCTTCATTCACTAGCCTGTTCATGAACCGCCTAATTATTATAAAAATATAGAAGTGAATGGATAAGTATATGGACACATATACTGAGGAAGAGGTTTTTCTGAATAAATCTGCTGAAAGGAAGTACATTATACCAAATTTATACTTTTGTTTTTAAGTCCTGAGGTCCTTGCTGCTGTGGTTCTAACAGTTTTTATTTTTGTTTTTGTTTTGTCTTATTTTATTGTATTTTCCCCCTTACTTTAAATCCAATTCTCCAGTCTAAACTCCACTGACATCAAAGTGACCAGGCTTTGTGTAGATACATGCAGTACCATGCAGGTAAGGTCACTCTAAATTGTTTCTAGGAATGAATGTGAGCGTGCATGGTTTTGCCCTGGCGACCTGTCCAGGGTGTACCCCGCCTCTCGCCTGATACCAGCTGGGATAGGCTCCAGCAACCCCCGCGACCCTGAGCTGGATAAGCGGTACAGAAAATGGCTGACTGACTGACTGAATTAAAAGATGAATTGATTAAAGGGGACTTGTGGCAAGATTAAGAAATGAAACTCGTGACTGGTGCTTCAGGTAACTGCAGCCACGAGCCAAGCCGTCACGGGGCCGTGCACAAACTGAAGCTATAATGTTGTTTACTCACCTTTTTCTTCGTAGTTACACTGTTTAGTGGTCTTTCAGTTGATCTGGATTGCTTGCTGATGGCAGAAGAATCCATAACTATCACTTACAGTGTTTGAATTTACCGCGACCGTCTTCTTCCTGAATCAAAACTGCGGGTGTAGCGTCATTTGACGTCATGTCCGCCGGGCAACGCGGGAAATTCGGACACCGTTGGTAGTAAAAAAAATGGACATGCATGTTTGTTTTTTAAAAATTCCTGCCTCTAGTCCCTTTAAAATAGTCTGCTATTTAGATGTTTGGGATCCACATTTGTCCATCAATTAAAGACACACAACAGAACTTTTAGCAGTTTTCTCTGTGACCCCCTATCGATGGCTAAACTAGCATCCATCTTCATCGTACTTGTACTGATTCACTCAAGCCAGTAAAAGACAGTCTTATCTAGACTCTTGTTCTGTCCCTTCCTTTCTTTCTTTTCCTCTCTTCCTCCAGTAATGTTTCCTTGCATTTCTTTACCGAATATGACATGAACATTCAAAACACCTGCTGTGATCATGTCTGGTTCATATCCGTTTGCTTGTAAGTGACACGGTTCGCAACCAATAGTTGGCTGCAACGTCACGGCCCCGTCCTGGATACAAAAGTTACATAGTGCATTTTCTGAGCCTCGGGGCGCCTCTGGGCAGTGACTGTTCAAAAATGCGCACAATGAATGTTGGTGTGCCATCAAAACAAGTCAGAAAGACACATTTTTACGGTATAAAGGTTATGTTATGTGTCTTTAAACCCATGGACTGTTATCATTATTGATTAACCTAAACTGCGCCAACAATAACGGCGAGTTTCAGGCTTGGCTTTTGAATCTCTCCTGGCTTCAGCTCCATTCTGGTTTGAGTTTTTACACACAGAGAAATATTTAGCTGTTATTAGCCAGGTAGGCTGTAGATTGTAGACTTCTAATTTCAGATGCTGACTGTCTTTAATTTGCATTCAGATTAACATGTTACAGCTCTGGACCATCTGTGTCTACTAATGGTAGATTTCTGTCCAATAATTTGATGTGTTATTTGCTCTTTAAGACTTTACATATGTTAAGTCTGTGGTTAGAGGCATAACAAGTTGTATCTATTCTCAAAATAGATACAATGATGTGATGGTTTCACTTGAATAAAGCTGTCAAAAATTTCTCTAAAGTGGAAAGTTTGCTTCGTTTGGTTTAAGATAACATTACCGAGAAAGGAGCCACTAACCCGGTAAACACATACTACGCATAGACTGCTTTCAGAGAAGCGGTGAAGACGACTGCAGTTGAAACGAAGCAAGTCAAGTGTGTCTAAAGCTGGTATGATGGTAGGAGGATGGAAGAAAGGTGCTATTGTGTGTTTTATCTGCCGAAGGGGAGAAAGATCCAGAAAAGAACAGAAAAAAGTTGAAGAAACAGAAGACATGAGAGTTCACTAAGATATTTTACATTTTTTCTAAACAATGTGGTCATTACTAACACAACAAGGATATTGACTTATTTGCTGTTATGTAATGGGGAAAGAAAACAAATTCCTCCTGCAAAGACAGCAGCACAAACGTCTGTGGGGGAATGAATTGTATGGCCGGAATCTGTGTGCTGCGCTGTTTTTTTTTTTTCTGCCTGCTGAGGATATTTGTGTATTCACGGTTTCCTGGAGGAAACTGGGGCTGAGTGTATGCTTTGTGTGTGTGTCAGACAGCGGCGGAGAGCGAGCGAGCATGTGAGCAACCCACTTTGCAACATGTTGAGCAGCTGAGCTCCGTCTTGAACTCTTCTTGCCACATTTAGGACAAAAAGAGATGAGAGGATGTAGCGCTTGCCTTTCTGTCTTCATACGAGTCTTTTTGTTTTGCACATTTAATTGAATTTCCGATTGTTTTGCTCTTCTCCTGGATGGTTGCCTCAGAGGATGTGATATTGAGAAACTCGGCATTTTTGTCTTTGTTTGAAACTTTTGGCCCCAACTCTTCTATTCATCTGTTTGTATAGAAGTGTTTTCCTACTGTTTTATTCCCCTCCCCTGCGGTATTTCCTGCTTTTATGTGTTGTCCTGATACCGTCCTTGAGTCCGGATGAGTGTTCTCCGTTGGCACCGGCTCTCCGCGCTCTGGAAGAGCTGGATGTTCAACCAGGAACCAGCAGAGGAGCAGGACCAGACCTCAGAGACGTCAGCACAAGAAGACCAGCAGAAAAAGGAAGGGATCTTGAGGAAGACCCAAAACTTGGATTATAAGAAGCAAACCTCAGAGATCCAAGAGCATAATGAGGAATTTAAAAAGATCCAGAAGGCTGAACTTCTAAAACGCAGCTGCTCTGAACCGGGCTCTCAGAAATCAAACTGTGCGGACCGGTTGTCCAGATGTCCCCACGCACCTGCAGGCTGCGGGCTCGGGTCGCCTCGAAACTTCTGCTCTGAGGAGAGTTTCGACTGTGTGTTGCAGGTGGATAACGGCAGCGAAGGGGACGACGGCTTCCTACAGAGAGACGGGTCCCAAAGGCGGTCCAGGCGGCGCTTCAGGAGGGTGAACCCCAGGGGAGAGCGGGAACTTATCACAGACGGCCAAGAGCCCGCCGCCTACAACACGGTAAGAGAAGCATTACTAGCAGTTAAGGCTAATGCTAACCACAATAATGATTCTGAGTAATGGGAGTTTAACCAAACACACTCCTTGCCCTGGCACCTGCAGAGCCGGTTGGGTTAAATATGATCAGGCAGTGGATTTCTACTGAGGGTCTTTAAAACAGCAAATGTTTAAATGTCAGGTTTCATTTAACCCTGCTGACATCCTGCTGGCTAATTAGTGCTGTCCGTGTCAGCAGTGGTGGACGACATAAGACATTACTAATTACCTTTTACTTTTTCATTTAAAAAAGCAGCAGTATTATAAAATTAAGAAGCAACTAAAGCTTTCTGGCAGCTTTCTTTTCTGTCTATTTATCTTTCTTGTGCAGTAAACATGGTTGTGTTAAGTGTTCGAGCTTGGTTTATGTGAAGGCCGATTGATGCTTAAATTTTTATTATTTTTTACAAATTCTGCTTGACAAAAGCCCTGAAACTGTATGCAGCATGTTCCTGATGTGAGGGTGAGTCTCTCTCCCTCTGATAGGATCACTGAGGCCAGCATTGTGTCAGTTACAGTTTCAGCTAATCATCAGAAGCCACGTTTTTCCACACTTACAGACACACACACACACACACACCCACACACACACACACACACAATGCTCAGTTAGCACACCTTTTCTGTGCTTGTGCAGATCCCCCCAGGGCATTAGAAAGGAGCTTAATGGAGAGCTTAAATGTGTCCTCCGCACCCCACCTGCCTCTGAACTCTCATGGTGATTGTTCCAGTTTTTAAAAAATTACATTTGTAGCCTTCAGCAACACAGAAACCCGCCATGTAAAGTTTGCTGGCAAAAATGGAAATACCTAGAATTAGTAAAAGGCTTTGGGATAATGTTGGAGCAAGATTGAAAAGCAGGAGGAGCGACTGTAGAAACACGTGGCTTTGGAAACATCAGTGATACAGAAGATTATTGTGCTGTGGCATGCAAGAGGCTCTTGACATGCTCATTTTAGCTTGCAGATTTCCCAGTTTGCATACTTTCTTATTCTTACTGTGTCTGGTTTCTCTTTCCTCTGCATGTCTGCTGGTGTCCTCTGTTCTCAGGATTATGTCAACAACCAGGTAGGAAGCAGCACACCATTAAACTTTGCCTCCATTAATCCCTGTTTATCATGTTGCACGCTTTTTCCTGCATTGTTTGCACATGTATCAGTCTTTTGTTGGGTTTTTTGTTTGTTTGTTGTTATGTCTGGTGTGTGTCTCTAACCGTGCAGGTGAGTTGCTCCTGATTCAGGCAGCTGTTGTTTAGACAGAAGCGGTGTTGGAGAAAAGAAAGCAGGTCGCTCACACACATGCTGTCTGCTGACTCTGTGGGTGGCAGATAGGACAGCGGGGGGATGAACAGAGGCGTGCTGGGAACAACAGCTGAGCTGTGAAGAATTAAAATGAGGTTTTAGTCAGTTTTGGCTGTTAAACTTTTGGTGATGGAGGCAGGTTAAAAGTTTGGGGTCATTTTTAAGTTTCAGCTTTGGATGTGAGACGTCTTCAGCAGATTGCTGACAATTAAAAGGTGCGACTTGTGTCCTCTCTCCGAGAGCTATTGGAAAATCTTGTTTTCTTCTCAATGTGGCGTCCAACTGTGTGCAGTGAGATGCTTCATGATTAACATTAGATTTGCACTGATTCAATACCTGGATCAGATATCGTCTCTGATAATAACTAATTAACTAGACTGGATATCGGATGAACGAGGCCGATCCAGCATTCTGATCCAGTCATTTCTTTAAAAAAAAAAAAAAAAATTACAGATGTTCAGCATTGGCTTTCCTTGCCAATATCCAATATTGTCCAACTCTTAAATTACGATATCAACTGATACCGATATATGCAGACAACTGTAAGGTTGTATCTCTCATATTTTGAGAAGTACAACTATATTTTGCTTTGACAGCAAAGATCCCAAAATAACCTTAACTAACTTAAAGGAGTTCCTTTTTTGACATCTGGCTGCCATATATCAGATACTAGCAGGTATTAGCCAACATGTGGCTAATTATAATCTTTCTGACATCTTGGTAACTTAACCAACAACTTAAACCAGACATATTAGAAGCAGCTTCAAAGCAAGTTAGTCTGTAGCAGCAGCAACTACATCGTAGTCACATGACTCAAAAGGAATGCTGGGACATGTAGTTCTTCCAGAATAACAGGGACTTTCCATATCCGGCGGAACCAGATTTTGTGAGATCTCATTGTTCCATTACAAAATCTCGTGAGATTTTAAAATATAAAAATATTGTTAAAAAAAACAAAAACAAACAAACACAAAAAAACCCAATACCGATATTTTCCGATATCACATTTTAATACCAATGTTGACAATAATATCAAAAGGCCGATAATATCCGACATCCCTAATTGATATTTTACACAGCAATACAGTCACAGCCATCTACTCACTTCAATTCTATGTTTGCTTTGCCAGTTATGTCATCATGCAGAGCAGAGAATTGTAATTTATTTCTTTTTGCTGCTAGCTGCTAAAGCACACTTTATTTGTAAATAAATGATATTAAGTACACGTTTACCTGTGTTAATTTGATACAATTTTTTTTTACAAGGATAAAGCTTTATGTCAAGCCTGATGCCTTCACTCACATCGGCAAGTTATACGGTTCCTTCATTTATAATCATGTAACCTTTATTGTTCAACAGAAGTATCGGATAGGTATCACCAATATGCTCAGCCCAGGTATTGGTGTCGGATTTGATCGGAAAAGACTGGATTGGTGCATCTTTGCACTATTTTTGACTCACTCTGTATAAACTGGCTTTTGTTGCTCTGTGATTGATGACCCAACAAGGCAAAGTTTTGGTTTGAATTATTTTGGTTTGGTCCAGCTGTGGGAATTCCCTGTTAGTGATGGTATAACACATGCTGATATTGCACAAACATGTGCACACAAACAGGACTGTTCTGGCAGTGGATCAGAAGATGTTGTTTGGAGGTCTTATTGAACCGTAATAGCATCAGTAATCCATTATCGCTGCTCTGCACTGGTCTTTGCATCTCTCTCTGTCTCTTAATGGCTTGCTCTGAAGTGAATGGAGTTCCTGGAGCTATGAATTGAGCAGAATATCTCCCAGAAACGCTCTAAAATGGAAAGAAACAGATTTGTTTTGTGTCTTTAACAGAGAATACAACACCGAACATGAATGTCACCAACCACCTAAATTTCAGATCAACAAAAGGCAAATTTCTGATCAGATTTAGGTTTATTTTATTATAGGTTTATTAATATAGTAGTTATTGTAATCCTTGCCATGGATGAGATGTGTGCGATTGATTTCTATTGATTCAGAAACCTGATTCCTCTTTACGCGAGGACAAAGAGAAGATCCTGCACATTCTCTCACTATGATAACACACCGCTGGGAGTTACTAATGACTCAGCCTCCAATACACACACGTAATCATGCACACACATTAACGTTGCACAGTAACAGATGCATGCAGTGAGAGTCACTTCATTTGGACATCTGATGCCTCAGTGGTTACTTTCTTCCTCCTGCAAGGAAGATGGATTGATGAAACCATCACCTCATTTGCTCTGCAGGGGAAACCTGCTGGAAGGATCTTACAGTCAGGCTGCTCCTCTGCATCTCTGGGTATTTCATTTAACTCTGCCACCTGCACAGTATAGTCCAGCATTCAAAATCAAGTCTGGTCCATTCAGATTTACTCAGGACCAAAATCTGCCTTCTGAATTTAGACAAAAAATGTTACATTTGCTTTAAGATATGACACCTTTTAAGCATTTGTGTTGGAGTTTAGTTTCTGTGGCTAAAAGATCAATATGTATGTCTTGAACGTGCTTGTGGAGCATGAAGCAGCATCCTCTGCTGTTTTTAAGCAATCATGTGTCAGTAAACATCACACCGGAAACCTAATGTCTCTTGCAACGTCTGTGGTTAGCTAGCTTCCTGAAAAATGTCTGACTTCAACTGTTTGTGTTACAGAAAGGTTCCCCCATTAAATGACACATGGGGGTCTGATATTCAACCTGAAGCAGTAATTAAAGCCATGAATTCACCAATGGCTGTGTAATGAATTAGTTTTCAGTAGAGATGTTCAATATTGGCTTTTTTTTTTTTTTTTTTTTTTTTTTACCAATATCTGATATTGTCCAACTCTTAATTTACAATATCTGATATCAGCCTTTACCGATATTAGGTATGCAGACAACTGGGAGGTTGTATCTCATATTTTGAGAGATACAACTACATTCTGCTCCGAAAGCAAAAAATCCCAAAATATCCTTAACTCAGCCAAAGGAGTTTAATTTGGACATATGACTGCCATATATCAGATACCAGCAGGTATTAGCCAACATGTGGTTAATTATAATGTTTCTGACAACTTGGTAACTTAACAGCAACTTAAAACCAGACATATTATAAGCAGTTTCAAAGCAGGTCAGTCTGTAGCAGCGCAGCTGCACAGTAGTCACATGACTCTGAAAGAAATGCTGGGATATGAGGTTCTTTCACAATAACAGGGACTTTTCAGCTCAATCCCAACCGCCTCCTTCAACACTACCCCTCACACTAACCTTCCACTTGCACGTTCCCGCTGTGGTTGTGCCATATTAAGAGCCGTCCCAAACCACAGAGGGCAAGGGACAGTTAAGTTTAGCAAGTCTTCATTGGTGAATTTTGCAGTGGGTGCACAAATGGAGTTATTTTATGGAAAAAAACAAAACAAAAAAACTATAACAGGTGCCCTGGGTATTCTTCATACCACTGGCACTCATGAAAAGGAATGTTTGAGCAGGAATAGGAGATTGTATTCCAAGAACAGCGTTTTATTATCATTGGCATAATAATAGTAATAATGATACTTGTAATATTAATTTAGGGTCTTGGTTGTTATTATTTATCTTCAATAAAACATAGTTCTTCACATGTGTGAGTTATTATTTCCACACAGATTTATTTGACTTGGGGGGCCTTTGTGTTGTAACAGCGATGATTGCTTTCTGTTTCCATTGGAGGGAAGAGGGCGTCCCATTCTCATTTATACCTTCCACCTTTATTCAAAGTGCCTTCCACAGTTGCTTTCTACATGCTGGACTGGTGCTAAATGGAACAAGATCTCGCAAGATAATGTAGCGGAAGAAAGAAATCTGGCGAGATTTTGTTAGAAATATTGGTCCGAAGAAGCTGATTCCAACATTACTTATCACTTTTTAATACAGATATCTGACAATGATATTGTTAAGCCAATATCGGACACCTCTACTTTTAGGTTTATGCAGTTTATGCAGAGCAGGAGGTCAGTAATGGCGACAGTGCGTCAGGGCAAGATTTTAGCCCAAAAGTTCATTTCTTGACAGCACCTCGTCTTGACGACATTACGTTTATTTTTTTGTTGTTTGTTTTTTTTTCTTCTTTCTTACTTGTCCTGTCCAACATCATGGCAAGCAGAATGATGATCTGGTTGCTTTATTGTGTATTGTGTGAAGCAACATTACTGTTTGTTGATGATGGGGAAAAATGCTGGTTGGATTTGGCCACAGACGGTAAACAACTAGTCAAATATTCAAACTGCTGTTTTAACTGCCATACAGTAAGCTTAACAGACACAGGGTCTCACCTTTCTGGCTACATGTGTTTTAAATATGATTTTTCCATCAGCTCGTACCAGTAATGAAAGAAAAAATTACAGGTTTGAGAAGAATGATGTCAGATTTATGACTAATAATTACATCTTACCATTGGACACCGCCATCAGGACCTTTGCCGTAGTCCTCAGACATGCAACATATATTTTATGAAACATTTTTGTGTGTAATTGTTATAATATGTACTAGTTGGTTATTGCTTTGGCTAAATTTGACCCACATTTACTGAAAAGTCTACCTCAGAGGTTAAAAAAGAAAAAAAAAAATCAATGAGCACATCCCACATCTTCCTACTTCCTCCTACTTTTGCTTTCTTTTCATTTAGTCAACTAGAATCTTAACCCTTGTCATCATGACAAAATGGGTTTAATAGTTCACATGCAAGCGTTTTTTTAGGCAGTGACCTTACCACAGTGATGATGTTTTTGATGGTATCATTTTAACTCAATCTGATGAGCTTGTGCCCGTCATACTGTTTCATTACTCAAGTTACCCTGACGTCACTGCTTCCTATCAGATTAAATCTAAGGTTGCATTCCTCTTGTGGCCGATAAGTCATATTTGTGACTCATGTGTGATCTTTTGACATGATGGTGCCAAGCTGGCGAGAAGGGTAAACATTTCCCATCATCACCTTTTAATTCTCAGGTTTGAAAGTCCCAGAAATGTGGCGATGGAAAGCTTATTTTCTTTGTTGCTGTTTTAGAGTGATCAGATAACTCTGACCTGAGAAGTTTGTCTCTACTTATCTTTTTGGCTGGTGAAAGCCTCCTTAAGTTGAAACGGCTGGTTAAACAGAGCAGATGTCTGGGAAATCTGTGCAGCCTTGGTCTCTGTGGCGTGTTGCTGAAAAAGTTAATTTCCTGTGCTGATTGTGTTGGAATCAGCTCTGCGGTGTTGGTTAGTTTTACAGCGTTGTGTTTGGCATTGTATAACAATGAAGTTGTGAATGTTCTTATAACTCTGCCTTCATTGTCGCTGTAATTAGCAGTGTGTGAACATTTGTGAATCACTTATGTTTAGGTTGGTTTCTTTTGAAGTTCTTTAGGGCAGTTTCGTGTTTTGTTTTGGTTTTTTTTGCCTGTATTTGTGCAGAGCTAAAATATTCTGTTGTGTTTTAAAGCTTTGTGCTGCTTCAGTGCATCCAGTTCTTCCCTGACTTCATCTGGTCTCATTCAGCATCAGAATGCAGGTGGGACAACCCCAGCCCTGGGGGCTTCTAGCCAGTTCGCCCCTGCTAGACCCAAGGGAGAGGCGGAGAGCTGGGAACAAGTGGACAGAAAGTAATAATGGAAGCCACAAGGTCAAAACTGGGCATATATTTGCTCAGAAAATGGTCAAATTCCATTTTTGTTGTGCTGTTTGCTCATTTTATCCGTGAATTCTGCAGATATGTCTGATCAGGTTGGCCTGCCAAGCAAAAAGCTCTTGTTTAACAGGGATGAGATTGGTGAAGATTTGTGAGCGAGGCTGTTTTTCTCTGACTATGGCCATATTCATACACACAGATTTCAGCTAAAGCTAGTGGGAAATGCTAGTCCAAAAACAGAAATGAAACCTAGGGCTGTGCAATTAATTGAAATTTGATCATGATTTCAATTTTCGTGTCAAACGATCTCCAAACTCATATAAGCGAGTTGAAACCATTTGTTTGCTATTTTTCTTTGTACATTTTCCGAAAGTTATTCTAAAGTTAAAGTTTATTTCACTGGCTTTCACCCATGCAATTTGTTTGGTGTCAATGACAAAAATGTGAGATTTTGAATGTTCTAGCATTTCACTAAAGCTTAAAGTTTATTTTGGGATTTTTTTTTTTCTGAATATATATTTATTTTATTCTTCAGGTATAGACAAATTGCATAACAGCTGGATACATAGTTTATTTTGGATACATTAATGTTTTTCACATTTATTTAATGTTCAAAGTATATAAATTTTATTCATGTAATGTTTATAAATCGCAAAACAGCTGTAAGGTGCATATTTGTAGCCTATTTTGAATGTAAACGTTTTGTGCAAATTATCAATGAAGTGTCTTTTGACAGAAAGAGAAATGCTGAATAAAAGCAACGTGTTAATAAAAAGGAATGATTTGAATAATCGTGATTTCAATAATAACTAAAATAATCGTGATAATGATTTTTTTCCCATAATCGAGCAGCCCTTATGAAGCCCTTTTCCTTTCACTCTGTTGTCTTGTGAAGCAGCGATGCCGTCATGGTAACCGTTTCAGATAAATCAAAGCAGCAAGGAAGAAGAACAACAGGTAGACGGGTAAAAGGAAAGAGGAAAGTAGAGAAGGGTGCAGATGGTAGGGAATGTTAGAAAAGATAATAAAAGGGGGTGGAAAAGGGGTTGATTAGTAAAGGGGGGAAAATGTGTTGATGAGGAGGAGGGGTGGTAAGTTGTGAGGAGGAGGAGATGAAACATAAAGGTGAAGGTTGTGACAATGTCAGGTGGGGATTTAATGGGAGGGGATTGAAAGAGAAGTCAGCAGGGCTGATGCAGGAGTGTAAAGGAGGGGAAGCTCTGCTAAAATAAATGCAACTGGGGTTAACGGTACTTCTAATTACCATGTGGCCTCATTTGAACTCCCTCTGACTCTATAGTGGAGTCTGGAACAGCGACTGCTGTGTTATTGCAGAATAACTCAAGACAGTTACTGTAACTGCAGCTTTGCCTACAACTACTCCTCCAAATATGCTCCTGCTGTTTCCCTGGAAATTCAGTCTATCCCTAGTTTTTTCTGACCTCTCTGGCTAGAAGCTGCTCTTAGAATGGCAAGGAGTGGTTCAACCCTAATTTAGACACATCCCACAGAAACCAGGACCGCATCCAGGATGCAAGTCGCACATCATCAACGGCAGACAAATTGCAGGGATTGGCCGTAAAACCCTCAACCGTCGACAAGCGTAAAGAGCAAAATATTTTTCCCCTCAGCAGCTGAGTTGGTCTGCTTCAGCGATCTTGTGCCAGTCAACGGGTTGTTTACTTCCTCAAATTGTTATTCAGGCTCAAAATGTTCTGCTCAGACTTGGACCGATGCCTTGAAGCACCTCAGAGCTCGGTGGCTCCACACGAGTTTGCAACTTCAACAGCTTCTCTGAGCTGTGTGCAAGTTTCATAACAGAAGTGAAAATATGCAGAGACAGAATGAATTATTTATTTTATTAACTTCTGAATGCGGATCCTTTAACGATGGATTTTTCTTGCAGTGTTAGAGGCTGTTTGCTTGTAATTGCTCCTCAGTTGTCTTCTTTTATATGGTCTTTGATTCCTGCAGAGTACAGTACGCTGGGCAGCGGAGTGTACCAGTGGACCACTGTCTGCGGCTGTTGTTGCTGCTAATTTTAGGGATTACATCACCGCCGCTAAGATGACAACCTTGTTGAACTCCCACTCTATATTCACCACTGCTTCTTCTCTCCTTCCCTCCGTTCTGTCTCCTCTTTTCATCGTCCCTCCCTTGTGTTTCCCGCTCATCCAACCTTCATCTTTCTTGTGTCTGGGCCTCTGCTTGACGGTAGTTTTAAACCGTTTCCTCATACTACTCAAATGGGATGAGATTAACTTTAAGATGAAGGAAAGCTGAGGGTTTCTTTCACTTCATTCTGTCTTTGGATTCCCATTTTAGTAACAGAATGAAAGGATCATAAAAGTAGAAATAAACAGGTGTGAGCCACAATAAAAAAATAAAACACAGCCAAGCTTTTACTCTTCCACCTTTACCTCTTCTTCACCTTGTAAAATCCCACTGGCAGGTCTCTCCTTGCTCCTCACCCCACCCCCATTTCCTCCTTTGTGTCTAAATTTTTCATCCACGAGTCTCACTAAAGATTTTTTTTTTTTTTTTGCTCCCTTGCGTGCTTGTCTCTGACACACTGTCTCCTCTTGTTTGCTCTCAATTTATCTTTCTCTGGTGCTGGTCCCTCTGGGTTGTATCTTACTCTCTGTGATGATGTTTATCCATCGTTTTTTATCACACCACACGCCACTTGTCAAGTCTTTTAGTAAATTGTGCAGAAACGACCTCTTACATTCACAGCACATCTGACAGCGGCTGGTTAGAGTGTATGTTTTTGAACCATTTTCACCCTTTGTTTAGTTGCTGCTGTATGTTTTTGATCCTCCTGATCTTTAAGCTGAACCTCGCTGTCAGACCGTCTCTGCAGGGATCAGTCGGAAAGGGAAGGGCTGGTTTTAATGGCAGGAATTCCTGTCATGTCTTTTAGACAAACTTGCACAAATGTGTACTGAATGTTTGCTGAAATGATGATCTAATGGCTTGGTGAATCACTGAATCATTGGACATTATCATATTGGACGTGAAGCAGGGCACTGTGTGTGAAAATCAAGCTAACTTTGTTTCTTAACTCCTCTCATTAGTTGTATTGTCCATTGAAACTGAAGCTGCTGCACACCCAACAGACATATTGTTTAGGACAACAACTCAACGCTTCTTTGTGCGTGTTTGTGTGTGTGTGGATGTGGATGCACATCTTTGTGTTATAGAACAGGGTTGTCAGCTGACTCTTTTTAATTAGCCTGGCAGAACTGATGAGATGTGAGCCGTATCCACACAAACACACAGATGCACACGAATGCTGAATCTGACCATCGTGCATGTGAGGGTGTCCAGATGATTCTGTGTGGTTTCCCATGGGACCACTTGTCCCAGTACCATCTTACTGGATGACAAAAGAGAGGCAGGACCCCCAAAGTACAGAGCAGTCAGCTGTACACACAGAACGGGATGTGTGTGTGGGTGCGTTTATGCTACATTATGGGGACCATTTTCCGTATTTTACAATCACCGTGAGTACGTTTTGCCTTCGTGGGGACATTTTCCCAGTCCCCACGGGTCCAAACCCCGTTTTGAGGGTCAAGATTAGGTTTTGGAGATTAAGTTACAATTAGGTTTTGGTTAGGATTAGGACAAGGGTTAGGTTTAGGCAATCAGTTATGGGCGTTTGGTTTAGGGTAAGGGGCTAGGGAATGCATTATGTCAATGGATGTACCCCACGGGGATAGAAAACCAGACTGTGTGTGTGTGTGTTTTGCCAGTGCGGCTGTCTGCTGTTTCCTGTCTACTGGCGCCCGTTTGAGTTATTCATATTTTCCAAAAACATTTCAATTTTCTTTCTTTGTGGTCAAATATTCATGTGGCCTGCACATGTTCACCATTCATTCTTCTCTTCTTTTACATACCTGTCCCCATCCTTTTCTTCCTTCCTTCATCTTGTTACTTTTCTAACCCCATCTTTTCTGTCTGTTCTGGCTTCTCTTGTTAACCTGACTTAACACACACACACACACACACACACAGTCACAAACAGACTGTTCCAGGAAGTACTTCCTGTATGACGAGTATCCTGCTCTGTGATTTCCACATGACTTCCGCATCTCTTGCGCAGCTTCTCTCAGTCCTCATAGAAAAAAGTTGTTTCATTTCATTGATTGCCGTTTTGAAATGACATTATGACATCACAGAGTGGGCTCTGTTCATAATCAGTGTCAAACCTTCTGTTCTCCCTCTGAGGCAGAACTTATTGCACATAAATGTCTCAAAAATATTTGTTTAGACATTATTTACTCATTTGTTTTGCCCTCATGTTCTTTTTATGTATTTTATCTTGGGTCATTTATTCTCTATGAATTGCATACATGCCAGCAGAATTTTTCTTCAGGGACTTAATGAAACATATAATCAGTTGACTTTGCTTTGTTTGCTTTGTTTGGTTGCAATACAAAGAAGAGACAAACTGAGGACAGTCGTGTCTGCAGAGATCAGGATATTTATGTGAAATATGACACTAACAGAAAAGAGTCAAATTGAAGTTAAGGATATTTGACTTTATGGTCACATTTACAAAAACTGTGAAAGGTTCGTGCTAGACTGACATTGCAACATATAGGACATTGAAGTGTAATCGTGCATTGGTGATCCCTTCATCTCAAAGAATTAAGTGTGAAGAAACGTACAACAGTGGTGGTTATATGGCAGCATCTCAGTAACTCACCATGTGTTCAGTGGCGTCTTGGTCTGATGAACACTATGATGAAATGACCTTCTAAGTACAACCTGTTATTGAACCTGAACACTTACTGGCTGGTTCATGGTTCAGACACTACTTGTTGTCTTTTTCATGAGCACCTCTAGCGTTCAAGTCAGTATTGCAGCACGCGAGTAGTAAATTAGCTCTCTGTTTACGCTAACATTAGCAGCTAACCGAGATGACGGTCCCTCTTCATCGTTGTCACGCGCCACAACATGCTTCCTTTTCAGGTGCTTGTGAATCACAGTTTTCCTGGTGTGGAAGGCAAGTTCTGTCTAGCAGATATGACATTGCACACTTCTCCTCCTTTGTTTTCTTAAAATACTCCCACACTTTTGAATTGGCTGACCCTGATTACCACTACTGTGCATGTGTGTCAAGGACAGAAAGGTAAACGTGGCAATTGAACGTGCCGCAGCAGTTTTGAGAGAAAAACAAGGATTAAAAAAAAAAAAGATGCTTCAACTATTAAATTAGTCGAGATTAATAGTCAACATAATCATGACTAATCAACTCATTGTTTGCAGCCCTATAGCAGCATGTTGCGCTACAAGTACTTAAACATTAAACAGATGCACGTTTGGACTCAAATGCTTAGGGAAAGTCAAAATAAGTTGACCTGTGAAGGTTTTGGTGGATTTTAAGTTCATTCTGACAACATATAAGAGCTGAATATACCTAACCTTTTGTATGTGTAAAATTTTGTATCAGTCGCACTGCACACAAAGCACATTATGCAGTTACTCTGCAGCATTGTTGTTGTTTTAGCACAATGAATGTGCTTCTCTTTGAGTTCCTGACTGCTTTCTGGTACCTTGATGTAGGTTTGTTGTGCACTTTTCTCCACCTACAGTCACTGTAGCAGCAGTTGTCACCAAATGTTAAAGTCACCTCAGTGAAATTTATTATCTTAGACTGCGTACTCAAAGGTCTTTGGAACAGAAGAAACTAAAACATGATGAAAGATTAATGATTTTCCATCAACAGCTGTTGAAGTTTTGGTTTATATCTTAACTAATTGTTAATCAGACCGTCTAAATGCTTCATGTGAAGAGCCACAAGGAGATATATTGATTAATTATTGTCTGAAGCTGGACCTTTGTTCAGCCTGCAAAGCTCCACAGTTTCTTAACAAGATGTTCTGGCTTTCACCCAGCCTCTGTAAATTCCTTTAAGAAACACAGCAAACATTGCAGCTGCTGGTGTGTGTGTATGTGTTTATAATTGCTTGGATGTGATGGCAGGGGAAGGCGAAGATGTAGAGCTGCAGATGATGTGTGTGTTGCTCATGTTTAGATGCAAAATGGGGAAAATCAGACACACAGTCTGAGCACTGCTTTTTCCTTCAAAAGTAGACACAGTCAGCAAAGACCCCTATGTTAGACACACTTAATCCATTCAGTGCTTGGTAATTTCATTCATGTGGGTAGTGGGGGCTGCATTTACGAGCCTGGGTGTGTTTTACCGTCATGTTTTGAGTCCACTAACCCCCCTTTCCTCCATCTCTGCATCTCTATCTGCCTGTCCAGTTATCTGTTTCCATCCTCCTCCTCTCAGCCTCTCTTGTGTACATAGCGCTCTCTCTGAAGGCAGGGCTCCATGTGCTTGCATCTGATTGGCTGCGGAGTGAAAAGATGATGTCATTCTTAGTCGGGAGGTGTATTTTGCCTCACATGCACAGAGGAGAGAGGATTGAGGGTGGAGATCCTGATTCAGAGCAGCTAGCAGAAAGAGTAAAAAATAATAGCGAGGAGATAATGAGATGGATGCTGTCGAAGGACATCTAGTGTTTTGTAGCAGAAAGAAACGGTTTGAAGTGCAGCCAGAAAAGATGACAGTGTGACTGTGAACGTCGGGAGAAGGCTGAACTATACTGAACAAGAGAAAGAGAGTGAAAGGAGGAAAAAACTCCTCCTCCTTTCTCTAAAATGTCTCTCCGGATTTGGTGAAGATCAGCTTTTCAGACAGACAGAAACCTTCTGTTGTCCCTCCTTTTTAATTCTTCTCTCCTGTTTCTCCTCTTTGTCTCAGCATCATGAAGACACACTGCTAGATTATGCTAAAGAGCAAGAAGAAATTAGCTTGGAACGCTGATTCAAACCAAAAGATGATCAAAAAAGATGTTAAAAATTAATTTTATAATGGAGAATCATTGTGAGAGATGGTCAGAAGGAGGCAGGCTCGTGCGATTGTATTTAAAACCTAATTTGACATTATTTTGACTCATCACATTTTTCCGCTGCTAGCTGTTAACATGATCTAAAGATGTATTCCTTCATGTGTAGGCAACATATAGACCTGGGTTCACAGTAGAGACTGGTTTATTTGGGGATTTTTTATAACTTCCTTTAACTTTACTTTTAGCTACAGATTGAATAAATGAAAAGAAGATAAGTGTTTAGTTTCGCTATTTGTTCTGATCAAATTAAAACTTTTATGATTTCTGTTAATTACGATGTTATATTTCCATTTTTTTCACTTCAGTTTGTGTAAAACTGGCTGTTAACTTCATTTTTTATAGGGTTTAGGTCGGTGATTGCAAGTTATGAAGTTAGTAAGAACTTTTTTGGGTGATGTCCTGCATTCAGTTCCTCAAGTGGGCTTAAAAAAACACCCCCTGGATTATTTGTCGGTCCTTTCAGAACCAGTTCTGCTTCAGGTCATTTACAGCCACAGATTGCACGACCCTAAAATCCTTTATTATCTCAGTGTTCTGCCCAACAGTTCAGATCCGAGGGATTTGCTGTATCTGTGATCGATGTGTGAAAGTCAGCCGTCTGCTGCAAACCCCACCGCTGCTTTCAGAAAGGAAAATCTTTTTATCGCTCTCTGCTTTTGTGTCGCATGTTGCAAAATAGCGTCTGCCCTTGTATTTCACAGTGGGCTCTGTGATTTATGCGCCCTCCTTGTTTTTTTGTAATTTATGCGGCGCGTTCACAAAGGGGAGGGGTTGCCTCAATACACTCAGCTTTATGTTACCAGCAGATCAATAAAGATGTCCCCTCGCTTTCCTCTGTATCTCCGTCTCTTCCATTCTCCTTCTCTGTCCATCTCTCCTTCTCTCATCCACATCTGCTCAGCAGCCAATCCATCTAATGCAGTTCTCCCCCCCTTGCTCGCCTCATTTGTGCCACCTCCCACTCCCTCTCTCTGTTTCCCTCTCTCTCCCGTTGCACAGGTGATGTCATTCTTTTTCAGCTGGATTCCCCTCCCTTCTCCTTCCTCTCCTCGTTCCCACTCTCTCCATTAGCGGCCGGCTCTCCACCGCGCAGCATCCATCCACGGTAGCGTCTCTCCAAGGATGGGAGGGGGAGGAGGAATGCCGGCGTGAGGTGCAAGCGCTATCCGGGGATTGGATCTTGAAGCTGGGGTGCAGGAGCTGGGATCACTGGCGCTCGCCATGGAGCTGCACCGCTGGGCATGCATGTGCACCGTCGGACCTTTATAGAAGAGAAAAAAGAGTTGCAAAGACACAGAAGAAGGAGTTTGACAGACAGAGAGAGTCTATGAGGAACTACAGGCTGATGAGCAAGGCTTTAAGGAGGTGAAGAGGGATTGTTTGGATGACCCGAAGTCAGGCTGCAGATGCAGACAAACTCCTCTTTTTATTCAGCTCTGACTCATCTTTCTTCTTTCTTGGAGTCAAGTGCATCCTCAAGAGGCCAAAATAGACTCTGTGAGCTCCTCCACTGAACTTTCAACAAAGATATAAACTTGCACGTTAAGTTTCACAGCTTCACCTGTCACTGTGTATCCTCCTTCCTCTCTGGGTTTAGTTTAGATCATCCTTTGGGATTTCTCCACTCAGGAGCGTTGCAGCTGCCTCAAATGTCTTGGTGGAACACTGAAAGCTTAACATATGAGCAGATCTGTCTTGGCTGAAAGTCTTCTTCCGTAATAACGTCTGACAGCTGTTCTTTGCCGCCAAATCCAACCATCTTCTGGACTGTTCTCTTGCAGCAAAGAGAGCGGCATCAGCCTTCGCCCTTTTCCTTTACTTATTCATTTTTTTATATCTTGCCAAACGAAGGGGAAACTTCCCCTCGCTGGCACCCGCCCTCCTGTGGAAATGGCTTTCCTGGTCCGTTGCTATGCCAACTGCTTGCAGCCGTGGTCCTCCAAAGTAAGCGATGTCGTAATCCCTTTTCTGGCCAGTGCCTCTGGCTTAGGATGCTGCTGCCTCTGTGCTTGTGTGTGTGTGTGTGTATTTTTTTTAGAGAAAGCGATAGGGTGGGGATCAGAGAAGATGAGCTTTATTCATATGCATGTAGCAAATATATATTTCTGCTTTTTAAACAGAAAAATAATATATGTGATTGCTGGCTTTATGTTAAAGTCTTCCCCAGTCCCTGCACTGTGAGGAAAGATGGATTCAAAACATGAAAGCGTGAAAGACAAATTATTATCTTTATGTGGTTAGGAAATATATATTTTTCCTTTTGTTTAAACAGTGTTTAATGATCTGAGAAATAATGCGTTGCATTCTGTGTGTGTTTCTGAACAGCTGTGATGTTTTGAATATGCTTGATTTTCCTCAGCATCTGCAACAGCAGCCATCCTCACTCCATACAGCAATTCAAGGGTTTCCAAAAGTACCATTTGGGAGTGTCAACATTGTGCTTCGGCATTTTTCCTTTTTTGATTTGGTGTTTACATTCATTTAATCTTTGCAGATAAAGTTAAACCCCATGGAGTTCCTGGTATGTGCAGAAACGTGCAGTCGTAACCATGACAGCAAATGATGTGTATACTGCATGCAAGTTTTTTCTTCATTTTTCTTTTCCTTATAACTGTGAGCCGATACAGTCGATCCATCTTATCTGCCTGTTGGTTCCCTGTACTCAGCACAGAACTGGTAATGATGTAGCCGTGTGTATAATTAACAGTCCGATGGCCTAGATTTAATTTCCTAAAATAAGCTGGCAGAGTTGGCCTCTGGTGAACCGTGTGATGATGTAAGGAAAGCAGCTTCGGTGCAGGAAGCGTCACTCGTTTCGGGTTTTAGGGTCTCATGTTTGGTCTGTTTTTGTTGTTAAAGTATGGATGAATGTCATAAAGGATCAGCCTGGAGACAATGTGCCAGCATGGTTGTTCTAGCAGAGAGGTGTCCAAATATTTTATATTGAAGGGCCGACAATGACTCTGGGTGGACCGTCGCGGGCCAAAACTAAAAATTCATGTTGCAATGCAAGAAATTTAATATGCTTAGTCTGTAGTGTAATTGTTCAAAATAAAACCTCATACAAAGTAATGTGGAAAATGAATAACACTGTTCTTTATTGTGTTCATTATTTGCTTTTACATTACTTTGTATGCAGTTTTATTTTGGATAGCATTTTATTATCTGATCATGGGCTTCCAGATCTGAGCTGATAAAAGAACAACAGCACTACTCTACCCACAATGCAATGCAATATTAATTTATGGTCAGAAAGGGAAGTGCAAAAATGAATAAATATCAAAAGAACTTTTCACACAACTGAGAAAATTATGATAAAAAAAAAAGGACAAAGAGTGGCGGGCCAAAAATAATCACTCGAGGGCCAACTTTGGCCCCCGGGCCCCAAATTGGACAGCCCTGTTCTAGCAGAATGAGTTTCACATATCCTCATACGTCTGTCACTCTGGGAGCATCCGTCTGGGTGCTGAAAGCCTCAGAGATGTCTGTCTTCATTGTGTGTGTGCTTACAGGATGAAAAGTAATAATTAGGTCCCTGGAGATGAAGAAGGATAAAGAGAGGAGATATTCAGTCTAAGATGACACATGGTACAGAAAAACCTCTTATATAAGTTGTTACCCAGCTTTATTACTGTCCATCCCATTTTTGATCCATATAATTTAGCTGTCTGTCGTTTAAAGGGTCTCGTGTTGAATGTGCAGGAAATATTAACTGTATAACAGCTCATTAGTGCAGGCATGCTAACACAAGAAATGTGTACCTTATAAATTTGAAGTACAATAGAAAAACAACCTCGAATTGAATTAAATAAGTTCACATTTTTATCATAAATGAAATATTTTAAAGGGAAACTTTGAATTTAGCTACTCAAGTATATTGTGATTGTGATTAAAGGTATTGAAATAACAGTTTCCTGATGCCCAAATTAATGTTACTGATCTTAAAACTACATATAATAACTTTGCTGTAATGCACAACCAATAAAACAGCTGAAAAATTAGAAACAGAAACTCAGAAGTAACTTTTCTAAGTCAAATATCAGAAGTAAAATCACTGTTAAATGCTATATTACATTCACTTATGCTACTTAGAAGCAGCTATATGCACTAATAACAATGTGTTAAAGCTTATATAGGCTTACATTCTTATTTACAATGGAGGGATTCACGGTTGGCTCCTACATCTCATCCCTTAGACTTAATTTTTGTTAATGTTACTGAATCCATTAAGCATAATTATTTTTCCATTGGCTTGAAAGCAAACTGGTGTATCTGTGTGTTATTACTGGGTCATTGAAGCTTATTTATCCACCGTCTAGAGCTACCGAGGTTTCATCCAGCTCTGCCTGTTTAAAGTCCTTATTAATTGGTCGGCATCCTTGATGAGCCCGACTTTTGCAAAGGTTAATTAAGTTTTCCGTTTCCTCCAATTAGGTTCTGTCTGGAGGTACAGCAGCCATCAGAAACACAGAAAGGGAATCAAAGTGTGAGGGTGGTCTGGTCTGCAAAGGGATTTAAACGCTTGAACATGTTGGAAACTCAAAGGGGGAAAAAGAGAGAAGTTCTGGAGCATGATGAGAATTTAATAGAGAAAAGAAACAAAGGAGACACGAAAGATTACCAACTGTTTTTGTTTTTTTAAATGAGAGGTTTTCACTGCTTTATAATTGCTTCCCTCTCAAAAGCCAATTATTTTCTACACATTGTCGGTTGCTTTTTACAGGGTTGGCCACCTTGAACTGACTGAGATTGACAGTATTTTTTCCTTCCAGGGAGCTTCTTGTTAAGTGAATCACCAGCATGTTCAATACAACTAACACTACGTGCATCTGAATACATTTACCAGAGTAGTCATGTATTACAAGAGCTGTAAAACTTAGAGCAGTTTGTTTGATTCAAACCAATCGTTTAGTTTTGCTCCTCTGCAGGGATTTCCATCTGCCAGCTGGTTTTAGCATCTTCTCTGCATCTTGACTGGAGGCTAAACCCCCATAAAGATAGAAAGTTAATCTTCCCGTCAAGCAGCAGCCCTCACCAATAGCACATCGTACTTGTCCGCTCTAATTTCTAACATCAGAGGATAGTTATTGAAATATTGACTGTGTGGCTGGAAATTTGGCATCAGATGACAGGCGGTGAAATGTAGGCCAGTGGAGCTGCTCTGCGAAGCACGAGGGCTTCTCTTCTGAGGTGCTGAGTATTTAAGAGACCTACATTTATTTACTTCTTCAATAAAAGGCCCTAGAGTTTAACAGGAGGTCTTCCTGGGTCAGTTCCTGTCTTTAAAGGGCTTTCAATGTCTTGCTTCCGTTTTATAGTTGGATTGTACTGTGTTTATGGGCGAACTGTCCCTTTAAATCATTTCCTGCTCATCCCAGCAGAACTCAACCTCAGCATACATTACATCGATGCTGGTCGACTTGGATTATGACCCTCGCCGCTGCTTACATGGGTTCACCGTTTAGCTTTTAACTCTGTCCTTTCTGGTCTGTTTTCAGTGTCTATTAACTCATCTCTACTCTCACAAGCTGCTCCAAATGGCAGCCATCTCTAAATAACCCTAAAGATGTCCCTCTGTTGCTTAGAAACTACAAATAATTTTTAAAAAAGGATAAGCGGTTGCAATTTTTGCATGATGGGGGGTGTGCTAAATGTCAGAGATATTGAGTTTAATGAAGGAATATTTCTAAACTCTGCCTCAGTTTTTGTGAGATGTGCAAGTTATTTCTAATCTAGTTTTTTTAACGAAAGAGAAAAGAAACCTCAAACTGATGAGAGGATTGACTAATTCTAATAATTCGCCACCTCTGAGAGTGTATCAAGTCCAGCAGGTCCGGCCTCTGGGGCGACCCAGGCTGCTGCCTTTGCTTCCCTCAGCAATCAATGGACCCTGCTGAACATTGGCAGCATCCGTTTGTCTGGATCTGTTCTCCACGGAATAGTAATGCTGCTGGAGTTGTTTGTAGGGAAGAGCTTCACTTGAAAGATGGATTTAGTGTCATGGCAGGAAGGGCCAGGCATGGCAGGTCAGACAGATTGACAGACAAACAAAGCGTCTGGCATATCCAAATCACAGCCATCCTTAAAAACTCTGCACTGGTGCAGTATAATCCTACAAGATGGAGCTAAACAAGGGACTGGTTGGGTTTTACAGAAATACATAAGTTTTGTAAATGGATAAGAAAAGCTTCCCTCATGTTTAACCTGCTTGGTTATGTGTTTGTTCTTTATCTGCTGTGGTGATGAATGGTTGACTAGTGCCGGTAGCTTATATCAGAGAGCTGCATGAAACAGGTCATTCTCTATTGAGTGGGATAAAGAGATTAATTATTTTCCAGTACTGACTATTGACTGACCGTTCAGTGCTGAGGTTTCATACCCAGACTGTCTGATTAGGAGTTGAACACTTCTTTTATCTTCAGACGCTGCTTTAGCTTGTGTTGTCATTTGTGTATAAGAAGCCATTCATCTCCAATCCATCACTGCCATAATGCATTACCGTGTTACGGAAGGAGCGCCAAAACGAAACGTTAACCGTACAACAGGATTTGGGTGTGTGTGTTTGTTTTTTTTTCCCCTGTTGGAACTTGTTTGGGCTTTGGAGGACCATATTTGGTTTTTGCCTCATTACATCCTACACACTGGGCCTTTCAGTGGAGGGAGTAATGGGCAAACGATGAGGAAGTATGATGCCATCAAAGAAGAATGTAGCGTAGTGTGGTCACTTATTGTTAGACTTTCCCTACGCTGACCAGTCTCGCTTCATTCCTTTCATGGCACCTTCAAGTCAGGAAGTGTAATGAAAGGTTTGGGTGTTTAAATCAGTAAAAGAACAGTAAACAAACGTGTGATGAAGTGATGAGTAACTGTGGAAAATCCCCCAAATTTCATGTTTATCGATGTTGAAATGAAAGTTAATCCCTCAAATTAGATTTGTTGCTGTAAAAACTTAGTAAATCTCTTCATGCCAAGGCTTCTAGAAAAAAAAACCTGCTAGTGTGTGTGATGACCAAAACAGGACTTGAAACTTCCAAATTAACTGCTGTACAAAAGGGGAAAAAAAATTTTTTTTTGAGGTTTGAATAACAGCACACTATGTTGTTGCTGCTGCATCTCTGAAAGAAAACACCTCTGTTTTCATCTCTTCACGTGAAAGTCTTTGGTTTAATAAAAATTGCTGCATTCAGCAAGTCAGCAGCTGTTGATTGTAACTGTCTGAATCCACACATCAGCGCACGGAAACTGCAGGCACCGTGAAAACATTAGATAGTTGAGCTACAGCTCCCGGGGTGCATGAATCTGTTGACAGAACCATTTTTGCGCTCATAGAGGATGACCTTTGCCAGGTGAGGTTAATGCCACTGCCTCCTCACATTGGCCTTGGCTGATTTAGTCTGACCGCAGCCCTTCAGGCGGGCTGACAGACGAACTTACAGAATCCATGCTGGGTGTCAAGGCAGTGTGGCCTTTGAGCTTTAGGACTTGGTGGAGGGATGGTGGAGGGGCCGTCCAGACAAAAACACAGAGAGAGAGAGATGGAGAGAATTTGAGCAAGAAGCAACAATAGAGAGAGCTTTTAGTATGCCAAGGGAGGTCTAGGATATCATATGCACAGGAAGTGGGGGTGATAAAGATCAATATGGATTGCATTTAGCTGGGCCATGTCCTACTAGCCTCCCATAAGTCATAAATTACTACTCAGTCCTTCTAAACAAAAACAGACATCATTGCAATTTTATGGGCATCTCTTACAGAGGGTCCTTTATAAGCATGGACATTTCCTTCAAAACTTCTTCAAAACACCTTGTCTGTTTGTTTGTGTGTGTTTGTTTTTTTAATTGATCATTACAAGGGAAAACTAAAAAATTGTATTTTTGAGATCAGAAATTAATTTTAGCTGCATTTGAACTTATCCAGTTATTGATAAAGAATGTGCATCCAGTCTTTTTTGATGTTTTGCTACTGAAATAGGTGGATAAAATGTGACTTTAACCTTTCTTAGAGCTCAAAGTATCTCAGTAGTTTGCCTTTGTCTCCTCTTTGTGTTTGCAGAAATGATTGAAAGGCCTGTTGAGTGAAATTACAGCGAGCTGTTAAAGCTCTATTTAACTCATTAGGATGGTGGCTGTATTTCTCATCCTTTATTTAGACTGAAAGGACTGCTGCTTCACGACTTGTAGGAATATACAGTATCTCATAGGCCTTGGAAGACAATCAATAAATCAGTTAATCACACAATAAATGAAAATGAACTCAAGAATTTTTCCGTGCTCAGTATATCGCCATGTGCATGCTTGTATTTGTTTTCCTCGTCTCTCGCCTTCAAACACGCTGGATGATAAGAGGGTTCACTCTGTGCATCGGTCTCAGCACCTGGACACTTTTGTGAAATGAAGGGAGTGAGCCATCCTGTCAGTCATTCAGGATCTTTGTATCTGTGGGAGGGGGCAGAGCTGCAGGCACACCTACATGCACAGACCACAGCAAGTGAGCTTCGAGGAGCTGAGAAATGCTCATTGCAAAGCCTGAGAGTCCTTTTTTTTTTTTTTTTTTCATTGTTTTTTTTTGTTTGTTTATTTATTTAGGATATTTAAAAGTTCTGGTTCTGAACATTCCATTGTGAAATAAAAGTTTAATTGTTGCATTTGAAAGGATGTGCTTGCATTATTATGATATATTTACATTACATAAGTGGTTATTTCGGTGTCGGTCATGTCGACAATATCGTTTATCGTCAATATGTGGGACAATATATCGTCCAGCAAAATTTTTCATCCCAGGCCTAGTACTGTATCTCACCAGATAATGTGGTGCTATATACTGTATAATATTAACACTTTGGGCAAATCTGGGCAGTTTATTGTAAAGTTTACTCACTTTTTTGCCCGACATTTTGACAATAATGGCTGTGTGTTATTTTTAGGAAAACATGATGTACACACTGACAACTCCAAATCTCAAAGTTTCATTTCTGTAATTTTGTTCTTTGAGAATATAATAGAATTATTGCTGACATGTAAGGGGTGTACTCACTTTTGTGAGGTATTGTATGTTGATTTTTAAACCACAAAGCCTTTTTCTTTCCTGGATTTTCAACCATAGATTAAGTAGATTAAGAGATTAAAAAGATTAGTTCATTTCTTTCCCCTTCTGTTTTTATAAATCTGCCAATGAAAAAGGCTTTAGTTTTCTTACACTTTACCGCTTGTTGCAGAGCCAATCAGAGCTGTTTAAATGTTTTAGTGGTTAGAGGGGTATGAATAAAGACTGTGTTGTGTCCTCAATCATGTAATTATTATCTCTTGGTTATGTTTTGTTAATTTTTTTTTTTTTTTTTAGCTTAAAAGCCTACTCAACATCACAAGGCTGAATGTGCTGAAAATGAGGCTGCTTATGTCCACAAAAACACCATTCATCATCTATACACTCTTACAGACTTGCATGTAACACTTGAACTTGCTGACCTCTCACTCGCAAATCCGGCTAAACATCCTCCAAATGTAAAAAACACACACACACACACACACTTATGAGCCAGTCCCAAATGCAAGCACACTGCACTGATATCCACTACTTTAACATGCACACATAAATTACTCACCCTCTGTATATGCAGACCCTACCCACTGTGCCAGAGGTCTGTCAGTCATCAGCCTCTACCCCCACCCCCACTGTACTCCAAACACGCACATACACACATTCAAGTGCTGATATTTCAAGCACTCAGGGCCACCACCCCCTCAATTTCACTCGCTCCCATTATCTCACTGCTATTGATCCCCCATCCCCTCGTCTGCCTGCACAACCAGAGAGCCGTTACTGGATAATTTTCAAGGGCATTTATAAATACAAGATGAGGCGGTTGGGTGATCGCTCTGTGGCTGTTGGGGAATTTGTGTGTAAAACAAAGAGGAGGATGATGTGGGGGAAGCAGCTGGAGTGTGGCGTGCCTCTATGACAACAAATGTAATGGGGCAGGAGTAAGTTCTTTATATCCATTTTGGGACAAAAAAAATAGAAACAAGGACATTTTTACTGCATTTTGCAGAGAAAATCCTTTTGGAAAAGAAAAATAAACTTCTATAGAATCAAGTGTGGACTAAGGACATAGAATGTTTGTGCATTTTGTTCCAAGTTTATTCACATTCATGTAAAGCGACTACATATAAACACTTAGAAATTGCTATTTGAATCCAAGTTGGCATCTCTGGCCGGACAGGATGACTTAAAACTCATTTTGTACTGGTAATAATAGCCTTTTTCTACCATAATAACTGCAGCCTATTTAATTTAGCAGTTGCACTGACTTATTGCATCAAATAAATCTCCGGAGCTCAGGATTAGTTAAAAAAAAAGGTAATTTCCGGGCTTGCCTGCCTGGCTGTGGTGCTAGAATTGCAGTTAGCTTTGTCTGGGCGGAGGTGAGTGGGCCAGCAGAGTGGAACAGGATCCAACATCAACAAAAACACCACATAGGGAACCACAGGGTGGAGCTGCCCCCCAATCAGCCCCTGGGTCAACCTGTAGGGGTGCCAGGGACACACCGTATGTGTGAAGCACTGTGGATTGGGCTGCAGGGCAGGAAGCATCTGTTAGCAGAGCGGAGCCAGGAGGTACTCTGCTGTTTGCGTCTGTATGTATCACTGTGTGCATTTGCATGTGTTTTTTTGGTGTGTGAGCGCACATGTGTTTGTATCTGCTGCAGAACCGGGTGTTTTCCCTTCCCTCCTGTATCCGGCAGACCTGGCCGTGGCCCACCTTCCTCAGGGGCTCAGACAGAGACGCCTTGTAGCTTCCTGTAGCACACACAGGCTCACTTACAAACACACAGTAACAGAGGAAAATAAGGTTTGGATAACAGAAAAATACACACATTGAAAATTTAATAAGACCGGCGTTTCACCTCAGAGACTTTGTTTACAAACAGATCTAGGCTTTAATTCCTCGTTATATTCATTAGTGAGATGGTATTCATGATTCACAAACTGCACATTCAAGCCCAACCTAGAGGATGTTTGGTTTAGATACTGGAGCAGCATTGATGCTGCAACAGTGCCATCATGTTAGTTGACGATAAATTAACATGTTTAATGCACGGAACAACCTTTATTTATCACCGGGATGAGAGAGTAGCAGAATATAGAGGAGGAGGGGAAAAAAAAAGGATAATCAAACAAACAAGGATGCAGATGGGAACAGTTGCCCACTGTAAGAAAAAAAAACCCAAACAACATTCTGACTACATCTTGTTGACTGTCTTGATTAATTCGCATTAAACATTGTGCGATACACACACTTTAAATTTACATTAATTCTTTTTCTACAAGAAAAAAATTCCTCATCCGGGTGTTGCTGGGTGTGGAGGCGGAGGCTCCGACAGGTTGTGACAGATTGCATATTCCTTAGAAACAACCAGCACTTTCGGGCAGCAACTACTGCCTGCTACCTGCTGCCAAACACACACATGCACACACGCTAGCTCTAGATGCCACCTGAAAGGAATTTCCTCTTAAGCCTAGCTGTAATTTTTAGTCCTCCAGTGAAGAATACTCGTCTCTTCAGGGGTGCCGATGTGTGCCAGTTCCTTTTTTTCGCCGTGGAAGCTGCCAGACGACTGAATGAGTTGTAAACATAGCGGGGGATGAATGAGACTTCAGCCAATTTAGAGTCGTTAATCACCAAGAAAACCCACACCGATAGAGGGAGGCGGGGTGAAGCATTTACTTCTAACCCAGGTATTATTTAATGTCTCAGTTTTGCCACATGAAGAAAAATTCTTGCACACATACGATGTCCAGTGTTTTAAGGTTTATCCCTGCATTTGGTGCAGTTATGTGTTCAGGATTTTAGGATCTGAGTGTCAAATTAGAAGCAGAAAAACTCCTTCCCTCTATGCCCGCCCCTGTTTTTCTTTATATTCTGTTGTTCTTTTGCTTTCTCTTTCCAACATCAAACAACTGGGGTAAAAGTTAGAGGCCTTTGGCAGAGCTGATGCCGTTCTGCATCCAGTCTGTCACATTGCTGGCAAAATGCAGGGATGAACCTGCCAACTAATGGCCGTTGATCCACTACAGAGAGTTGCCAGCCAGTGTCTGTCCAGGCCAGGAACCTGCCAAACAATTATTGTTGAACCTTGTGCTTCACTAACCAGAGCCTGCCAAGTTACAGGGTGAAGTTTTTCTCCCAACTGAGATAAAAAAAAAAAAAAAAAAAAGATTATTTTGGGTTAATTTGTTGCTAGGCAAATTTTCGATTTAATTTTTGAAAAAAAAAGAAAGAGGAAGGGGGAAAAAGAGTTTTGTCCCATTTCCAGAGTCCTCCTATTGGTGGATTTCTTTTCCAGAACATTTTTAATATATGCTGCTGAAAACAAACTGTAAGCAAACAGAGCTTCAGGTTCAGTTAACTACAACTGCATCTATGTAATTATTGGTCTTTTCATTTTAAATGACAGTTGCTGCATAATGTGGGATCAGATCAGTTTCTATTCTCTTTGACATACTGCATGCACTGATGGATGGAATGCACTGCCTGCCCCCCCCAAAAAATCGCCACCTAAAAGAAAAGGTCATGCACGCTAGATTTCATTGGACTGCCTTTAGCTGTGATTACAGCACGCTTTCCCTGTAGCATTGTTTCCATGAACTTCTGCAACGTCACAAGATTTATTTCCATCCAGTGTTACATAAATTTTTCACCAAGATCTTGCATTGATGATGGCAGAGTCTGACCGCTGCTGCATCACCTCATCTGCCGCTCTCCTTACTTTGATGCGCCCATCTCTCTGGAACAGGGTAAATCTGGACTCATCAGACCACGTGACCTTTTTCCATTGCTCCAGAGTCCAATCTTTATGCTCCCTAGCAAATTTAAGCCTTTTTTTCCTGTTAGCCTCACTGATTAGTGGTTTTCTTAAGGCTACACAGCTGTTCAGTCCCAATCCCTTCAGTTTCCTTCGCATTGTGCATGTGGAAATGCTCTTACTTTCACTATTAAACATAGCCCTGAGTTCTACTGTTGTTTTTTCTTTAATTTCAGCTCACTAAAGTAATAGCAGATCTCGATCATTCAGGATTTTCTTCCAGCCACATTTCTTCCTTGATAACGGTCCACACTGTCCTTCCAGTTTTTGATAATGTGTTGGACAGTTCTGAACCCAATTTTAGTAGTTTCTGCATCTCCTTCGATGTTTTCTCTGCTTGATGCATGCCAATGATTTGACCCTTCTCAAACAGACAAAAATCTTTTCCACGACCACAAGATGTCTATCTTTGTATGTCAAGGATGAGTGTGGAACACAAATTTATAATTAGTCTGTTTTTCATATATGTAACTTACTTTCAGGCCTAATTAACAGGATGTAAATTTCAACCTTAAAATCAGTTCTTCTGAGTCATGTATTCATGAACTCACGAGCTGCGTCTTGTCACGTACCCATTATATCATGACAGTGGGAACATAATGTGTCTGATGATGACAAAATAATTTAAACATCATTTGACGGCTACACTCAGCTGTAAACTTGTGTTGCATCTTAATACTCCATCAACAATTTTCCATAGACAACTGAATACAGCAATAAAAGTTCAACTTTCTAATTATCCCTATGAAGAGCGTTTTATTCAGTGGAGTTGCTTCAAGTATTCTTGAAGTTCAAATGTCAGCTAACATGTTGACATTAATAAAACCTACAAAGAACACTACTTTAAGCTGTAATGTGATTTAGAAATGGTGGTAGATTCAGCTTGTTCGCTGTGCACTTTCCTGTGATGGACATGATGCACTCAGCAAGAGAAATACTCTGCCTGCTCCTCCCTGCAGTGAGAGTGTTTCCATCTGCACCTTTCCAGTTGAGTTTGCCTGATTTTAAGCTCAATGATGTGTTTTCTGGCAGCATATTAGCAACACTTGTGCAGACGAGGAACCTTTTCAAAGTGGAACACAGCCCTTATTAATACATGCTCATACTTTTGCAATATGGATGTAAAACATCGTGGCAACAGTGAATTTACTTTATGTTGTGAATAGAGATGTTCGATATTGGCTTTTTTACTGATATCTGATAACCGATATTGTCCAACTCTTAATTGCTGATATCAACCACTACCGATATATGCAGACAACTGGGAGGTTGCATCTCTCATATTTTGGGAAATACAACTGTATTCTGCTCTGAGAGCAAAGATCCCAAAATAGCCTTAACTCAGCCAGGCAAGTTCATTTTGAACATCTGGCTGCCATATATCAGATACTAGCAGGTATTAGCCAACATGTGGCTAATTATTATGTTTCTGACAACTTGGTAACTTAACCAACAACTTAAAACCAGACATATTATAAGCAGCGTCAAAGTCAGTCTGTAGCAGCAGCAGCTGCACCGTAGTCATGACTCTGAAAGGAATGCTGGGATATGAAGTTCTTCCAGAAGAACAGGGACTTTTAAGCCCCGTTTCCACTCTGGGTCAGATCAGGCTCAGTCGGGTGGGCTTTGGTACAGATATGTTGACTATATGTTGCATTCCCACAGTAAACTACACCCTTATTCTGGTGGTGGAGTATTAACTGGATAGCGCTGCTACATGTGACATCATCACAGTGCAACGCCTTTTCACCAAAGCACCACACGAGACAGAAACAAAGGAGTCACCCCTGCCTTATTTTTATGGCAATTTGTGTGGGAAGTGACAGATTTTTTTCAGCCATTAAACCGATTGCAGTGTGTTAAGCTCCACCTTTTTGGTCTAAATTGGTTAGATCAGCACCCCTATGGAAGGGTCCCAAAAAAGTAGGTCGGGTCGGATATAAGGGTACCCGTTTCGAAAAAATGTTGACCGACCCAGACCTATTGGTGGAAACTGGGCTTATTGCATGCTAATGGAACAGGATGTTGCGAGATTTCGTAAGTAAAACATATCAGTCTGAGAAAAACTATACCAAGATTTTCCGATATAACATTTTAATGCCGATATCGAGATATAATATCGGACATCCCTCAGTGTGATGCATTTTGCACCATTAGTTTTGTTTAAGCAAAAGAGCACTTTTCTAAAGTTAAGTAGAACTTAATGCAACAAATTGAGGTCAAGATTCAAAGTTTTATAGGGAAGCAGTCCCACTGCAAGGCTCTAGAGCTCTCAGTACCCACATATTTTACATAAATATGTAAAATATGTGGGCCTGTTATAGTATATTAAATCATTGAAGTATAAACATGAAAGCAAATGGTATCAATCTTAGATGGGCTGTATCTCCTTATTAACCTCTCATATATATCACAGGCTTTTTGATTACATACACATAATTCAATTCCTGTAACACACCAGTTCAGGTTTTTTTTTTCCCCCAGGACCATTCCAATATGTGGAATGAACTGGGGATCAACCCACTGAGCTTTCATTCTCCTGAGCTGCAGCCAGATGTGGGACTAAACAGAGGCATCACACTGACTTTAGGCTCCAAATAGTTTGTAAACAACCTGAAAGAAGTTTTCAGAGCATGATCAAACACAGTTGGTGTTTTTCCTCCCCATTTTTTCCCGAAGTCTTAATTTGCACCGCAGCAGAATCGATTAACAAGCAAGGCGAAGCGGCGGTGACGCATTTCACTTTGATTTTTCTTAAAGATTTTTTGTTGCAAATTGCATCCAAGTTTTGGGCAAAGATAAAATGATGCCACTGCGAGGAACTCAGCTAAGTGTTGGTTTGTGAGCAAGACAGAGTGCATGTGATTTGTGAATACACACACACCATCCTCTATGCTTGACAGCGATGGAGTCCTGATCTCCTCATGTGGTCCCCAGCTAACTCCAGCGTACTCTGTCTCCCCCTCCCTCCCCTCAATGTTACATGTCTGTCTTTGCAGTTGTCACCTCCAATTTCAGCTTCAATTCATTACATCTCCCCTTGCTCCAGCTGGTGCACACACACAAACACACACTCGCAGTCGCACTGACAGAGATATGGTAGTCCGAGCTGAGGCAAAATTGGAATCTTGAGAGAATATTGGAGACTTTTTATCTTCATCTGCTGCCTCACTTTCACTTCATCCTCATTCCACCCCACACTGTCAGTCCTATCTGTATTATTATTTTCTGAGCCCTTTGTCTCACACACACACCCACACACACATACACACTCAGATGGTTCAGTTTTCCTTTCTCTTCCTGCCGCCTCTGTTTAAGCCGACTCTTCCTTTGTCTCTGTCGTTCAAATTCACCCCAGGTGCCTCTATTTTCTCTCCATCTCCATCTGTCTTCCTGCTCTGTCTCAATCCAAGCGGGTGTGAACTTGCCAGTAATGGAGTGCTGCATGTTTGAGTGCTAAGCCTGCTCAGTTCTGCTGAACGGATGCATGCAGCTTTCATGTGCGCCGCTTCGCACAAGTTTCTTTGTACTTGTTGTTGTGAGCTTATCTCATCATAGATGTGTGTGTGTGTGTGTGTGTGTGTGTGCATGCATTTCAGTCCCTGTACGTGTTTCCTGATGCTGTCCATGGCTGAGGACATTAGAGCAACAGTGACCTGGATTGATCAAAGCTTTCTCCAGGACTACAGGGCTAAATCTGGAGCCTTTTGTGTTTGTGTGTGTGTCCCTTTTCAGACATCAGTTCACACCTATAATGTGATGAGACTTCTTGCAGTTGTTTTATTCATTCTTGCTCCCTTTGATTCAATTTTTTTTTTAAAAACTGAAGAACATCTCAAAAAGAAAAAGAAAAGGGTTAAAGTCAAATGAGAAGGTGACAGAAACAGAGCAAAGTAGTGACAGGGGAGCTGGAGAGTGGAGGGAGATAGACAGAGGCAGGAGACAGGAGTTAATTACCATAAAGGCGAGATGGGCTGGGAAGAGATAATGCAGAGAAACAGAGCAGAGAAGATCAGAAAACCAGCGGAAATCAAATTCATGCACCAAGTTAAGAGCTATATCAAAGGAAGACCAACTCATTTGTGCTGTAAGACAGAAGGTGCATTGTTCTCTTGTGCAGAGGTGCACTGCTGCTGTCTGTGATGTGGTTTCTTGGTTAACTACCTGCTGTGAAAGCTAAATCAACAGTGTCATCTGTGATGACTGAGGACATGTTGCAGCTAATTCTCATTCTTTAAATGGGTATTTATGCACTAAATCCATGCGGAGGGGAATCCCAGTGTGGAATTTACCTTTCTCTCAAAGGAAAAACAAAAATCTTAAATAATATTTAGCACTTTTGTTGGGTTTCAAAGGCACACATACAAGCATCTGTTAAGTTCTACTGGCAGTTTTCAGCTGACATCAATGGTTGTTCAGCTCAGATGTGCTTCTCAGGTCATGTCAAGTCTGTTCATCACTGCTGACATCTACAGGCCAACTGTATTAGTGTCTTGTACCCCGGCAGTGACCTCGGTATTTATCACCGTGGCTGTATTTGCTCAGCTCTGAGGATCTTAGAGCTGCTGCTTGCAGAAAAGCAAGGCAGTGGAAATGAGCTGGCAGCTTGATGGCTGGAGGGATTTATGACACTCCACTTTTGGCTTTGTTCCCCATCTTGATACATTATCGTAAAAATGCTATGACACAGGGTATTAGTTGAGTCAAGTATGCATTTCTTTGTGTTTTTGGTTGCCAGATTCTCCCATACATTGATCTTAAATGGCGCATCTTTTCCAGAGCTGACTGCTCTGTTTCTTGTGTCACATTTTCATGACGAATAATAATTTATACCCCAACACCCTTAACTGTGCATACAAGCAAATTTCTCTATTGATTGCCAGTAAAAGAAAGACACCACTTTAGCGTAAAATTGCCATTATGCTTTCTCTTACCATATACACCGCAGATGTCTTTAAATATTCATTAAGCTTTGCTTTTCATTGTTTATTGTACCCGCTTTAATTATCTTCCTCATCAGGATTCATCAACCACATCATACTTTAATCACTGAGACAATTCATTTATCCTCTTTATTATTCATTGAAATGTATTGTTTTCATTTTTCCTGGTCTGCCTCTCCGTCTCGTTTTGGTGGTGCACGCCTTCGTGCACGCCTTTATCTTTGCTCCATCTTTGGCAAAATAACCTCTCGCTAATCCTCTCTGTCTCTCTTGTTATGAACAGTATGTAACTATGTGCAGGACCCTTTTTGTTTCTGTTTTGCAGCTGTTTAGTGAAAGCTCAGGTGTTTCCTGCTATTTCATCATGAAATTCTGTGTTTACATGCAAACACCACCTCTGTGAAATGCAGTAGTCTGAAAACTGTTAGCTAAGTAAGAGCAAAGCTAGCAGTAGTCCATGTCAGTGACATCAAATTTATTTATTGCACTGTTCTCCTTTCAGCCTCCGGTTTTCAGTGCTGTTGCCTCCTCAGGTTCCTTTAACCAACTACTTTCAGACTTGCCAGACAGACCAGGCGTCATCCATCCAATAGTGGCTTTAACTCTTACTGTCTCTCCATGCATTGGCCAACAATGCAGTGAAGATTGCCCCAGCAGTATAATGCATTTAGGCAAACCAGTCAGTGTTCTTTGCAGCTAAATGGCAAATCTCGCCTTTAGAGTCCATCTTTCCTCTAAGGAAATGAGCAGAACGGAGCACTCAAGCTCAGTTAGTTAATCTAATTCTTAAAACTGCTGTAAGTGCAAGTCTCCTAAATCATACTAATTTATTATGGTTGCAGGGACTAGTGTTGGTCCACAGGAAAAAAACAAAAGCAACAAAAAACTAATTAAAATCCTGAGCTGCTATTTAAATGTTTGTTGTTTTATTATCCTCCTAAATGGCCAGAAGATGCTTTGGAAGGTAAACGTACGGTACAGTCGTCCTCATAATTATTCATACCCTGCCATTTAATTAGAAAAAAAAAATTAGCTGTCAGTGACATAAATTGAAACTAAAAACAAGTAATAATTTATAAATATTTTGTGAAAATCATGATTTTTAATTCAGCTGATTTTGAATGGTCGTTCCACAGAAATATTAAAAACAAACAAACAAAAAATTAAACAGGTAAACAAGCTTGATGGAGCTCCTGAGCAAAAATTTACTGAGCAACACTTTGAGGCAATCGCTGCAATCAGGTGTTTTCTGTAACGTCCAATCAGATTTCTGCACCTCTTGACAGGTATTTTCGTCCACTTTTCAAGAGAAAGCTGCTCTAATTTGTCTGGGACAGTTTTGTTTGCTTGTTATTTTTTTAAATTATTCTTTTAACTACAATTCAAAAGCAATATTTTATTTCACAAAATTATAATTTTGTAAGTTTTTATTTATTATTACTTTTTTAGTTTCTTGTTATTTGAATTACTATTACAAATTTTAGCATTTTCTTTAATTGAAGGGTATGAATAAGTTCGAACAGGACAGTTTTGAGCACATTTACACATATCTTTAAACATGGCGGTGTGAATTTAAATCAATGTTATAAGTAGCTAAGCTTGTATTAACTTGATATTTGTCCATCAGGTTTAGTTCCTCATGGAGTCGCTCCATGTTTAGCCGCAGCATCTTACTTTAACCAAAATTTCTGTCAGCCTCTTATTACAACAGATGATAGGTTCATTTCTCGGGGGTAAACCAGGCTCTTCAAGTGACTGCAGCAGTGAAAGCCCACTGCTTCTATAATTGTGCCCACTACTTGACATGATAGAGTTGTACAGCTGAAGGAACCTCGCACATTTATATTTAATCTCCTAACTCTCATCCTTAATGCATGAGGAAAATGGGAGACCCCTCTCACCCCGCCCGCACCCCCTGGTTTGGCCTGCTGGGAGAGGAAAAGAGGGGGATTAGAGCAGGATTAAGTCTGTGGTGTGAATAGGAGCCAAGAGACCTTCACTTCTCCCTTTGCTAGATTCCTTCATGTCATCCTTCACATTCTCATGTCCTCGCCCCTCTGCCGTCGCCCTGCTTTCTTTCAGATTTTTTTCAAGTTTTTGCTTTTTGTTTTTGCTCTGCAGCCTGTTGGTTAGCAGAGGAGGATGTCACAGCTTGTCTTGCAGAGTTAGGATTGTGTTCAGCCACTAAATATCCCTCTTCTTTTACTTATCTTAAGCATGTGGATTATCAGACTAATCTGTAACAGTCACAACAAAAACATGCAGCATTGGGTTATAATGGGGGATAAGCTTGTCTTAAACTATTCTCACAGCATGACACAGAATTTAAACCTCACCTCTAAATTCTGATATTAACCCCTTCTTTCCATCTTAATCACTACCATCCTCATTTTTAACCCTTTACACATGAGGTGGGAAAAAGAATTATTAGTTACTTTTATTAGCTTTTGTTGAAGTTATGTATTAATGTTGAAAGCAGGCTGTGAGTATTTGTCACCAAGATTTAAATCTAGATCAGATCTTATCAGAAGGGCTGGGACGATTTACTTTTCTACCAATTCAACTATTTTGAATGAATGAATGAATGAATGACAATTTATTTTGAACAAATGAAAAAGAGCAAATAGAAAATAAATGTATGTCAAGACAAGAAAAAACATTTAAAAGGACCCGAAAGAATTATAATATTTCATAATCAAATGATAACATGAACAGGGTTGGAAGAGAGTGGCAGAAGTATAAATTTTTAAGGAATTGCCATCCACAAAATTATTCACACCCTCCAATTAAAGAAGGAAAAACAAATAATCTGTCAGTGAAATAAGTTGAAAGTTTCAAAAGCAATAAAAAATAAAAATTTGATGAAAATCTTGACATTGATTTTGAATTGTGGAAATATTAAAAGCAAACAAACAAAAAAATGTAAACAAATTAACAAGCATGATGGAGCTCCAAAGCTAAAATTTTGGTTAGTTTTATGGTTTTTTTCATTATTATTTTCAACCAACCATTCTAAAGCAATAATTTATTTCACTAAATTATTTTTTTTTTATTTTTACTTATTATCAGTGTCTTTAGTTTCTTGTTATTTGAAGAACTATTGTGAATTTAGCGTTTTTTTATTTGGAAGGTATGAATAATTTTGAGGATGACTGTATATTATATATATATTTTGGGTGCCAATTTGATTTAAATTGCGATTCTTTAATGTCACCCATTTTTGTTATTTTTACCACCACCAGACCAAGTTGTCCACCATTTTTTGCCTTCTGTTCAAGTTGTTTCCACAAACAGATATGATGTAATAACATGAGACAGTTGAAGAAAAACTTTTTCCCCTGCTGGAGAGACACACCAACTTTTTCCCCCAGACTTATAAACATAGACTAAAATGAAGCTTTAAAATTCGGGGGGATTTTTTTTTTCAACAACAAAAAAGATTTAAAAATCACGAAACTTTGATTTAAAAAATAAATTTTTTGTTCAATAAGGCCAGAAAGATTAAATTATGGTGGTTGATTTATGTCATTGTACAACAAAATGTATGTCTCATTAAACAAGGTTTCTTGTTAGATCACTTACAGGTTGACCATATAGAAGAAGAAAAAAAATGGTAGATGTAATTTTTTTTTCCTTTTAACATCCTGCTTGTGTGTTTTCTGTTTTATACGCTGACCTAATCCTGAGTCTGTCCCTGTGAATTCTTGTGATCATATTATGAATGTAGGTCATTCATACCTCCTCCATCATACAAAAATCAATATGTATTTAAGTCTGATGAAATTAGTAATCACTCTCTGTCCTTTCTCCTGCTCTTTTCTGTCACTTCTCATTCACAAACAAACATGGTAAACTTCTAATGAAGGTTGTTGGTCAACAGCAAGCATCAGGACCAAGAGTGGAGGGTTGTGTTTAGAAGCTGTTTTGTGTAATTTAATCGATAAAAACCAGCCGTTATTAAGCTTGCGTGTTATCTGTGGGTCGATGTTGGACTCACAGAATACATTACACTTCTGTGCTTAATAGGAAATGGATTTTACCCAAATGCCCCTTTTGTAAAGACTTCTACTTCATTTCAGTCATTATGTGTACATGTTACAATAGCAAACTTTTAGGACAAGAGTCCTGCTGTTTAAGCACTATATCAATTTGAATCGCACTAAATACATTGTGATATAGAAAATTTACTTAAATCAATGCAAAAACTACATTGAAGGAGAATCAAGACTGGAAATTTTACAGTAAAACCTTTATAATAAAAATACTGTTGAATCTGTTTACCTATGGTTATTCATGTAGTTTAAACCGAGTGTGTGTGAACTAATAAACTGGGTGTTGCTTATTAATAAAGCTCACATTAAAGACAAGCCATGGAACTTCTTAAACTCCACCCATCAATACTGTTTTGTTTTTGTTTTTTTTTCCTGTGGGTTTGAAGATAGAGGGGCTTAAGTGCTGATGAGGATGTACCGTACAACAGGCCTATTAGGAGAGAGCACTGAGGGGGCAGAACCCCCAGACTCAACTTCGTTAATATTGCATGTTGGCACCGTGCTTTGCTTGCAGCCTCAGTTTGGCTGGCCGTGGATGTTACACCGGCTGGTTTGAGTAAAAGCTGCTGTTTATGTGCGTGTGTGGACGCCCGGCGCCGTCCGGTGTGGCGATGGAGGAGATGTGCTGCAGGTTGTCTTGGTGTCGCAGGAGGACGTCTTCCCTCACCCTGACTTTGCCCAGGTCCCAGCTGGTAAGGCTTGAGCTTTGAAGAAGCAGACACAGTTGTCCATGGGAATAAAAGCAAGCTGTTCCACCTTTTCAAATCATTTTCTTAACATCTTACATTGAAAATCTGATTTAAGTGAAAACTTTTTAGTTTCCTGGAATCAGAATCGGTTTTATATGTTTTTTTTTTTTTTTTTTTTTGAGTAAAACTTGTAGCTGGCCTTTGTTTGTACACAGTGGGAATCCTGTTTATATAGAGATCATGATTGTAGCCTTGCAGAGTTTCTGAACCTTTAAACATTATTTCTGTCATCATGTTACACTGTTACCCTGATATCTTTATCTGTAATTATATATATATATATATATATATATATATATATATATATATATAAATCAATTTCTTCTGTCTTGTGTTATGTATTCAGGGGTCGTTGATATGTACTTGGTGAAAGATGAAAAATCATCACCATTATCAGGAATAGATGAGGAGTTACTTAAAAAGCAATCATAATCAGTCTGTTCATTATGAAATGATTAAGTATGTCAGGAGGAGTTGGTTTTTTCACCAGCTTGCAGACTGGGGAGCGAATCTTGTGTGTTTACAGCAGGATGGAGGATGGACTTAAAAGAATGAAATAAGAAATTGAGCTTTGACAGTTACACATTCATTTCAGGGTCAGTGCTTTCCTTTTTTCCTCCATCCATGGTGCTGAAACATTCAAATTTGAACTTCTTGTGTGATTTTTCAGTCATACACACTTGCATTTATTAAAAAAGTAACCTATTAGCAACATCTTTGCAAATACTTTCAGTATGTTTGGCAAAATGTGCCAAACCTTACTGAGCAAACTTACTGAAAAGATCTCCCTAATAAATGTCTATACGATATGTGGATTGTAGTAGTTTTAGCTTAAATACAAATATTTAGTTATATTGCAGATATGCCAGTTCCTGATGCTGATAATTTTCTGATTAAAATACGACATTTGATAGAGGGAGATGGCTCCTAAGCTTAAATAAACCTTGTGCACAGCACTGTGCTTCTGTGACTGTAGATCTAAGTGTCCAATGATTAGGCTGTTTCCATTGCAGATGTTTTTCTTAACCAACTAAATAATCAGAGGAAATTTCTGTCAACATTTGGCTTTGTTTGTTCATTTTTTCCTGCGATATTTAGGGCTCATTATTCCATTAAAACTACAGCGCTGCAGCTTTTAGAAATCGTTTTAGTGACTCATTCTGAATGACTGGTTTGTCATATTTTTATGTTTGCGTGCAATTTACTGAGAATTTGATAACTAAACAAGAAAAGGGTGGATTTTGTTTTGCTGATGTGCAGACTTCTTATCTAGAAGTAAACAAACTAAGGGGCCATAAACAGATTTATCCTGGAAATGCGTTTTGTTTGTTGCTCCTTGGTCTGTTTGCAGATTTGTTTACATTGAAATGTTTTGGTTTTTATGTATATGTTATATTGGAGTTGAATGTTTTTATGTGTGTGAGTATGACTACATATATGGAGCATGCACATGTAAGGTGTGTGTGACGTAGTGAGGCCAGGATGTAGCAGTTCATCGCCTCCTACCTTCACAGTTTACTGCTGGATGATGATTTACAGCCGTCTGTAGTATTTTCAGCTCTGACCTCTTCATGTTAATTATCCTGGAGTACAGCATGTCAAACTGCGTCAGCTCTGGCTTTCAAGCTGATGAAACCACTGCTTGTGTGTTTGTGTGTGTGTGTGTGTTTGTGTGTTTACTTCTGTCAAACGTTGAATTTATGAAAGTCTTTTTGCCTCTTTTGAACGCTTCATCAGTTCTTGCTTCCTTTTTTCTGCTTCTTGTCTGAACAGCTTCCGGCTGACCTCAATAAGATGCACTTAACAGACCACGCCCACCAGCAGGTGATGCACATGGCTCCCAGCCAATCAGGATGCAGCATTGCAAGTGATTCAGGGAGCAGCAGCCTGTCGGATATTTACCAGGTGGGTACATTTGTCTTTGTGAAAATGATTCCTCATTTTCCTGCTTTAGATTGCACAGAAAACCCCCAAATACAAATTCATCACCCCATCATACATTTTCATACTTCATAGTGTTTGCCATTGGTATTTTTTAAACTTTAGCCGCATCTTTTCGCATAAGCTTGACTTTGTAATATCTTTTTTGCTTAATTTGACTGTCTCATTAGGGGATGAAAAGCTTTTGATGAATAAAAAATGATTTTTCTCTCCCCTTGTCACCATTAATATATGAATAATGATAAATAATGAAACATATCTAATCTGGTGTCAAACCTGCTGTCAGCTTTCCATCCCAACACTTCACTACATGTGGTCTGCAGGGGAAAACTACTTTTTTTTTTCATGATGAGTAATTCTCTTCATCTTGATTTGTTTTAATTCAGCCTGCTTACCTGTATGTTATCAGTCAACCTCTCACTTTTGCTCCATCTAATCGTTCTCTTCTCACTAATTATTACACATCAGTTGTGCATCCTGGTGATTCCTCTCCCTCTGAACTTCCTGCTGCGGATTAAAGGTCACATGTAGGAAATGAACTTAACCTTTCAAGCTTCATCTTTACCTGTAGTAGGTATATATTGTATGAGCTGTAAAGGTGTCAGTCCAGCAGGAAAATTGGTACCCAATGTTGAGATATCATTCTGATGGAGATGCTTAAAATTCCTCGTTTAGATGTTTGAAAGAAAACCAAAACAATAGAGTGTGTGTTTGTGTTTTAACAGCACATAATAAGAAATTGACAAAATACCACAAAGATTTTCAAATCAAATAACAATGTAATCATTAATACTTTCTCAGTAGAATAACAATATTTACAGCCTGTCCGCTTTGTTTTTCTTGTAATTGTTTAGATGTTGAAGGTTGTCTCTGCCAGAGACGTTCTCTGGGAGAATGACCTCAAGCTGTATGCTTTGCTAGTCGGGGTGCAGCAGCATGTGCTTTTATAATCCTAAACCTTTTCCTTTGCGTTATCTTGGATTTTTGTCTTTGACACTAGATCAGCGTAGTGAAGGACAACATCACCACAAGTTGGAAATGTAGAGATGTGATTCTGTTTAAAAAATAAGCTGCACAATGGGTAAAATAAGGCTTTATTTCCCCCAAAAGCATATCCTGATGTTATCGTGCTACCAGATTGTTTTGTCTGCAGTGGACATTATTGTGCCTCCATTCTTTAAACTTTTTAGCATTTCCAAAGGCAAAAACTGGAAAAGATGCCACAATATCTGACTCGTACCATACCACTTTTTTGAGACCCAATCTAACCAATCTGAGCCAAAAAGGGTGGAGTTTGACACGCTGCATTATGTTGATTGGTTAAAAAGAAGTTTCACTTCCCGTGTGACCAGGCATTAAAAACAAAGCAGGAATAGCTACATTTTTAGAGCAAAAGATTTGACTTCCCATAATAATCAGCTACAAAGCAAAGGTGCTGTCTGAAGTTCAGGAAGTAGTGGAACCATGCATTTAGCTCATTGCTAACCAGCTAACAGGCCACCTGGGTTAGGGTACAGTTGGCTTTAGTGTCTGTAGATTGAGGGCCTTATGCACTGTTTTGTAATTATTGGTGAACAAACAATAAAAAGTATTATAGGTACGTTATGCTTTAAAGGTAGTTTCCAATTGTTTCTGTTTGTAAACACTTTACAAACTGGGGCCCAATGTAGAGGGAGAGGCCCGATGGTGTGGACTGAGATGAATTCCACTTGTACTGAAGTCTTTTGGGTTGTTGGTGATGTAAGTGTTGTCTTCAGAGAGTGTGTGCAACGCGTGTGCCCAGTCATTTGTTGCGCTGGTTCAGAATTGTGTGTCTTCGTGTGAATGCATGGGATGCCTCTTTTTGTCAATGCAAATATAATAAAGTACATCCCTCTAAGAAGAATCTATAAATGGGCCCCTTAAGAGGTTTTATTTCCTTCAACAATTAAATGCTAGACTTCTGTTCCTGTTTCAAATCTGTTTACACAACCTTGAACACTCCCTCAGGTCCTACTCCCAAAAGTACTGGATCTTATTAGTGACAGTTATTCCACTCGGTTAAAGTTAATCAACAACTACCCGACAAAGACAAAAGCTCTTTTTGTTGTCTGCAGAAAGAAACTTTTTGTTGTATCACTGAGACTTATGCAGCAGTAGTTATGGGCAATGTTAGCTAAGACCAAGCTGACACTCATCCAAGAAAACACATCACCTGGCATAAGGCATTCAGATGTAAAGAAGTAATGGAAACCTTTACTTCTATAATTTCAAGCTGGTTTTCTTGCATTTATTTCTCACTCTACAATTTACTTCCCCCTTTTGTATCCGCCTCACCCTCTTTTTGGCTTTTCTAAGCATTCACCAGCTCTGCGTGCTTTGAAATAAAAAGCTTTTCTTGATTGTAGGGCGTTTAGATGTCTGGAAATCAATGAGACAGAGAAGAGAACACGATAAGCCAGTCATCTAATCATTTTAATCCCTCAGCTTGTTTAATCTCCTCACTTACACAGAAAGTTGCAATAAATCCTTTCTTTCTGCCTCTACTGTTCCTTACACGGCTTTGCAGCAGCTGTTGGTTCCTTCTACATTTGTGTGTGTGTGTGTGGTGCAGAAAAGCTTCTTTTTCTGACACCAGCCTGTTAGCATTGTTAGTTTACATCATGGGTACCAGTAAGGCTAGTTTGCTAATGAGCTCGTTTATGAGGTGGTGTGATCTGTGGGCACAGCTGGCCTCAAAATAATGAGGTTTGCTTCGATGAGGAATGTAAACAGTTATGCTTCTTCCCCGTCCACCAAGGTAAGAGTTGTAGCAGTGGTATATCAGTGCTGGCTGTTAGTGAGAAAGATTATATAAAAAATAGCAAGCTGAATTTCATGAAACTTGCTGAGAAAAACTCACCAAGTGAGGCGCAAAGTTAGATTACTTTTGGTAAAATGGCAAAATGAAGCTTTGGGAGAAAATGCATCAATGTCAGTGCAAACTGTAGATTTCATTTATCATAAATAGTCTTTAGGAATATTTACTGAAAGATTTTGAATAAAAAGTAAATCTTGCAATCAGATATTTTACTTCATTTGTCTCCCCGTTGTATTTGCTTCCCTGTGAGCGATTGCAGATTGATGCCAGTCAGGTTAACCCTGGTCAGACATCTAAACCAGGGATCAGAGCTTTGCATCCTCATGTTGGGTATTTATCACATAGATCTGATCCCATCAGCTTGTCGCTGACCCAGCTCCATGTTTGTTTAGAGCAGGTCCTCCAATCAGTGGAACTCGGCTATTGCTGCTTTGGTCTTGACTTTCTCCCTTACATTCATATTCTTCATTGCTCCTTCTCTTACCTGAACTCCAATCATTCACTTTATGCTGCTTCTTAGCTTTTTCTCCCCCTCCTTGTAACTCTTTGCTGTGCTTCATCTCTTAGCTACAGAGTATCTTGAATATTTTGCAGAATTCTCTCAACAGTCTTGACTCCTCTATTCTCCCACTGTGGCTCTGTAAAATGCTAATCTGATGTCTTTTATCTCTAAGAAATATTCTCTTGGCCCAAAGTTGCTCTGAATTCAGTGGTTTGGGATTGAAAGGGCAAATCCTGTTAAATGACCGGGGCTCTTGTTGGGACAGATATGTCAGTGCAAGTGAGTAAAAAGGAAAGGAATGATGTACAGAAAATTTTCTGCGGGTTACTTTTCGCAGCAGTGTTTTCTCTCTTTGTTGGCAGCTATTAAAGACACACAAGGAACTTTTAGAACTTAAAAAATTGGGTTTTTGAATTGTTTTGATTTTAACACAAATATTTATTATGGGAATTTTGGGGTTAGAGTGCCGAGGGGGCCCGGGGGGCAGAAAAAGGAGTATGTAGAAACCCCCCCGGGGGGGGAGCGTGAGGGTGCGGCGAACTATAGGTTGGGGGGCAGCGCGTCACAAAAAAAAAACAGGGTGAAAAACAAGGATGAACAACGGGGGGGTTTTGAATGCACAACATGATGAAATGGTAAAGAGAAAGGAGGAAACAACGGAGGGAGAAAGGAAAAAAAGAAGAGGAAGGGAGGGAAAAGAAAAAGAAGGAGATGCTTTAGGGGGGGGGGGTAAGAAGGAAAAAGAGGAGAGGTGGGGGGGGGGGGGGATGTCACCACCTATTAAAATCACTTTGCATTGATAAATTCATGAGCTAAATTTCCTTCTAGAATCACTAAAGTCAAATTTATTTAATCATTGCAAGTCCTTCTTTAATTTATCACACCAGTCATTAATCATTGGTGTGATGAGGACTTATTTTTCTTTTTTTTTTTTAGTATTCTGTCTGGCTTGTCTGTTCACATCTATTAAACTAAATTAATTGCGTCCGGTGCGCTGGGAGAAGGAAAGGCCGAGCAGCTGCTGTCTTTCTGTTGTCTTCTAAATAGCTCGTCCAGCCTAATTTATGGAGAACAAGGCTAGACCTGTGCCTGAACTTGCGACGACTGTGGGCTCAATCACCTTGCCTCAGAAAAGCCTATAAAACCTTTTGGCTGTCTTCCAAATCTCCAGAGAACCTGAGACCACAACTGCATCACTCGTTAAAGAGTCCATCCTTTAGCATTTAGACCAGGACATTAACTTTTTCCCAGCAGCTACAACAGCTAATGCATCTGCTCGGTTTCAGCTGCCACGGAGCTGGACCATGTCAGATCTCCATCTTAAAGTCAGAGTGGAAGATTTGCTGTCCCTTAAACTTGTTTTGACCCTTATGGTGAATCATTAAAGCTGCAAATTAACATGGTTGTATATAGAAAACAGAAAAGAATAACAAACGTGTATTATTTATGCTCTATCATTACCATTATGCTGTGTATGACGTCCATGGGTGTGTTTTCCATCTGTTGTTGTGTTGGACTCTTCCTTTTGAAACTTTACTTGGATTAGCACTAAAGTGGGGGGCCTTTGATAGACTTCCATGACTCCATCACCTGTCATTTAGACTCAGAGCTTTGCATAAAAGGAAACTTTATAAAAGTAAATGAACCCTTGATAGATTTTCTTATAGAAATTTGAACAGTCTTTTATCTGTGGGCAGAAAATGCAGAGCTGTGACCCTGAAACCTGATTCATCTCTTCTCCTGCCCACATGATTATCAGAAATGAGCATTTCTTCACTTCTTGAAAAGATGACTTACAATTTGAGACAAGTTTTGGTAAAAACTTGGTAGCCTCATTAGTATGTAGGCTTTTGGTAGTTTAACCACAGGGCCGAAAAATGATCTCCCAAATGTGGCTGAAAAAAACATGTAAATGAATGAATAAATATAAACCTTGGTGACTCCAGACATTCACCTCAGATTGTACAGTCATGTACTGACCATTTGGATTCCTCTCAAACACTAAGTGCAGTTGAGAGAGGAAGGAAAAAGTTCTGCAGTTTGTCAAAAATACAAGTAATGTGACAAAAATAGTATTAATTCTCCAACCCGAGTGCCTTAATTACTTTTCACACTCAAAAGATTTAAGACTCCCTGTAGGAAGTAAACTTGTCAGTCATCATAGTTTATCCATAAAAACATCATTTTAAAAGCACCCATTGTGATGCATCACCTTATAAAATGGCACATTACTGTATGAGTATTGAAGCAAAGTGAAGGTGCATTACAGTTTGCTTACGCTGCTCTTAGCTCTTCCTTCCGCTGGCATTATTTACCTGTTTGATTGTAAATCATAAACGCAGCACAATGTTGCTACTCTTTAGTTGTTTGATCAGAATAAGCTTCAGAGAACTGAGTGAATTATCCACCTGAAAAAACAAAAAAAATCTAAATTTATTACGAATACAGAGAGAGGTGTTTCTAAAACCAGGCTCAGTTTCCATTACAGTTCTTTGAGCTCTACCCGTAAAAGCCAGCAGATGGGCTGCGATGCTGGCACCACCGCTGGAGAGCTCCTCTTTTCACCTACAGGTTGATAGTTCAATTCCCAGCTGACCTGAAAGCCCTCACGCTCCTTTAGATCCAAACTCCAACCATCTGTTTCCCTGCACAAAGTGAAATATGGTGAGATGGAAATGGTTAGCTGGATTTGAATATGTAGCCGTCGGCCGGAGTTTCTGAGGCCTTGACCTGCTGGTATTTAAACTTAATTCCTCATGATGTATGAGGGTCATGATGTGGATGATTCATGAGAGAAAATCTGAAATGATGCAGAATTCTGTACAGACAGATTATAAGAGATTTGTGTTTGTCATGATTAAGTGTAGTGGCCAGGAAATTATAAAACTATTCGGTTCCATACTGTAGATCATCACCTTGCATTTGATGCTCTTTCATACCAAAAGCTCTTTTGTATCTCTGTTTCCTTAAGCTCATTTCATGTGCTGTAGTTTCACACAATCACTCTGTGAATGAGTCTTGTATTAGTGCTACAGTAACCCTCCCCCTTTGAGGAGAGAAATGCATCAGATGTGATTGACTTTAACATAAATCTCTAAAAAAGGAAGTTCACAGGTAATGTAGAAAAAGTTGGGTTAAATTTGATTTCTGTCTATTTTCCAGGCCACAGAGAGTGATCTGGGAGATGTGGACCTGTCAGGACTTCCAGAAGCTGCAGTAGACAGTGAGGAAGAAGAGGAAGAAGATGAAGACCTGGAGCGAGCTTCAGACACTCTTCTGGGCCGAGACTTGGTTCGAGAGTGTTTGGAAAAAGATCCAGCAGACCGCAATGATGACGACATCGGTCAGTTCAGCACCACACTGCTACATGCTTTTTTCCCCTTATTTTAAACTTTACATGAAAATAAACTAGGAACTATTTTTCTTGAACTAAAAACACGATGATCAGTGGACTACTTTTTCAGTAACAGGCTAATCTAACTAATTACTATGTCCATCGTGACAACGCTGTTACTGTTACAGGCCTTCACTGACAGCACGTTACTATTGTTATGTGAGATTCAATTTCATTCCTGGTGAACAGAAGTTTCATATTTATTGGGACCATATTGTTGCTGGTGCTATAGCGGAGAGCGGGAAGAATTATAAACTGGAATCATCACAGACATCATTTCCCCTAGATAAAAGACACGAACATGATGAGAAACGTTCATTAGAATCTACGTGTTTCGTCATGGTGGCTGGAAGCCGTTATAACCACGCAGACCTGAAGCTCCTCTCCTGAGGAGATGAAGCCACAATATCCATCAGCTTGTGTCTATGATTTTTCTGTTAGCAGTTTGTTCTGTAAAGTTTCCATTAATTTAATTCATTAGTCAGATCTAATATTCAGTTTTTTAGTAATTCAACATAAAGATTAATTTTATAGATTATTTAAAGTTACATCAAAAGGAATATTAAAAAGTAGCAGAATAATTACTTTTCCAAGTAATTAGTTATTTTTATAAAGCTGTAACTCCGTTACTAATGCATGACTTTTTTTGGAGAAGTAATCAGAAACTATAATTAATTACTTTTTTAAAGTAGTGTTCCCATCACTGGTCACGAGTCCCTTTTCTTCATCCTGGCCCTTGATCCTTTAACATAAAACCTGCAACATAATGGCAGGTTAGCACCATTAGTGCTGATGGGGTCTCTGGTTTTTCCCAGAAAATTTCAAGAGTACCTTCCTGCAGTTACAATGGCCGACAATGGCGCCGCCATATATCCAATCCATAGAGGAAGTCTCAAGCAGAAGTTAGTTAAACACCGGCAAGAGTCTATCTGCGGCTTGCAACCCAGATGTGTGTGGTGTAGTCGGGTGGTTAGGGGAAGGGTCAGGGATTAGGGTTATATTTAAGTAAGTTGCATGAACAAGAAACTTCTGTTTGGGACTTCGGACGTAGATTGGCTATATGCCGATGTATCATGACGGCAGTTGGGTCCCTCTTGAAAATTTGCCCACAAAAGAGCATAGGTCTTTGGAATAGACTCTTTACATGTCCTAAACTCAAGAAACCTTTGGGTTCTTGAGATTTGGTTGTAGAGCAGATCGACCACAGTCTCTAGCTTTTTTGAGGCCATCAATCTTTCAGAAAGACACAGGGGAAAAAGTGGCTCTCCCAGGAAACCCCCCTGCAACGGTGTCTAAACAACATTGCCCTTCCAAAGTCTATTTTTAAGTCGGCAATCAGAAAGACAAGCTCATTAGCAGGAGCCAATGGGGTCCTGGAGGAGAAGGTGACCACATCAGAGAGCTGAAGGGAGTCGTAAAGGCCTGACCTGCTGTGCGCCTGCTGGATGGCTGAACTTCTGGTGGCCTTCACTGCTCCAGTGCTTCCAGTGCAAATGGATAATGTGGGGAAGAGCTGAGGGGGAAAAGATCTCTGAGCCAAATTGGCTCATTTAAGCCCTTCATTATGGTTTCCACTCTCGGTAATAAACATTTACCAAATTGAATTTAACCTTAATGATTCAGTGTTTTTCTCATGTGACAATCTGTTATTTTAAGCTGTTGAAAATGACCAAACTCGCAGGGGGAGAGTGAAGACGGAGAGGCAGAGGATAACAGCAGGCGGGATAAAGGGAAGAAACTGAGACTGGAGCGAGGTCACTGTGTTCTCAGCTTCAGTGCAGAGGAGGATTAGTGGGAAAAGAACAAGTTGTACAAGTTTCTCAGCAGTAACATTTTAATTAAGATGCATGGTGTATTTGGTTTTTGTTTGATGGATTTTGAGGAAAATCAAGAAACCGCCTGTTCACTGTCTCTTGCTAATTACCAAAAAGTTTCATCTGAACATGCTTGAGTGTTTGGAAACAGATGAGAGAAACTTCCTTTTTTAGATGTCTGTCAGCAGCAAGATCCAAGAGGCAATTCAGGTTGCCATGGTGACATTCAGTCCCGTCTGCGTCAAAATGAAATTCACTCAGATTTTGTCTTAAAAATCTTCTGTGTAAGAAAAACTGTAACACCTACTGGCAGCTTTGAACGCTTCATGCCAGAATATTTGTTTTTGAGGTGCACAAACTGAACATGGAGGCAAGTTTATTTGCATTTTAGTCTGTGAAGCAGCAAACATGGTTGTAGCCTTTGGGATGTTTCACATGCCTGCACTGTCAGTTATAGTCATTGACGTCTTTTAACACCGGTCAGGGAGAAAAAAAAACAAAAAACTAAACAAAATAAAACAGCTAACTTTAAGGGTACAGTGTGTAAAAAAAAAAAAACACAAGTCAACGACAGAAAATAATTAATATATAATCCAAAACTGTGTTTCTGTTGATGTGTAATCGCTACACTAGAATAGCAGTTATATGTTTATTCTCTTTGAATGAGTCATTTATATCTACTTCCTTGGGATGCATACATTGAGGCTGCCATTTTCGTTCCACCATTTTTACTACGGTGTCCCTGGATGGACAAAACACAAGATGGACAAAACAATGTGAGAACCCTCTGAACTTTAAAAATGCTGTACCAGCTTTGTTTAACGGTTAGAGCACCGTTTGGGATAAGTCCAGTCAGTTTCTTCAAACTCATATCAGCACATTTCAAAAACAAAACAAAAAGGTAACTATACAACATTTGGTGTAAAATCAGTATTTGAGTACGGACGCCATCTTTCTTTGAGCTTTTCTTGGTCTGAGATGTTTTGCATGTGCATCTGCATTGACAGCTGCCCTGCTGGTCTCTCTGAGTAATGTTTGTTGTAGAAAAGATGACTTTGGGTGCTTTGATAGTTTTCTCATGTGCTGCTGTTTGTGGAAAACTAAGTTGTACTCCTGGGTCATGTTGCCTTGTGTGCACACATTATATCAAAAGCTCTTTTTCTGATTCACTGTTTTTTTCTTCTTTTTTAAAAATTTGTTTCATCTCTCTGTATCTGTTTCCTTTTTCATGCCAAACAGAGCAATTGCTGGAGTTCATGCACCAGCTGCCTGCTTTTGCCAATATGACCATGTCCGTGCGGAGGGACTTGTGCAGCGTCATGGTATTCGAGGTGGTGGAGCAGGCTGGCACAGTCATCCTGCATGACAAACAAGAGGTATGGATGGATCATGATAGAAGCTTAAATGTTTTTAGAATGGGATTTTTTCTTTTTGAAGAATAGTTGAACATGTGGAAAAGGAAGTGCAAGGAAAACAAAGGATGTAAAAGTTTAAAAGAATGTAAACACATCTGCACATTTTTTTTCCCCCTATCTTCATCATCCTCCAATCTGTCCAAAGCTGATCCTCAAACTGAGGCAGAGCCACTACATTGAGTGATCACTTAACAGCTAATTAATTAAGTTGCATGCTTTAGAAAGAGGAACTCTGTCCTGCCTGTTTGGCTCCACTGGCCAGCATTAGAACCAGCACGGCCATAAATGACAAAGAGCTGCCCACTGCTAAGCCTGTAAGGATAGGAATACAAATCAGAGGTAGGAAACCATAAACACACGCACAAAACTGTACATGAATAGGCAATGTGCATCGCATGCGTGTGTGTGCCTCCATGCTGTCTGAGTCAAGTTGATTGATGGGCAGTTCTCCATTCCAGCGTTTCTCTGCGGACTCATGTTGAATGTCAAAGACAATCACTCGGCTCCCCTCAGAAGTCAGAATGACGTGGCCGAGTCAGTGTAAGAGGGGAAGGAAAATAAAAAATGGGTTAATTGAATAGAAAAAATATTATGGGGAAAGTGCTGGTGAAAGATAAGAGAGCCAACAACTGGGTCATCAGGAAAGAGATGTCATAGAATTTATGATTCTTGCTATTTGTTTACTCACATCTGCGGGCTGCTCTAAATAATAATGAAGTGAAGGACAACTGCCCCTAAGAAGCTTTTGTTTACGATATTATCTGTGTTTGGCTGGTCACATTTCCTCAACTTACCTCAATTCATCACTGCTGAGGAACAAGCACTGCCACTGATGGAAAGAAAAAAAACAGAAACTGATAGGAAGAGAAAGTGAAAAGCCCTGAAAAGAGAATTGGAGATTTGCTAGGTGAGAAAGTGCGAGAAAATGAAAAGGCAATGAGAAGAAAATAGTAGTTATCACTGCAGGGGGAGCCGAGGGCTCATTCGCTCCCTGTCCATCTGCTCAGCCACGATGAACGGCTTGTTGTATTATCCCTGCCAGCATTTTCTTTTTAAAATTCACCACTAGAGACACAATACCGCTTTATTAACATGTTCATGCCTCACATGATGCACAAAATGTGCAACATGTCAGCTAGTATAACAATGTCTTTCCTGTAATATATATATAAACAGTCCTCTTCAAAATTATTCAAACCCTCCAATTAAAGAAAAGGCCAAATTCACAACAGTAATTCAGATAACATGGGGGGGGGGGGGGGGGGGGAACAACAAAAAAAACAACTAATAAATGAAAATTTACAAAATCATAATTTAATGAAACAAAATATTTCTTTTGAATTATGGTTGATAATAATAATTAAAAAAAACAAACAAACAAACAAAGTAAACTGTCCCAGATACATTAGAGCACCTTTTCCATGAACAGTGGACAAAAATGCCTGTCAGGAGGTGCAGAAATCTGATTGGACGTTACAGAAAACACCTGATTGCTTCAAAGTGTTGCTTAACAAAATTTTAGCTTCGAAGCCCCATCATGTTTGTTTACTTGTTTTATTTTTTGTTTAATATTTCTGTTGAACCGCAGTTAAAAATCAGTGTCATGATTTCATAAAATTTTGAATTATTACTTTGTTCAATTTCATTTATTTAGCTTTTTCCTTTTTTAATTTGAGGGTATGAATAATTTTGAGGACAACTATATGAAAATAAACTGAATTAAGAGTGGTGGTAATGACGATGCTAGACATGATAAAAGTACAAAGCATTGCATTCATAGATGGACTCTATATCAGCTGAGCACAGTGTACTATAGAAGTTTCACATTCTCATTATTTTGTCATCTTTGTCTGCCTGTCTGCAGCTGGACCACTGGTATGTGATCCTGAATGGAGCAGTTGAAATCAGTTACCCAGAAGGCAGAGTAGAGAGCCTTTGTATGGGCAACAGTTTCGGCATCTCACCTTCACTGGACAAACAGTACATGAATGGAGAAGTTCGCACCAAAGGGGACGACTGCCAGGTAAAGAGACCGACTGATGTGAAGGAAACTGGCTGATCTGCTCTCTGCAGGGGCACTCATAGCCGCTGCATAGTACTTGACTACGTGACGACCTTTGCTGTGAAATAGACTGATGACATTTGATCAGTGACACTTCTTGCTTTTAAAAAGCAAAAATAAACTCTTACTGTTTTTATAGCTACAGATAGACAGTGAAGTGTGTGTGTCTTATTCTTAGACTTTCTGTGCTTAACCTTATTATGCAAAATCTGTGTCACAGTGCAAAGATGTCAGAGTTGATTGTTTTCATTTCTTCTTTTGTGCATGGAGTTGAGGTTTTTGTGATTTCCCCTTTAAGACAAAGATGTGAAGTGTAAACGTGTCAAATCTCAATAGCAAGCTTATTTCTGCAGTTTTAAGCAGCATTTTACTTTTCTTCTTATAGTGGAGTGGTTTTTTAGTACAGTTATAGAAAATGCAAAAAAGCCTAGTGTTTAGTTGCAGTCCTTATGTCCACACTGCCCAGTTCCTCCACTGCATGTCATTTCCTTTCTCAAGACATACAGGAAGTTGCAGAGGTAGGTTTTGGAAAGGCAAATGCAGAAACTGGATATTGAGACATGAGACATGCAGCAAGTCACGGTCATGTTGTCGTACTGTCCGTTCACAGGGATTCAGAGGCAGGTTTGCTGAGGATGCCTCTGCAAAATGGCTAGCTGAGATGACTTTGGACCATGAGATTCTCTGGATTTCAGCTCAATTTAATCAGTTTTAGTTCAGCAAGAGGGTTTTTCTGTTGGACCTTCCTTCCTTCGTCTGTCCATCTGTCCCATGTCTGTCTCTGCACGTCCCTATGCTTCCTCTGTGCTTTTGTTTGAGTACCCAACCGTGGTGCAGAGCAATCTTGTGCTCTACTACAAGTTCATTCGCTGTCCCCATGTCATCTTCGACCAGTTCGTGTGCATCGCCCAGGAGGACTACTGGCGCATCCTCAACCATGTGGAGAAGAACACGCACAAGGTGGAGGAGGAGGGGGAGATTGTGATGGTGAAGGAGCACCGTGAACTTGACCGCAGTGGGACCCGTAAGGGTCACATTGTCATCAAGGTTAGTGTTTTTGTGATTTTTTTACGTTTAGGAGAGGTGTTAGATTTGAAAGAATGTATGTTGTCCTTAAATGTATTTAGTGTGGGTAATAAAGGTGAATTAACGGAGGATGGTAAATGCTGAGTCCAAGATGTTTAAGAGTTAAAACCAAAGCTGATGTTTTCATTGAGCTTTTTTAAGAAGTCTAGACAAGGATGATACAGGGAAAGATGCTCAGAAATCTTCATGGTAGGCTACTAAGCACATTTTTGATTTGCCTTTTAAATCAGAAATTCACATTTTTGGCCTTTATATACCCCATCTTGACTTACACTATATTGCCAAAAGTATTTGCTCACCCATCCTAATGATCGGAATCATTTCCATGGCCTCAGGTGTATGAAATGAAGCAGCTAGGCATGCAGACTGTTTCTACAAACATTTGTGAAAGAATAAGTTGCTCTCAGGAGCTTAGTGAATTCAAGCGTGGAACTGTGATAGGATGCCACCTGTGCAACAAATCCAGTAGTGAAACTTTCTTGCTCCTGAATATTCCACGGTCAACTGTCAGCTGTATTATAAGAAATGGAAGTGTTTGGGACGACTGCAACTCAGCTACGAAGTGCTAGGCCACGTAAACTGACGAAGTGGAGTCAGCGGATGCTGAAGCGCATAGTGTGAAGAGGTCACCAACTTTCTGCCGGGTCAATCACTACAGACCTCCAAACTTAATGTGGCCTTCAGATCAGCTCAAGAACAGAGATAGAAACAGAGCTTCATGGAATGGGTTTCCATGGTGAAGCAGCTGCATCCAAGCCAAACATCGCCAAGTGCAATGCAAAGCCTCAGATGCAGTGGTGTAAAGCACGCCACCACTGGACTCTATAGCTGTGGAGGTGTTCCTCTGGAGTAACGAAACACACTTTTCCATTTGGCAATCTGATGGAGGAGTCTGGTTTTGGCGGTTACCAGGACAACGGTACTTGTCTGACTGCATTGTGCCAAATGAAGTTTGGTGGAGGGGGGGGTGATGGTGTGGGGGTGTTTTTTAGGAGCTGGGCTTGGCCCCTTAGTTCCAGTGAAAGGAACTAATGCTTCAGCATACCAAGACATTTTGGACAATTCTATGCTCCCAACTTTGTGGGAACAGTTTGGAGCTGGCCCCTTCCTCTTCCAACATGACTGTGCACCAGTGCACAAAGCAGGTCCATCAAGACAAGGATGGCAGAGTCTGGTGAGGATGAACTTGACTGGCCTGCACAGAGTCCTGACCTCAACCCAATAGAACACCTTTGAGATGAATTAGAGCGGAGACTGAGAGCCAGGTCTTCTCGTCCAGCATCAGTGTGTGACCTTACAAATGCGCTTCTGGAAGAATGGTCAAAAATTCCCATAAACACACTCCTAAACCTTGTGGACAGCCTTCCCAGAAGAGTTGAGGCTGTTCTAGCTGCAAAGGGTGGACCAACATCATATTGAACTCTATGGATTAGGAATGGGATGTCACTTAAGCTCATATGTGAGTCAAAGGAGGTGAGCGAATACTTTTGGCAATATAGTGTAGAATGATTTGACCACTTCAACCATTCCCTCACAAGAAGCTTCTTGTAAAAAAAAAAAAAAAAAGAAAAACACCTCAGAATAGCTGCTGTATGTTCTTGGTTGATTGTTACTAGGCACCACTAGTACTATTAGTGTTTGCCGGAGCGTTTTCTTGTCCGCTACATTGCAGCGTCTTCTAAAGCTTTTTGATCCTTTCCCTCAAGCTCCAGGGGTAGCCAAGTATTGATCGGATAATGGGCCTGAATGATTCTCTTGGCCGCTGCTCAGAGGAAAGCTCTTGGCTTCTAAAACACATCCAGTGGAGACGAGTCAATTCGCGAGTGTTAGCATTTCCGTTTCTCTTTTCTAACTTTGTTCTTTTTGTGTCAGACAAAAGTGGATGCTTTTGTAGTTTCTGTTCCCCGTCAAATGAATCGTTTCCCCCAGAAACCTCTGCTGTGGTGACATTAACAAACTTGCTGAAACAGGAAGAGTAGAGTTCAAGCATAGGGAGTTTTTGAGGCTTTCTTTTAAGAATAAACGAGATGAAAACAAGAATTCAGTCACAAATGTTTCATATATTTTAGTTATAAATATAAATAGCAGTAATGACTGTAACAGCTTGTGTTTCCTCTTCTGTGTGAGCTTGTTTTATCAATGGGTGACTGACAGCCCAGCTCAATAAATGGATCTTCATAGCATGTCAGTCTCAGTTTTATGGTTAATGTTGACATAACGCATTCAGATTAGAGTGTGCATGAGTTCTGACATCTTTTATGTCATTCCCCTGTTTGTATACTCATATGTGCACTTTATTGTTCACCAAAGGGAACTCCAGAGCGGCTGATCATGCACCTGGTGGAGGAGCCATCAGTGGTGGACCCCACCTACATTGAGGACTTCCTGCTGACCTACAGGACCTTTCTGTCAAATCCAATGGAGGTTGGCAAGAAACTGCTGGAATGGTTCCAAATAGACAGCCTCCGGGACACGGTCAGTATGCTGTAGTGTGTGCATTCACTTTACATATATATTTTCAGGATGTTTTGGACAGTTTTTCCCCTCTCATACACCGTACTGTAAACATTAATTCAGGATACAAAAATGGTTTTAAAACACTTCTGCTTATGTATGTCAGAGAATATAGTTAACTTTTACTGTATATGTGAAAATCTTAAAGGAGTTAAAACTGTATTATACAGTTTATAAGCTCCTGTTTTGTATTCATGTATGTGTATCACATGCTGATCAATACAAGTTCAGCAAGCTCAGCTCTCCTTGAGCCAAGTAGCGATCTGTTCATGCCTGACGCTCCCTATGTTCATAACTGCTTTAAGCTAAGATTAGTCTTGTACAGTCAATAGTCTTTATGTCGTTGTCATTCAGGCTGATAATCTTCAGCTCCCCGTTTAAACAGATCTAATCATGTACAAAGAGAAAGTAGTTGAATGTGGAAAGAGGAGAAAAAAATGTTTGAAGGAAAGAAAGCAGAGTGGAAAGTGGAGTGCTGATTGATGTATTGACCTTGGACTGTTTGTAAAGGTTAGAACAATGTTTCCTCTCACCAGTGTAAATTTTCAGATACAATTATTTTTCAGTCTCTTTGGATTTTGCTTTTCTTCTAATAATTTTTGACATAAAATTGATAAGTGAGCCATAAGTGGTGAGATTGCTCTCTGCAGCTGTGCTCATTGAAAGACTTTCATGCCTTTTGTCTTGTGTTATCGATTTAAATTCATGCTGTACATATTTCTCTAGAGAATAACGACAAATAGACATATAATTTGCTATAATAATAAAAAAAAAACTAACCTTTAGTTTTTGACTTTGCTGTTGTCTATAAGAAATATATATTTATAATTTTACATAATAAAAATGATAAATGATAACAGTAACTGTACTTTGTGACTGTTGGCAAGCATTTAACCCCTTACATTATCTGTAAGTCTCAAACATAACGCTCTGCTGTTAAAAACATGCTAAAAGGTTTATTTTTTAGAATAGCTCTCACACAAATTGCATCACCTCTTCGAGTAAATGGAAAATTGCTACAGGAACTCTGAATGAATCTGTTTTTGTTTCACAGGTAACAAGAATAGTGCTGTTGTGGGTTAACAACCACTTCAACGACTTTGAGGGGGATCCGGCTATGACGCGCTTCCTGGAAGATTTCGAGAAACATTTAGAAACCTCAGTAAGACTAAACAGTAATCTTAATGTGCTAAAGGTTTAATTCAGCTCATTATTTTTTTCAGTTTTCATTCTACTCTGTTTCCAACATACTATATCTTCATTTAAAAACAAAGATCATCATCACTGATGCACACCCCTCAAGTTTTATCACCTTATCCAGACTACTTTCAGTTGTAATGCAGAAATGTAATGTAATACATGTAAAAAATGAAAGAATAATCAGAACTCATTCAGATCTGCATCTCAGATGTGAGGACGTCAAAGCAAATTTTAATTCAGCTGTGTGGCGGCTCATTGCTTTTTCCTGTCTTGTCAGAAAATGAAGGGCCATTTGAGGCTGCTGAACATTGCTTGCGCCGCCAAGGCGAAGTGGAGACAGATCACTCTGCAGAAAGCATCCAGGGAGTCGCCGCTCTACTTCAGCGTGCAGGGAGGCAGCGAGAGAGGATTTGGCATCTTTGTTGAATCAGTGGAAGAAGGAAGCAAAGCTGCAGAGGCGGGACTCAAGCGGGGAGATCAGGTGAGCGCTTGTAATTTAAAATCAGGTGGTAAATACAAAGCAAAGTTAGAAAATGTTTTTCTTTTTTTTAATTCTTTTTAAATCCTGTTTGATGGCTGCTCCAGGAAGTGCTTTATTTGCATGTATCCCAATGAAACAGTCATAAAGGGAACTAGCAGGACTCTGAATCCAGTTGCTCTGATTGACAATACCATAAATATATTAAATAAAATATTAGATTTTATACAGATCAGCTTCTTATCAATGAGATAAAAGTCACAGAAAAGACCAGAAATCCATTTGTTTCTGGGACTGGATATTGGTCCAAACAGCAGCCACCTCTTGTTTGAAGTGTCATCAAAGCATTGGAGCTGGGTTTTAATCACAACCTGTGGCCCTTTGCTGCATGTGATTCTTTCTTCTTTCCACTTTTCTTTTTCTTCTATCAAACAAAGAGCAGAAGAGCAAATAAAATCCTTACAAAAGGAAAAAAGAGAGAGAAGCTCGTTCTTCAAAGTGGAATGCAGACACTGAACAGTCATCTGATCTAAACTGTCCATTGGCTGCAAGGTCAGTGCTAGGGCTGTGCAATATACTGATATGATATTGCGATCTGATATTTACATGAGAGATGTCATTATATCGCGGTATAAGTTGTGCAAATTTTTTGCTTGATTTTTTCGTAATGACCCAGCTGCACCTCGACTGACTACAAACGGGTCACCTGATTACTAAATCTCATGAGATTTCATGAAATACAGCAAGATTTAGTAACAGAACGATGAAATATTGCGGTATTTTGTGAAATCTCATGAAATTTTTTAACAAAGCTATGATATCTCGTGAGATTTCATGAGTAAAAAATAGATTGATACTGCGTTTTCAAATATAGTTATGGTATCGGCATATGAAAATATCATGATATTTCAGTGTATCGACAATCCTCCCCAAGACTTTTACAAAGATATCATAAAAAACAGCCAACTATCTTGAATTACTTCGATTTAACAAACATTTCTAACCAGTGTGTTGTCAGCTCCATCACTGCAGTGGAGCAATACCTTTATACCAAATAAAGCGATTTATTTTATTTGTATTTCATATTTCTGAGGACAACCTTGTGGAAACTTCACTTATTCCGGCCTCAAAGAGGAAGATGTGCACAGTGACTAGAAACACCTCTAAATGTCCCCACACAGCTTCAAAAAGAAAAAGTGAAACTTTTTTCTGTATCGTCTATTGATTAACCTGGCTAATCACATGAATGATTATTTATAACTACATATGGGGTTTACCATCACTTCCTGTTCCTACGGTTTCAGTGAATACTTTTGGTCTGATACTGATTTCCTGAGTAAGTCATAATGAGTAAGAAGTGAAGTGGATTCCAGTCATTCTTGATTACTTGTTTAACCATTATAAACTGGTTTTACGACTCTGTAGCTTATGGCGAGCAGCTGCTGTGCTGCACTTCATATGTCTTATCATGTATTGCCTTATTTGAGACATTTTTAACAACTGTAAGTGGAATTATCTCCTTATAGTAAAATGAAATGGCATGCTCCCACTGAATCACACACTTCCCTTTTTTGTGTCATTTGTGGAGAACTTGAACCACACAGTTAACTCAGTATTGACTTCTTTGCTGAAGTGTGCTAGATTGAGATGGTTAAGAATAACAGCATGGCAGGCAAAGCAGAGAAATTCTGTTACAGATTTGATTTAAAGTCAATTCATGGGTTGGTTGACTTTATGGAGAAATTCAGTAGCTGATTTTGAACTCAAATCCCAAATAAGCTAAAGTCTGCAGCACTTTTAGTTCTGTCCTGCTTAGTTATTATTTAACCTGCTTTGTTTCAGATCATGGAGATCAATGGTCAGAACTTTGAGAACATCTCCTTCTCCAAAGCTGTAGACATCCTGAGGAATAACACACACCTCGCCCTCACTGTCAAAACCAACATATTTGGTAAGTAAAGTTGAAAACAGGCTGGAAAATGCTCATTTTACAAAATATTCATACAGTATATACTAAATAGGGATGTCCGATATTATCAGCCAATATCAGTATGAAAATGTGATATCAGAAAAGATCTGTATCAGTTTTTTTGGGCTGATACTCCTAGTAACAAGATCTCGTTGTTCCGTTTCAAGATCTCGCAAGACCTTGTTCTATTAGCAGCGGTCCAGCATGTAGAAAAGTCCCTGTTATCCTGGAAGAACTTCATATCCCAGCATTCCTTTCAGCAGTCATGTGACTACAGTGCAGCTGCTGCTGCTACAGACTGACTTGCTTTGAAGCTGCTTATAATATGTCTGGTTTTAAGTTGTTGGTTAAGTTACCAAATTTTCAGAAGCATTATAATTAGCCACATGTTGGCTAATACCTGCTAGTATCTGATATCAGGCAGCCAGATGTCCAAAATGAACTCCTCTCGCTGAGTTAAGGATATTTTTGGGATCTTTGCTCTCGCAGCAGAATAGTCATATTTCTCAAAATATGAGAGATACAACCTCACAGTTCTCCGCATGTATCGGTATCAGTTGATATCGGATATCGGGAATTAAGAGTTGGACAATATCAGATATGAGATGTTGGTAAGAAAAAAGCCAATATTGAATATCCCCACTACACATCGTAACTGAAACTATGTTTAAAACAAAAGGGTCCCTTTTTTTCTTCTGTCCATCCAGTTTTCAAAGAGCTGCTCAACAGGATTGTGCACGAAAAGAAGAACGGCGGCCCTCACATCCCCAAGATTCAGGAGAAAAAAGGCAACCGCTTCTCCATCCCAGACCTGCCTGGAGACATGGAGTTCCCTACAGACCACAAAACCACCCGGAAAATGAAGGCCAACACTGTATCAGGAGGACGAAACAAGATCAGGAAGATGCTGGAGAAGACGAGATTCAGTATTCTGCCACCTAAACCCTTCAGGTAAGCAGCTCTGTGCAAGCACTACTCCAATGATGATGCGTTAAATGGAATACCAGTTGGATAATGATAGAGGGAAACATCTTAAACAAGCTGGATTCCTCACTAATCTCATCTGCTTTTCCATTCACTGATATAAAATACTTACAGCATGAGAAAAACTTCAACTTTCTTCCTATCTGATTGAACCTAGCCCTCAGCAGAGCTTAGGAAATGATAGGCAGGTATATTTTGTGCTCCTCTGTAAACATGTACAAGTACAAATTTGAGCAGTTTCATCATGATTATCATGCTCCTCTTCATCTATTTGAAAGTGCTGCTTTGCAGGCTGTCCCCGTGCTCTGGTTAACGAACCTTACTCTTCAAATCTGGTATTTAATTTAGCACCTTTTTTTACTCTCAGTCTTTCTACTCTTTCTTTTTTTTTTCTTCATCACAGCTGATGTGAATGTAGATGGCTTCCAGGCAGACCAGGGAAATATAAAAGGCATCATCATCATCGTAACATAATTATTGTCAGTGTCATCCATAACCAGCCATTTCACTGGCAGCATCTGGAGCAATTGTCCAGATGAGGTTCACATTCAATATTCCACCCGTTACAGAGTGATACAGACTTGATTTCATTTAATCATTTCATGCCTCTCCAGGCCTCATTTAACCCCCACAGTATGTCAGCACTGAAGCGAGAGCACACCCTGTTAATTACAGCGCTAACTCAATGCAACTCATGCACTCACTGTCACGCACGCTTTCTGCTTTTTCTGTCTCAGTTTCCAGCTCGGCCTCGGCTCTGTCCACAAAGCCACACGGTTTGCATGGAGAGTGAATGCACTCAGTCTTACAACGCAATCACGCAGCTATCTGATCCAACTCAGCTTTCAAAGGCTCTCCACTTCTATTTGTCAGCTAAACAAGGACTCTTTCTTTCAAACCAGTCTTTGGTACAAAGGAATCGATGGCTGATAAAAGAGACTGAGATGAGAGTAGAAGAGAGAGACGGGTGATTGGGGTCCATCAGGCTTCATCAGTGCCTTTTTATGGGAGGATAATTTGAGGAAGAAGCAGTATTGTCTACTGTGTGTTATCTGTTAGCAAACTGTATATGAGCTCTGGAAACTGGGCTGAGACCACTGCTGCTTTGACCCTTCTCATCACTTTTTTATCCGCCAAGTTAAATAAGGCAAACTTTTATTTTTTCCCCGTTAAAGTTACCAACCTTTTTTTTTTTTTTTTTTTTTTTTTTAGGTCTTTGTGAAATATTTGTGACATTTGTCACATACCACAGCTTCCCTCTCAACCCTGTCCTAACAACAAGGGGCTTGTTTTAATAGAGTCCCTTTGAAATATTTTAAACAAATAAACAGAATTAAACGTTAATAACTCTCCAAACATGTTGTACTGAACAGTAGGGCAGAGAGTACAAAACTGAGAGCTCACATTAGCTCACGCTGTTTCACATTAAACTAATATAAAAACACACTAATCAATGTTGCACTAGTTTAAACCTCAACCAGTGGAAAGCACAGTGTTTGATTACGTTGCACAGTCTTTGTTTCCAGCTACTTGCTTACACTTGTTTGCTTTCGCCGTGAAACTGTTTCAGATGTTTATCTGCTTATTTATTTCAGTAAAGCTGTCTGTGTGTCTGCCTGTTGTATAGTCCGTCAGTCTAAATGTTGGTGTTGCTATAAGTGTGTTTAAGAAGGAAGTGTTTTCACACTGCTGCACTTCACTGAATCACCTCAGCGGAGCCTGCTTCTGCTTTCTTTTTCTTTTTCTTTTTTTTAACTTTTTTGTGTTTTCACGCTTTTATGTGTTGTCTTTCTCCTGTCTGTCTCTGCTGCTTCAGGGGCCTGTTTGGGTAAGACCTTTTGTGTAACTCCCCATCCTCCAACTTTATGATTCTGCATCCATCTGCAGATACACACACGCACATACACACACAGAGCTCCGCTGACCTTCAGCAGCGAGGCTAGAGGACGGTATTTGTAGGTTTCCTGCTGATTTTCTTTAGCACATGAATTGTGTCAAGGTCAAGGTGCTGGCCATCTTCATTTTCACACCACTGCAGATAAAATGATGCCCAGTGCTTCTTTTCTCTGGACTCTGTAACAATGTGAGGTCAATTTAGATGCATTTCACAGAAAGGAGAAGTTAGTTTTAGCAGCGCAGTCAGCTTACCTGGCATTTTGGTAAAAGGGAAGTTTCCTTCTGTGTTTCGGTTATTCAACTGTGTCACATTACTTTTAGTGAACAAATACATTTTAAAGCATTTATGTACACACTTCAAAGAAAATTATTTGGTTTATTGACTATTGATGCAAGTAATCAGACCCTGACCATTTATTTTTTTCCATTTTGTTTTTTTAGACTTTCAAAAATGGATTTAATTATTTCTCATTATTTTATGGGCAAGTCCCTACAAATATGAAGCAAAAACAGGATTTTAGAGTGTAGAAATATTGTATTTGTGTAGGTCATCTGTTCAGACACACCTGAGCTTGCACACACACGTCTGTATGTGGTTTTATAGTCATTGTTGTGTGTCAGAGTGAAAGCAACAAGGTTTAGAGGGAGGAGGTTTGTTAAGCTGTAAGATTGAATTGTTTTAAGGCACACATCTTGAATACACATGAAAATCACAGCATTAAAAGAAAAAGAGGATGCCTAAGATCTGCCAAACTGAAATTGGGTTTGAAGGGCTACACTCAGCCAAGTGAGCTAGAAACCGGCTGGTCACCATGCCTATTGGGGTAAAATTCCACCAGTATGATCTGAATAGAAAGAAATTTAGGCATGAACCATTCCTTAGTAAAAAGGATCATGGTGGCTGATAGGGCTGCACAATTAATCATTAAAAGATCGCGATCTCAATTCACACATACATGCAATCTCAATTCTACCCACAACAATTCTGAAACATTTTTAATCATGAGCTTATCACAAATAAGTTTCCATTTTTCCCAGATTTTTTTCAAGCGCCCTCAAATGCAACACCGCCGTTGCCTCCCCCCCCTAACCAATGTTAAAGAATTACAACTATGCATCTGCCAAAGAAATGCTCCAACAAAGCTCTTGTGCAAACACATGCTTTATTTTGAATTACCTTTTGAATAGGTTGTTTTGTTTGTTTTGTTAAAGTTTATTTGTGCAATAAAAACTTTTGGGGAAAAAAAATCGTTTCAGAGAATCGTGATCTTAATTTTAAGCAAAAAAATCACGATTCACATTTTTACCAGAATCCGTGCAGCCCTAGTGGCTGAACAACTCTGATCACAAGAAACTTAAGCTGATCTGATGAGACCGTCTCTGTTTGGGCGCTTTTCTAACTGAGTTTGGATGAAACCAGCACTCATCGTCACCTCAGTAAAACCATCCCTACAGTCCAACGTGGTGATGGTCTCATCATGATTTGAGGATGACCGGGGCTGTGAGAGTGGTCAGAATAGAGGAAATGGAGAAAAGATCTTTCATCAAGGCCATGACCTGAATCATGGAATCAGGAAAACTGACAGTCCTGACCAGAGTCTGGACCTGAACCTAGTAATAATGCTTTACTTTTATAATGCTTTACTGGATTCAGGTCTGAACCTGAACATGGCTGTGGACTGGTTCCTTCTGCAAAGAGCAATGGGAAATATCCAACAGATTTACTGTGTTATTAGCAGGAAGACTTATGGGGGCCCTGGAGACGTTAACAGAGAACCTAGTGATGGGTATGAGTAAAACCTGTTTTTGTTTTGGTCAGGGTCTGGAAACTTTGCATTGACACATCATATGTAAACCGTCTCCCTGTCTTGACTTTCATTTCTCAAAGTGAATGTTCAACTAATCCAGCTCATTTCTAACTATCTATGGAGCCCCATGCTGTCCTTATCTGTCTCTGTTCCACCATTTCCTGCTTTTTTACCTCCCTTGCCTTTCTCTCATTTTTTTTTTTCTACCACACTCATATATTTTATCCTATATCTTGCCTGATCTTCATTTGCCTGTACCGTGATATTCCGTCTTTCCATCTTGTGTTTTTCCTCTTTGATCCATATCATCAGTATGTTACTTATCACCTGGTGATCTTATAGATCAGAGGCTTTGCTGCAGCCATGCGCAGCTATATCAGAGGAAGCCCTACATTATTCTGCATACTGTGCAGACATGGAGCACAGACAAAATGAAATGAACCATAAAGCCTCAGACACAAAAGTTACAGAATGGCATGGGAAGAGGAATTAGTATGTACAGCACATATTTAAATATGTATGGTTTGTATTTACTTTGAGAGTTTCCACATTTGAGGTAAGGCTATCTGGATACCTGAGTTACCATTTCTGTCACATACATACAGATTTATCCATTTTTTAACACTGTTAATGTGCAATAAATGTTAATGTCAGCATTTCCCTAGTGACCCAATCTGAAAGGCTTTTGTCTGACGCTCACTTGACGATGCAGTCACAGTACAAGCCAAGCAAACTATTCATGCAAATAAAACCTTCTGCAAAGTCATGGGAAAATATATCTGGATGATCTGAAACATTCATGACTTTCCAGTGTGCTTGCTCCGTGTCGTCGTGGTGAATGTGTGTTTCTGTCCATGAATACAGTTTCTGTCATTCCTCATGGATGAATCTCAGCGGCATCATCGCTGCAGATTTCAATGACGTTGCGCAAAAGTGGACATTTTGATTGGGTCTCAGTTTTTTTCCCGGTGTTATGAGCCAAGAGTTTAATATCTTCTCAAGGTGAAGAGGAAATGTGTCATTCACACCTTCACTTATAAAAGCTCATAGCAAAGGAAGAGGGGGTGGACTGTAGATAAATGTCCACTTTTGCAGAATAAAGGTTGTAAGTTCATTTCAGTACATCGTTTTGTCATTGATGAAAAAATATTGCTTTTTTGTTTCTCTCTGTCTTTGTTTTCCCTCATCATACCCTTTCCTTCCTCCTGCCATCTTCATCTCTCTTCCTCACCTTCCACTGCACCTTCGTCGATCGTGTCTGTAGTGATGGTGGCATTGGTCAGTCTCAGGATGACAGCATTGTGGGTACCAAGCAGTGTCGTCACAGCGTGGCCATCATGCCCATCCCAGGCAACCTCTCGTCCAGCAGCCCAGACCTGCTGCAGCCGGCAACCAGCGTCCTCGACTTCTCCAACCCTGCAGGTGAGAAAAATAGTCACTATAATTACGCTTCTGAAGACAGGATCTTCTTTTTCCCTTATGGAATACACAGGGATGCAATAATGTAAACGGTGCATACACAATACCTGTCTACAACCTCTTTAATTATGCATTATCAACATCTTGGGTGCTTTTGGAGCTTTTACTGAAAAGCAGGCTCAGGGATATCTTTGTTTTCTGGCAGCACTGACTTAATTCACTTCAGTTCAGTGTTATACACTCTGATATTAAGTGTGTTTGTTGAAAAGGGTGATTCTGCTATCAGATCACAAGCACAGATCTGGGGCCATGTATTTCTCCCCAGAATAACAAGCCTTGTTTGTAGAAACTTATTGGAGCCAAAGTCAGGTAAGAAAGCTGGGAAGACGCTGTGAAAATCTGTAGGTTAACTAGTTTATCAATAACACCAATTATGCACAAGTTGGCCATTTTTTAACATAAATTTGTTTTATTAATTTAGATGTTTCATTCTTATGGCATGTGAATCAGTTTTACCCTTACCTCCAGATTCCACATACCCCATTCCCACTCAGCCCCTCATGGGGCAGCAACGTGTACGGCACTCAGGTCCCCTATCTACAGAGCTGCTTCCAGTGCTGATTTGAACCAGACTACCAGCGCTAATTCGAAGAAAACATTTCTTTAGCTTCACACCACCTAAACACGGCTCCTGGCTCTCATAACCAACTCTTTGCTGGACCAGAGTGATTCACGTAGCTTGCGCTGCCTGGGCGCCGGGTGAAGCATCACTGCTTCAGGCTCAATAATCACTTATGTCCGCATAAAGTAAATAAAAGTTCATATTCTTACCTGCTGCCCACCAACACCAGAGAAAAATTTAATCCACGGCATACAGTATTTACCCGCAAATCGCGGGTAAAACGTCCCGCTGCAGGAGAGTCAGGACTCTGCTTTGAGTAGAGGGAGACGAGGTGCTGCTACCAACGCAAGAAAGTAGCATCAACAAGCTGGAATACGGTACCTTTCAGATGCTGTCCTGGCAATGCGAAACTGTTGGGACAGAGCAGCCTAACCGTTTTTAAATGAGTATATTTAATCAGTTATATAAGTTTGTGTGGACATGCATGTTCAGTCAAACAAGACTCAACCAACACATCTGAGGAAACTCAACAATCACATTTGAAGAATGCACAGCAGGTTCTCTGACTGTCAGGAAAGCAAAGCTTTCATCACACTGGCTCGCAGCCGGTGACGACCTCGCCCATCACTGAGCATTTCAGGTGTCTCCGTCACAGCTGAGGGCTTCTGCTCTGATGCTGTTTGTCACACTTGACCCGACACTTCAGCCTCACTGAACGGTGAAGCCACTTGTGGAGTGAAGGACTCTGATGTTCGGCAAGCCCTGAGAGGTGCTGTGCAAACAAGCTGTCATAGTAAAGAATGGCAGCTACACGAGAAGCGCACACTGCACAAACTCTTTGTCATTCTTCTTTTCTTCTCCTTGAAATACAGAAATGCGCCTAAAAACCCCCCCAAAACATTTGTGCTGACATAGGACAGTCTGCATCACACAGCACACACACAAATATCTGGGGACTAGCTGTTTTGAAGTATTTCAGAGCTAAAACTGAAAAGTATTTATCAAAAATGAAGTGCTTGGACCATTAGAAGACATATTTCATCCTCTCCTGTTGGGGGGGGGGGTTCTGAACCCACAGTTATTTAAACTAACATGGAGGACTCCCTGTGGATTTGTGTGTTATTTATGTCTGTGCAGAGAAAGGAGAACAAGAAAGACAAACACACTCTTGGCTGTAGATCTCTGGTTTGTGAGCCTATACATCACCATCTAGCATTTATCACTCACTGTCAGGTTTCCTTTCGTCCTCTGCGCATTCAGTAAGCAATGGCTGCTGAAACAAAACCTTTCTTTCCAGATTCTCTGCAGAGCTTTTAATGCCCTCAACAAATCTCTGTCTGTAATTACATTAACATAGAAATCTGAAATGCAGATGAACCTTTGTCTCAAGTTTGCAGGATAGGCTTGCATACTATGCGTTCATGCTTCGAGCTGCTATTTCTTTACATGTTCTGTAGTGCTTTCTTGCTTTGCGTGTTTGAGTTCCTGCACTGCTCTGTTTTTGTATTTTTCTCAGTACAACCTGCTTTCCTTGTAATTATTGATCTGCTGAAAATCCTAATTGTCATTTGCATGCAGATGATGCTCTTTTCATACAGTAGGATCTGTCTTCTTAACCAAGTTATTAGAATTTTTTATATTAACCACAAAGAAAACAAAAGAGGGAACAAATAACTTAAATGGTTTGTCAAACAAGAGCAGTTTTCAACTGTTCAGAAGGTTTTTTTGCCATATTGCACTGATTAGGGATCGACCGATACAGATTTTTTTAGGGCCGTAGCGATAACTTCTCATCAGTCTCAGCCGATCCGATGGCCAATACAAACTGCTGATATTTGGGGCCGATACTGCCACAAAATTAATATAATGAAGGACACAATGAAAACTAGTTTTGAAAAATCTTTTGAAAAGAAAATTAAACAAAGCACCTCAAATGAAAATATAAAAGAGAAACGGTACACTTCTCTTTTACATATTTTTCCTAAAGATTGTAACCAAAAGCCTATATATATATATATATATATATATATATAATTATATATATATGTGTATATATACTGTATATATGTATAATATTAGGGGTGCAACGACACAAAATTCACAGTTCGGTACGATACTTTAGCGTCATTGTTCGATACTTTTTTGATACAAAAATACCTTTTACCTTTTTTTTAACCCAGTGTGTTTTTGTCCTCAGTGGGTTTCCATCAGGGTCATACTTAACATAAAGACCAAAATCAATTCAAATTCGATACAAATACATGTATTGATTTATAAACTGCTGCCTGGATAGATGCCTGCCAGTAAATTATGACGAGGGGGTGGTATTGGCTAACACAGTGAGTGTGTTGGCCAATGCTAATACTGGCAAAAACCTCAAATATCGGCCTTAAATGTACCGGTCGATGTATTGGTCTGTCCTTAATACTGATGTCAGATTTGTGATAAAACAACAGAACAAAACAGAAATAGTCTTTTGTCGAGTGTTAATTTCTCTAACATGTGACTGAGCTGATGTTTTTGAATCCTTGCTTCAAGCGTCACAAGTTGAAACTATTTGGGAAATAGAGCGTGAACATTAAGGCTACTCTACTTTGGAAAGCAGAGTTTTCTCTGATGGTTGCCATGGCTGTCTTGCCTCATGTTTGCACAGTGTCCTTTCATACATGAAGCGACACTCTCAGATCCTCTCTTTGCTCCGTGGTTTTGTTTTTCTGTTGCTGTGATTTTAAACAGACATTCCAGTGTCGACATGTTGAGTCATTTTTAAGGTTTCTGGTTTTCTGTGAGTAAATCAAACTGCAGTAGAAACTTCGCTGGTCTTCCATCCTTTTCTCTTCTGTGATAAAGTTTCCTGCCACTGTTTCTATTTGTGCTCCTCCAACACTCTCTCTCATTCATAATTACTGTGTTTTTTCCTTTCTGCTTGCAAAGCCCTGGGACTGTACTGTAAGTATAAATATCTTAAATGCCACTGCATGTACCCAATGTCCCCTTCATCTTGTTTTTTTTTTTTTATCTTTTTGTTTGTTTTACACACAAGTCAATGAATTGCATTATTAACTTTATGTATCTAAGTATTATAGTGTTTGTATAGTTTGTATGTTAAGCTAGAGTGAATTCATTGGTGATTTAAATCCCTTCTGGAGAATTAGTTATAATGATGAAAGCATTAAGAATCCATCATTATCCTTCAAAGTGTAAGCTTAGAGGATGGTCAGGAATTAAACACTGTTTTTACTGTAAGGACAGTTCTTATTCATCAGATTTGATCCATTATAGCACTGATGCTTAATCCCTAGTAATAAACCCTTGAGACCTCATGCTGTCATGCCCACCTGGATGTTTTCACATGTGATTTATACCTTTAGTCTGCATGATGGAGCGACTTGGAAAAGCTCTGGCAAGCAGTGGAAAGGAGAGCGAGGAAAAAGAGGAGACTGCATGCTAGTCTGCAGTGTTGCTCAGTGCTGTGTTTGCAAAGAAAATATGAGGAAGTGTTGTTTTCTCCACTTAGTCTGGATACTCTCTTTGGTTTCATTCTATTATATTCTCTAGTGTAAATAAAACTGAACGATCTTTTATTAAAGATGATAATTGATTGGATGTTTGTCTGGGGTGGGCATTGATTGCCCCCTGCACACAGGTCAGGTCGCAGCTCATCCAAAGGATTAAACACAATTAGCCTCTCCAGCCTCCAGAATATGATAGCCAGCTCTTTATCTGAGGGTGTCCCACACACTAATCACAAATCACAGCTAATGAGGCACAAAGTATTTAGCTTCCATCCACCACATGGAGATGTTTCCCTCTACTGCAAAAAGGCAAACCATAAATCATAAGATGGGGAGAAAAAACAGCTGATTAACTGATTTTTAATTATTAAACTACATTCAATGTACCTGAAAGTTTTTTTTTTTTTCACAATTCAATGTTTTAATTTAGAGTATCCTCTGATGATATTGATGTGCAGCAGATCAGGAAGAATCAAGAGGGCAAAAACAAGCATGCACATAAACAAACAGAAGGACACTGCTAACAAAAACGCTCTCATATGTACCTTTCCAAATTCAAATATATACAGTAATGGTGACCAACGAGTATTTTCTCTCATCTTCTTGTTGGTGTTGCTTTTACAGTTTGTTTCTGCTTGTTGTGTTGCTGTTACTGTATTATCATAAACACACGTTACAGAAAGATCAGTGAAGTTTCCCCCCTAGAATAAACAAAGTGAACCACATAAGACATGCAAAGACTCACGGACACACATTGCATCTCTTCAACAGCTATAACAGCTTCATTTGGTCACTGGACCCACTCTTCACTTGTCTCCTCACTGTGTTCATAGCTCGTTCTAATTGGGCTCTTCAGCTGCCTGTGGCTAATGGGCCGTGCACTCTTCCATACTCAAACAGAAGGATCTTTAATGCAGTGTTTCACTGAGAGGAAACTTTTCCATTATTTAAAGCTCATTTGGCTGTTTGGGTCGCATGCAGCTGCTCCAACATCAGCAACTCCATGAATCTCTCATCAACATTCCAGTTTTATCTTGGCCAGATTAAATCTATTACAACTTTATATGTCACTTGATGATCAATTGTATAAATAGGCAGGAAAAAAAGTCAAAAATCAACTAAGTCAGGGGATTTGCGGCTTTGTTTTAATTAATAAGATTTTCATTTCATACTGTGCCACTTTAAGCAATTGTGTAATTATTTTATGGTGTTAAAAACAAATCAGGCTCATCTTAGTAAAACAAATTCGGGGATGGGAAAGATTTCTGCAGGAATTCCAGCTGTCTGTGCTAGTTTCTTGCCTGCATGCATAATTTTCCTCATTCTTTTTCATGCATTTGGATGGCCCTGTCTTGTTCAGATTTGAGCTGTGAGTGTCTGTGAGTGTCTAACAACCTGTGTGACAAGAGTTGTCTTTGATGCAAGAATATGACAACAAGAATAGTTTGTTTTCTGAGTGTATTCAGGGTCCAAATGTTGCACCCACAAGACAGATGTTTTGTATATTTTGGGCTTGACTTGTACACGCTGATCCACCATTACACCGACAGAGACAAAAATAAGTCAAACTACCTCTACACACTGTTACTTAGCCCTTTTTCCTCTGCACTGTCAATATTTCAACCAAAAAGAGCAAAGATTTACAAACTTCACCCATTTCCAATAGAACAACATTATTGTTAGCCCAGGGCGTTCCTGGATGGCACTGATGAAGGCAATAAGCCAAGATGTATTGCATCTGGGCTTGTTATTGAATTATTGGTCCAATAATAAACTTGTTCTCTACAAGTGTTGCTGGAGCTTTGACCTCTTTAAATAAAGTCGGGGCAGCAAAAATATTGCCGTGGATCTCATCTATTTGTTCTTGTGTTTGTTGAAAGAACACTGAAAATATGTTTGTGTGCCAGCGGCTGGAGTTTATTGCTTTTTTTTGTAGTAGTAATAGATTATTTTTGCCAAATAGTTTATTGAATCAGAATAGAATCAGAAAACTTTTTGTATTGTCCAGCGTCCAGTGAATGAATTTTTTAGTACAACCCGTCCAAGACTACACAGACAGTAGACACAATACAAACAGAACCGGGCAGACTGAGGGTGCAGCCACACGAGCAGCGCCCGTTTGAGAGTGAAAAAGATATACATTGGGACAGGTGGGGAGAGGAGAAAAAAAAAGAAACCACTGTCCCGCCCTTGCAGAGGACGGATAATGGGTTAAAAACACCCTCAGTACAATTAAGCACGTATACAGACAGTCACAACATCATGACACATGTGGTAGGGAGGAGGAGGGGTCCAGAGCCCAGTGAGGGAGAAGACGCAGCCACAAAGGGGCGCATCCTCCATCCTCCACCGATTTCTGGTGTAGTTTTATGACTACTGGAAAACAGGACAGGAAGAAAAAATAAAGGTTTAGCTGCTGTTAGCGTGCGTGTAATGGCAGGAAGTAACAGTTAGCTTACTTATTTTATTGTAAAAGTATGAACGCACACACTACATTGCCAAAACTATTCGCTCACCTGCCTTGACTCACCAATGAGCTTAAGTGACATCTCATTCATAATCCAGGGGTTCAATATGACGTTGGTCCACCCTTGGCCGCTAGAACAGCTTCAACTCTTCTGGGAAGGCTGTCTACAAGGTTTAGGAGTGTGTTTATGGGAATTTTTGACCATTCTTCCAGAAGCGCATTTGTGAGGTCACACTTAGCTGATCCAACGATCCAAAGGTGTTCTATCGGTTTGAGGTCAGGACTCTGTGTAGGCCAGTCAAGTTCATCCACACCAGACTCTGCCATACATTTCTTTATGGACCTGCTTTGTGCACTGGTGCACAGTCATGTTGGAAGAGGAAGAGGCCAGCCCCAAACTGTTCCCACAAAGTCGGGAGCATGGAATTGTCCAAAATGTCCTGGTATGCTGAAGCATTCAGAGTCCTTTTCACTGGAACTAAGGGATCAAGCCTAGCTCCTGAAATACACCCCACACCATAATCCCCCTCCACCAAACTTTACACTTGGCACAATGCAGTCAGACAAGATCCGTTGTCCAGGCAACCACCAAACCCAGACTCGTTCATCAGATTGCCAGAGAATGCGTCTCCCCTACTCCAGAATCCAGTGGTGGCGTGCTTTACACCACTGCTTCTGACGGTTTGCATTACACTTGGTGATATATGGCTTGGATGCAGCCACTCCACCACGGAAAACTATTCCATGAAGCTCTCTGTGCACTGTTCTTGAGCTGATCTGAAGGCCACGTGAAGTTTGGAGGTCTCTAGTGATTGACTCTGCAGAAAGTTGACGACCTCTTCACACTATGTGCTTTAGTATCCGCTGACCCCGCTCTATCAGTTTACATAGCCTACCAATTTGTGGCTGAGTTGCTGTTGTTCCCACAATTCCATTTTCTTATCATACAGCTGACAGTTGACTGTGGAATATTTAGGAGCGAGGAAATTTCACAGCTGGATTTGTTGCACAGGTGGCATCCTATCACAGTTCCACACTGGAATCCACTGAGCACCTGAAAGCGAGCCATTCTTTCACAAATGTTATTAAAAAAATAGTCTGCCTAGGTGCTTCATTTTATACAGCTGTGGCCATGGAAGTGATTGCAACACCTGATTCCCATCATTTGGATGGGTGTGCAAATACTTTTGGCAATATACAGTAGTGTATTTTTTAAACCTAATGCACCAGTAATATACATATAGATATATATTTATATGAAATCTGTAGTTTTCTGTGACTTCAGTACCTAAGGTCACACTTTATTTCACTATAAGATCTTTGTCGTGAAAAGAATATTGACACTGCTTAAAAATCTCTTACTAGTTTGTTGTGATTCGTCTTACATGCTCAGACCTATGAGACATTCCTTGTGACACTGTTTAGTTGTTTGTTTTAAGACAGATATTGAAAAATAATTTGTAAGCATTCATCCCCTTTTCTAAGTGTTGTGAGCTATTGTCTCGTGAGCATTTGTGCACCTCTAACAGCAGCTAGCCATCAGCTTTTGTTAGCTGACTTCGTCAGTAGACTTGACACCCACACACCCATTAAACAACTAGCATTACACCGACAGACTGGAAAGTGTTTAATTGACTGAACACTGCCAACTTCTTTTAATGTCTTTGGCAAATGCTAAAAGTTGGCTGAATTGAATTGAGTTTTTATTCTGTATGTATGCATGTGCATATATATATATATAGTATGTATGTTTGTGTAGCATTAACTCTGATTGTTTGGCCATTTTTTTTTCACACTGGAGACATTGCAGGCGAGTTAGTCACCGCAGCAGCTTTTCCCCAGTCCTCGGACAAAACATAAGCTTACTGATCAAATAATGGAAATTAGATATTGCAGTCACATTTTTTATAGCTTGGCACAGCCCACTTTTTTACTATGATGTCATTATTAATTCATGTTCAGAATTAATTTTTTTTTTTTTTTTTTTTTTAAATCACAGAAAAGTGATTAAAGATTACTGTCTCTGTCGCTGACTTTATTACATATGAATGATTTACAGTGACAGTCTATGATCTCTCTTCCACTCTCAGACATCCCGGACCAGGTTATTCGGGTGTTTAAAGCAGACCAGCAAAGCTGCTACATCATCATCAGCAAGGACACTACTGCCAAGGATGTTGTCACCCACACGGTCAATGAGTTCGGCCTCATTGCAGCCCCTGAAACCTACTCCCTGTGTGAGGTATCGGTCAGCACGGAAGGTGTAATAAAACAGCGCCGCCTGCCTGACCAGCTCTCCAAACTGGCAGATCGGATTCAGCTAAACGGCAGGTAAGCAACAGATGTATCACCCTAATGTTTGATATCGGATTTTGTGAAAAAGTGGTGTCACATTTAAGAGCATTTCAACATTTGTAACTTGAAGTCCAAAATAAAATAACAAAGAATACTTTGATAAGCAGAAGGCAACAAGATTTCATGGTCAAAGAAGCACGCTGGTTAAAGAAAAAATACACGGATTTACTCTTAAATCTGATCCACAGTGGGGAGTCTTGGACAGAATCAGCTGGAAGTAAAACACAGGATATAAGAATTTATAAAGACTCTTGTGTTGAAGACCTGAATTCAAACGTAAGCCTTGAGACATGAGAGATTTCCCTCTCTTACCTTCTTTTTCTTTCATATATAATATTTCTTGGTTCAAATCATTAAACTTCTCAAAGCCCTCTGTGTTTTGAACAACTATAGTTTTTCAGCCCTGAGCAAAAATGTCAAGATATCTTTTACACAAAGGTTCCAGACTTCACACCATCTGCTTGACGTCAACTCTACGAGAAAGCTGATTGTGTCGAGTACGTTTTTATAGATGAAATTCTTGTGGAGGAAGAAGTCCTGTTCCTGGGGATTCAGTATGACTCACTTCATTCGTTTAATATTGCTTGGCTGCACAGCTTGAATGAAAAGCAGCAGGACTCCACCTGCTGAGGAGCAGAAGTCAGAACCACTGACCCAGCTCAGTGCATTGAAAAATTGCTTTAATGTTATAGGCTGTATATGGACATTGTTACTCGTACATAGAAGTGAAGCCCATGCAGATGCGCCTTAAAGACACATGGCAGAACTTTTGCAATTTTCTTAGTTGACGGCTAAATCAGCATCCATCTTGCATCCTACTGGTACTGTGAGTTCTCACCAGCCAGTAAAAAAGACTTTCTCTCTTTATCTTATTCTCTTCCTCTGATATCTCCTTGTGTGTCTTTGCTGTATCAGCCAGGCTGCACCAACTGCAGCGTTATGGGTGGGCCTACTGGGCCTGGGCCCATCCACTTGCTCTATGGACCCACTCTGTTAGACTGCTGATACAAAAGCAATTTGTACTGAGAGCTGAAAAAAAAAAAAAAAAAGCAAACGTGTTAACAAGGCAGTAAATGGATTCTTCCAGTTCAATTTTCTTCTTGAATACAGAATAACCTCGAAATTAGATGGTCGGCTATTGTTTCTGTACCTGCATAATCAGTGGGCTGTTATTTTATACAGCTCGGGAAACGACATTACACGATCACAGCTATCATACCTGCAGACACGGCAGTGAAAGTGCGAGCACTTCAGATAAAATAAATTAAGGGAAACATGCAACAGCTGTTTCTTTCCAAGAAATACTGAACAATCAGACAAGGAAACTAGACTGAATTAGGCAGAATTGACCCATATGAGCACGAGGAATGGTCCAGAAGTATTGGATGTGATGTGCAGCTCAGTAACTGCAGTAAAAGTCAGGTGATCAGACGCGTCACGCTGCTCCACCTTCCACAGCCAGCCCACACACCCCGCCACATTTATGCTTCCCCAATGATCGGTTTCATATCACACAAAATATTGATAATCAGAATTTGAAAAGCATCACATCAATTTAGATTTGTCTAACAATAAAGTAATTCAATGGTAAAATTGAATTACTATTGAATTCAATGATATTCAATGGTACCATTGAATACCAATGGTATTCAGCATATTTTTTGGCCACAATATCACCAACCTGCTCCATGTGGGTGTCTTCTCACCTTTTGCTCCAAAATGCTCCAAAAGATGAGAGATGAGTGTTTTAGCACACCAGATTTCCCTCCATAGTAAAAGGCTTGGGTGTGGTAATGATATACCGCTCTACCCAGGGACCAATTTGACATATTTTTTGCTTGGCTACAACCTTATTTGTAAAAACTGGGTTAGCTGGCCAGTTGCTAGTATTTATTTGCTAAACACTTTATCTGTTAACATCATAGGCTCTTCAGACAGTGAACGTATGTTTATCAGAGAAGACTGCATTTAAAAAATAATTAAACTTGTGGGTAATGACAACACAGTCGTTGCCTCCTTCAGTGTTGCTACCAAAGACTAAAAAAAAAATGGAGGTAGTACTGTATGCGGTTACATCTGAGGAAAGAAAAGTGTAGCCAGTTGGGCGTTTCACACCGTTGCCATCTTGCCGTGTCGCGTGTGTCGTCACTCCTGGAGAAAATTAAAATGGGCAAAGGCCGCGGGGCAAATTATTGACAGCCAAACTAATGCTAATCTGAAGTGAACATGAACGAACGAAGATCTTAAAGGAAAGACACGCTCAGACTTGCTGTTTACCAGCTAAAAGAATGCTGTTGTACTTCTCCGCTACAGGCTGAGGCCTTCCTGGGAACAAGCGGGGAGCTAACTATTGGCCTCCACAGCTAAAACCAGCACCTGGTCTGCCGCCTGTCAATTTTAACATCTATGGGGATTTGCTCTGCTTTTGGAGCCCTAGCAGATGAAGAAAGAACTACATGTGGTGGAAAGAGAGCAGGGTGGGGGGGCTGTTTGCTCGATGGTGTGCTCTAACTGGAGATTATGAATTACATAGAATGCTAAGCTGCTGTCTGATTCAACGTTTTTGAACAAAGACACAAAGCTGACCGGCCATGAACAAGGACTTTGATACTTGCTTTTGACATTCATATGACCTCATCAATACTCAACAAATCATATTATACCCCCAAAACCACAGAAAAGGGAAATTTGCTGTCACAGCACCTTTAACAAAGTCTCAAAGAACTGAGGATTTTAAAACACTGCATAAGAAGTGTTTATTTTGTGGAAAAAAATGTAAAATTAATAACCTTTCAGTGAACTCTTCGCCTTTGTGGCTGTTCTTTTTCTTTTGTTTTCTTCTTTTGCAAAAAAAAAAAAAAAAAAAAATCAGTTCATCTTATTGCTTGACACATTCAGTTCTAAGTTGAGTTTTAGTGGGACATAAATAAAAATTGGACTGCAACCCCAGAGCCAATCTTAAAATGACTCCTCCATCAGTTTTCCCCCAGTTTTCTCCCTTTCTCCTCATCTCCTTTGGTCCCTCATCGGTCCCCTCCCAACTAGGCTAGCATGAATTTTTCATCTTCTGTCCAGGCGGAGGCTTCTCCAGACAGCATGGCATGTCTGGAATTATTTATACGCACGCTCGCACAAGCCCACGCAAAGATATAGAGACAATCACCTATAGAAAATCATGTGTATACAGATATTTAGATACCGCCTTTGCACAGCAGAGCACATTTAAATGCATTCACAAACTGAATTGCCCTCAAATTCTTCCTGTGAGAATCTCAAAGTTACGTGGCTCCTGTCCTTTAACATTTATACACACAATCCATCATCCTTATCGTGGTAGTTTGGCAGTATTTTTTTACATAAATGCACATACACAGTGTGCTGTCATTAGGATTTGCATAGATGGTTTGCTCAGCAAAGGTTTTGTTTATCAAAGGCAGTTTGGAAATATATTTCTGCGTCTCTGTATCTGTCCTCCATCTCCGACTATGCTGCTGGTGATTGACAGAAGGTCTGGGAGGAGGCAGGCCCAGCCAACAGCAAACCATGTTCACTGCCAAAATACATATAGATGCAGCGAGGGGATCCTAAACTCTTCTCATACACACATACACACACTGCCAGTGGCTATTTACAATGGCTTGGTTTCGATATATTAGCCTAGTTTTATTTAGCACCACTTTGTTTATCATTAATTTAGACTCCTCTCACCCTGTCTGCTTTCCTTGCTTCTCTTTTTTATGCTTTTCTGGTTCTGTCCTCTTCATTTTATCTCTTCTTCTCTCATTACTCGTTTTATTTCTTCTTCTGATTGCTGTTTCATTGTTTTGTCTTGTCTCCTATATTGGAATCTGAAATCTCAAACCTAAATATATAAGTGAAACATGTTTTTCTTGAATGTAAGTTCAGCTTGATCTGATTGCAGCCTGTTGTTACTTTCCTGTCCAGCACTCCTGGCAGAGTAACTGTGAAATTTAGAGTTACATTTGTGCCAGCACTTTACTCCTGAGATTTTCTCGCTTTCAGCCTGTAATGCTCTGAAAGCGCTCCATTCAAAGATGACCATAATAAAGCTCAATTAGACAGGAAGTTAAAGGCTTTCATTGATAAACATTGCAGTACGTAACAATGTAAAAGATTTGGGCTATAGTTAAAGGCTCTTATAACTTTTGGAGATCAGTACTGGAGCTCTACTCGGGCATGTCATCTTTCTTTTCCCTATTTTTCTATAAGCTCCTTCTTCTATACTTCACTGTAAAGCATTATATTACTATTATCTCTCAGTAGCATCACAGTTTGAGTGTTTTTACCTTTTCTACCAATCTCATCTCATGCCAGGGAAAATAATGTGAGCATTTACAGTACAGTGGAATTTGAATGAGAGGATCATCAGAGAGGTTTTTTAATATATATATATATATATATATATTGTGTGGTGTGTGTGTGCAAAAGATTATAGCAGGTGGAAAAGGCTGAATCATGTCGACCCACTCGTCTGCTGCAGCAGCCGGTCTTAAAGCGTTTGAGGATGCTGCAGATGTAGTACCTGCTGTGCTAAAAATACATGAAGAAAACATCACTTTACTTGAGATTTTATTTTCTGTACTTTGTTCTGCTGCTCAAAAGATTTAAAGGTTCGATCGCTACACAATTTTTTTCATTGTGAGAGTTTCTGTAGACACCTGGAAATGCTAGAATCTTGTTTAAGTAAGTAACTAAGGATAAGTGAGTCCAGTAAGTCCAAATATTGGCCAGCCAATATTTTAGGCCAATACATCAGCCGGCCGATATTTTAGGCTGATATTTGCTTTGTTTTTTCTGGTATCGGCATTGGCTGATACTTTGTGTTGGCTGATACCTCACCTTGGCATAATATACACACAGGCATCTATGCAGGCACCATATATACATATATATGTATATAAACATATATATACATATATCTTTTAACATCTGTCCACCCCTGCTCTGGAGTTTGTACCACAGTTGTCTGTCTGTCTGTCCGTCCATATCTATCGCGTGTTTAATTTTTCTTTTTTTTATATATACAGTTGTCCTCAAAATTATTCATACACTCCAATTAAAGAAAAGGCTAAATTCGCAATAGTTATTCAAATAAAACAAGAAACTTAAGAAACTAATGATAAATGAAAATTTACAAAATTACGATTAATGATAAATGAAAATTTACAAAATTACGATTTATTGAAATAAAATATTTTTATTTGTGGTTGGAAATAATAATAAAAACAAACAAACTAAGTTGGCCCAGACATATCAGAGCCTCTTGCTCACAGAGGTGCAGACGTCTGATTGGATGTTACAGAAAGCACCTCATTGCAGTGATTGCCTCAAAGTGTTGCTCACTGAAATTTTAGCTTCAGTGCCCCATCGTGCTTGTTTACTTGGTTTTTTTCTTTAAAACCACAATTCAAAATCAGTGTTGTGATTTTCATAGAATTTTTTATTATTCTGTCAATTTCAAGTTATTTGACTGACAGCTGATTTTTTGGGGGCGTATGAATAATTTTGAGAACAACTGAATTTATTTTTTTTTAAATCTTAAACAAATTTTCAAAATCAGTTTTCATTGTGTCCTTCATTATATTTATTTTGAGGTCAAATACAGTATTGGCCCCAAATATCGGCAGGTTGTGTCAGCCATCGGTTGAGCTGATGAGAAAATATCAGTATCAGCCCTAAAAAATCTGTATCGGTCGATCCCTACTCAACACCAGTGCATACCTTCAATAAATAACAATTTTCCTCATCTTATCTTTCCATCAAGGTACTACCTGAAGAACAACATGGAGACGGAGACGTTATGTTCAGACGAGGACGCTCAGGACCTCCTCAGAGAGAGTCAGATCTCTCTGCTGCAGCTCAGCACCATGGAGGTCGCCGCTCAGCTCTCCATGAGAGACTTTGAACTCTTCAGGAACATCGAGTCCACAGAGTATGTCGTTTATGACTGGAATCAACTTATTCCCCTGATCTTTATAGCTTTGTTTCTCTGTAAAGTGTAATTTATTAGAAGCATGAAAATACCAATAAGCAAACTAAAGAAGACGGATACTTTTAATATACTCCATGTTTTTCTGGATTGAAGAAATTCTCCTGTTTTGTAAGGTTATTTTGACGTCTCTGTGTATCTGCCAGGTACGTCGATGACTTGTTTAAACTAGACTCCTCTGCTGGAAGTGGAAACCTGAAACAGTTTGAGGAGGTGATAAACCAGGAGACCTTCTGGGTCGCCACGGAGATCTTGAAGGAGCCCAACACCATGAAGAGGATGAAGACCATCAAGCACTTCATCAAGATCGCCCTGCACTGCAGAGAGTGCAAGAACTTCAACTCCATGTTCGCTATTATCAGGTGAACTCAGTACATTGTTTGGTTATTTTTCTAACGTCTGCCTCAGCAGGCGGACCAAATTAACTTTGGCAGCTGATCTTCCTCTCCTCATCCTCAGGAGACTAACCTCAGCTCTTCCCCTCCTTCAATTTGTTCATGTATTCAGCTCTGATTCTTGCAGACCTCACAGTGTCTGCCTCTGTTAAGCTCTAATCACAGCAGTTATATTTATTGTTTAAGATAGTTAAATCCCTCTGGTCTTTGTGGTTTGGCTCTAGATGAGCGTTTGAGATGAGGAGAACAGTGTGCCCTTGTTACTGGGGCTAAAACCCACATGAGTAGATAAGTCTTTCTGTGTCTTGTGTAAAGAATGAGCTTGAGGGGGAAAGACTACATTTTGCACTATCCTTTATAAACAATTTGGTCTTATTATATTTATCATTGCATATAAAATATTTTTTATTTAATTTTTTTTTGCTGATTTAATTTTTTCATTTGATAATAATAATTTGATAAAAAAAAACAACAGAAATGAATGAATGAATTGAAAAAACTAAATAATTTAATTCAAGATCTTTATAAACAGAAATACTAAGGAAAACAACATTAGTTAAAAATAAAAACAGTGAAACATACTTCCACCATGTTACATACTATATTAACAGTTTGTGATGTTTATGAAAATTTAAAAAAAATACCCTCTCTTTCTATAGGACTGGATAAAAATCCAGGGGCCACCTTAGGGCATTCTCAATCGTAGTTTTTAATTTCCCTCGGGCCCCATGGAGCCCAGAGGCTGCTGTCCACTTTTCCAGTATCGTAATCTGCAAAGTTCTTGCCAGCCAGGATCTCCTCTGTTTCATATACTGTATATCCGCTTATGTTAAAAAAATGCCCATTTTCTTTTTACACAGATCCTATTTTTATCCAGCAATAATCGTATTCTTTGCTGAAATCAAATCTAGAAGCCGACCTTCAGATTCTGCTTCTGACTCTAATAGATTTTAATCAAATAGTATGAAAAAACACATCAAAAAACAAAAAGTTGATGTTCAACCTTCAAACTATGAAATAATTCCACCTTAAGAATAAAGACTTGCCATACAAAAAAACCCCAAACAGCTTATTACTGGTAATAACACATTTATGACAGTTTTCTCAACAATGTTCAAAAGAGTTTTGCAAAACAGAAATGAATAAACACAGTTAATCAAATCTAATTTCCCAAAAGGCTATAAAAAGTCTAATAAAACCAGATTTGCCTTGTTAAATGAGGGTAAGACTGAATGACCTGTTTACAAGAGAAATGGAGACCATATGAGAAAAATCAACTAAATTTGCTCCGTGCTGCAGTAGTGTTGTTAGTCCACATTAATCCCCTCCTCCACACCGGTTCATGCAACAAAATCCCAGTCCACACAGTAATTATTTAAAAGCAGCACCTCAGGCTCTCTGCAGTGTATCTCAGTGGAAAGTCCAGTGTACCTTTAGTCGTATTTTCTTTTTTAATGTCCCCTTCCCACCAGCCTGAGAAATAAGATGACATGTTGGCAATACATGCAGAAGCTGAGCTAAACTAAGTCAAGCTGTAAATGTGATCTACACAATTGATACAGGTCTTTTCTTATGGGTTTGACAAGCAGAACAGCCAGTAGCTGATATATGATACTGTACATGATATACATGCAATAATCTTTTCTGCTTTGCATCTGATACAATGCAGTTTAACATCAATAAGTGAGACAAATGACCATTTATTCAACACTATAATGTTTGTATTGCCTGTTTGCTCAAATAGATTTATTCAGCTCTCTTTACAGGGTTGTTATTTAAGATCATAAATTGTATCGTGTAGATAGATGTTGTTAGCTTAGATATATTGTTCCATTGCAGCTATGCCTGCTTTTTGGTTTGCTGATTTTTTCAAAACACCAAATAACCAGCGTTATCTGTTATTAGTTCTTGCAACACAGCCTTCTCTTTTAGTTTTTATGTATGAAGTACAAAAGTAAGCATCTCTCTCTCTGAGTAACAAGCGATCCGCTTGTTATGTTGGACAGCACTTGTGCTCACTTGCAGTTCAAGGAGCTCAGCAGTCTGGTTATCCTTTGTTCGCTGCTGTAAAAGACACTTCAGAGCACAAGTGTCTGACCTCCACGTCCCCTTACACTCCTTCTCACAGCAGGATTTTGTCGCACATATGGCTCTCTGATGCATAACCTGCCAGGTGACAGGGGCACGGCTGCTGCTTTGTGTGTGCGTGAGCGAGTTAAAAAGACAACTAAGCCAGGTTTCACGCTGTTTAACCCATTCAGTTAACTTTCCCAGACAAATGAGGAAAGATATGTGAAGAACAAAGTGTCTTGTGGAAATTGGGGCCAGAAGCAAAAATACATGCTGAAATGAAAATCTTTCTTCTCTACCCTTGTTTCCCCTCGCTGCTCCCTCATTTTCTTCCCTCTTGTGTTCCCACCATAACCCATTTATCTCTGCCTCTGCATCCCCATCCTCCCCGCCCTCCTCGCGCCTCCTTTCTCTCCCACGCAGCGGACTCAACTTGGCACCGGTGGCTCGGCTGCGGAGCTCATGGGAGAAACTGCCCAGCAAGTATGAGAAGCTGTTCGGGGACCTGCAGGACGTCTTCGACCCTTCCAGGAACATGGCCAAGTATCGCAACGTGCTCAACAGCCAAAGCATGCAGCCACCCATCATCCCGCTGTTCCCAGTTATCAAGAAGGACCTCACCTTCCTTCATGAAGGTAGACCCATTTTTTTGAGAAGTCCGGAGAGTTTTTAACTAACTTCTTTCATCTTGAGGCCATTGAAGCTATTTTTGGTAATTCTCTTCCTTTTAATATCACTAACTTCCTCTGTTTTGTGCGGAAGGTCAAACCAAGGTTAACTAAGACTAAGAATAAAACGAAAACTAAAATTGAAAAAACATTTTTGTTAACTAAAACAAAAATGACACTGAAACTGTATTATGTCTTTACAAAACAAACTAAAACTAACTAAGATTTTTGCAATAACATTCTTAGTTTTACTCTTTGTAAATTTATTTAATACATAACCCTTTTGAGTTGATATGGAATCTATTTCTATTTCTGATGATTTTGAATGTCACACCGGACAAATGCCTATAATTTACAAAAAAGAAAAAAAAAAAAATCTAAAACTAAGACTCAAACTAATGAAAACTAAACTAAAACTAAACACTCTCCAAAAAATAAAAACTAATAAAAACTAGCAAACCTGCTCAAAAAACTAACTTAAATTAATTGAATTGAAAAACAAAAAGCCATAACTAAAAACTGAAACTAATTAAAAATCCGAAACTAAACTCTAATTCTGCTCGAGTCTTCCTCATCCTCCCTTTTAACATATAAGACTCAGGTCAAAACAACCCCCACAGACCTCTCCTTAAAAACTTACTGTTTGATAGAAGTATTGACACCTGAACTAAAAAGCTTCCCTTATTGTGCATGTTGCAAAAAATACACGAGTATTTCTCTCTGATATATTTCTGATACGGGGCGACAGTGGCTCAGGTGGTAGAGCAGGTCTGCCAATGATCAGAGGATCGGCGGTTCGAATCCCGATCGTCGTTGTGTCCTTGGGCAAGACACTTAACCCCCATTGCATGTATGAATGTGTGTGAATGTTCCGGTGGTGGTCGGAGGGGCCGTAGGCGAGAAATGGCAGCCACGCTTCCGTCAGTCTGCCCCAGGGCAGCTGTGGCTACATACATAGCTTACCATCACCACGTATGAATGAGGAGTGAATGAATTTGAGTTCCTAGATAGGAAAAAACGTGCAATATAAATCTAATCCATCATTATTATTATTATTATTTCTCATTTCTGCGTGCCTAATTGTTGCATTCTCTTTCTTTGTGTGTGTATCTGTCCTCTCAGGCAACGACTCCAGCGTCGACGGCCTTGTAAACTTTGAGAAGCTGAGAATGATCGCCAAAGAGATCAGACACGTGGTGCGGATGACCTCAGCCAACATGGATCCTGCCCTTATGTTCAGACAGAGGTTGGTTGTTTATTATAACTCTAACTATGCAGTAATCACTCTTTCTGCAGCCTCTTTAACAAATATTCCAAGGAAAAGTGCTTATTATGCAACAGAAGCAGACACCAGTTAGTTTACATAGTTTGACCACATCCTGTTAACTTCCAGTCAACAGTAAGTAAAATCGTGGGATGTACCAAGTGCTTCAACATCTGCAACGTCTTCCTGTTTCCAACCAGCAAAACTTCTCAGACTGAGAATGCAGAAATCCTGGTTTTGCGAGGTAGATTTTAGATTTTAACAAGCTTCACCTCTGAAGACCACAAATGTTGGCAAAAAGGGAACCACAGCTACCATACCTCCACCAGCCAACCTGGATCCTTCACCAATGGGATCAGGCGCACACTCATGGTCTGGTCCAATCAATTCCCGTTGGCTTCCTATCCAGTTCATGGCCCTCAGTGTTTGGATTGCATTTCCCTGCTGGAATGTAACCACCCGAGAACTCAAGGCATGCACTGAATGAAGCTGGAAGTGGAATTGATGCCAGCCGCAGTGTGCAGTTGGTATCATTCAGTTTTGTGTGTGTTTATCACAGTCTGTCACTGCTGCGGTGCATGACTGCCCCCTGCAGACACTCCCTCTATACTGCAAAGTCACAGGAGAGACTCACTCCTCAATGGGCTATATGCACGACTCCACTACTTCCTGAACTTAAGACAGCACCTTTGCTTCCTGTCTTTCATGACTGGACAAACTGATTAACCCAGGTGTGTCTGACCTCAGTAACTGGCCAGACACACCTGGAGTAATCAGTTTGTCCAGGAAGTTCAGGAAGTAGTGGAGTCGTGCATATAGCCCATTATTGAGCCAAAAGTGCTGCTTTTACACCACATCACACGGCATAAATGTTTATTCAGAAACACAACAACCTGCTGTTGTGAGTCCATGACACTTCAGGCCATAACACACACACTCTGTTGAGGTCGATATGGGGAGATGTCCCATGTCTGGTGTCCTCTCATCCTCAATCATGTCCTGTTTGTTTGTGGTGGCATGAACTCTACATAGTCTTGTCTCCTCCTTTCCCCCAATCCTTGAACTTGTCTCTAAGTCACGCTTCAATCTTCACACCTCTTGCTTGCAGGAAGAAGAGGTGGAAGAGTTTAGGGTAAGTTTGTCCTGGTTGCCTGTTTCGGTTTGGACCGGCAGAAATTCCATCCAACCCTGCATCCCAACTGCCATAAACTCTGCATGTGTCCCCTTACTGCGCATATGTGTGTGTTTTCTTGTGCTTCTGTGTGATTAACTCTTCCATTTGCAGTGCCCATTCACATGAACCATACTCAAGACCCATAATTGTCTGCTGTGTTCATATAATTGGATGTTTGAGTCATATAGTAGCTTAATTTAAACTTTTTATGGCACGATTGTATTGGAAGATCAAGTTCAGATTTGATGTAATCTAAGTAATTCGATCCTGTCAAAAAATAAGCAAAAGACAGTCTGAAAGTGGCGACATCATTACATACAGATTTTAGATTAACATAAAACTCCCCAATGTTTGGAGCTTTTCACACTGTATCATGATTTTCATTAGAAGGTTGAGCTGTCTCATTCAACATGAAGATTCAGATGGTTAAATTAAATTCTGCATTTTTTTTAAAGCTTCTTTCCCATGTTGGTTCAACACTTGAGCATAAAAGTTCTCTCTTACGCTAGAAACAACTGTTCTGAAGCTTTACGCCTGCCCTTGAAATATACAGTCGTCCTCAAAGTTATTCATACCGGACAATTAAAGAAAAGGCTAAATTCACAATAATAATTCAAATAACAAGAAACCCAAAGAAACTAATAATAAATAAAAATTTACAAAATTATAATTTAGTGAAATAAAATTGTGCTTTTGAATTATGGTAGGAAATAATAATTTAAAAAAACAACAACAACAACAAAAACCTGTCCCAGACACATTAGATCATCTTTCCCATAAACAGTGGACCAAAGTACCCGTCAACAGGTGGAGAAGTCTTTTTAGCTTTGGAGCCCCATCATGCTTGTTTACTTGTTTTTTTCTTTAAAACCACGATTCAAAATCAATGCCACAGTTTTGGTTATAACATCAAAGAATGGCACCTGTAATTGTCCTCTCGAGAATAAAATCATGTGCATAAAATTCTGAGCATCTATGTGCACAATTTACAAATCTGTGACAACAGACTGCACAAATATGAAACACAATTTCTCTCTTCATAGTGGGAAAGCACTGTTAAATTATGTGCTAATCTTCAGAAAAAAACCTTACTCAAAGGTTAAGATAACACAAAACCTCTTAATTTCATGCAGTTTCACACAAATTAAAAGAGTTGGGATTGTTAAATTGTGTTTCTACCAATCAATTCTCCATAAATATTCCACGCAGAAAAGCTACGGCTCAGTGTTGACGTGGGAAACTCATTCTGCAAATCATTATAGAAAGTAGAAAGTTCTGAAAATCATGGTGCATGACTGAAAACTTCAGAATGAATGTGAGCCTCAGCTAAAAGCCTGGGAGGTGGAAGCCTCTTTGCAGGTACTATTTGACTCAGGTTTGGTGTTTGTTCACATTTGCATCCCAGCATAATACTCCTCATGTTGAATATTTTGCATCATTTGTTTCCTAACCCTTTTTGCCTCCATCTGACAGAATGTTCTGCTCTTTGTACTGTGATAGCATGGCACATCAGGGAGGGATGCCTCCTTCCCGGTTGCATGGATCTGTTTTTAAATGCTATGCTCCAAAACAAAGACAGATGTACAGATTTTAGCATTAAAGTGTTTTTTTGTTTTTTTTTTAAAGCAGACATTCCTGTTTTAAATAATTGTGATGCTTGATATTTATTATCTTCTTGTCTCAATCTCTCTCTTTGTCTTCTGTCTTTATATATTTATCTGCATTTCTTCTTCTTCCTCACACATCATCTACCCTGCAACTCCATCCTCCTCAATCGTGCACCTTCCATGCCTCTTTACCCTCTATGCCTCTCTTTGTCTACTTGCGACGTCCCCCTCCATCCTTTCTCAGGTCTTTGAGTCAAGGCAGCACCAACTCCAACATGCTGGACGTGCAGGGCGGAGCCCACAAGAAGCGAGTGCGTCGCAGCTCTCTCCTCAATGCCAAGAAGCTGTACGAAGACGCTCAGATGGCCAGAAAGGTGAAGCAATACCTCTCAAACCTCACAGTGGAGACGGATGAGGAGAAACACCAGATCATGTCCCTGCAGTGCGAGCCCTCCTACAACACCTGTGAGTAACAGAATCTGAGACGTTACACTGACTCAACCTGTTTTGGATTTGAGCTAAAGTTTTCTTATGTTCCCTTGCCAAGGAATTGAACATTTAAGGCATGTTTTGTATCATTTTTGTATCTGATTGGCAGATCACTGCAAAAACTCAAGTCTTACTAAGTATATTTTTCTAATTACTTACTTACTAGTCAAAAATCTTATCACACTCAAAAGAAGACAAGAAAAACATTTCAGTGAGATATAACAACTTGTTTTAAGGAAATGCATCTTATTTCAAGAAATCTTATCAAGAAAATTTTGCTTGTTCCACTGGCAGAATTTTTTTTGTATTACAAGCAAAAAAATCTTGGCCACTCTTAAAATAAGTTTAAAAAAAAAAAAACAGATTTCTTTATCTTACTGAAATGTTTCTTTAAGTAATTTTGTCTTATTTATTTTGACTAGAAATTAGAAAAATAAACTTGGTAAGATCTAAGTTTTTGCAGTGATGGTGGATGATTCAAGCAAGAAATTTCTTAATATTAATACAAAATTAATACAAATTTTATTTGTTGAGAACTGATTATTGGTATGACTGTCCTGCACTGCCACCTGTTGTTTTTACAAGTGTCCTGCAATCCCCTGACATCCCCTGATCTCTTTGAACCAAATTCATGCACACCCTGATCATGATTACTTTGAGATGAAAGCAGCCCTATATGTGAGATGGTTTCATCACCACATGCACAACACTGTCTTTGTGTAAACAGCGCTTTTGTTCATGAGACAGCTAAATGTTGGAATGGTTAACAGATATCTACTGATTGTAGTAATCTTGCTTTTGGAAATTTTAAGACATATCTAATGTAGCATTTCTGTCTGCTATGGTCCACAAATGGGGACCTGTTCCACTTTGTGAGCAAGGCCGTCTGCAAATGACTGTGTACTTGTGAAATTATTGTGAGCAGTGTGGACACGTCTGCTGGCTTAATTGTCAGTTTGTTTAAATTGTGCTTCAGTTTTGTTTGTGTTTGTCGATTGATAAGAAACCCTCGCTTGATCCAAGTCTTCAAATGCATTATGCAGTTTAATATCAAACCTTATTTGCATTATTGCTTGAAATGTTAAACATCTGCAGTAAACATCACTTCATAAGGATATTTGATGACAAGACTGTTAGGTGACACAGAGTGAGGTATTTTGACTGTGATCTTCTCCGCCAGCATCACTGAGAAGTTAATGTCGTTATGAAGTGAAAAGTCTGCATCTTCCAAGTGTATCATTTCATTTATCTCCTTTCTGTGTTTTCAGTGAGTAAGAACTTGAATGAGAGACGATCCACCAAGTCAGACATGTCTCCGGTGTCTCTGCGGTCGGCTCTGCCCACGGGGAAAGCACAAAACCGGGTGTCACAAGTCCTCCAGGTCCAGGTCCCACTGAACCCTCTACGGAAGAAGAGCACAGCCAAGGACATTGGCACCCTTAGTGAGTCCTCCTGAGCTGAAATCCACCATCATCTCTTCCTCATGCTCTTTGCTTTCACATGTTTTGTCTTAATCTGACAGGCTACTTATCTTTTTTTCTAATCCTTTCTTTCTTCCTCCTTGTGGCAGACTCCAACTCTCCCCAGGTGGTGAAGAAACCTCCGGTGAACTCTTCAGACGATTGGAGTACCAAAAAACTATCTGATGACACCGTTTCTACCATCTCATCCCTTCACTCCAGCCCTACAGTTTCACCACAAGGTTCCCCGCGCAAAGGTCAGCAACATGTGTTGTATTTTTTTTATTTTTCTTGTTTGGTTGTAATTATGGATGTTAGATATTGACTTTTTTTTTTTTTTTAACCGATATCTGATATTGTCCAATTCCGATATCAACCGATACCAATACATGCAGACAACTGTGAGGTTGTTTCTTTCATATTTTGAGAAATACAACTAAACTCTGCTCTGAGAACAAAGATCCCAAAATATCTTTAACTCAGCCAGACGAGTTCATTTTGGACATCTGGTTCCCATATATCAGATAGTCGCAGCTATTAGCCAACCTGTGGCTAATTATGTTTCTGACAACTTGGTAACTTAACCAGCAACTTAAAACCAGACATATTATAAGCAACTTCAAAGCAAGTCGGTCTGTTGCAGCAGCAGCTGCACCGTTAGTCACATGACTCTAAAGGCAGAGACACACTGGACAGACTGCCGACCGTTGCGGTCGTCGCCAGAAAATGGGGTCGGGCTGATCAATCGGCTTCAGTCTCACCGACACGGTGAGAACAGCGTCCGAGAAGACATCGAACTGACTCCAGACCTGGGTGTACCTTCTGTGCATGCGCAAAATATAATGTCGCCACAACAGCAGGCGGCGCTGATCTATATTGTGGCCCCAAAAGACGAAAACCGGAAATGACGGACCAAGACGAGAATGCGTAAAAGCTGTTGTTGTTAGCAGAGAGCGAGGACTGCTAGCTAAGGTCCTTATACGATGCCAAACAATGCGTGACAGTTTGCATTATGTCCGCTCTTCATCTGGTTTGTTTACCTTCACTTTGGGTCTTCCCGTTTGCTGATTCACCAGCAAGGTCAAGCCTCCTTTAATCTGATTGGTCAGCCCATCACCGACTGAACGACCGGCTGACACGATTACACATGTTCAATCGGCTGAAAAGAACGCCGTCGGTATTGGCAACGGCTGCAGATGGGAGACGACAGAGAACACACCAAACTGACTCAAGACCCTGACTTCAGAAGGCTCCACGACACCAGACGGCCGAAAATCGGCTCGGTGTGTCTCCGCCTTAAAAGGAATGCTGGGATATGAAGTTCTTCCAGGATAACAGGGACTTTTCTACATGCTGGGCTGCTGCTAATGGAACAAGATCGCAAGATATCGGATTGCAAGATTTTGTTAGTAAAACCTCGCAGGATATCATTGTTCCTTAACAGGATCTCGCGAGATTTCGCTTTGAAAATATCGGCCCAAAAAACTGATACCTATATTTTCCGATATCACACTTTAATGCCAATATCGGCCGATAATCAGTAGGCCGATAATATCGAACATCAATAGTTGTAATGCATGTTTTTTTATAAGCTTTGATGTCTTTTTTTTCCACTTTCAGTCGGGGGCGTGGCAAAGTCCCAGAATTCCAGCCAGATGAACTTATCAGGATCCTCGTCATCACTGACCAGCGACGCCAGCACCAAGACCGGCACCGTCAGCCTGCGCAGCTACGGCATAGGTGGGGCTGCCCTCCACAAGAAGATCCTACTGATGACCAGACAGCACAGCCGAGAGAGGGACAGAGAGACAGAGCGGGAAGACAGAGCTGAGGAGACGATGCAGGAGAAGACAGAAGCAGTTCAGAGAGGCTTGCGTTCATCAGAGCAAAGGAGAGGACGATGCAGGCAGCAGGCAGCTCAGACAGATGCAGGGACAAGAGCAGAAAGCCCTGCAGAGAAATGCACAGGGACACGCCAAGGGCACCCCACGGTCCACACTGGGTGTTTTCCCAGTCCCATGTCTCCATCACCTCCTCCCTTGCCCCATTTCACAAAACCCAAAACCCTGATGTCGCCCACCAGGGCGAGGCTGATGTCCCCTTTCAGGATACTCAGGGAAAGGAGTCGGTCCAGGGAAAGGTCACAACTGCCCGTTGGGGAGGGAACAGGAGAGGCTGCTGCCTCTTCACCTCAGGCTGAGACACCAGGACAGGCAGAGCAGAGAGCCAGGAGATCAGTCAGCCCCAACCCCTTCCTCTGGCTGTGCAGGGACAGACACACCAGGAGCAAGACAGTCTGAAAAAAAGAGAGACCCTGCAGATGTTTGTTGAGATTTAATCTGAGGATGTACAGTAGTATCTTAAAGTGATGACATTTCAATTTTGGAGCATCAAAGTGTGTGTTGCATGAAGCACAGCAGTTAACGGAAAGTTGATGCTGATGGGATTTACTGCCTGATGTGAGATGAGCATGCTCAGATCTCATCCTGATTAAGAAACCCGGAGGTCTCGTTGGCTTCTAATATACTCATTTTTAACCGGATTCTTAACTAGTTTTGCTAACAAAAACCCCCCCCCCAAGAAAACGATTTTCATACATCCAGGAAAATGGATGTTATGCTAATGGTTATTTGGAATTAAATTCAGCCACAGTCAGTGGATCTTATATCTATGATCCCTTCTTTGTTTATTCAGTTTTTCTGCACATACATCATGTCCACTCACATCATCTCAGATAGGTTCATTTCATTTCAAGTAGTTGTTGCTTTATGATTGCCCTTTGGTATAAAAGTGAACAGAAGCACAAGTAATAACTGAATTTACCAGCTTATATATCCGCCAAACTGAACCCCACAGCTCTTCCACATGAACGTCTCGCATCAGGCAGTAACTTACATCAAGTAGTGATGAACAATGACTTCGAGAAGAAATCTGGGAAACAACAGATGAAAAACCGTTTCAATGTGTTCTGTTGAGTCGCTGTAACATCATTGATCTGATAACTAGACGACCTGTATTTGCTGCTACAAAACACTTCTTTCTGACCCCGAGATAGAAATAGACTTTTACAGGAGAAAGTTCATGATTTTGTTGTTGTTGACAACTTTAAGTTTACATTCAGAATTTTACAGTGTTTACATTCATTGCTCTGCAGATGCAGCTGATCTGGTTCTATGACAGTTTTTTTTTATTTTTATATATAAAGTATATAATGTGACTTAAACGGTGTTTCATGATCATTTTAACAGTCCACACAGTCTTCAGTGTCTTTTTAAACTCGCCTGTTCAAGTATTAATGGACTGAGATGATTTTGATTGGTTCAGGAACAATTAGTAGAGGTTTACTCTGGCCAGGTTTGTAAACAAAAACATCAGGTTTAGGAAGAGCTTAATGCTTTATGCTTCAAATCTAAGCCCGTGAAATGCTCCTTCCTCCAGGTTGTACCCTCCTCCCGGCCGGTAAAGCAGACAACTTGTCGGACTCCAGTCACAGCGAGATCTCCTCCCGCTCCAGTATCTGTTCGGTTGACTCCGTTCCCGCCCCCGGGCCTGACGACCGATGCAACAGGACCTGTACTGCTACTACTGCCGCTATTGCACCTACTACTACTGTTACTGCAGTTGCTGAGAGCGCAGGAGCATCACATGCACACTTAAATGCTGATTACAGCCAGCCCAGCACAAGGTAAAAGCTTTGTTTAGTTCATTACCTGTATATCTAATCTGAGCTGGATTGGTTTAAATGCTTTTGCCATACAACACTTTTTTTCCTCCAGCGTTACAAATCCACCCGTTTGAACTTGTATGGAAGCTGTTTGTTGCATCTCTTTGCTCTGAGTGGATCCCTGCCAGCTCCGCTCACACTTTGCTTCAAGCTACTTGTCATTAGAGCTGCATCGTGTGAAGACACGGCCGACAAATTTGACAGCTGCTGAGCTCGTCTGAAGGACATTCGGGGACTTAAAAACATCCTCCGTCACACGGCCCAGATTCTTGACAGCAAGTGTCTTACACTCAGCGACGTCTGCCGCCTTCATCCACCACAAACTTTGACTTCCTCCACACCATCTGCTAGCTGTAGCCACTCTCCCAGCTGCTTTCCAATTACATCCTTTCCTTATTAAAACTCCAAGAACTGGAAGCTGTAAAAAATTACAGCTTTTTATTATCATCCCACATTTACTGCCCTCCTCTCTCCTCCTTTTATCCGAGAACAAGGTATCAGTTTTCATGCAGGCAGTGTTTTAATCTGGCTGAGTAAACAACACAGCTTTTTATTGTCTTCTGTTTGTTTATTGTCCCACCATGATCAGGCTATTCCGTCTCATAAAGGCGAGACTAAAATATCTCCCTGTCTGGTGTTATATTACCTTGACAGCCTTGCTGTATAATATCAGCCTCTTTTATGAAATATGGCTCCGTTTCATTGACTGGCCTGTTTGTCCTATAAAATGGAGCCAGTCAATCAAACCAAAGTTAAGGAGGAAATCTTTTTCTAACTTTCATTTTAATTCAGACACTTTCATCTATCATGGAGAACAAGCTGTGGGATTCTTGTTTTGGCATCTCTGCCGCATTAAATGTAATTGTCTATAGATGCACTTCCCAGCAGTTCATTCACAGCTTTCAGACTTTAAGTAATCATAATACAGGTAGATATCAGCCGATACAAATTTTTTTAAGGTATGATACAGATACTACCTATATTTTCTCATCAGCCGATGCCCGATAATTGGGGCCAATACTGCATTTGACTCAAATAAATATGTAAAAAAGAAATAATAATAACAAATAATAAATACAAACATTTAACTCCTGTAAAAAGTCTGTAAACTAGCCGAGGGGACGTATCGCAAATATACCTGACGTACTGGCTGATGCTGATACCATAAAAAAAAAACGCAGTATCGGCCTAAAATATCGGCTGGCTGATGTGTCAGTCTATCCCATGGTCTATCCTCACTTAAAGGTGTGAATATACCCCCCAAAAATGTTCATGTTTTGCTACAAAGCTTTGTTTTAAGTGCTTTTTATTATGGTTTGGACTAGGGATGTCCGATATCGTCGGCCTACCGATATTATCGGCCAATATTGGCATTAAAATGTGATAGCGGAAAATATCAAATTTGGTTTTTTGGACCGATATTTTGCCTAACAAAATCTCACGAGTTAACGAAATTCCGATCTTGTTCCATTAGCAGCAGTCCAGCATGTAGAAAAGTCCCTGTTATTCTGGAAGAACTTCATATCCCAGCATTCCTTTCAGAGTCATGTGACTACGGTGAAGCTGCTGCTACAGACTGACTTGCTTTGAAGCTGCTTATAATGTGTGTGGTTTTAAGTTGTTGGTTAAGTTACCAAGTTGTCAGAAACATTATAATTAGCCACATGTTGGCTAATACCTGCTAGTATCTGAGATATGGAAGCCAGATGTCCAAAATGAACTCCTCTGGCTGAGTTAAGGACATTTTAGGTGCTTTGCTCTCAGAGCAGAATATACAGTAGTTGAATTTCTCAAAATATGAGAGAAACAACCTCACAGTTGTGTGCATATATTGGTATCAGTTGATATCGGAAATTAAGAGTTGAACAATATCAGATATCAGTAAAAAAGCCAAAGTGGAACATCCCTAGTTTGGACCCTTCGCTTTGGAGTTTGGGTGGTCTCAGTGTCTGACAGCCTGGCATGCCCTCCTCATGTGTCTTGCTGCATGATGAAGTTTGTTCCTGTCAGATAAGTTCATGAAGTTCTGCTTCAGTCACTTGCTGAGGAATCCTGCTTTCATCTGTTAGACGACACATGAAAAAATGAGGAGTCTAACTTCTTAAACACAACAGGGACTTGTTTTTTTCCCCCATCAAGCCTGCTACCTGGAGTTGTCTCCAAACACTTCAGCTGGACGCGTGTCATCATGTTAAGCTGTCAGTGGTGCTCCAGTTAAGCATCTATGACATAGAAAAACACCTCTGCGGGGGGAAGTCACCCTGAGCCTCCTGCTGCGGAGTCCCCCAGCGAGGAGATGTGGAGTAAGGGTCCTCTGAACTGCACTTATGTTTAAAGGTTTTTTTATTTGATTTGTTGGGATTTTTTTGACAGTTGCTCAGGAAGTTTATCATTCCTGTCTCAAAACAATCACTACTGCTCTTTCTTGGAAAAGTTTCTCCTTTTTCTTCATTCCTTTGAAAAAGTGTTTGAAAATCTGGTTGAAACATTGAACTTTTTTAATGGTTTCAGTTGTCTTGGAAGCAGTTTTTGAAGGATAGCACTTGAGCACAGTGTCGCCTGCTGACCTGGATTCTTTTAAAGCTGTTATATCAATTTCTGAATGGTGAATTTCTGAAAGGTAGATGTTCAGATGAGGTGCAGATGTGGTGTCTGCAGTGCTATATAAACTCTGCTGGGAGCTTTCACATGTTCCTTCTTTTGGAAGTATGCACCCCTGGTTTTGACCTTAACACAATCTCTGATCACGTCAGAAATACAACATTTATTTATTCTATGTTCAAAACTTTATCATTTCTTTGAGCTTATTTTGTTTGTTTGCTTGAAAAGCTGCTGACGTCATAGATCCTAAAGCATCAGCTGCTTTTCATGCAAATGAAAAATGTAACATTGTTTTAGTTGATTCTATTTATCCTCTTTTTTTTAAGGAGTCCGTGTCCCGATAGTGGATCTTAATTTAGTTGTACACATGTGTATAATGGCAATAAAGATTCTAACTAGTTATATGTAGGGCTGGGGAAAAATATCGAAACACTGTAATATTATATATATATATATATATATATATATATATATAATATAATATTGCAGTGCTGGTCAGTCAGCGCTGGTGTCATCCAGGACACGTCACTGTCAAGGAGAAGATCTGCACAAGAGACATTGAACTGTTAGCTGTGAGTTTCCGTCCATATTATTTACCCAGAGAGTTTGCCTGTGTTATTCTGGTAGCGGTTTATATAATACCAGGTACCGCACCAGAGACAGCCTGTGATGTCATCAGCTCCGTCGTGGCTAAACTACAAACACAGCATCCAAACTCATTCATAGCGATCTCTGGAGACTTCAACAACGTCTCCCTCTCTGCTACGTTGCCAACTTTCCAGCAGTTTGTCAGCTGTTCCACCAGAGAAAATAAGATGTTGGACTTATTTTATGCAAATACAAAGAATGCATACAGCTCCTCTGCCCTGCCTCCTCTAGGAAGATCTGATCATAATCTGGTTCTTCTCACCCTCCACCTACAAGCCCATCGTTCAGCAGCAACCAGTCATTAGGAGGATGATTAAAACCTGGTCTACTGAGGCTGAAGATGCTCTGAGAGGGTGCTTTGAGGCCACAGACTGGAATGTCCTCTGTGAACCTCATGGAGATGACATCAACACCATGACTGAGTGTGTGACAGATTACATAAACTTCTGTGTGGACAGCATCGTTCCAACAAGAACAGTGAGGTGCTTCCCCAATAACAAACCCTGGATCACCAGTGACCTGAAAAAGCTGCTGAACATCAAAAGAAAGCTTTCAGGGATGGAGACAGGGAGTTACTGAAGACCACACAAAAACAACTGAAAACACAGACTAAGAAGTGCAAGGAGGACTACAGGAAGAAGTTGGAGAGCCAGCTCCAGCAGAACAACGTGAGGGATGTGTGGTCGGGAATGAAGAAAATCACTGGCTTCAAGCTAAAGGGGGACCAGACTGACGGAGGTCTGGACAGAGCTAACGAACTGAACATGTTCTTCAATAGGTTCAGTTCCCCCCTGCCGACAACCCAACATTCCACACACCCTCCATGAGCTCACAGCTTTCCTGTCCCACCTCCACTCTGTCACCCTGCACCTCAGTCATGGACCTGAACACAGCCTCATCTCCCTCCACATCAGGACATCCTGAGACCTCTTTTGCCTCCACCTCCAGCCTGACTGTCTCCTGTGACCAGGTCAAGAAACAACTAGAAAAACTGAACCGGAACAAGGCTGCAGGTCCAGATGGTGTCAGTCCCAGAGTTCTCAAGACCTGCTCAGAACAACTATGTCCGGTTCTCCAGCACCTTTTTAACACCAGCCTGAGACAGAACAGAGTTCCTGTGCTGTGGAAGACATCCTGTCTTGTTCCAGTCCCTAAAAAACCACAACCAGCTGAACCAAATGACTACAGACCAGTTGCTTTGACATCTCACATCATGAAAGTCCTGGAGAGACTCTTACTGGCTCACCTCAACAAGCAAGTGAACACCTTTCAGGACCCATTACAGTTCGCATATCGTAATGGGCTTGGGGTTGAAGACGCCATCATCTTCTTGCTTCAGAGAGCCCACTCTCATCTGGACCAGTCAGGCAGCACTTTGAGGGTCATGTTCTTTGATTTTTCAAGTGCATTTAATACTATTCAGCCTGCTTTGCTATGTCAGAAGCTCCATAACTTCCAGGTGGATCCCTCCACAACCACCTGGATTTACGACTACCTCACAAACAGACCACAGTTTGTGAGACTGAAAGGTTGTGTGTCTGAGATGGTGGTCAGCAGCACTGGAGCACCACAAGGGACTGTACTCTCACCATTCCTCTTTACACTGTACACCTCAGACTTCCAGTATAACTCTGAGTCCTGTCATCTGCAGAAATATTCTGATGACTCTGCTGTTGTGGGGTGTATCAGTGATGGACAAGAAGCTGAGTACAGGGAACTTGTCAATCAGTTTGTGAAATGGTGCAGTAACAATCAGCTCATCTTAAATACCAGCAAGACTAAAGAGATGATTGTTGACTTCAGGAGGAGCAAGAATAAGCAGCATAGTCCTGTCTACATCCTGGAAGAGGAGGTGGAGGTGGTAGAGAACTACAAATACCTTGGAGTTCAGCTGGACAACAGACTCGATTGGAAATGCAACTGTGACTACATCTACAAGAAAGGTCTGAGCAGACTCTTCTTCTTAAGGAAGCTAAAATCATTTAATGTCTGCAAAAAGATGTTGCAGATCTTCTATAAGTCTGTGGTAGAAAGTGCAATTAGCTTTGCAGCCATCTGCTGGGGCAGCAGCATCAGAACCAGAGACTTGAAGAAACTAAACAAGCTGATCAAGAAAGCTGGTTCTGTGCTGGGGATAACTCTGGAGCCGCTGGAGCTGATCGTTCAAAAAAGAATGCTTCACAAGCTGATGAAGATGATGGAGGACACTTCCCATCCTCTCCACAACACGGTGAAGAATCAACAGAGTGTGTTCAGTGGGAGGCTGCGTCAAGTTCGCTGTAGGACGGAGAGATACAGGAATTCATTCCTGCCAGCAACCATCACCCTAAAGAACAAGACTAACTGACTTTTTGTTTATTTAAAAAAAAAAAAAAAAAAAAAAAAAAAAAAAAAAAAAAAGTGAGCTTTTACAATACTGAATTTCCCTTCGGGGATGAATAAAGTATTTTTCATTTCATTCATTTCATTTCATTTCATATCGCAATATTTTCATATGCAGATTTCATATTGATATTTAAAAATGCGGTACTGATCTAGTTTACCAACGAAATCTCGCGATATTTTACTAAAACCTGCAAGATTTCGGAAAAGAATGACAAAATCTTGTGAGATTTCATTAGTAAAATAGATACCACGTTTTTAAATATCGATATGATACCAGCATATTAAAATATTGCGATATTTTAGTGTATCAATATTTTTTCCCAGCCCTAGTTATATGTTGTAATCATATATCACTGGTTCCCAAACCTTTCTGTAGGATCTCCTTTTCATCCAAAATAATTATGTCCCCCAACACTTACAATTAAACATTATGAAAAAATGTACTTTGAAATAGTTTTGTTTGGCAGACAAATGATCCTTTTTTATAGACTTCTAATTCATTAATCATAGTCAAAATCATATTAGTAGCCTATTAATTAGCCTATTAAGTCCTCTGCTTTAGCATGAGGTTATTTAGTTGGTGAAACTCTCCACGCTTCTTTATATGAGGCAAGTTGAGCATTTGACGAGACGGATGCTGCATAAAACATCTCTGCAATTGGGACAATTCAGTAGTTTATAAAGTAATCAATGGGCTTCTCTTTGTGTGAAGTCCCCAAGCGGTGTTGTTACTTGTTTGGGTTTGTTGTTAATATTTTGTGACATCCGATACACTTTACTATCCACCATTACCCCATTACTTGACCATCACCTGGTCATAACCAGGGCAATATATGCCAATGACTCTGGGCCCCCAGTTTGGGAACCTCTGATCTATATAATATGATTGTTCTTTGAATAAGTTGAAACAGTACAGTTGAAGGTGTCTTTTTTTCAAGTCATGGCTGATTTGCCTTAAAAGATTTGCTCCTTGAGAATTCATGTAGTTTTACATCTGACTGCAAGCTGAAAGAGCAGCTTCCTGTTAAAGGGCAGAGCTGATCACAGAGGAGGGACTGCTGACTTACATATAGAGGGTTTAATGATTTTGAATTAGGATTTGAGAACATGACTTTTAACCCTGGTTGTAAAAAAAACAGCCATAATGAACAATGATTAATGACTGTAAAGAAAATAATATGGGGAAACTCTTGTATTTCACTAATTCCCCATTTTTCTTTATCTTTGCTAGTTCTTCATTGTTGGCTCGAGGATACGCAGCACGCGGCTGCACCTTTACCTCCTCCCTCTCTACTGAGGAGCTGACCCCGGACCACACCTCCCTGGACTCTGTAGCCGACAGCGGTCGTGGCAGCTGGACGTCCTGCTCTTCCAACTCTCACGACTCTTTCCAAAGCCTCCCCCCTTCCTCCTGCCGGCCCTGGGACCACGGCATCCACGGCCACCCGCTCTCTCTGCCGCACACACACCTGGCCAGCTTCAAGCACACGCAGCTGTCCAGGCCGATAGCGGAGGTGGAGGCCCCGGTGCCGGCGTGGGCCGGCCAGGAGTCTGCCAAGCAGCACTCCAGAGACTCCAGCTCAGATCTGTCCTCCCAGTTACAGCAGAACTGGGCTTCATCCAGCTCGCTGTCCGACAACTATGAGGGCAATTACGGAACGGTAAAGAGGAGAAACACCTCGGAGCACCCCTCCTCGCCAGCCAACGAGGAAGGAGGGCAAAGCACAGACCCTGCCTACAAAACGGTGACGTCAAGCACAGAGAAGGGCCTAATAGGTGAGGGGATAGGTTGCAAGTTTGATTCCCTGTAGTTAGAGTGGTTTAGAGAAGCTCTGATACTGCATTTCTGATTGGGTTCTTAGAGGATTTCCAGTCTATTTGCCATGAGAGGATTCTTGGCTTTCTAATGAGGCATCAGATTTGACTTGATCTAAGATTGAATGTGGCTGACGGTGTTTTATATTCTGCTCACATGAAGTCACCGAAGTTGGTCTAGTGTTTTTAGGTGGCTCTACATTACTGAGCATATTCATCAGCTATGATATAAAACTGTCTATAAGACACTAAACTTTAGTTTAATGAGGGGGGAAAAAAATCTTTGTGCATTTTTGATAGTTGTTTAGCAGATGCTCGTTCACTGCCACGTGTTTTATAATGGACATTAAGATAGGAGCCAGTCTTTCTCTGCTTGCATGACATCAAGTTTTTGGGGTCATTTCGTGTAAATAAACTTTGTTAGGTTTTGGACTATTAGTTAAAAAGGTGAAAGAAGCATTTTTCACTATTTTCTGATGGTTTTTTGTTTGTTGTTTTTTTTTTTTTTTTTAAGCAAACCTAATTAGTTAACTTGGAATCAACAAAAACATCAGTAAATAATGAAAACAGATATTAGTTGCTGTGTCTGTATGCACTACGGTGATTCATCTCATTGGTTTTATGTTTTTCTTTTAATTTTTGACATGTTGGTGCATGTATGCTGTAGTTGTGCCTTGTGTTAGTGAACCATCACATTAAGTTCAGTTTTCCATTATTTTCTTTTGTTTCTTCCCTCTTCACAACCCACCCCCACATCTTCCTTTGCTCCATCTTTTCCTTTCCTCCCACCCGCACCGCCATCCAGTGTACTGTATCACCTCCCCCGCCAAGGATGAGCGTTACCGAGCTCCCCCTCCCACCCCTCCAGGCTACCAGGGTCTGGCTTTGGGGGATCTCGGCCTCACAGATGGAGTAGGGAGTGGGCCAGGAGGCGTCCCCCGGCCTCCTCACCTCAAACCTCCAGACTACAGCGTGGCCATGCAGAGGAGCAAACTCCTGCAGAGCCCTGGAGCGGCTGGCAGTCTGGCTGAGGCCCGGAGGCTTCACCTCCAACACCAAGATGCCCGAACAACCGGCTCCACGCAGGGTCACTCCAGACCTCCCAGCATCTGCCGCCCACCACAGGATCTGGTCGACAGTGAGGATGGTAGGTTTCCACTTTGGACTGATTCATATGGAGATCCGTTCATGTCTGAATGATCCACCAGCTCTTAAATACAGAGCACAAAGATTGTGTTTCTACACACAAACTACAAGATCAGCCCCTGAAACCAGATCTCAGTGCATTTCTATTCCTCATAACCAAATTTTAAATCTAATCTGTCAAGTTTTTGTTGAAAAAACACTTTTTTTTCCACAAATTTCAAAATTAAAACAATGGGTCCACAAAATTAAACACACTGCTGAATGTATCTGGATTAAGTGGAGCTACAGTCGGCTGAACTCTTGTTCATTTTTAACTGTCGAAGCTTCAGATCACAACCACACATGGCTAATTACCATACACAGGCATGACCAAATTTATTTCTCAACTGCTGTAACTCAGTAGAACTGAATGAATGAAAAATATTTTTATAAAGTAGTCATATAGCAGCATTCTCCAAATGGCGGAGAGCAAAGTGACACATGCACGTGTGGTGATGCAGCGAAAACAATCTTAAGCCCCCCGAAAGTATCATAAATATTTTGATTTAATTACAGGTTTTGTAACTAGAGGTGTGACAAAATATCAATACACTGAAATATCACAATATTTCATATACTGATATATCAATATTTAAAAATAAGGTATCACTCTATTTTACTAACGAAATCTCGCGATATTTCATTTTTCCGTTACGAAATCTCACAAGGTTTTGTTCTAAAAGCAGCAGTCCAGCATGTAGAAAAATGGCTGCTTTCCACTGATGAGAGCATCTGCAGGTTCAGGTTAAACTTTATGCACAGTGGAAAGTACAAGTTACAATGTGTGTCCAAGTTTTCACAGACCAGTTTTTTGAGATTATAATGACTGACTGAAATGCTCATTTCGCATATGCACTAATATACATTTTCATGTACTCAAATACTACTTTGTTTTACTGTTTTACTAATTTCACATGAATTCATGTGTAGTTATACTATTCCAGCTCAGCTGTGGTAATATTGATTTTTAAAAGCACTTAAGCTGGGTTTTCCCAAAGTGTGAAATATTTTTGTTCAGGGAAACGATTGTAAATGATTTCATTATGCGATACAAGTCGCAAACCTGACCAAAGTTTAATAAATGGGACAAGGAGAAACTGAATTTCATTGATTTAGACTCATTTTCAGTCGTCCGGTGTATATGGATACTTTTATTTCAAGCTGCATTTTAAATTTTTCGGATGTGCCTGGAATATCACAATATATTGCAATATATTGTGATGTCACAATATCGCAATATTTTATCATATCGTGACCCCTGTATCGTGAAACGTACCGTATCGTGAAGTCTTTGCCAATACCCAGCTCTATTTGTAACCCACATGAACTGTTAACAGTTCTTGCCATTGCTGTTGGAGGAAAAATTGATTGATTGATTGATTGGTTTATTTCGAGCAAACAAAACAAAATACATTCTGTCCGAGTAAACGTACATCTTTCTAAAATAAAATTTAAAAAAAAAAAAAGATAATTAAAGGAAGAAAAAAAAATTAATAAAAAAAAAAAAGACCTCCCGTACCTCTCTTTTTGCAGCAGACCTGAAAAAGCCTCTCACTGAACACACTGTTGTTTCCTCACTGTGTTGTGTTCAGTGTGTGAAGAATCTCTTTGTGCAGCATTCTTCTCTGTGCAATCAGCTCCAGTGACTCAAGCGTTGTCTCCAGCACAGAGCCGGGCTTCTCGATCAGTTTCTGTGGTATCTCTGAGTTTCTGGCTCTGGTGCTGCTGCTCCAACAGATGGCTGCAGAGCAGATTGCACTTTCCACAACAGGCTTGTAGAAGATATGCAACATTTTGGTGCAGGCATTGAAAAATATATCATTTAGAGCAGCGGTGTCCTGCAACTTTTAGATGCGTTCCTTCTCCAACACACCTGAATCAAATGAATGGCTCGTTACCAGGCCTCCGCAGAGCTGAATGACATCAGCATGAGGTAATTCAGGTGTACCGGAGAAGGGTTGCATCTAAAAGTTGCCTTTTGCAAGACCAAATGAAGCTGCATTCAGTGTAATTACAGAACAAACACAATAGGATTTTATATTTATTGTTTGTATTTTCTTTTTAAATGTTTATTACATAGTGTAGCACTTTGGTCAGCTTTGTTGTTTTTAAAGTGCGTTATAAATAAAATTGCAGTTGCATTTTATTTTGTATGCCTTTTCCCCACATTTTACATTTGTTCTAATTTTTAACTTATTTTCTGTCCCATGAAAAGTCCTTTTTGAATTCTAAACTGCTCCCAGTAACAAAGCACGGTTTGCTGTGGTTTCAGTGGTATAATCCACATATAATGATAAATCAGCTGCAGACACATTATGACCTTCCCATCTCAGAATTGAATATTTATGTAGTTTTTGCATGAAAGAGTTAGAAGAAGAGGAAGAAGAAAAAAAAACAAAACAGGCCATATGTCTAAAAATTAGTTGCAAACAAAAGGTCACTTCGGGCTGAAAGAAAGACAATCGCATGTTGGAACTATTCATAATGTCTAAAGACAGTCGAGACCCCAGGTACAAAAACAATGCCCAGATTGGACCTGAAAAGTTCTTCAAGTCTTAAAAAGCCTCATTTTGGGGCAACAAAAGTATAAATAAACAAATTTACTGGAGATATCAATAGAAGTGTATTTGTATAGCACTTTTCAACAAGAAGTTAACTTGACCAAAGTGCTTTACATAAAACAGAATAATAAAACTAGGGATGTCCGATATTATCAGCCAATATTGGCATTAAAATGTGATGTCAGAAAATATTGATATCGTTTTTTTGGATGAATATATATCTAAAAAAGAAATCTTGCGAGATGAAGCTGCTTATAATATGTCTGGTTTTAAGTTGTTAGTTAAGTTACCAAGTTGTCAGAAACATGAGAATTAGCCACATGTTGGCTAATACCTGCTAGTATCTGATATCTGGCAGCCTGGTGTCCAAAATGAACTCCTGGCTGAGTTAAGGAGATTTTGGGATCTTTGCTCTCAGAGCAGAGTATAGTTGTAATAATCAAAATATGAGAGATGCAACCCCACAGTTCTGTACATATATTGGTATCGGTATCGGTTGATATCGGACATCGGAATTTAAGAGTTAGACAATATCGGATATCTGTAAAAAAGCCAATATTGAACATCCCTAAATAAAACACGTTGAGAAAATGTAGTGAAAACAAGTAAAATAGAAGGTCATGGATTATTAAATCTGTTCTGAACAGAGAAGTTTTTAGATTACTCTTAAAAAGACAAAATAACATCATCGACTCTTCTGTTTTCCAGATGAACAAGTGTCAGCGGTGTAAAGACGACCTCGTCCTCACACACAGACCAACCGGTGTTGATCAGGCTTCGGACTAAACGTAGCAGCCTGTCATCACGCATCAGAGCACATTCTCCAGGCCCCGCCCACAGACTCACGGGTCAGGTGACCTGTCTCCCCTCCCAGAACTCCCACACCCACCTCTTTTTGAACTCATTTCATCAAAGAAGAAAGATTTTAGATACTTTTTAACAACTCTTGAACAAAGCAGTTAAAGGCGATGTGATGGCCTCACATCGCAGAGGATGAAAAAAAGAAGAAAAGAGTGACAATAACGATGCCTCGTCGGAAGCAGACCACCACGTACCTCCATTATGCGCTCCAAGCTCACCTCAAAAGGTGTTTTATTTTGCTTTAAATGTTGTACAGAGGTTGTGTTTTGCTTTCATGTTTTGAAGGGGGATATTTTTCTCTCTTTTCAGTTGCATGTCTGAGCTTTTTTTTTTTTTATATAAGAGAACATGGAGGAGCAGACAAACTTGAGCTATGGGGTTTTTGCTTTCTTTTTGTTTTCTTTTGTTTAAATTTTGCAGTTTTTTTCTCAGCCTAAAAGAAGATGAATGTAAAAGACTAAGATCCAAGGGGGAAAAGAACCTTTTTCTTTTTTCTAACGGGTATGTATTGTTGGATATCAAACCCTGGCACTGATAAAATTTATGTTAGCAACACCAGTTCCCATGCAAATGCACAAAAAAAAAAAAAAAAAAAAAAACTGCATTGGAGGTCAGGAAACTTCTCAGGCGCCACAATAAGCCCCTCGCTACATTTTCCACCTCCTCTTGATGCAGAGAAAACAGAGAAATTAACCCCTGAAAGCAACAGAAAGCACGTCTGTTTAGCACTTACTGTTCTTTGCTTAGCTTGACAGAAGAAAACAGCATCTCTCAGGCAGTTTGCTTTGTCTGCGTGCCGCGCTCCCCTCCCTCTCTTGTTGCTCGTTCAGTCAGACGTGTGAGGTACTTTAGCGGCAGCCGGCCTCCTGGATGTTCTATAAAATCTGTATTATAACTTGTTTTTAATGAGCTGAAGAACAAATGCCTCGCTGCTTCTCGTAGAGTAAAATGCGTGTGGTTATTTAATTGCAGCAGCTGTAATAAAACAATATATTAGCACTGCGTGGGTCACACAGTGTGCATGCACTAATGCTCACACACACACACACACACCAAAATCTTTGCGGGTGTGCATTAAAAAAGGACAGTGTTTACGCCAATGCTTACATATTTTGTTTACAGTGTTTATTAGACTAGTTGTCTATGGAATTACAAGCTGGAAAGTGTAATGCTCCAGTTTTAGTTGTAAATTTGTTTATAATTGCAGCAGGAATATGCAGATGCACCATTAACTTGCGCTCCCAGTTTACCTCTCTCATCTTGGTTTTTTGCTCCTTATTTAAAAGAACGTGCATCAACACAAAAAGTCAGCTAATGACATGCTTTAACTCCCAGCTTCCATGTTGACGGTGTGTTTAGAGGAATATTTAAACGATGGGCTTTGAAGATTGTTTATTTGTGTCAAAATTAGAGCAAATTCATACATTCAAATGGAAAATGTTTCCCAGTTGTGTTTATATGCAGTCTGGCAGGGGTGTAACTGGAATCAGACGTTCTGCTGTTTGTCTTGTGTTGCATCGTTTGGTTTGTTTTGCCTCACAATGACTTGAAATTATCAATGCTAATGTATACATGAGATATACATATAATCATACTCATCCTCAAAATTATTCATGCCCTCAAATTAAAGAAGAAAAAAAAAAATCTGCAAGTGAAATAACATGAAATTGGCAAAAGTAATAATTGATAAAAGAACTCTATGAAAATCATGACATTGATTTTGAATTGTGGTTTGAAAGGACTCTTATAAACAAATGCACAAAAAATAAAACAAGTAAACAAGCATGATGGGGCCCTGAAGCTAAAATTCTGTTTGAGTCAGTCACTGTAATCATGTGTTTCGTCTAATGTTCAAAAAGACATCTGCACATCTTGACAGGTATTTTGGTCCACTGTTCATGGTAAAGGAGTTATTATGTGCATGGGACAGTTTTGTTTGTTTTTTAAAATGATTATTTTCAGCCACTTCCAGTCAAAAGCGAAATTTATTTCAATAAATTATAATTTTTTAATTTTACTTATTATTAGATTCTTTAGTTTCTTGTTATTTGAATTACTATTGTCGGTTTATCATTTTCTTTAATTTGAGGGTATGAACAATTTTGAGGACGACTATATATATATATATTCATATTTATATATATATATATATGTATATATGAATATATGAAATCATATGTATTGTTTCTTTTTGTTTGCCATAAATTAATGTTAGATGATTATGTACAGATAAAAAAGAAAGTCTACTACTTAGACTTTTTTTTTTTTTTTTTTTGAGGTTGTGATTGCCCTGTTGTTTTGGGGCAGGAGTCTTTACAGGATTTTTTGTTTGTTCCTGTCATTCTGTTGTTGCTGCCATTTCTGATCTTTGAGTGTAATTGCTGCTGTGTTTTGGGATGTGGTGGCTTGTGTGAGTGAGTGTGTGTTTTGGAATGATGTTTGTGAGTTTGGGATCAAAACAGCATTTCTTTTCCTTCATTTTTTATTCCCCGTTTTGTTTTGGCTTCTATGAACTATGCAGCACATAGTTCAGCCTCGGTTTGCAGCTTTTCTTTGATGGCTTTCCTCCTGCACAGAGGTGAACCTGCTGTCAGTCTCGTGCCGCCGGTTTGATGACGGGTTCATCCAAACTCAGACTGTATGATTGAATTGAGTGTTTTGATGCTATTATATCTCTGTCTGTTTGAAATGAAGAGATGAAGCCCCACTATGATGCCATGCCCCCCCCCCCCCCCCCCCCCCCCCCCGTCTCTTTCAGTCCAGTCAGACGTTAACTTGCAACCTCTCTCTTCGCTGCACTCAATGACGTTTCTCTGTTTTGCTCAAGAAGTGTTTGCGAATCATGGCTCTCCACTGTGACCCTCACCTCAGACTGTTTATGTTTAAAAGCAACCTTGATATAATCATCTTTGAAAGACTGTCACACTGTTTTTTTTTGTTTTTTTTTTGCATAACTGCCTTCTTAATATCGAAACCAACAAATCAGTATTAATGCTGCCTTGAATGTTTGTTTTTTTTAAAGCAAAACATGCTTTATTTTTGTAGTTCACCCTGAAGATTTGAGAAGTTTGGGTCAATCTTCCTCTAAATTATTGTTTGTTTTTTACCAGGAAATTTAACTCCTAAGTCTCTGCGCAGGTTTACGATGAATCAATTAAAGGATTAAGTTTTACACCTCACACTCCAAATGCCATTTGTTTTGTTATCCTCCTTCAAAGCTAAATTTCCCTCCACATTAAATCCCTTTTGTGTCCCCTTCTCTTCCATCCTTCGTCAGTATTCCTACTTACATAAAACAGAAAAAAACAGCTCATTCATCTGAAAGCGTGCTGATTTTTATTTGTAAGTTCAATTGTAATTTAGGCCCCAACTCTCATCATCCTTTGCCATGTTTCCTGGAATGCAATAAGAGATGTGAATGTGTTTTTTTGTTGTAGTTGTTTATTTTGGTGTTGACATTATCTGGCGTTAAAGCAGAAATGCACAACAATAAGCTTAAATGTGGTGAGTGAGCTGCACAATCTGTACAAAGGTATTAACTCCATCTGTGGCTTCAAGTTTGCTTTCGTCTCACACGTATAGCTGTTGTTACTTATGTCTTTTAGAAAGACAACATGATTTTGCTTTATGCTTTTTATGTATTTTTTACAAGTGATTGTAAATAATTGTTATATTTTTGTTTAAGAGAATGTTTAAAAAGGAATAAATACCTTTTATTTCTCTGAGTCTACTGATACGGATTTGGACAATGAATAAAATGATAAAACTGACAGAATTTTGGGTCTTTATTGTTGTTTAGTTGTCACATTTTCACATTCTTAACAGCTCCATATGCACATGGCTGATTTCATATGGTTCATTTATGTTCTGAATCTGTTCACTGGAGGAAAATTGTCTGTGGCTCACCAACACAAATAACGCACACCTCCAAAATGCAGCCCTGCTTAGGTGCAAGCAAAAGCATAAAAACTTGGCAAACACATTCAAATATCCACAAAGTAAAGATTAAGAGGTAAAAATAAAAGTGCAGCAGTTGAGATCATCCTGTGTGTTCAACTTAAAGCATTCGGTCAATGTCTGTAGTCTGCAGCTGCAGTCTGAAGGTCCTCTTTAATGGCATTAATCTTGCAAGTGTTGGGCCATAAATCAGAGCAACACTCGGATTATGACCAGATGATGGAGCTAGAGGTAAAGTTTGAGGATAAACAGTTATTGTGATTTATCTCCCAGGGTTCCTTGAACATCTGTGGAAAAAAATGGTAATACATGAATCACATGATGAAATCTAAATCTAATAGTGGAAACCTCGTTTTCTGAGGCAAACTTGTGCTCGGTCCAATACTTGAGATTTTTAAACTTGAAGAAACTGAAGTTTGTTTGTTTTTTATCATAACAAATGTAGACAACAGTAGTCTATTTGTTGTACTTTCCACTTTTCTCTAGTTTAGATAAATGAATCTTCATATAAAGGAGGACTCTATCTCTCCTTATGCTGCTAAAATGTCCTCACCGTGTCTCCACCTTCTGCTGCTTTCAGCACTTTATCAGATCTGATCAGAGCAGGAGAGCATAACACTGTGCTCAAGGTCAGCCTCCTTTTATTACTCATTAAAGGTTTACTGTCACACAGAGAAGCAGGCTGGTTGACCTCCCTGTGTGAATGTGGGTGTGTATGTGTATAGGTATGGGTCATCCCTGCTATTCAATGCAATTCATATATACTGTATGTATGCATGTATATATATATATATATATATATATATATATATATATATACAGACATGTATATGTACAGTTATAAAGTGTTTATAAAGTATTTGTATATAAAGTGTTTGCCCCCTTCCCGATTTCTTATTTTTTGCATGTTTGTCTGACTTATATGTTTCAGATCATCAAACAAATTTAAATAGTGTCAATAGTGTTGACTTGTGTCAAAGATAACACAAGTAAACAGAAAATGCAGTTTTTACATGAAGATTTTTATTTTTAAGGGGGGGGAGTGATTGCCCCCTAAACCTAATAACTGGTTGGGCCACCTTTAGCAGCAACAACTGCATTCAAGCGTTTGTGATAACTGGCAATGAGTCTTCTACAGCGCTGTGGAGGAATTTTGTTCCACTCATCTTTGCAGAATTGTTGTAATTCAGCCACATTGGAGGGTTTTCCAGCATAAACTGCCTTTTTAAGGTCATGCCACAGCATCTCAATAGGATTCAGGTCAGGACTTTGATGAGGCCTCTCCAAAGTCTTCATTTTGTTGTTCTTAAGCCATTCAGAGGTGGACTTGCTGGTGTGTTTTGGATCATTGTCCTGCTGCAGAACCTAGTTGGCTTCAGATTGAGGTCACCAACAGATGGCCGGACATTCTCCTTCAGGATTTTTTTGTAGACAGTAGAATTCATGGTTCCATTTACCACAGCAAGTCTTCCAGGTACTGAAGCAGCAAATCATCCCCAGACCATCACACTACCACCACCCTATTCTACTTTTGGTATGATGTTCCTTTTCTGAAATGCCGTGTTACTTTTACGCCAGATGTAATGGGACCTACACCTTCCAAAAAGTTCAACTTCTGTCTCGTCAGTCCACAGAGTATTTTCCCAAAAGTCTTGGGGATCATCAAGATGCTTTCTGGCAAAACTGAGACGAGCCTTTATGTTCTTTTTGCTCAGCAGTGGTTTTGGTCTTGGAACTCTGCCATGCAGGCCATTTTTGCCCAGTCTCTTTCTGATGGTGGAGTCATAAACACTGACCTTAATTGAGGCAAGTGAGGCCTGCAGTTCTTGGATGTTGTTCTGGAGTCTTTTGTGACCTCTTGGATGAGTTGTTGCTGTGCTCCTGGAGTAATTTTGGTCGGCCGTCCACTCCTGGGAAGGTTCACCACTGTTCCATGTTTTCGCCATTTGTGGATAATGGCTCTCACTGTAGTTCGCTGGAGTCCCAAAGCTTTAGAAATGGCTGTGGAACCTTTTCCAAACTGATAGATCACAATTACTTTGTTTCTCATTTTTTCCTGAATTTCTTTGGATCGCAGCATGATGTCTAGCTTTTGAGGATTTACTTTACTTTGTCAGGCAGGTCCTATTCAAATGATTTCTTGATTGAGAACAGGTGTGGCAGTAATCAGGCCTGTGTGTCTAGAGAAATTGAACTCAGCTTTCCAAAGATGTGATCAACCATAGTTAACTTTTTAACAGGCAATCACTTTTTCACACAGGGCCATGAAGGTTTGGATTTTTTTCCCCCCTTACTAATAAAAACCTTCATTTAAAAACTGCATTTTGTGTTTACTTGTGTTATCTTTTGCTAATATTCAAATCTGATGATCTGAAACATAAGTGTGACAAGCATGCAAACAAAGAAGACATCAGGAAGAGGGGGACAACCACTTATTCACACAACTGTATATATACAGGATTTCTGTATTAAATTTAACTTCTTTGCTCATCAGAATGAGTTACAGTAGAAGAGTTGTTCAGCTCTTTGCATGTCTCAGCACTGAGAAAGCTGTTTGCACTTATGTCAAGATGATGATGTGATGCTGAATTTAAGACCTAGTTTTGTTGAATAAGGGACCTGTTGTATGTTGGGAAGGCAAAAGAACCAAGCAAAAAAAAACCCAACAGCTGTTTTGTACTTAAAAAAAAATGAGTATCTCATAAAATATATCTACTGTAGCTATATTATATGTGAAAAAATATGGAGCAGTATTTACAAAAACAAACAAACAACAAAATCTTACATGTAATGATGGCATAGTTGGGGTGCAACAGCTTAACAGGACCAATCCCCCTGGCTTTCTAATCAGGAGTGGAGAGCTGTTAAAACCAGCCCCAGAAGTTATCACCAAGGTTTTAGACCAGTAGATGGACAATAAAAGAAGGGTCATGTCCAATTTTCTGTTGTTTCCTGTTAAGTTTTGCTGTTGCAGTTTTACAATCTGAGAAGGCTCAGACCTCCACACCAGCCTGTAAGCATGCCACCATACATTTTATTTATATACTGTACAATTACTTACCTGTCAAGAAGCTATTTCCCAAAATAGAGACCTAGAAACTGTTCTTGGTTTCTGGTTTTCTTTCCAGAGATAACCTTCCTCATAGTGGGAACTAGAATTTGGCGACCCAAGTTTGGGAACCGAGATCCACATAAGCACCATAGAACATCAGAAAGGTCTGTTTTCCACATGTGAATATAATAAGGTCCAAATCTAGATGGTCCTTCAGGAGCTCTTGTCAAAAGATACTGTACAGATCAAGAGGCGAACTCCTCTGGAGAAAAGTGAAGCTCGGCGTGACCTTAGTAACCTGTCAACTTCACAGCAGAAATAAACATGTTTACAGCCTGGTTCAAAACATCATTTTAGGTTTAATAGGTCAAGTTTACCTTCATGTCAACTGTGAGGGGGTGATTTTTTTAAAAAATATAATTCATCTGTTTAAATGGTATTTAATCTTGAAATTACACATAATTAAGTGGTGTGTCCTTTTGATTGACAGGCAGCAGACTGGGAGCGGGTTTTAGCTGTGGAAGCTAATAGTTAGCTCCCTGCTTGTTCCCAGGAAGGCCTCAGCCTGTAGCAGAGTTGCACAACGGTGGTTTTTAGCTGCTCAACAGCAAGTTTGAGTGGGTCCTACCTTTAGACTGCCTATCTTCGTTTGTTCCGGTTCAATTCAGATTAGCTTGGTTAACATTAGCTTGGCTGTCAGTCATTTGCCCCGCTGCTCTGACTTTACCTATTTTAGTATTTTTTTGGGAGTCGTGACACACACGGCACAGCAAGATGGCGACGGTGGGAAACACCCATCTGGTTTCACTTTTACCTCTTCAGATGTAACCGGATACCAGTGGCAGACTGACCATTGGGAGATCCGGGAATATCCCGGTGCCTGGCTGGCCTGTCTGTCCCGTTTGAGTTTTAAATAAATAATCCGTCATGCCGGCTGTCCCATTGAAGCTCACAGAAACTCACAGGTGCAGGCATAAAACGTTTTATTTGATTTACAATATGGTTAATTGTACAGATTGCACATTTAATCATTTTGTAGTTGATTAAGTAGAATTTCAGTTTATGTGGAGCCTTTGTTTTATCATTTTACAGTCTTACATCAGTAGGCGCCCAGCCTAATTCGCTCTTCGTGTTTTTGGTGGAGGTGGCCTGGGATGGTATCAAATTACCAGCCTGAATTATTGTCCCAGTCCGCCCCTGCCAGATACTACATTCTTTTTTCTTTTTGTCGTTGGTACAGATACAGCAAATAGTTAAAGATAAAAAAATCTGTAATATCATGATACTGAATGCAACCATATAACTATCATATTAAGCGAAACAATCTGATAAAGTTTGGTTTATTAAGAGGTAGACCTTTAAAATGTTAGTTTGGCGACAGAAACTCTGAATGATGTTTAAAAGAGACTCGTCAGAGTGGAAGTTTGATGATATGTTCACCAGCCTGTTCAGCGAGACAGTCTCTCCATTTCTCAGGAAATAGACCACAACAGGAGGAAAAGTTCAAGTTCAGCTCAGAGTGGGATATGTCTGAAACGAGTTGGTGAAATTACACAGGGCTTCAAATATACATCACAAAAAGCCCCACTGGGTAGCAGAAGAGGAAATGTGGAAAAATGGGAGGCTCCTGGGTCTTATGTGGGACGTGTGTGTGTGTGCGTGTATGCAGGTGTGTGTGTGTTCTCCACACCTTTTCTCTGTTTTGACTTTGAAGTTGTGACTTTGTCAGGAGCAGAAGCCAAAAGCAGGAGGTAGGAAAACTGAAACCTTGCCACCTGAGGGTTGTGTGCACACATGGGGGTGGCTTTTAGCATATTCCTGTCTAAATGAAAATTTGTGAAGCAAAACAGTTGGGAAAGTATTCTGTCACTTGTTCAACCTCAGCTGCTGTGCCCTTGAACACAAGTGTATGGAAGTGTGCATTTGCTCCAACGTACACAAATAAGTTGCTTTCGCTTGCGTTTGATTCCCCTGTTATGATTTGGTTTCAGGATTATCATAAAAAACCATTAGAGCATGTCAAACCTTTGTTTAAGAATACATTGAAAAAACTACATATGCCTCGTAGCCAATGTCCATGAATTTCAACTTTTCATGAAAACTTATAGTCAAGAAAAAGCCAGTGTCAAAATGTAGTTACTGGTATTACTTCCTTAGTTACCACTGACCACACTGAAAATAAATGATCAATTTACAGCACTGCACATACAGTACTAGGGCTGTAATATACAAAAGTCACGGTTCGGTATGTACCTCGGTACACAAGTCACGGTTCGTTTTTTTCGGCACAGTCATGGAAAAAAAATACAAATACGGGTATGGGTGTGTGTCTGTGTGTGTGGGTGTGGGTGTGTGTGTGTGTGTGTGTGTGTGGGGGGGGGGGGGGGGGAGATACATTACGTACTGATTTTATATTCAACAAAGTTTTGTGTCTCTGTGCATAAATAGAAACAAAAAAAGATATGGAAACAGATGTGTAAACGTCAACAGAGATTTATTTTGTGCTTAAAATGTCTAAATGTACAATTTGTATTTCAGATGCATTTTAAGGGGACTAATAATGGCTGTAATTGAACTGAAACAGTAATTAAGTGCAATAAAATGTCTTGGATTAATTTTTTTCCTAGTTTTTTGAGATTTCACCAAAACATTGTTGAAGTTCAAGTAAATTTTACCCACAATGATGACACTGTCAGCCCATTTACCTGGTTTATTTTCACTGCTCTAAAAAACGTGAGATTCCTGCCAATTAACAGCTCCATTTGACTGTGAAATCTCCAATTTAAGATGTCAACAAGGTGTCACAGCAGAAATTTTTTGTAGCTGATGTTGGCTTATCAGCAGTGTTGGTGCAAGAAAGAGTCTTTAGCGAGAGCCAAAAGGGATTTTTAAATAATATTTTACAGTTGAACCTCTAAAGCAAATGAAAAGTGGCAGAACGATGTGAAACCTCAAATACCATTTAATTCCTGGACATATAGCTGTGTGTCCATGCTCATCTCCAGTCATTTTCACAGTCCATAGAAATATTGATTGATTACATGGATGCATCACTGAAAATCCTCAGCATGTGGATCAAACAGAAGATCTGGGCCCGAGAGGAAATCAGATTTTAAAGATGTTGTCATGGAGAGAATGTTTTCATGCACACAGACGCTGATTCTCCTACAGATTCGTAAGTCTGCCCTGCAGAAACATTTTATGCGTCACACGTTGAGGTGAAACTCAACACATGGTGGCTGTTCTGGCTATTTGTCATCAGTCCTCCAGGTTTAGTGCTCTTGTCAAAGGGTTAGGGTCGGTGTCCTTGCATCTGACTGTCCTCAACAATGTCAGCAGTGCAGGATGGATAAATGACCTGACAAGCCCACAGAATGTAAGCTGATGTTTAAAGGACCACAAGTGATCCTTCATCCTCCTTACTTTTAGGTGTCAGGGTTCTGCCCTTAAATCTGCTCACCCTTGACAGTTTACAGCATCATTGCGTGAGGCATCTTCATTATCATTTCACCCCTCGCCTTCCTGCTTTTCCCTTTTTTTCTGGTGTAGTCATGAATCAGTTCAGCACACAAGAGAGTAATTAACTTAATCCTTGTTCGGATATCTTTACGAGTCTCTGGCAGCCCCAGAAAACTGATTTAAATTTGGAAAACTCCCCTCAACACAAATCAGATAAGCGATTGTAGTTTGACAGGACAGCAAATGTTGTTAAATATCATCTTTAAATATTACATTTTCATATGAAAATAGGCTACAACATTGCTGTTACTATAAAATCTTACTACCTTTCAGTTTGTCACATTTCCTTTGTGGTATTTTTCTCAAGATAAGATTAAAGAATAAAATGAAGAGAGATGACTTAAGTTGCTGCTGTTCTATTAATAACCATGAGGGGGCAGTGCTGAACTACATGTAAAACTCAACTTCTACATCTCTATTCCCTCTGGCTTCAGGCAAAATTTGAGAAGGGAGACTATTTGAGGAGCATGTTTCCCCCCAGAGACTGGCCATCCTATTAAGGTGCAAATTACCACCACGTTGTCTGTGTGGGAACAATGCAAACCCATCTTTGTGGATGTGGTGTTTACATCTTCCTCCACTGTCTTTGCCCTCTCTGTAAAAGTGTTCCCTCACCCTGCAACTAATAAATACTCCTCCATACTGGGATTTAATTGTTGTTTTTAACGGGTGGACACATGTTTGTATGGAGATCTGCATTAATGACTCATGTGTAAGTGTAGAAAAATCATTAGGGAATGTAATCTGTCCTCCCAAGCTGGAGCAAAAAAGTGTGGGTGGCTGCACGAAGATGCCTCATCACCATCATCTGTACATCATTAACCTTTAAGCAGCAGAAGTTTATGCCTTTGAAGAAGATGATCCCATATTTGAGTTAAAAAGAGTTAACATAAAAACGTCTGTTCATTCTCTGCTCTGTTAACAGAATTTACTAAGTCTCATTAAAAGTGTCTCATTTTAAATTGTGCTCTTTTGTCTCCATCTACACACATGCACACACGCAGAGTTTTGGAGGGATGTCTTGCAGGTTTAGACTAAAAAGTACATGAAAAGATGTGAACTGTTCCCAACTCATTCTGCAGTAAGTGTGTGTGTAAGTGTCTGCAGCGTCTTCATGTGTTTCTGTGTAATTCTTATATTCACAGGCTTAACATGATTTCTCTTTCTTTCTGCCCCAGTATGACTCAAACATCCTCAGATTCTCACACCTGAAAGTAAATAAAGAGCTCAGCTAAACAAATACAAAAAAATACACGGCAAAGATAGGAACGGTGAAGATTATGTTCTTGTAGCCTTGCATGTCAGCATAACACCATGTATGAGATACAAAGAAAGTCAGGCTTGTCTCCCACCCTGTTGGAAACTGATTAAATGAATGATTTTCATAATTTATGCACTCACTCATGCTTTTAACTGGTCTGCAGTTTGGCTGTTCATTGAATTACAACTACCGTTGCAAGTAAGTTTCATTATTGAGTGATAATGGGCAGGCGCTGTCCTTTTGACAGAGATTTTAACTATCTGCGATCACGGCAGGGCCCTGCATTCTTTGGGTCGGCTTCTGCTTGAGGTCCAAGGTCGAGCTACAAGCAGTGGGGTGACTGTTCTTTTGCAGTTATTGCTCCTAGACTGTGGATCAAACTACCCCTCGACATTCGTATCACCACTGATCTCAGCTTTTTAAAATCAAAGCTGAAGCCCCACTTTTCAGACTAGCATTTATCTCAGTTCCCTCTCAGGCCTCATTCTTCAGCCTATTCAGCTTCAAGCCTCTCCTTCAGAGCTCAGAAGCGGGTAAAAGCCAAACTAATATCAACCCTGGTTTTCCAACATCCACTAAAGCTCTTACCTTTACTTCGGTGCATCCGCTGTTTTTCTTTCTTTCTTTTCCTTCGAGAGTTCGACTGACTGGCGTCTGCTCCAATCATGAGCTTATTCCCACACAGCGTCATGCCCTTAGCTCTGTCATTGGCTGGCAACATAAACAGAAATCTCCACCCGGAAACATCTCGAACACAACAAAACAAAGCTGAAGAGCGAAATACAGACAGGGGGAGAGGGAGTTGCATTCAAACTCACCACTGCACACGAGTAGAGGCCCAGAGGTGCGGTTTGAGACGGATTTTGCTTGCACAAGTCTAACGTTTATTTTCAAGGGGGGGCTTTTATGGCTTAATTGTAAAGCACTTTGAGTACTATCCGGTTATTGTAAAGGGCTACACAAATAAAATTTGATTTATTGATTGAGTTAGTTAGTTAGTATAAACTGTGCTGGACCCTTTTTGCATTTCTTGACTGCTTTAATCAACGAGGGGAGAACTCTCCTAAACAGGGAATACATTTATACTGGGTTCATGTAAAGAAACACCAGCGATCAGTCTGGATTTGTGCTGCACCTGGACTCCTTAAATCTTAAATGTTTAATATTTATCAGTGTGTTCATATTTTGTCTATACTGTATCTTTAAAGCTCTTGCAGGAGTAACTGTAACAAATGTAATTGCCCCATGGAATCAATAAAGTATTTCTGATTCTGATTAGGCTATAGGCTTGAACTGCAACAATGAATCCATTTACAGAGAAAGGTCAGAGCAGACTCTACTTCTTAATCAAGCTGAGATCATTCAATGTCTGCACTGAGATGTTGCATATCTTCTATAAGGCTATTGTGGAAAGTGTTTAAAGACAGAGTTCAGTTTCTTTAAGAGACTTATAGAAACTGAACAAACAGCGGCTGGAATGACTCTGGAACCACTGGAGATGAATGTCCAGGAAAGAATGTTGCAGAAGCTGCTGAAAATAATGGACAATTCTTCACATCTTCTACACAACACAGTGAAGATATGGCGGAGCATGTTCAGTCAGAGGTTTCTTCAACTCCAATGCAAGACAGAGAGGTACCAGAGATCATTCCCGCTATAGCAGCTATCACCCTTCAGAACAAGGCTTTGTCTAACTCATTTTCATTGTTTTATGAAAGAAAGAAAGAAAGAAAGAAAGAAAGAAAGAAAGAAAGAAAGAAAGAAAGAAAGAAAGAAAGAAAGAAAGAAAGTGTGAGGGAGGTCCAGACACCCCCTCACTAAGCAGGTGCTTTAGGTGGACACATACCCTGATGCCATTTATTTGTTTGGTTTCATGTATTGATTCACTGAAGATGGATCCTATTTGGTGGATTAATGCATTGGTTTGATTTGGTTTACTTTCTGTATGTTTTGGTGTATTTCTAACCCTCTCTCTCTCTCTTCCTGAGGTCAATTTGGAGATCAGCACAGTCATGGAGGCGCGCCCATGAGTGTGGCTGACAAGAATCTGGTGTGCTTAATTGGCACAGTCCAAGTGGCCTGAGGAGAGAGAGGGGAGACTGGGGAAGAATTAGTTACTTTTTCCTTTACTAGTAGTTATTGTTTATTTAAGTAAATGGTTATGGGGTAATGGTGTTTAGTCTTATTTTAGGTGTTTGCAGCTACTTTTGTTAGATTAGATGTTTAGATGTTTTAAGGGGGCCACTAGTGTAAATACACCTGTCAGATTAGTTGTTGGTTGGGGCCGCAGTCTTTATATATTTTGGGGGAAATGTGGCTCGAGAGGACAGAGTGAGGAATTCAGGTGCCAAGTCATGTCATACCACTGAGAAAAAAAAATAAAGAGAAACAGAGCTCTGTTAATTTGGAAGTCCCAAGTGTCCTTTTGTTGGTTCCACATCTTGGTGGACGCCGCCATCCTGCCGTCCTGAAGGGTTTGGCCCCTGGTTAAACCTAACAGAAAGAAAGAAAGAAAGAAAGAAAGAACGTACGTATCTCTAATTTTCATTTCATTCATGAATAAAAACACCTGGCTCTAATCTAATCTTCAAATGACCCCCATATCCCCCACACTGATTTTTAATCTAAAACCACAATAAAATCATTAATTAATCAAATCATTAATCAAATGAACAGTTAAAGTATTTTTGTTTAACTAATTTTCTGCTCTGGTGTACAGTAATTGCAGTGGATTAAGTTGGAAACTCTTTTTCTAGCACAAACTTTTAAGTGTTCCTGTATATTTCACCATCTATAAATCCACTAACACTAAGTTTGTAAAGTTCTTGTGAGAGTATTTACGAGCAAGTACAATGTCTGTGTGCCCCCAAAAAAGGATTTATTCAACGTCCCATCCAATTTCGTGACTTCCTACTCCTCAGATGACCCGACTCACTATGACTACTTAACTGTCAACTGTAGCTCCTTTTACTATACGAGCCCCTCACGCATAAACATGTGCCTGTAGAAGAACACACACACACAAATTCACATATGGATGGACACAGTTGCTTTTCTATTGCATTTATCTAGTGGGAGCGAGTGGAGAGTGGTGAAGAGTGAAGAGAACTGAGGGAAAAGGCTAGAAGGTGAGTTCTGAAGAAAGATGGTGAAGATAGGTGTTGATTTGTGTGTGTGTGTGTTAATGTAGAAGGGGACTGGAGGGCTCTGAAGCAATACTAAAAGGATAAAGGAGGGAAGGACAGAACGGAGGAGGTGGGAGGAAAGAGCAGTTTAAAATGCATAACAGAGAAAGTTTGAGGAGATCAAAGAATGTTAAAACTGTCCAGCTATTGCTATTCTCATTTTCTTCCGGCATTTAAAGAGGACATGTTATCCTTATTTTGGTTTTCTCCTGTTCTTCTGCGTTGGGCTTCCCCTCAAACAAATTAGTAAGCAGCTGTATCAGCCTTTTGCAACAGAGATCTTAAAGAGGCAGGAAAAAAGCAGTGTTTCAGACAGAATGTGAAATAAGCTAATGATGCTAAGAAAGACAATATTTTTAGTAAGCAGTGGAATTTTTACTCCTCCCCAAAATGTCATCACAAAGCAGTAAATAGGCTCATTAGATCTACTTGAAGATTCCTACTACTCTGTGCTTGAATGCAGGTTTCATCACACTGACTATGACACGGTAAAAGAGGATAAAGGACTATTGAACACCCAGCAGTGACTCTGTGCTGCAGTCTATGTCCATCTTGAAGCCAGCTACTCATCTGATCAACAATAAGCCTGTGGCAGCTAAGTGGATGGTGGTGAAGAATGAGTACTTCTCATTTCACTTGGCCAGTAATTCCTGCGTCTCATACACACACTGGCTCTTTTATTGTCTTGGAGGAGCATTAACATTGGACTAACAACTAGTTATTTAAGGCTGCTAACCTACTAGAATGGATCCCTCTGCTGACCATTAGCAAGAAAATGCTGGTGTTGGCACTGGAGAGGCTAACAACTTGCATGCCTAAGCTGGTAACCCACTGTAGCTGGCTATGTGTTTCCAAAGGCTTGCTATTAGATCAAGCAGAAGCTTGTAGCTACTATACCAAAGCTGACAGCCAACTAAATCTACTAGCATGCTAAAATTAAGTGAGTTAGCTGTGTTAGCTTGCCTCCTTTTCTGTTTACTTGCAGACTGTGTGGTGCTACCACCTACTGTTGACTTGGTTGTTACTGCAGTCTAAAGCCTCATTTATGCTCTCTCTATGTACGTACATAAATATGGCTGCGTCCAAATCGAAGGGCTACGTCCTTCCAAGGCCGGATTTAAAGACCATTTACGTCACGCAGCGATGCAACAAAGGCAGTATGCGGATTTTGGTGGACTCAGTTCACCTTGGTGACAAGGTATATGTCAAAAATCACCTTCTCTTGTTGAGATAATGACAAATTCTGATTTGTATTGTATGAATGATAACTTTGTTGTTTATGCATTGATAAGTTAAAAAAAAATCATGTATCAATTTCACAGAATAATCCTTTTGCATAAATCTGTAAATTTGTGTCGATATTGGGCTCAACAATTAAGGATAGACCGAAGGCTACATCGACCAGTTGATATTTTAGGCTGATATTTGTGTTTTTTGCTCAGCCCCAAATATTGGCAAGTTGAAATGGCCATTGGCTGAGGCTGATGAGAAAATATTTGTATTGGCCCTAAAAAAAATCTGTCTGTCGATCCCTGTTAATGATACTAGCCCTTGATTTACTTGGTATCAGCTCAATACCAAATCTTGCACTCATGCACATCCCTAACTCCCATTCGTCCCTTTATATTGGCATAGTTATCAGACAATACAGCCACCAGAGGGCAGTGTAGTTCACGTCAGTTTCAGGCAATAAGAAACATGGTGTCAGTGGATGAAATCATGATAATTTACATTATCAGAGAGACAGTGGTGGTAGCCTGCACGGACTTACAACACATTGCAGCAACTTCTTTGTTCTTTTCACCGTTTGTGCATCAGCAAAACTGCTCAACACTGCCCCTGTGGTTTCTGCTGGTACTACCTCTTATGCTATGCTGCACTACAAATGAGCAAGATCCCTGAAAATGAATCATTACACATGTAAACACAGAAGACAGACAGAAGGCTTAGTATTCATCTCTAGCAGAGCAAAAAACCTCCTACTTATAATTAAAGGTATCATAACCTAGTGTTTTACATACACAATCCTTTTTAAATTATCTTCAAATGAATTTTTAATAATAGTTGGGTGGGAAAAAAATTTAATGAGCTCATTTTGACCTCTTTTTATCCCCAACTTTTGTTTGTACGTATGAGAATTAGACCTATCTGTGAGCGCATTCACGAGGCAAACGTCAAAGCCAAAACAGTTTTATCAGTACAGACCAAGTGATGGAAATGATGTCCCAACAGAGAAAAAACGTGATAAAAACGTAACGGTACGGTTGATAGAGAGGATCCGTGGAGTAAAAGGGCTGGACTCTGATGAATATAAGGAGCGGACGTGTGACGTGAAGTTAACCAAACAGTGTTAGCTTCTGTAGCTACATTAGCAGCTTGTCCGTTCGTCAACCACCGTTTACTGGTCTCTGACACAAAAGATGATTTGCACAAGCAGCAACACTTACCGACTGCACATCCTCACTGAATAAATATAATCCACTGGTCCCTGGTAGTGCTGTCCCTCCTGTTAAAGCACTGAAAACTGATTAATTTCTGCCGAGGCAGCTCAGCACAACAATTCCCCCCCTCCTCCACCCTGTTTGTCGTCGTCCTTTCTGACAAAGCTGGTCATAACGCTACTCTGCGGCAGGTAATCCGCTGCTTTCAGGTGGTGCTAAAGAGGCTAGCTTAGCAGCTAGCAGCCTCTCTAGTTCACATCATTCAGAGAAAGAAATCCAAATCGCGTACTGTGGAGAGCGCGCTCTTGTGGCCGATTCTGGTGAGAAGAGAGAGCCCGCACTCAAAGACAAAGTCACTTTCACCCTCCGGAGTTTCTAGCATGTTTTAACTGAGGTCCTGTTCTAATACACATGTTTTAACGTGAAAAAGTGGGATTTCCGGGTGATGACTCCTTTAAGTCTCTCTTCCAAAAGGCATATTTGACTTTGTCAGGACTTCCTGATCAAAATAAACAGGAATAATGAATTTAATTTCTTCATTTTAGTGTGTTTTCTCTGATAGAAGATAGACCAGACAGCTTGCTTTGCATACTTGACTTACATAAAAACATCAGCAATGTAACGACAACTGCCCCATAAGGCCTTTTACCTTCTGAATAGATCACTGAAGCTTTTATATGACTTTGCAGGGGCATTGATCCAAGGCTAAGATGGAGGACAGACAAGTAGCAGGGGAAAGTGAGAATAAGTGCAGGAGCAGAGTGAACCCCCTCCCACTGAGGAAACTGGGGAGAAGGTGCAGAAAAATGGATGAGAGAGGTGATGGGGGGTGCTTAGTGGGAGGCCCCTTCTTTGAACTAGACTTCAGGAGAGAGAAAGAGGGAACGAGAAGAGACGGATAGACGCTTCTCAGACCATATCAGATTGTAGAAGAGCAGATTAAAGAAGGAGAGATCACAACAGAGTTAAGGATGATGTGAGGAAAAAAAGGAGAGAAGAAGAGAGAGGAGGAGAGGAGATTGAAGGTCTAACTTCTTCTGGTGGCTCTGTGCTGCAGCCAGGCCTTTGATCCTGCACTTCATTTAAGTCCACTGTAGGAGACCTCCGCAGTCTGATGCACAGGATTAAAGGCCCATTCCAGAGTTTATATATTATTATTCATACACAAATTATCCCGGAGTCTTGGCTAAAACTGACCAGCATTGCATTTTACAACTTTGCCAGGAGTATTTTAAATTCATAAAACAGTAAGCTGTGCTAGAAGCCGTGTGGCGTCCATGGGTGTAGGCCGGCTTGACCGCTGCTGCCTGTCGTTTGTGTCTTTTTTTCTCCTTATCGCTCATTAATGTCATGAATGTGAAAAGTGAATACAAATTTCATAGCCTGCCTCCAATTTTCTCCTCGCTCTAATGTGACTCATTGTGTCGTTTGAATTAATCCACCATTAGGACACAGAAAGGTACATTAGTAATGTGAAGAGCAGAGAAAAGGAGAAGAAGAGGAAGAAATGTTTCATCAATCACGTCTAAGCTGTAAAGAAGTTGCTCCAAAAAAAGACTGTAACTGAGTCTTAAAAGACATAAATCTCTATGTGAAAACAGCCAGGGCCATGTAATGTATACATGACATGTTATTTTTGCTGCTTATCAACATGACTTTCAAGCAGTATCCATGGAATTGAATTGCAGACTCCCAGCTTGGCAAGTATTTACAGCTAAATTGGAGGACGGGAAACAGCGTTCTGGTTGTTGCAGATTTGTTTACCGCTGTCTTGTTGTCATGGGAGATATGGATTTCCTTTCCAGTACACTTCAGCATAAACCCTCCATGTTCTCCTGAAGCTGCCGAGCTTCTTCTGCTCTTTAAACTTCAGTGTTAAGGAACTTCTTTCACTGACAGCTTGAGGTAGTTATTGAACTGTTGATTAAGGATTCATTTGATCTGTTATTGATAAATTAAACATTGGAGTCAAAATTCAGCACATAGAATATATAAAACTGTAGCATACTGTCAGGACGGGTAATTTGACTGAGGCCAGTTTAACATTGGTCTAAGCAGTTGTGGGATTTTTCAGTTCAAATCCAGTTGATTCATTTATGTAGTTGTGGTTTTGTTTTGTTGTGCTTAAACTGTGATTGCTCTGACTAGTTATGGATTTTTGTGTTTGTCTTTTGCTTTTGAATAATTTTCTTTTCTTTATTTTCTTTTCTGCATAAATTCTGCATATTAACTCCACCTTCTGTTTTGTTAGTGTCCATCTTTATACCAGTAGTGTACTGTATTGATTTCCACTCCTGCAATGCTTTTGCAGTGCCTGTGAATCTGCATTTGAGTCCTGCATTTCTCAGCAACACACTGGCCATGCCAGATACACTTTATTGCCAAAAGTATTTTCTCACCTATCAAAACGATCAGAATCAGGTGTTCCAATCACTTCCACAGCCACAGGTGTATAAAATGAAGCAGCTAGGCATGCAGACTGTTTTTACAAACATTTGTGAAAGAATAGGTGGCTCTAAGGAGCTAAGAGAATTCCAGCGTGGAACTGTGATACGATGTCGATGCCACAACAACAACGTGCAACAACGTGGAATTTCCTCACTCCTAAATATCAGTCAGTCATTTTCTGTACCGCTTATCCAGTTCAGGGTCACGGGGGTTGCTGGAGCCTATCCCAGCTATTATCAGGCGAGAGGCGGGGTACACCCTGGACAGGTCACCAGTCTGTCGCAGGGCCAACACAGAGAGACAGACAACCATTCACACCCACAATCATACCTAGAGACAATTTAGAGTGACCAATTAACCTAGCATGCATGTCTTTGGATAGTGGGAGGAAGCCGGAGTACCCGGAGAGAACCCACGCATACAAGGGAGAACATGCAAACTCCACACAGGAAGGCCACTGTTGGAATTGTTTGAACCCCCTCCCCAGCTGGGAATCAAACTAGTGACTTTCTTACTGTGAGGCTGTGGTGCTAACCACCATGCCACCGTGCAGCCCCTGCCAGCTGTATTAAAAGAAAATGGAAGTGTTTGGGAATGACAGCAACTCAGCCACGAAGTGGTAAGCCACGTAAACTGATGGAGCGGGGTCAGCAGATGCTGAAGCGCATAGTGTTAAGATGTTGCCAACTTTCTGCAGAGTCAATCACTACAGACCTCCAAACTTCATGTGGCCTTCAGATCAGCTCAAGAACAGTGCGCAGAGAGCTTCATGGAATGGGTTTCCATGGTGGAGCAGCTGCATCCATCCATACATCACCAAGTGCAAAGCAAAGTGTGGGATGCAGTGGTGTAGAGCAGCCGCCACTGGACTCTAGAACAGTGGAGGCGTTCTCTGGAGTGACGAATCACGCTTCTCCATCTGGCAATCTGATGGACTTGTCTGGGTTTGGTGGTTGCCAGGACAATGGTACTTGTCTGACTACATTGTGCCAAGTGTAAAGTGTGGTGGAGGGGGGATTATGGTGTGGGGATTTTTTTCAGGAGCTGGGCTTGGCCCCTTAGTTTCAGTGAAAGGAACTCTGAATGGTTCAGCATACCAGGACATTTTGGACAATTCCATGCTCCCAACTTTGTGGGAACAGTTTGGAGCTGGCACTTTCCACTTCCAAAATGACTGTGCACCAGTGCACAAAGCAGGTCCATAAAGACAAGGATGGCAGAGTCTGGTGAGGATGAACTTGACTGGCTTGCACAGAGTCCTGACCTCAGCCCGACAGAACACCTTCATGATAAATTAGGGCATGGTCTCATGGGTATTCTCAAACGAACTAGACTTGGACGATCTGGATTCTCGCAGCAGGGAGACTCTGCGTGGTCTCATACTTGTTTTCTGAAACGTTTTGAGGACAACACCGTTGTCATCACACCATGACGCAAGTAGAAAGAGATGGCAAAACTCCATTCCAGCTGGTGTCGTCACCACCTGTTAGAGTGCAATGTCTGTCACTAAAAGACAATCTGCACATACACGGGTCGCAGTTGACGTTTGTATAAATGCTCTTTGTTAAATGTTTAAATAAACAACAGCTCCTCGTCAGTGCAGCAGAGTATGCTGACCGAGAGAGAGCCAGCATGAAGTTCCGAGAAACGTGTCCTGTGTGTGTCATCACTTGGTGTGCATGAGGGATGTCTACTTTGGGAGAAGCGTCGGCAGGGAGCTCCAGCGAGGGACAAACAACCGCTACCAGAAATCCAACACCACCCCTTTTCCCTCTCTCCCCCCTTGCCCCCCTTGTGTCAAGCGTTCCGGACTTTACAATCGTACAGACGGCCTCCTCCAACCGTTCCGTTCTGACAACTGTTCCAGACTTTTGGCGCGGTCAGATGGTGCAAAAAATACAGATCTAATCCTCCCTTTTCTGAACTTGAGAACGTTTTAATCGTTACAAGTGTCTGTGTGCACCTACTCTTAGAGCGGAGATGGAAAGCCAGGCCTTCTCGTCCAACATCAGTGAGTCAAACTTTTTTTTGCAGGGCCCCCTTTTCATTGGAAATCATGATGTCCTCAGCCCTCTAGAAGAATGTTCCAAAATTCCCATAAACACACTTCTAAACCTTGTGGACAGACTTTCCAGAAGAGTTGAAGCTGTTCCAGCTGCAAAGGTGGACCAACATCATCTTGAACCCTATGGATTAGGAATGGGATGTTACTTTAGGACACCTGCTTTCCTTGATGCCATTTGAATAGCTTCTACAATCATAAGCTGCATAACGCGGCTTTGACCATATGTCTACCATTAAAAATGTATGATTTCTAAAACACAAAGTTATGGCAGTACTACAGCCTGCAATTTCTGATAAATAAATTTTTTTAAATCATTAAAACATACTGTATTTCTAACAACACATTTTAGTAAGTGAGGGTAATTGGAAAACATGAAAGCCTTTAAGTTGATTAGTTTTCCAGCATCTTCAAATAAAACTAAGATCAGAGTTTCAGGGGTGGAAAAGTTTTTGAAACATGTCATCATATAAAGCATGCAATATCATCTGTAAAACAGCAGACAGTGTGATTAAAGATGTGGAAGAAAGCAGAGGCAGCCACATGAATCTGAGGATCTGTTCATATTCAGCCAGATGCAAAGAATAAATCATCTAATCTCAATTTGATCGAGTTACATTTAATCCTGATAAAACTGAACGCAGGAACACTTACAAACAAATAATCGCGGACTGCTGCTAGTTCTAGTGAAATAACACAAAGTTTGGATGGTCTTAAGTGCATTCAGGTTCTTAACTTCAGGAAATCATTGCCTGCAAGTTATTTCTGCAAAGTGCTGCATGTTAGCAAGGCTTTTACACATCCAACATATTCAAAACATTATAGAAGTTGAGGAAAAGTGCTGCTGGAGTGTAAAAAAAATTAGACTTATTGCTGTTCTTCCACAGTTGGGATTCAACAAGCACTCATTTTTACCACTGAAGTTGTAGCAACATAGAATATTTCATAGAAAAAAGGTCTGTTTTTGTTGTTTATGCCATCTAACTAGTTTTTGTTTTATTTAATCTAATTAACAAGTTTATCAAAGTTTAAATCACTTCTTTAAAACTTTAGGGGTTCAAAAGTTCAGACATAGCAGCTACAAATAAATTACTCATTAGAAGATGAAACATATAAACAAACACATAAAAACTCTAGTGATGAAGATCTGGCCATCACATAGAGGAGTTGTGGGAACAATTACAGCGGACGGACTCACTCCTGGAGGTCAGCTGTTCTAGAAAAAGTGACACATATGAACAAGTAGAGTTTCGTTATGCCAAGTGAATGCCACTGGTGCTATTTTACATTTATAAGGTAGTGTGTGAAAATCCTTCAGTGTTTTCCCAGCTATCTTTGCTCTGGACAAGCACGCCAACATTATCATTTTCTCTCCAGCATCAGCCTGCTTGGCTCTTTTTGAAGTCAGAGAATTGATTCTTGCGCTGTGAACACGTATATCAACTTACTGGCCATATCATTAAGTACAATTTAATAACTGTACTTATTTGAATGTTTTTTAGTTTCTTCAGGTCCATTATTCTGCTTCTTACCTTCCACCTCGATGAGTGATTGTAGAAAAACAAAGTATTTTGTGACGGATAGCACCGTTACACCTGCACATGCCATGCACTGGTGTTAGAGTTTGATTGTTTCCACAGCAGGTAAGTGACCAGAGATGAAAAGCTGTTCTCAACACTTTCATGTGCATTTGTTTTGCACTTTACTGGACTCCAAATATTTGATCAAAAGTTAAATAAAAGAAGGGATTTTATCTGCTGGTGAGTGAACAACCAATGTGTTTTTGACTGAGCTGGTGATAATGAATGTTAAGTGTAACTAGAGTCAGCAGATGGCACAAGAAACATGATGAAAGAGTTAAAAGAGCTGTCAACTTGAAAATGTTGGGTTACTCAGAGTTGAAGCACCTGCTCAGAAAGTAGAGCTGCAGTCTTAAAGCAATCGTTTTTCCATGAGAGGAATGCCTGTATTGACAAAAGTACACATATAGATATGTTCATTAATTGAAGATGAACTTTTCAAAACACAACAGAATAAGCCCATTGCAATGAAATGCTTTTATGAGAGGGGCAGTACTGTTGACCATTAGAGTGGCTAATGGTTTACACCATTTTCCTCTCCACAAAGCCTTTATATTCACATGAAATAGAAATATTGAATAGGGAGTTGTCCATTGTCATGGAAACCTTGGCTGTACAACAGGAATGTTGTCTACATTCTTTCTCCACTGCACCTGGTTCATCTCAGTCAAGATCAACTAAAACAGAGAAGTTGAGGAAAAATGATGTCAACTTCGTGACCAGCATGACTCACTCGGTAATGTTGGTCTTCTGTTCATGCAATGCTCGGCATGTACTTGTCATCCCTGGCTCGTCCTCAGCATGAAGCCAACAGAAGCTCGGGCCAGCGTGACATTTATTGGCACAGAAGAGGGCCGACCGAGAAGGAATCAGGACCAGATAAGAAGGAGAGATCTCGCTTCTTAAAATTAGGCCAGTGGAAATGGTTCCACATTCCTGTACTTATTATATTTATGTCACAGTAGCTAAAAAAGTTAATAACACTCCTCAACAGAAACACAGACTCTAATCTTTTGCCGATGAAATTTCAAAGGTGAGTTTGGTCCATTTCCTGCAGCATCGTCTCTTCCCCCCCACCTCCCTAATCCTTGATATGCAGCTTCTGGTAACTACCAGGTGACCATGGCACTGTTATGTATAGTTAGATCTTATTACAGGAGAGAATGTACGGTATGTAAATTGTATCCTATCCTGCTGATGGCCTGCTACTGAAGGCATTACCAATCCTACCAAAGTCAGATTGGTAGATAAATAATTAAATAATCATCTCCAGATATGTGTTTTCATGTATTTGCTAGATGCAATTCCTGCTGAGGTTCATGGGTTGTAAACTTTGACACCTCTGTAGTTAAAGTTGTCAACTCCTGTTGATAAATTCAGTCAGCTGCTGTTGTCATCCCATTTTGGCCTCTGGACGATCTGGTCCAGGTTGCTTCTCATACGAGCTAAGGGCAGAGGTTGAGAATTGGCTCTGAAAAGAGCTGCTCCTCTCCAAGGCTTTCCTCTGTCTCTTTGCACTAAACTGCACTCCAGAAGTTGAGGACCAGAGTCCTCTGGAAGGCTCTCCTGAAGCTCCGAATAGAGACATCCTTTCCAGAATATCACTGTATGTGCAGGAAGCCCGGTATGGAGGTCAGAGGGTCCCAGAAGCTGTGATGGTACTGTGATGGTTGTCATTGTCCTCAGAGAACTTGCTGGGTCATCTCTGCTCTGGTTATAAAATGTAGCATCAACTGAACATTCAGAAGAGAGACGTCGTGAGTGATCGAATCAATGATCTCATGCTCTGCTTGTCATCAACTTCAGCTTCCTCAACAAAGAATCTGTAAACACCCATAACATCATGAACCTCAGCAAATGGAAGATGATCATCTCCATCAATGATCCTGATCAGTTCGGCATCTCCTTCAGTTGCAGGATGCTGCAGTCTACAATATCGGTGAAAAAAGGTTCTGATGGAAGAGCAAGCAAACACACACTTTTGTACAGCTTCATCCACATATGTTGCAATAACCATGAATCTCTGCATTCTGAGATTCAGTAATACAAGAAGTGCACCTCCTGTACTGCTCTGTATGCACTCATATGCACTTTTCATCCAACTTATCATAAGTTCACAACCATATTTCTTCCAGTTTTGTTTTTGTTTTTTACTAGAAATGACAGAATTTATCCCTCTTTTTTGGGGGGAAAATGCTTTGAAACTAAACAAAAAGTTAATGCAAAGAGAAAAACATGAGTTGTACTTAAAATCTGGGTGTGGCAGCTGATCCTTACAGGAAAAGGCTTTCTTCTCCCCAGTAGGTCAGTTCTACTGTTGATAGTAGGTCGGTTAGTCTCTAACGTCTTCAGTTAGCTCCGATAATCAGACACTGTAAAGCATTTACACTAGATCATTTATGTGTCCACCAGCTTAGGTGCAAAAATTGTGATGAACCCACCTAACATGCAACCATATCATGACCTCTGCAGGATGAATCATCTTGCTGTTAAAAACATGGTTTTGCGATTATGCAAGAGTTTGGAAAGTGTGTGAGTAATTTCTCTGCAGGCTCCAGGTTTAGTGTGTTAAATAGAACTGCTGTCACTGTGCATCAAAATTAGGAAATATGGCTTACAATAATTCAAGCCAGAAATCAAAAGTTGCGTCATTTGGTTAAAATTTAAACAGGATATATTGGAAGAGGTGTTGCCATTAGCAGTGACTGGAAAAAAATATCTACATTTAGACTTCATGTGCATGACAGTCTGAAAATTCAGTTATTTGATTTTCTTCCCTACACCTTTTCTTTTTTTCTGTCCTTGCCTTAAAGGGGAAGATGATATGAGTGTGACTTTGGATTGACAGATGACTACATCAGCCAGAGGCAACAATTTCAACTTACAAGTCTGTTTCCAACTCAGCTTTCACGCCATTTTGAAGAAGACACGCGGAGTGACAGTGTTAGACATCAATCTTAGTTTGCTCGTTAGTTTTCACCGCTGCTCTCCTTTGATTGGATCAGAAAGTTGGTGACTTAAATAAGTTTGTACACCCAAGTTCGTTTCAAACAAGCTCCTCTTAGACAGAGAGAATTATTCTGTCAGCCAGGTAGCCTGTACTGATGAGATGCAGAGTGTCTCTGACATCCTGTAGTGTAGCAGAAGAGCTCGTCTCTCATTAGCAGGACGACGTTGACATCTTTAGATACCACACAGTGTTAACACTTAACTTCCTTCAGCAGCTTCTCATGCATGTTTCATCTGTCAATCAGCTGTCAGTTTGTCAGCTGATATGCATCACACAAACTAAATATCCTATATATATTAACTACTTTTACCCTATAGCATGTAGCATTGGTTCCCATTGCCCTTTGCTGGAACCACACTTGCTTTGATGCTTTTTTGCTTGATTCTCACCACAAATGATGCAGAAATTTGCTGGTGAGAAAAGCATGGGTTAAAATAACGAAATTAACAGCAGTCTTGTTCTGCCTGGTCACAATCAGGCTGTCTCTGGAAGACCTGAATGGAAATGAAGCATCATTAATATTATTCGTTCCATCTGTGCTCTCTTCATAAGTTACAATGGCCTCTTTTTGACCTTGGAAACAGCTTTTAACACAACTCTCCATGCGTGCAAACACATTCTGTATGGAAACAACTAAATCAGAACCGGTGGGTCAACTTGGTTGATGACTTTCAATCCTTTCAAATTGACACTGCTTTTATTGTGCAGTTTACTGTTAGCTCAAAACACACAAGACATTTAAAAAAACCAAAACAAAAAAGCTCCAGGACTGAGCTAATTGAATGCAGACTTATTAGACTTGATCTGGTTATCATCCTGTGGGACTGCAGTGTGGTTCTCCGTATGCTTGCTAAAGCAGGGAAATTGGAGCAGGTGTAAGAACCATGTTTTAAAGGCTTATGGAAAGTCTGGGTGTGTGTCCATGCATATTCCGTCCACTGATAGTTTTTAGGGTGCTGCATGACATGAGTTGGATTGCTCATTAAAGGCCTCCTTCCACTAAAAACCCGTTTAACTTGCTCCTTCTGAAATACGGAGGGTTTCCCCTTGTTTACTTACACATGCTGACTTGCTAGCGTTGCGTTCCCCCCAGTCGGCTGTGCTTTCTCATCAGAGAAACAATACGAAGAAAAGAGCGAATCGGGAACAGCCTCGCACTTCTACGTCACATTGCAAATAGCGTATCCCACGTGGGGTTTCTATCTGTCCATTGGAAGGCAGGTAACCCTCCACTACACACTAGAAGTGGAGACAGCATGACTGTAGCTTCGGAGTTGAGAAGCTAATTAGCTAACTGTTTGTTAGCATGGCGGAACAAACTTGTTTGTCGGCTTTATTTCCTGTCTGTAACAAAATAAGAGCGGAGGGCGGAGCTTCCTTCATACACTGATGGGAGGCAGCCAATCAGACGGAAATTCATGAGAATGACCCAGAAAAGCCTGCCGTTGGACCACAAGCCTCTCTTCTAGTATACAAATACAGCTGGATACAAAGATACCAGAAGGTTTTTTTAAACAGAAACGATGCAGAATGCATTCAATAATAATGGAGAACACAGAAATATTAATGAAATGACCACGGAAGTACAACTTTAAAGTTATACCTTGCAACTTTTGGCCACTAGGAGCGCTAAACCTGTAATGGCACCAATGTCTCACAGGCTTCACGGCAATGACACAAATTTAAGGAAGTTGCTTTACGGCACTTCCATCGACGGCCCGCCTTTTCAAAGTTACGATGTCTGGTTTCTGCAGAGGGCAGCCCGCTCAGAGTGCTGACACGTGTCAATCCCTATATATTTACCCCAAAAAATAATTTAATACTGCTCATTTTAGGCTTAATATCAGAGTCAAAAGTTACACGTTATGACTTTAAATGCTAATTTATCAGTTACCCATTGGGAGGCTTGTTCTGTCCGATTTATAATTTACACTGACAGATGAACAACTTGAAGGTTGGCTTTGCTTAAGGGAACCTCTGCAGTAGCTGTTGTAGAGCTTACTTTCCAACCTTGCTCAGGCTTTGCAGGTGTGTGAATGTGTGTATGTTAGAAACCTCTAGCCCTGCAATCTTAGTCCACCCATTCAAGTCTCCTTCACTTGATCTTGTTGTTGTAATATTTTTAATAAGTGTTCCTTCATGCCTGTAAATCTGACATTAGTGAACTGTGGGATCAAAGCGAGATCCTCCTACACTTCTTGTATTTGATTTGCCCGACAGAAACTGACCTCCACCCTCAGGTGTATTAGGCTGAGCTTGTAAAGGGTTTAGCTTTACTTCAGATGACCTACAGCAGATTAATAAACCCAGCTGATGTTCCTTTAGGGGCTATATATATTCAGCTTATCTATACACATTTAAAGAAGAATGAAGGTTTTTCTTGAACACTTTCTGTTTACTGAAGCTTTCATTGAAATATACTGCTGTATTGTAGCGTGAAAGACATGACAGTTGAAAGTAACTCTCCTGCGCTCGCTTGTTCTCGTCCACTGGTCGTATGTGACATTTCCAAACAATCAATATTTTGTTTGTGTGTGACATTTGCAAGAAGTTCATAATTTGGTATTGCTGCAGATGTAATAGTTTTGTTGTGAGAAGGTTAAAGCAGTGATCCAGCCTCTGCAGGTGACATGTGCTGATTGCAGCCCATGTATGTTTCTGCTTTCTGCTTGCTTTCGGGAAATTTCCGAAGCCATTAATGATAGAGTCACGAAGCAAATACCACAAAGCTCATGGGGCTGTGGAAAAGGAAATATTCTATGACCTTGAGTTAGAGAGGTTGAGCCATTGTCAGGGTTGTGGTTTACACGGGAGGTCTGACAGTCTTATTAATATGTTGCAGAGGTTTTCACTGTTACACAGGTTCTGATGTAAACATTAGACTAAGAGTAGAGAAGTTTGGATCTAGTATGGTTTGATGAGGGACACATCTCTGTTGTACTTGCTTTAGTTGTATTCTGTAGATGAGTATTTACCCCTTTGCCATCATGTTACAGTTTAGACCCATTTTGCTCCCTTTAACTGTTCAAATACTTGCGGCCACTTCAAACGTCACCACTCTCTTACTTTCATGCGTACTTTTCATTGGCTTGAATGTTAGACAGTATGTCCATCAGAGTTCAGCTCTGTGTTTTAACGCTAGACCTTAAAAAAAGAGGGATGAACCTTCCACTCATGTCACCCATTTGTTTCCGAAGAGCTAAAAGTGAAGCCAGTTGGGTCATATCAAACAAATGCTGTTGCTTTCCTTTCTTTGTTGGCCTGGAGGCTAATATTGGGGCGGCTGTGGCTCAGATGGTAGAGCAGGTCGGCCCTCCAGTGGGGGCACCACTGGTGTATGAATGCATGTGAATGTTCCGGTGGTGGTCCGAGAGGCCGTAGGCACAAAATGGCTGCCATGCTTCTGTCAGTCTGCCCCAGGGCAGCTGTGGCTACATAGCTTACCATCACCAAGTATGAACGAGGAGTGAATGAATAATGGATCTACTGTGAGCGCTTTGAGTGCCTTGAAAAGTGCGATATAAATCTAATCCATTATTATTATAATATCAATGAGGTGGAAAGAGGTACACCCTCCTTCCTTTATTCAGTGGGTGAGAGAAGTTCTGTTGTGTCTACAGATGGAATTTCTAAGATACAGTTGACAGGGCTCAATGCATAAATATCATAGGACATGGGCGGCTTTTATTGTGTATGTTGAGGGTTTGCCTTTTACATGAGTGGTGAGGTATACAAAATACATAATCGATATTGTGATAAGGTATTAATGTATATCTAGGGTATGTGTACATACAGTTTTATATATATGTACATAATATACAGTAATATATATATATATATATATGTATGTATGTATATATGAATGTAAGTACTATGTATTTAGATTTGTATGTCAGCGTTTGTACATATATCTTGAGATACTTGATGATCAGGTTTTTTGTGGTTTTTTTTTTCCTTTATTTTTTTATTTTTATTATTTTGTTCTGTTTTTGCTTAGTTGCCACTGGATGGCATAGCCACAAACACTTTCAATATGCGTATAAATCCCTGTTCATGCTGGTTTTTGTATCTGTATTGAAAATCTTTAAATAAAAAAGTATAAAAAAGAAAAGTGAAGCCAGTTGGGCGTTCCTATCATCACCATCTTACCCACGTCGCGTGTGTTGTCACTCCTGGAAAATACAAAAATGGGCAAAGAGCAGCCTCTGGGAAAATCATTGACAGTCAACGTACTCTGGGCTAAATTCTAATCAAGTTAACCTGAAACTGACAGACGCTAACGGAGATTAGCCCCCTAATCGGCAGGTTAAAGGAAAGGAATGCTTGAACTTGCTATTAGCTCCCCTAAAAACCACTGTTGTGCTACTCTGCCACTGGCTGAGGCTTTCCTGAGAGCAAACAGGGAGCTAGCTGTTAGCCACCAGCCAGCACCTGGTCTACCGCCTGTCAATCAGAAGGACACACACCCAAATTATGTGTAATTTCAAGATTCTAAATGGATAAGTTATAAAATAAAAATCCCCCCCCTAAAGTTAACATGGAGGTAAACTTGACCTATTAAACCTAAAATTATCGTTTGAGCCAGGCTGTAAACATGTTTATTTTTTCTGTGAAGTTGGTCTTTTTAACATGGGAGTCTATGAGGATTTGCTCTGTTTTGCAGCCCCTAGTGGATGAGGAGTGAACTACAATTTTTAGGCAACCCAGAAGTAGATTCACTTTTCTCGCTGGAGGCTGCCATTTGGTTTTCACATCAGTTTTAGCCCATAAACATGGTCACTGTGGAGGAGATCATGACCATGTATAATCTCAGAGAGACACATAAAAAAGGCAGCGCAGTGACGGACAAGGTCTGCACAGCCATTAATATGTCACAGTTTCCTCTTCTTTTCCCCTTTAGTTCAGGGGTCTGCAAACTGTGGCTCTTAAGCCATATTTGGCTCTTCAGCCCTTCCTCCCTGGCTCCAGAGGAAAATAAAGTGCAATTTTTGCTGCAAGGCTGCTGCCTGCCTGGCTAATACTGGGGCTATCTTTAAAATTCCTTTCTCCATCTGTGAAAGGCCACATTTGTGCCAAAAGCTGTGCTGCTCCTAAACTCTAAGATTACAAAGCACCCTTATTGACCATTACACCATGCTGAGTTGTACTGATGTGCACATGTTGACGCAGTCTTTCTCAATTCCGGTCCTCAGGACCACTGCCCTGCATAGCTTCAATGTGTTCCTACTTCAACACACCTGATTCAGATGAATGAACTTCCTCATCAAGCTCTTTGCAGTGTGTTAACGAGCCATTCATTTGATTCAGGTGTGTGAAAGCAGGGTTGCATAGAAGTTATGCAGGGCAGTGGGTCCTGAGGACTGGAATTGAGAAACACTGTGTTAATGCAATGTGTTTTTTCCCTGTGTTCTACTTTCTACTTGGTGATTACGTTGACTTTATGTCTTGTTTTTAGAATTTGTATTGTTTTTAGAGTTTTTATTATTAGTTTTGTATAGTGTTGTGGAACTTTGAGTATTTCTTGCTGCTCTATGTGCCCTTAAATTTCCCTGTGGGGACAAATAAAGTTCTTTGAATTTGAATTGAATTGAATCACTCACATATATGAAAAGGCATATGTACAGACCTCAGGTTAAAAAAACAAACAATATTCCCTTTTAACAGTTTTTTTTTCTTTTTTAGGTGAAACAGGTGGTAACATGCTTCTTTTAAACATTGCTGACTCCAGATTCAGCAGATTGCACGTCAGCTGTGCTGCTCTACATCACCCCCAGGGTCTCTGGTGGTACTACTCCGTTTGCTCCATCAGGGACGGATTCACAAGAGCCCCCAAAATGGACCAAATTGAAAACATAAATGATGCACACGATGGACAAAATCCTCTGCATACATCTTTGGTGTCGAGCATAATTGGATCTTTAAATGTTCCCACAGGCAGTAGTTTTAATAAGGAGTAGCAAGCCTGAAATGTTTTAAAGTGTCACAGTTTCAATTTGTCATGAGCAGTATGTATTTTTGCAAGATGCCTCACAAACAAGGAGTAAAAAAAAAAAAAAAAAGTGGCATTTTCATACTTTTGATAAAAGACTTTGTTGGCAGTAACTAAGAAGATTAGTTTTCTCTACCTCAGCCCTTCCAGGCATTTGTTCTCACTTTTAAGATATGCCAGAGCACAGACGCTGGTTTTCCAATCTTCATTATAAAATTATTTAATATGTTTTAAATAATTCAAATGAGTTACTCTTTTCTGGACCAATCAGTGTGACAACTTCACAAATATCTCCTGGCATAGTTCCACTGCTTGTGTGTTTCTCAGAGCAGAGAAAACACACAGCAAGATTTTGACTTTCCCAGACTTTGTCTAATCAAATCTTAACTAGGAAATTATGAATCGTGCCAGACACAATAGACAGCCAGTATGACTCAGTGGAAGAGGTCTCTTGCAGCTCGGACATGTGTGTAGCTTATCTGAAGGATGGCACAGGTGTGCCTGTGTGTGTGTGTGTGTTTGTTTTTATGAAGAAATGTTGCATTTCGTACTCCTTGACCTTTACTGTAAAATACCCACATCACAAATTGGATTCTTGGAGGTGCTGTCAGTCTGATTTGCTGTTGCTTTGATTAATGACTTCATGGTGTGTAGGTGTTCAGGTTGGACTGGGCTGCTTGGGGTTGCAGCACTTTAGTTTTACCAATTAGGAGAAAGTGGGTAAGGGTTTAAAAAAAAGGGATGCATGTGGACTGAAAGGGGGAAAGACGGAACAAGAATAAGGGAATAAGGGTTTTTGTGGGGTAATTTTTCAACACTGTCATGGCCAAGAAGTATCATACTTGAACTTAAATTATGGTTTTATTGACCCTTATATGTCTGGGTTGCCTTAGTTACCGGCAGCAGAAAGTTTCTTCTCTCTCTGCTCAGACTTTTTATTTCCGTTTTTGAAGATATCAGAGCTTTGACTCCTGTGACACATTGTTCATGAACACCATTGTGACAGTACCAAAGTTGATCACCACCTGCAGTGCCTACAAGTCATGTATCACCTGTGCCGTTGGAAAATGCCTGTCATTGCCTGAGCAGGGGGTACGGATGGCAGGCGGAGATCAAATGGCAGTCAGTGTGACAGAGACTAGAGGAGACCCTGCTGAACCAGAACCAGAGTGACCTAGTTTGCAGAGGCGGAGGGGCTTTGACAGTTCTTTGAGCAACAATTAAAAGTAAAGTTACCAGCAAATGTCAAACTGTCTGGGCCTCATCCACTAATATATTCTAACAAATATTTTTCAATTAGACACTTTAAGCTGTATCTCGTAGTTTTTTTTTCTTTTTAACGATAATCCTCTATCAGATTCACAAGTGATCCCAAGAATATTTTTGTCTTTCCTCTTGAACACCGATCTGTCCATAAGCTGACAGGATGTACCAGCTGGCCCTACTTTGCATCGGTAAATACCTATAAAAGGTCAAGACTTACGGATAAAGTCTGTGGTGGGTCAGATGAGAAATAATAACAAACAAAATGCAGAAGGAATGAATGAAACCTAATAATAATGAAGATGTGCACCGAAACCTGTTTGGCCCCAACTTTAAAATGATACACATATTTATAAATAATCACATGGTGAGAGTCTAATCAAGGTTTAATGAACAACCGAGTTATTAATTGTTCTACTTCTGAACTTAGACAGCAAGCCTGTAATCTGGTACCATGAGTGCGCCAGACGCACGAGTCTGAGGGTTGGTCAGTTGCCCTATTAACCAGGTGACCAGGGCATAACCTTTATTTGCAACTCAAACTAATAATTATAGTAAATATAGACACCATTGTTGTAAATTTTGATGACATTGTATGACATAGGTGACATAGGGATTATGGTATGAACAGCAAGTGAACATGGTCAGCCGGAGGGGAAAAGCTTTGTTTGCTTACTACTATGTTTAATCTTATTTATATGGACTCAAGTTTCCATGTCAGGATGACTCTTTGGAAGACTGAACTTTTGTTTGGAACACACGCCCAACATGGAGCTTTTTGCTGTTGCATGTTATAAAAGTGTCATTTTGCCAACAGACACACAGACTCACAGTTTTCTTTGGTAGTTGTCAAATGTGAAATACATAGGGTGTTAGGATGTAGTTGCCAAATGATTTTTGACTGGATCGACCTAAATATGGATAATATCGATACCTGTGTTGGTATTGTGATCAATATCATCATCGGCTGATACTATTATGATATCATCAGTATTTAATGCAAGGCTTGAAAACTATCAGAATCTTCATAAATTAAGAGAATAAAGCCATTTTTTTTTTGGGGGGGGGGGGGGGAATTATGTTCACAGCTGTAACAAGACACCTACATGCCAAAAATCAGCTTCTCTTGTGGAGATAATGCCAAATTTGGATTGTTATGGTGTAGCAATTTTGTTGTTTGTTTCATTCATTATTTATGTACCATATAAATATATATTATTGAAAATAAACAGTCTTAAAAAACTTCTCAGCTTTCCTTCTGCCACGACTTTCCACAAATTCCACGAATCATTCTGCACTAACGCTTTAATTTTGACAGCGCTATGAAAATCAGTATTGGTATTGGTATCAGCACTTAATTTACTCTTCAGATTGATACCAAATCTTGCAGTATCACACAACCCTAGATTAAGTAGTTTTAGGCTCCTGCTTTGTAAACTGAAGTAGGGGCTCCACATCAGACTTTGATTTTCATTCATTTCTCTGGTGGGAGGTGAATAAATCAAAGCTGTGCAGTTTTGTTGTACATCAAAAGTTTTACTGAAAGCAAAGAACCTGAATTTGTTATTCAAATTCAGCCGTCTCTGTATGGGATCTCATACTGACTCAGTGATTTGCAAACTATATCAACCTGAAAGCCTCCAATATTATACAAGCTGTTTGGCAATAGTGATTGAAAACCTTTACACCAGGAAGTTGTTGTTAGCTTTTTACAGCAAAGTGGGCTAAATAATACGTTGAGCTGCTTGAGCTGTTTGACGGTCTTCTGTGTAACGATCGTCCGGAGATGCACAAAATTGACACGAGGTGATAAAATCAAGAATGTTCTCCATCCCTTCAACGACGCCAGCTCTGTCAGTTTGTTTTCAGCCTGGCGGGTGACCACAGCTGTTCACCTTGCAGACGGCTGTCATCACATACAGGTGGGGAGGTGATAGTGGGAGAAACGACAGGCGTTAATAAAGAAAAATGGAGCGGAGCAGCAATATGCAGTGAAAAGCTGCTGATAAGGGAGAGAAGAACAGAAAGAGAGTAAACGAGACAAATAAAGCATTGATAGAGGACATAGGATAGCACTGATGGTGGCTCAAAAAAACCCCAAACAAGTTTTTGATATAGATTACATTTTGGGGAGTGATGGGTTTCAAATTACAGCGGTAATGCAAATAAATATCAGGATTTTTTTCCCCCTCCTTATCATAAAGCACAAGCTTATTCAATCTTATTTGAATTCCATCTAGTCAAAGTTTTATCTAAAGATTCATCTCATGATGAATAAAAGCAGGGAAGAACTGAGCAGCTGCTGGAGGAAGAAGCAGGAAGTCACTGATGTAGAGTGACAGAGCTGTCTTCACTTTGACTTTGGGTTCATCAGCCTGTGCCAAGTCCTCATCACGCACGCTGCACCTCCTGTCTTTTTCATTTTTAAGAATGATTTCCTACCATCGGCCGCCGTCACCACCACCTCACTGTCTTCTTGCTTAAGCACATAAACTCGCTCGCACTGTCTCTGATGTCACAGATACCCTCCCACCTGGTTTTCTTCCCACTATTCATCTCCGTGACATTTTTCACTGACACCAGCACAAGACACACCTGAGACCTCCGCTCTATTGTCACACTCATACTTCATCTCAGCGGGGCTCCGAGGGCACAGTTCTTTGTTACTGCGTGTGCTCCGGAGGAAGAGTGAGAGGTAGAGTACAAAGGTGAAGTGTGGAAGCTAGCTCATTAACCACGGCTGAAAGATGAGGTACAAGCTTGCCTAGAGGTGCAAAAGGTCCAGGGAGGAAAAAAATGCCAAATTGTCAGTCAGAACCTGATAACTGATAAATGGTGAGAGGCAAAATTATCCAGCTGAAAAATAGGCAGTGACTCATACTGTTGCCTCACAGCAAGAAGGTCCACAACATTTTCTTTTCGTTTCCTCCTATAGTTCAAAGACACGCTTGTTAAGTTTATTAGAGAGCATGCATGGCTGTCTGTTCCCGTGTTAGCCTGTGATGACCTGGCAGCCTGTCTGGGATGTAGCCCACCTTTTGGCTGATGACAGCTAAGAGAGGCACTAATAGGATAGTTACATTATGTATGACTTTCCCCTTCATTTAACTGTTCATGCTGTTGATTCATACTGCCTGCTACTTCTGCAGCGCCTTTACAGACCACCATAACCCAAATATTTGTTGTTGCAATCCAAAGTTATCAGCTAACTTTATTTAGTAAGGACCACTTTAGTCAAAAGGATTACAGTTTGTGCATATTTGTGTCACAACTTTCTATTGGGATCCCTCTGCTGTTACATGAGAGGAAGGGGAATCCCTGCAACAGAGACAGCAGCAGCAGCAAAGATGCCTGCATTTCTGGCCAGTACAACAGCAAATATGATGTAAATTTAATTAAAAATGGTGTTAAGAGGAGGAGCTGGGGTAGATGTGGGCTGCAGAGGAGGCAGCAAAAATTTGAAGACTGAATCGTCTTTTTTTTTGTGCCCCGTATAAAACTTCTTCAGTTCGTTTCCAGAGCATAATCAGCCTTGATGTGAGTTGGTGCACTGGAGGTATTAAGCAAGTCTTCAAACTATGCAGCTGTTTTTAGTCTAACATCAAAAATCACATCTTCAACTCTGGTTTTTCCAAATCATCCTTTCTCCTCCTGGTTCACATCACATTGTGACCTTGTGTGAGCATGTGCCATTTTAGCATAAATGACTGGTTTGTGTAAAAAATAAAGACAAAATTTTAATCCTCTAATTATTTAAAGAAACCAATTGTAAAAGTTTCAAAAACATGTACATGTCTTCATTTTATAAACCCTTTGAGACCTTTAAGTCTTATCCTGTGTTCACACCGGATGCAAATGAAATTATTTGTGTGTCAAAATTACATGTAAAGCCAATCTACAGACACGAATAGAAGCGTGTTTGCTTGGGGTGGCGCTTTTGACATGCATTTGCGGCGTAAAAAGCCACAATCAAGCGTCCCATTTGTGCAAATGAAGCGTTTTACTCGCGCAAATGAGGGGTCCTACTTGCGCATAAGTAGAAAAATTTGAACTCGAGCATTTTATGCACACGAACAATATGGCCTCCGTCATTCAAAATGGATGAGATGTGATGCGAATGGACATCTGCTTTTAACTACTTGTTCAACTACATTCAGGTCTGGCATTTGGAACTGCTTTTGGTTTTCATGTTAAAGGTAGAGTCAGAAGTCCCCCCACCGTTTCTGTTTGAAAACAGCAGCATTCAAACTTAGCGCCCCTCCCTCTCAGGCTAATGGCCGCCTCGTTCTTCAAACTATTCAGCTTCAAACCTCTCCTTCAGAGCTCAGAAGCGGGTAAAAGCCAAACTAATATTAGCCCTGGTTTTCCAACTTGCATTATCTAAAGCTCTTACCTTTTCTTTGTTACAGCCGTTATTTTTTCTCTCTTTCTTTCTTTCTTTCTTTCTTTCTTTCTTTCTTTCTTTCTTTCTTTCTTTCTTTCTTTCTTTCTTTCTTTCTTTCTTTCTTTCTTTCTTTCTTTCTTTCTTTCTTTCTTTCTTTCTTTCTTTCTTTCTTTCTTTCTTTCTTTCTTTCTTTCTTTCTTTCTTTCTTTTTCCTTCAAGAGTTCGAGTGACTGGTGTCTGCTCCAATCATGAGCTTTTTCCCACACGGCGTCATGTCCAGTTCTGTCATTGGCTGGCGATATAAACAGAAATCTCCACCCAGAAACGTCCTAAACACAACAAAACAAAGCTAAAAAGCGAATTACAGCAGGGGGAGAGAGAGTTGCATTCAAACGCGCCACAGCACGCGAGTAGAGGCCCAAAGGCGCAGTTTGAGACGGATTTCCACTTGCACAAGTCTAACGTTTATTTTCAGGGGGGAAACCTCGGACTCTACCTTTAAATATGACCCTGATGGTAAGTTTCTGTGGGCCAAAGCCCAATGGCTAAAATAGGGATTAAAATTTTTTTGTATTGTAAAAATATTGAACCGTGATACTAAACTATTGAACCAAACTGAACCCTGAATTTTATGTATCATTGCACCCCCTACAACAAAAAGGTTCAGTGTTTTAGGGAGCAGAGGAATTAAAATCAATTGAAATTCCCAAAATAATCAGAACATTTAAATTTTTTTTTCCCTTTTTTTTTAAGACGCCCATCACAAACAGTCAGCTTTGCTTTGTGAGTAAGCATGTTGAATGGCTTTTATGTATAAAAGCGCTATATAAATAAAGTTTGATTTGATTAGATTAGTGAGGGGGAAAAGAGCATCTCAGGGTCAAAGTTCAGTTAAGGGCAGCACAATCACCTGATTTTAGAACAGCACTGGAAAAGAGGAGCAAATCTTGAAATATATGTTCCTGCCTCATTTTGGTGGAACACTACAAATTAAAACTTCAGATTAATTTTTACCCACTGGAGGAAACTTGGGCAAGACTGAAGGAAACGTAGCATTGTTATTGAGCAGGTGTTTGGTGCTGTTGGGAAGCAGCCTCCCTCCTCTTTCCATAGACTGTAAATCAGAGGAGGGTGAAGCAGTGGTCAATTAAAAGAAATCTGTAAATGGCTGATTCATCACCATTTATGCATAACATCAGTTCTAAGTAAATGCATAGAAATGATGATATGCACAGTATGTCTGCTGATTTAGTTGTGAAGATGCAACATACAGCAGACATTTCTGTAACTTGGCGAATGGGAAAAAAAACATTACAGTACAACATGTTCATCCCTGTTATACAATTTATTCATTTAACATTATTGTCATGTTTGTTCTATAGGAGCTCCTTTAATCATCCTATTTTTTTTTTATCTGAGACATTCAAGAAGGTATTTTAAAGGTAAATAACTTAAATGTCTTATACACTGCCTCTGCAAGGTCAGCAAATTCATTTCCACCCAGTGTTGCATTAATGTTTCACCAAGATCTTGATGATGATTGTAGAGTCTGACCACAGCACATCCCAAAGATCCTCAAAGGGGTTCATGTCTGGACTCTGAGGTGGCCAATCCATGTGTGAAAATGATGTCTCATGCTCCCTGAAGTCTTTCACAATTTGCACAATGAATCCTGGCATTGTCATCTTGGAATATGGCCGTGCCATCAGGGGAGAAACCTCCATTGATGGAATAATCTGGTCATTCAGTATATTCAGGTAACAGCTGACCTCATTCCTTGAGCACATGTTGCTAAACCTGGACCGGAGCAACTGCAGCAACCCCACATCATAATACTGCCCCCACAGGCTTGTACAGTAGACACTAGGCATGATACTGCATCACTTCATCTGCATTTCTGGCCACATTTCTTCCTGGAAGAAATCTCTGCCTGCAGATCTCCACCTTCCCACTGACCCTGTTCTTTTTAATTCTAAGCTGGAGATGCGCCTTTTCAGCCGGGCTTTTAACTTCTAATGTTCTGTCTGCTGCCGTCTTTTACTGCAGCTTTTAATTTTGCACCTTATATGTTTTGTGTCTGTTGTTTTGTTGTATTTTACTCTGTGAAGCCCTTTGTTTACCTTTTAGCTATTGAAAAGGGCTATATAAATAAAATTGAATTGAATTGAATTGGAAGATGATGGGTCGCCACTATCCCACAGTTCTGAACCCAGTTTTATAGTTTTTAGTTTAGACCTATTTTGCGTCAGTGTGGTGTGGCCTGTGGGAAGTTACAGGTATTCCCTACATTCCTTACGCTTTGAAATACAGCCATTGCTGACCAAAGTGCGTAACATAAATGCATAAAACATTAAAAGACATAAAATACATGAAATTTAACAATAGAAGAATTAAAAGAGTAAAATTGTTAAAGGTTAAGAAATAAGAAAATTCAAATAACATGAAAAAAATAAAAACAAACACAAAGACAACTCTTAGGCTGCAGAAAGAAAGTGGGTTTTCAGCTTAGATTTGAAAATGGCCAGTGAAGAAGCCCCCTTTATTCCTTTACACCATTCCCAGCACATGATTGGTTGCAGGGTGTGCCCATCAAACAAAGGTCCTGCCCACTGCCTGCTGAGCAGCAGTCGCTGTCTCAGCTTTCCTCAACAGGAGTCAACTCTTCATTAGCTACAAAGACATTTTACTCATTTGTCACTTGCCAAAATGACTAGTGAGTCTTTTTTTTTTTTTTTTTGCCACCTGACAAATTTAATTTTAACCGACATTTGGCAGGTTGGTGTGGATTAATATAAATTCCTGGTAGTATAAAATAACTGAGCCAAAGCAGGAACAAAGTTCACTGCTATAGCAGAGAAAGTAAAAAGCTTTGGTCCTCAAACTTTTTGGAGTTTTGTCAAACTTTTGTCTTGTTTGTGTTGTGGATAGATATGTTTAGCATTTGGTATTGTTGTCTATATCTGTATTAATACATACTGCATGATATTCTAAAATTGACCATAGAAAAGAACTGGAGTGGCATCTCCTAAAGAAAATTCACACGTGTACTGAAAGCCTTCTAAACACAGCACTGTTTACATGGAACCAGATGTAGCCGTTGTAGCTTATAAATATTTCAATTTTAGCAAAACTCACCTTATATGTGAATGTTTCTCCAACTTTCCAAACTTATTTAGCCATTTTAAAACTGGAGAAACCCACTTCGTTTAACAGGATAGTGTGCCCACTCTAATGGGTCCAACTAGTAAAAAGGTGCTTGCAAAAGGTTCCTAGGAACGCAGTGAATATGCCCCAACCATTAAATGTGGAATACATAAGCTATCTAACTTGTTACTGTAATAAAAATGGTTTAATGCAAAAATGCAATACTACTGAGCTTCACACTGCGGCACCCCCTCACAGAGACTAATTTGGCATCTCTCTTGCATCTTGTCTCCTCTCTGAGACATCCAGCTAGTAAAAGTCAGTCAGTCTGATGTTTACCCTTGTCTTATCTTTTGGCCCATTACTTTCTCTTTTTTCTCCCTCTCTTCCTAATAATACCATTTTTTGTTTCTTTGCTCAGTCTGTGCACATTCAAACTGGGTAGTGTGTTGATATCCTGTTACTCGTGTGTGACACTGTGCTGTAAAGCAAAACAAAGCTGTCATGTGATGCCCAAGTGCAGTTTCTCAGCTTCAGGATGCTGCACAGCAATGGCAGCTCCAGGAACATACAGTACAATGTCAGTAGTGCAGTGAATGTCAGTGCAGGCAGGTTCCTTTGTTAGTTTTCCTGTATGCATATACTGTATAAATGTGTTTTCTTTTTGTATTGATGCATGACTGGTTGTACTTATCAAAACTTACTTTTAGACCATGCATGCAGTATTCTTAGCTTCTATCAGGATATAGTCACAAATATGCAAGCCAAATGTTTTTTCGAACTCCTGCTGAGGAAGATGCAAACACTCACCATGTGATTGAACTGCATCCTCCTCCAGTTCTTTTCTTCAGTCTTCCTCAGAATATGTCCAGAGGAAGGGAGCCAGGAGGCATAGATGTGCTAACTCAGATATAACTGGTTCCTTCTCAGTATAAAAGACCAGTGGCTTCATATCAAGGTTCTCCAAAATCACTTAGCTCACAGACTCCATCACAGTGAGGCCGGCCGCCCTGCAGAGAAATATCATCTTGTCTGCTTGTCTGTGAAAACATTCTTTCAGTCACTGCCAAGAACTTGCCCCCATACGTGAGACGGTTCAACAACGATTGGCCAGTAAATTGCAGCCAGGTTTTCTCACCAGCAGTCAATTGTGTGATATATATTTACATATTTTTCATCATAACATCTCAATAAGATGGCGCATATTGAATTTTATTCACATGGATATAACTGGAACCTTCACTGATTTTGGGATACAAAGTTTCTATAAATATAGATTGCTGTTTCCGGTGCAGCTCTCTCACCTGCCTCAAGCCTTTATTTGCATGAGTTTTATGAGAAAGACTAATGCAAGCCTCGCTCCGGGTGTGGTTTTGAGTTTTAAAGCTTGCTTAGAAGATAACAATTTTAAAATTCTTAAAATAAACTTAAGGATTTAACTAGTGCGTGTAGTAAATGATCATGTTTGATTGGTGATCAAATGAATGCATTAATAGACAGAGAAGTTGATACAAAATAGATGAATGGATAAATACATATAAAATGCTAAATAAATAAATAAGCAAGTCTAGTCTGCGTTTCCCCATTAGGGATGTATCAAAAGCACTTCCAGTGTATGTCAGAGCTAATAAGCAAACAGCTGGTGTCCAAAATGCATGAAGTCTTGTCAGGGAGCCTGCAGTTACAGTCTCATCTCCAGATTTCTGATGACAGCATGACACTGGCTTGAAACGTTGGACCACAGCACTCCACTTCTGTCTTCTCTGTTAATTAGCAGTAGGTGTATCATTGCCAGACAAGGGGCTGACAGAGTGTGAACACCTGCACCTACCTTATTATTCTCCGAGGTAAAAAGTGTCAAGCACCGGCCAACATCCCTCCTAACACCTCTGTTTGGACAATGCAATAAAGTCTTGCACAAGCTTGCATCTAAAACTGTTGCTTCAGTGTTTGAGAAGCTTTTTTAGGATATTTATTAATACAATAAATATTAATTGTACAAATTTATTAATTTGTTTAACTTCAGTGTCTTTAATTAGGTTCAGGTGTAGGATTCCTTGTTTCATGCTCAAACAGCAGTCTGCAAATGTCCTGCCCTGTACCTTGAGCTCTTTTCCTCACACTCGACCCCCTTCTCTGCTTTTAAAACCTTTTGCTCTAACTTTTTTTCTGCATGCTGTTGGATTGTTGTTTTCTTGTTCTTCTTCTTTTTCTTGGGGTTTCTGGCGGATCGCAAACGTAGATGGGAGCATTACTGGCACCTACCGTTCCGGACTGTTGGATTGTTGTAGGAGGATCCTGTTAAAATTCACCCACCCAATACACAGCGGTCATCACTGCCTCCTTGTGAATCCTCTTGTTTTACTTAAGAGTTCAATTGCTTTCACTTTTTAGCTTTAAAGGAGCTGTATCATGCTTTTTAAACGTTCCGAAATTCAAATACATGCATTTATAGGCTAAATATGTTCCCATTGCCACTATAGAAACTAATTTGGTGTTAAATATTAGTTGTTTTTATGCGGCTAATTTCCAACAAGGAAGTAAGATGGCTGACTGTACTGAACCACGGAAGCTCTCGACCAATCTCGACATGTTTTACACCCATTTCATGACGTCGCCCCGGAAATGACACTGATTCTGAAGGGTCACAGAATTGTTTTTATCACCGGCTTTGGCACTCACATGGATGCTATTTGTAAACACTGATGGATAATCAGACTCCGATTGACGGGATAAAACGGAGCAGCCTGTTTTGGAGCTGTGTGCGCTCAAACCAGAGTGATATGGAGTTTGAAGTACACGCAGTACCACAGAGACCCTGACAAGTAAGTAAATTAGCAAACAAATCATAGGCTAACAGTTAGCATTGAGCTGGTGTTGTTGTCTGTCCGTGAGGTGTTTTCATAGCGGGAACTACATCAGGTTTCAGAAGTAATCCCAGAGATAAAACACTTTACTGCCCGAGATTCATGAAGTTGTCAGGAGTGAAGTTCACACACAAAGTTGAGTTTTTTTTTTTTTTTTTCCTGCTCCTGAAGTTAGAATCCAACCACTTCTGGCAAGTCAATTCATCCAGTACAACAAATAAACTCCCACGCTGAACACAACCACATTTGTCAGTTATTTTAAGGACGCTAGAGCTTGGCCTGAATATTCATATATATTACTCAAATATGCACAAAGACAAAAACGAGGAAATAACACAGTAACATGCTTAAAAGCTCTTAAAAGTCCAGTTTTCATGATAGGGCTCCTTTAAAAGTTGAACAACTATGATGCGGTGAAATGGCCTGAGATAAGAGTGCTTTCACACCAGGATAATCTGGGCTACTCAGTTCTTTTGGGCTTTAAAGGTTTAGCATATTTCTTTGGTTTGGTTTTACTCTGCCCTTTACACAAGCAGACCGAACCACCTGAACATCACACAGTTACAACAACTGCTCACTAGGGGGCAATATTCTGCAAACCAACCACTGCTGAATGTGGCGGGAAGAAGGCAGAGGTTGAAGGGATGAAGAGATTTGAAACCCAGTCCTCCTGTTAAGAGCCATGCACGCTGACCATTCCACCAAAGCGACATCTCTGTGGCCAAGTAGCCACGGAGCATGATCAATTGGAGTCATAGTGACGTTCCTGCCAGTGGCAAATAGGAGGACGCTCTTCGTGAAATATAAAGCCTCAGTGACAGTGCAACGCTTCTCTTACTGGTACGTATAACTGGAGCACTTTCACACATCTAATTTCACCATCTGCTGATGGCAAACATCAGATTACACAGCATCATCTAACATCTGCCATGCTATTGGCTGGATGAATGATAACAGGCTCCTCTAACAACAGCTTAAGAGCAGAAAAGGGAATCTAAGAGCAAGTTTCAGGAGGAGTCAGAGTGTGGGAAGAGCTCAAGCTTGAATGCAGAACATTTGCATCCACAACACTAACATTTTAAAAAAGAATAGTTTTGAATTGAAGGACAATATATTTGCATGCGAGTAGGGACTTTTGGAGTTTTGTGTGAAACTATGCTCTTGATTCAAGGCCTTGTTTTAGGTGATCAATCTGAACCTTTATCAGGGCTCCTATCTCACTGGTTCCTTAAACCTTCTGCAGCATTGCAGTCTTCGAAATCGTTGGCAAACTTGGCCGTGTTTTTAGTTTAAGTACCTGCTTCAAAAGCCAAAGATTTTTCACCTGCTGACCCATCTGCTCCCATAGTGTTCTGCAGTGCTTAATTTGTCCTCCAAAAGGTGCCATGTCCCCCTTTGCAAGGGGGACCCAACACCTCCACACCGGCGCAAAAAAAAGCTTTTTTTTTTCTTGGGTTTTTAATGTGTTATTATTGTCTTTTTGTACCTTAATTTCTGTAACGACCTTGTATAACATTTGCAACAAAATTAGCAACACCAAGTGGCCCACTGACCCATCAGAACAGACAAGAATCTATCAATTTAAATGAGAAAACTGAATAACTAACATATTGCAATATATATATATATACACACACACACCACACACACACACACACACACACATATATATATATATATACTGTATATATATAATATATATATATATATATATATATATATATATATATATATATATGTGTGTGTGTGTGTATATTAACAAAACAGCCATGTATAGCTAATGTTTAATTTTATTTATTTTTATTTATTATTTTATTTATTTTCTTTTACCATTTTGATACACCACCTCTGATGTTGATCCAGAGAATCATTCTAATGATGTTTGATCGTTATGTGGACAAGAGGAAAAGGAAAGAGAGGAAAAAAAAAATCTCTTGGGGTCTTTTATCCCGAGTGAGAGTAGAAGAAAAAGTAATAAATTTTTTTGTGTGAATATTAAAGGGGGAAGAAAAAAAAAAAAAAAAAGGAAAAACAAATCAGCTTAGGGGGATAATAAAAAAAAAAATTTGCCTCTACAGATATAACAGGAGGAATAATAATAGTAGGAGGGGGAGAGTACAGAAGGGGGAAAGGAAAAAAGTAAAGCAAGAAGAAAAGAGAAGGGCTGCCAAAAAAAAAAAAAAAGAAAAAAAAATAAAATAAAAAAATGCGAGGGGATAGGAAAAAAAAGAAGTTAATTAAATATTAACAAAAAAAAAAAATTAAAAAAAAAATTATGAAATTATAAAAATCAAAATTCGGAAAAAAAAAAACCATTTAGAGGCGGCTGTCCACAACCACCAAAAGGTAGGAAACAGGAAAACTCCTGAATAAAAAAAAAAAAAAAAATATAGAAAATAAAAAAAAAAAAGAAAAATAAAAATAAAACAGGAGTCAATAAGAACCCCCTCGATGGTAAAGAAGAGCAATAAGATATACAAAGAACAAAAATAAGAAAAAAGAGTAACATGAACATCTTAGCACTCAAAGCATAATACATAACGAAAAGATGTTGAGATTGAATTATTATACCTAATTCACTCCCTCCCTCCCCCCGAAAACGGCATGAGCCATCAGGGAACCTGCACCTAAGTCTAAGGGAAGCCCCAAAGAATCAAAAAATGAGACAAAAAACAAAAAGGACAAAACGCACCAATCAATACGACCTAGATAGCTTCCTTCCTTCTGATTTTAATTTCATCCTTCCAAATAGACCTTTTGGCTACATTTTTTTCTGTATTTTATATTTTCAGGTTTTTGTATTGATGAGGTGCTTACGTGACACAGTTTGAACAGTAAGAAAAAACCACAACAAAACCGTTGCTAACACAATGAGTTGTGCACACAGCCCAGTACTTCCAAACTGGGCAGCAGACACATTTTGAATAAATGTCTTGTTCATGGATGTACTTATGTGTCATCTTATTGTGTGTTTTGTACATGAATAACTTTATGCTTGTTGACCGATTGTCTTCTCATGATATCACCACAAGGCCTCATGCTCAGGTAGTTCAGCAGTTTAAAAGCTGTACAGTGGCTTTTGCTTAGGAAGTTACTGGATGTTTTACACTGAATCTGTGTCTGATTTCTGGCCCGATCTGAATTACTGAAATTGGCGCGGTGTCTGTGCGTGCTCCGTCAAAATTAGAGCTGGCGCGTATCTTTAGCGCAGTGGCACGACATGCCGGAGCAATGACGGACCGCTTACACGCCGCAGCGTGCTTGATATATTTCAAACCATTGACTGCATGGATGCGATCCGGTGTGCATGGCGCGCCGCTGCGCTCACGGACCAGGTGTAAAGCCGGGGTAAAGCTGGGGTCACTCGCGCACACGCGACACCCACACATGCACGCACTCACCAAACAGCGCAGCTCGCTGTAACTGTCCAAGGTGCTGATTACCAAAAGGTTATACAAATGAAGCACTAATCATGCCACACAATGATGAGAGAGGATAGGACTTACACCACGTTTTCACTCGCTAAACACTCATCATTTCACACAGCACAAACTGCAAAAGTTTAGTAAAATAAGTAAACATTTGTTAGTCACCTCTTTGCCAGTAATGCCAGCGCCGGAACAAAAACATCTACGTCATGTGTCACAACCAAAGACTGTTAATAACGCAATGACGTCAAAAATCTCTTTCCCCCGCGACTCTTTTCCTAGTTTCTGATTAAAATGCAATTAAATGGACCATCAGGCATCACTTCAGAGAGAAATAAAAGCCAGATAAAAACACAGTTTATTTATGGATTTTTATGACAGGGAAAGTCCCGGAACGGGTCAAATGGGTCCCGGATCCGATCAAATAGGTCCCAGAGCGCGCTCCGGTTTGCAAATTAAGCACTAGTGTTCTGTAGTCAAAGTTTGATTTCTAAAGGAACATTTCATAGGGGTCATGGTGGCGGGCACCATGGGATGGGTGATGCTGTGTTATCTGATATCTTCCTGTTTACATCAGCACATGATGGAGTTGGATGTGTGAAAGTGCTCCAATTACCAAGAAACTGCCGCAAAAGGTGAGTTCACCTACTAAAAGCACACCATTTGTTGAGGTTCACAGAAGAAGTCTTAACTTTCCCGACCTCAACGTCCTGTCCTCAGATTGGATCTTCGAGTGCTGCAGCCAATCTTTCGGCTTTTACTCTCTCCCAAACTTACCTGCTTCAAAAATCTCACACCAATAAAAGTCCTTCCTTATCTGTTCTCATGAATTTTAATACGGGCACGAAGATTACATTTCTGTACTGTATATGCGACAAAACCAAAGGAAAGAAATTGCCAATATTCAGATTGTATGCATTCGAAAAAACACTTATTGTTTTCCATGAATATATCAGGAAGTTCAAGCACACATAAAGCAAAATGCAACTGTTCCTCTCAAAAATGGAGAAATGAAGATGGTAAATCCCAAAACACATCTCTTTAAAGCTACGTCACGAGTAAAGTCAGACCTTAATGTTTCTATTTTGGGATTATAAACTGCACAATGACTGGGGACCTGTCCTGGCTTTACCTTGCCTCTTGCTTAGTAGCCACAAGAAAAAGCTCCAGCCCCCCCAGGGACCCTGTGTTGGAATGAGTGAGTATAATGAACTTGAATTTTATTGCACTTGTTAAAGAGACAACAGCAGCTATTTAACGAGAACAACAGCTCTGTGCAATATTTTGAGTATTATTCACCCCACCTGTCCAACTTTACACATGGTGCAGTTTGTTCAGCAGAGTCTTTGCTAAAGGATGTAACAATGAGAAGAATCAGGCTCCCGCCCTCATATATCAGCTGTTCTTTCGCATAGATCTGTGCGTATTTTCTGTGTTTCTACGAAAAGAGTGGATATTACCGTCTCGTATTTTTACTGAGATATTCTTAAACATTAGAACAGCTCTGACCACGCGTACACGCAGAATTTAGTGGAAGAACAGCACAGCAAAGACTCAGATCTTACCAGGTATATTTTTCTAATTTCTAGTCAAAATATCTCATGACACTCAAAATAAGAAAAAATTACTTTTTCTTTTATTTTTTTGGCAGACAATTACTGAAAGAGAAACATTTCAGTACAGATATAAGATCTTGTTTTAAGGCAATGCATCTTATTTCAAGAAATCTTATAAAAAAAAAATTGTTTGCTCCATTGGCAGAATTTTTTTATTTTTGCTTAATACAAACAAAAAAAAAAAAAAAGAAAAAAAAAAATCTTAGCCACTCAAAATAATGAAAGATTTTTTGTATGAATAAGCAGCTGTGTGGGAAAAAAAAAAAAAAAAACATCAGCGGCCAAAGAATGCAGCGTCCCAAGAAATCAAAGTGTGATTTTCAAAAAGAACGGAAAAGAAAGGAGAAAGAGAAGAGATGAACGAAAGGTGTGACCCAGTTTTTCAAGAAAGGGTTGTTGCCTGAGTAGTTCAAATGAACCTGTTTAATGAAATAAGCTAGCTATCTGCAGGCTATTACTATTTAATCAATCCTCCTCAAGGGTGAAGCAGGTTCACATCATTGATGATGCCGGGTTCTGCTGTGTGTCTTAAATGGAAAATGATTGCAACGTTTTTTGTTTTTTTCCTCATTTTTTCGCCTGATAATAGCTCGGAGAGGCTCCAGCAACCCCCGCGACCCTGAACTGGATAAGCGGTATAGAAAATGACTGACTGATGACATGATGATTGTTTGTTTTGTTTTTTTTCCCCCTTGTTTTGTTTATTTATTTATTTATTTTTATTAGAAAAATTAAACCAGGACTCTCCAGCATTTGTAATGAGCCTATTGTGTGTCTGTAACTAACACAGAGGCCAAGTCAATAAGCCAGAAAGCTCATAGAGCTGAGAAATTACATTTACATAACCAGAACAGGTAAAACGCCATAATCCTCAGAACATCACCTAAGTGCTATTAATTGTTTAGCAAGATATTTACATTAAATAATTGTCCTTGTCCCACCTTCATCATATAAACAGATGATCCACCAGCAGCAGCCCCATCTTGTCCTAGTGAAGAAGGTGAGCAATATTGTATTCAGGGACATACCAGTTACAGTAGCATCATTACAGAGTCTGTGGGAATTTATCTCATTTTACCTTTCCAAGAATTAAGAATGAAACTTTTTTTTAAATAAAAATTGATTTTTTTATTTTTATTTTTTACATAATGACTATAAGATAAAAATGCCCTGCAGTTGTTTGTACTGGATACTGTTGTTTGTACTGGATACTGGACAGTTGAATGAAAACATTCAGTAGCCTCCAGCAGCCTGTATTAAAATCAAAGTCGATATTTAAATAGTTCAGTCAGATTTTTATATTCAGATTAAATTACAGCCATTAAAAGACATCCATAAATTTTGATCATTCTCATGAAAATTAATTTATTTGAGCAGCTTGAGCTGCACCATAAATACATGTACCTGTTTGCAATCTAGCTGTGAGGAGTACACTGAGCTGATGATAATGTATTTATTTAAATGACGTAATTTGTTGGTATATTATATAAATGCAACTTGTTCCATTCTTGGCGTACATTCCTCAGAGCCAGAGCCCTCTCAGGTTTGGTCAGATAGAAGTATAGACATGGAGGAAGAAGGGAAATACTGACAGTGAAAGTGATGAGAATGAATAAAAAGAGAGGTGCATGGGCAGAAAAGTGATGAAAGAGATGTTGAAGGAGAAGTTTTTCAGAACTTGTCCTCTCAGTCAGATGACCGACTCGTTCGTGTTAGAATAATTTTCCTTTGTTGGAATTTTATAATAAAAATACATTGAAACTGTAAATAATACTTTTTATATCAGTTTTAAATCTTGCATCAATTTTTGGGGGAGGAGGGCCCAGTGTCAATGTCTTTCATGGGGCCCCAAATTCCTGCTGTTGCCCCTGCCTCAATATAACAGATGCAGAGTCGGCATCACAGCAAACGCCGCACTGATCCGTCTGTCCATCTCCTGCTCCATTTTTCCCTCACTCGTCAACAAGACCCCCAGATACTTGAACTTCTCCATTTGGGGTAGGACGCCACTTCCGCCCTGGAAAGTACATCCCACCTTTTTCCAGGTGGGCTCTTTCTTGCCAGTGAAAATCAGACCGATGTTGACACTTATATCTTGCTCTGTCCCTTTCAGTCTGTCCTTTCTGCTCTTCCTCTCATGATGTCTTCATATAGTTCTTTGATGAATCAGCCACAGAATGCGCTAAAAAGTGTGTTGATATCCAGTTGTTGGTGTCTGACAAAAGGAAACTTATCTGTGAAGTGATGCGACAACCAGCCATGGAGGGCTGTTGGGTAACAGGGACTCCAGGATTGACACTGTGTGATTTTAATTTTAAGGTCAGAAAATTAGGTAGCGCTACTTTTTATCTAATGTTAAGTCTATCTAGTATCTCTTTTTAGAGTTGAGTTATCTAAAAACCTCTGACTCATCGATAAAAAGTAACTGGAGTACCACATAGTCAAACTAGATGTTTTACATTCAGATGTAACTGCAGCTTTCATACTGTACTGCAATGTGACCACCAATGTCAGACCAAACTGCTGGAGTTTTTGCATCAAATATCTTCTTTGTTGCCTTGAGATGATGCTTGTTTGTCCTTTTCAGTACCCCTCCAAGATCATAAGTTCTTAATTTTCCATTTTTTGTGTCAGTGTCATGGGGGTCACCTTGTCCTTGAAAACAAAATCATGTTGCACTTGGCCACCATGCTGCAGTAGCGTCAGGAGATGCTCTGTTCTACTTTTGAAAACCAGCTCAGGGACCTGCGAGAGCATCTTTACTAACACATAAATGACAAGGGAAATGACTGCCACTTTGTGCTCATGCACAACTCACACACACACACACCACTCACACTCTTTGTTTTGTGCAAACAGGAAAACATAAGCCCACCTTCTGGCCCCCTCATCTGTTCCCTGTTGGTTTTTCCCGTTCATATATATAAACTGAAAAACTAAAGCGTGTTTTTCTTTTTTACTTTGGTTGAACTTGTGGCAATTTCCTCAATTTCCACCATTCAATTATGACCCATGAGAGAGAGGGACAGAAGATTGCAAAGAGAGGCAGCAACTCCTCCTCCATCTCAGTGGAGGTTCAACTCATTTTCAACAGTTTCACCCCCTTTGGAGTAATGGCGTTCTCTGGAAAGACCCATATGCCACGATGGGTGTGTGATGATATGATTTGCTATGAGAGCATATGTGTGTCGTGCACTACCACTGCTGCTCAGCACACCATTTAGATTACTTTCACCTCATCAGCCCACATACACTTGGCTCAGACCTTTGGGACGTTCTCTCATGAGGATAGATGTTTTTTACTGCTGCACACGTATACATGCCTTAATGTGTGGGTTTTGTCTGCATGATGTGAGATAAGGAAAGAGGAAAAAAAGAGAGGAAAGGACACCAAGGGTGAGGAGGAGAGAAAGCAGGGACTTATAGAGAAATGGAGGGGACGACATAAATATAGAAGATTGTCTGTTGGCATGCCTCGTTGCTGTGTTTCCCTTTTTTCTCCTGATGTGAAGATGGAAATGGAGGCGCTGATCTGAATTTAGGGTCTCAAACAAAGCACACATAATGCATTAAAATGCTGAAAAGCACCAGATTCATTTCCCTAAAAGATGAGGGAAAGTTGTAGAAAAATATCAGATTGAAGTATTTACCTGCTGTAATCTGAGCTGAGTTCACAGCTCAGCTGTGCATGAAACGTTTGCATGTAAAAGAAAAATCTAAACAAAAATAAATCCTTGAGGATTCATGAGTCCAGAACAGATAGGACAATATTTTAACAGGACAACTTTGTTTGTAGATTTCTCATGTGGGTGGGGGCTGTCTTTTATTCCTGTTTGTGGCATGATGGTTTGAATTCAGATAACCAATTTAAACACCACAAGTCCCACAATGTAGTGATTATGCAACACAGTTGTAATGGAAACGACATATATGACCCTACATGAAGTCAAAATCATTTTTGTTTCAATTTGTTTGTCTTTTATTCTTTAATTTCTTTTATTATTTCACATTTATTTGTAAAGGTGGTCTCACTGGTCTCACTAAGATCACATTTGCAAGAGAGACCTGTTTTGATTTAAAAAAAAAAAAAAAAAAGGAAAAACACAGCAAGAAAACAAGAAATTCAGAGGTTTGAATCAGTTAAATAAGCTAATAAAATAAGCTAAAAACAAGAGCAAGTTTCATAAGAAGATTTCTCTTTTTGTCTTAGAAAGAATTGAATTTTATTTCCATAATCTATCAATTTATATTCTAAAATGTAGTTCGTCTCTTATTATTGATACCAAAAAACAAATTCTACCATTAAAGTAAAATCAGAGAATATAAATATATATAAATATATATATAGTGCTGGGCAATGATTAAAATTTTTAATCGCATTAATCAAATGAAATGTTTCTTGAAAATATTCTTTGAAAATACTAGTATATGAAGAAAATACATTTACTTTTATTCTACAAGTTGAAGGCTAAAACCCAAGCCAGAAACCTAGGACTAGTCCTGCACTTAGACAAGAAACCTGTGAACAGTCCTGGACTCAGAGCTGAATCTCAGCATTAAGACAGTTGTGAAGTCAGTCTGTTATCATTTAATGAACATTTGAAGGATTCAAGGTTTTCAGCAGGATTTCTGCATTCATCTTGAGTAAACTAGACTACTGGAACCCTGTCCTTACAGGTCTCCCTTTAATGTCCATCAAACAACTGCAGTTGGTCCAAAATGTTTCTGATCCGGTCCTCACTAAGACCAGGAACATGGATCACAGAACTCCAGTCCTCAGATCTTCACACGACTTCCTGTTTGACAAAGAATTGACTTCTAAATCCAGCTGTTAGTTTAGGATCAAACTTCTGTTCCCAGATTCAGAACTGAGCAGCATTCAGTTTTTATCCTCCTCACACATGAAACAAAGTCCCAGAAAAGTTGCAGGTCTGATGAAACTCTGCAGTTTTACAATAACTTTATTTATCACTGCTTTTTAGAACAACTATTTATTTTATCTCTTGCATTTTCTTGCTTTATTTTCTATTTTTCTAAATTTCTCTCATTTCTTCATAAAGTTTTTCTGTAAAGCATCTTAAATTGTCCAGCATGAAATGTGCTGTACAAATAAGCTTGCCTTGGATTAGAAACTAAACAGCTTTTAGCAGCAGTATTACACAGTCATCTTAACCAGTAATTACTGTATCTTCAATAGTAAGATACTATTGAATATGAATGCGTTAACGTACCGTTAACGTATTAATATGCCCAGCCCTAATATATATATATCTATATATATATATATAGATATGTATACTTTATTAATCATCAATCATTAATTATCAATTTGGTTTAGCAATATATTTTTTAACTCAGTTTTTTCCAGTATACATGTTAAATTGTACAAATGTAGCTGGATTTAGACTGAATAGAGTTATTTGGACAGAACTGGATTTAATTAGACAGACTTGGAGCAGATTTTTTTTTGTTGTTTTTAACTTTCTGTGTAAATGCCCTGAGATGATTTTTGATTTGAATTCACTTAACTGTTCTAAATTGAAAGGTTTGCATTGCATTAATGAAGGGCGCATTACAATAAACTCATTCATAACACATAAAAACAAACTATGAAACAGTATAAAAATATTCTCCACTTAAATTTGGATTAAATTAATTCAATATTTAGCCAGTTGGTGCAATACTAGAATTATCACATCTCTCAGTGAATGGAGATGAATTAATTGAGCCTGTCTGGATATACAAAGTAGAAGCAAGCCAGGACCTGCTGCCACAGTATCACACACACATACACACACGTACAAAATACAAACTTTAGACTGAACTCAGTCCTTCAAGGTCAACAACAAAGCAAATCGATGCTGTCGTTCATCTCACATACACTGACTAAAAGTAATATTTTCTGTTGCGAGCTTGTGCTGCTCTCACCTCTAAATGACACTGAGCTCCTCGTCTCGGTGGGTGTCCAGTGCAAGCAGAGTAGAGATGGCTTCTTTTCCCTGTATTTTACATTTCTGAGCATTTACATGCATTGCTGCTTCACTTCCCTTCATCACGTGTATCATTTCAGCTAGGAGGGATAGAGATATAGGCAGAGTCAAAGGCAGGATGACAGGATGAACACACTTTTATTTAGCAGCACAGACTTCTGTTTATATTCAGTCATGTTATCCGGTGTTTAACTGTTGACAATAAACAAGGGCTCTCTGATGACCTTTCCTTGTTTACCCCTCAGCTGCTTTATTTACATACAGAAATACATAGAGCTCAAATGTTTTCAGATTCAGTGAGCATTTACCATTTTGTTTGGCTGATTTGTAAAGGATCACTGAGAGATGGATTGTGCTTGTTATCAAACCTCATTAAATGATTTTTCCCCCCAAGAGCAGCTGATTTTTATGGATAATGAAAATGGAAAATAGATTGACCTTCAGCCTTGATGTTCAGTGTGGACCAATGAGCCATCATGTCTGCTATTTAGAAACATTTGCCTTATGCATTTAAGCACGCCTTTACAAGGGTAAGTGTACAAGGCAGCTAATTCAACTTTGGTTTGTTTTCTTTTTTAAAGATAAGAAAAAAAAACTTATTTATTGCAAATCTACAAAAAACGTGTCTCAGTTTTCCACCTTTTCTCACGAATCAGACACTCTGTTGGCGTCTCCCTTCCTATATTCCAGATACATTTTTTTACGCATATTAAATATCAAAAAGTCCATAGAAAAAAAGCATTGTGGCTTTTTAGATAAACCTAAGTATACCTCCAGTTTCTGATGACCTCATGTGCTGTCATCAAAATTTGGGATGGCTGACTTGGTTGCTTCATGTGAAACTGAGATGATACGATGCAACCCAACAGCTGAGACCATCTAGAGTCACACCAAAACACAAAATAGCCATTAAAAGTTAAGCATTCAGATGTGTGTAACCAAACATGTTCAGTATAACGCTGCTTTGTGCCGTCACCGCCTTTATACGATGCAGATTGGGAAATAATTGGTGAGGAAGACTGCATTAACTGCTTTCACCTCAGGTCTCTCACCACATTTTCATGCTGTGTGGAGCTTCTCAATGCATGAGAACAACCCAACAGAGTCACTAGCAGATGATTTTTACACCAAAGGTCACATATTATGCAAACTGACTTTTCCAAGAGCTTGAATTGGTCTTCTGGGGTGTTTTAACTTACAAAGAGACTAAAAATGACCATTAAAACAACTTAGTAGTTACTGAGAGCCTTTAAGACTTTTAAATTAAGCTGATTTTATAATTGGCCTGATTTTGGCATTTTATTTATATGTCACTGGCTGATCACTCCAGTCTGGAACACCGTCCACTTCCATACCTGATTTAATGGCGTCACTCCGCTTCCAAGATTGAGACACTCTCTCGCTTCTCCATTAAGCATGCTGTCCTGCACAACATCAGTAAGAATGAGAAATGAGCGGGGTGGTCGCCTTCTCAAAAGCATGATGCACTCAGAGATATATGCTTGAGAGGAGGGGAAAAGAGGGAATGCGGTGTAGCTTTCAAAATTCAAAAAACATCAAGCAGACCCTTGTAGTCCCCTCTCAGTTTAATACTCTTGATACAGACATGTTGATGGAGATGTGGGTTGTGCAGCTTTGTTGCATAATACTTTCTCCTGGTCAATGTTCTTGACTTTTATATTGTGTTATTGTTTTAAATGTGTAATTTGATGTTTGTTACTGCTGCCATGTTGGCCCAGCCCTGGTTTAAACTACTTTCTAACTGGGAAAACAAAGGTTAGATAAAAATAAATTGATAGTTTACATTTTTGTTGAATACTTTACACATAAAACTTAAATTAATAGTAAAATACATAAATATTAAGACATCCTATACATAAATAAAATGTCTTCGTCTAATTTATTCTAACATAATCTGAACCCAGCAGACAGATAAAAGATGATCTAGTGTGGGAAAAACCTCATATTTACAAAAAAATACTAAAATATTGATATTCTGACATGAAAATCGATTCTAGAAAATAAAAGGCTGGTATAGAAAATAATAATATTTCGGTATTGATACACACATCACAAGTGGAGGTGTTGATGTTTGCAGTATGGATGTTTCACACCGCAGAAGGAGTTGGAGGTGAGTGTATTCATACTTCTAGAAATGCAGTTAATCAGATGTTTACCGGCGAGCTAACAAGCTATCCACTCGCCTGTTTTCAGTTGTCTTCGGAGAACTGGTTGTGAGATGAGGGCGCACATTCGTGTGTGGAGGCGTGGCTTTGGTGGGTGTACCTTTAAAAAAAATGTAGCTCTCTCGAACTGTTTATAGGATACCCTCCTGCCTTTAAGGAGTGAAGGCAAAGCAGTAAAAACTGGTTATGGTGACATAACTGCATATGTAAATACTCAAAGAAAAACGTCACTTTTGACAGCGGGGATTGTTTGGACGCCAGACCCCCTTCCTCAGTAAAAGAGTTGGGTGCGGTTATGATATGCAGCTTTACCCAGAGACCAAGTTGACTTAATTTTGATTGGCTACACCTTATTTGGCTATAACCTCATTTAGAGGAAGCAGGTCAAGCTGCCCTAGTGGTCGAGGTTTGCTAAAGGCTATCTGTTAGCAACATTTCAGACAGTGAGCTATGTTTATCAGACAAGACAGCATTTAGAAAATAAATAAACTTACAGGTAATGACAAGGTTGTGGCCCCCTCCCTCAGTGTTGCTGCAGAAGTTTTCTTTTAAATCCATTTGTTTGAAAAACCAGACCTGACTGCTCAGCAGTTGGCCCACTCAGCTCCACTTACGCAGTTGTAAAGGAGGGAGGGGGTGAGAGCAGGGTGGAAGAGAGAGAGAGAGAGAGGGGGGGGGGGGGGGGGGCTGTTTGCTTGATAGTTTGCTCTTATTGGAGTAACTGAAGGATGTAGCATGATAAGCTGCTGTCTGATTCAACTGTTTCTGAACACAGAAACAAAGCTGACAGACCATAAACAGGAACTTTGATTCTCACTCTGGACATTCACATGGCCTCATCAGTGCACAACAGATCATATTATACCCCCAAAACCCCAGAAAAGTGAAATTTGATGTCAAGGCACCATTAAGACATCAAAGAATTGTTTCAGATGGTTCCTTATCTTAATGATTCCGGGGTACCCTCAAGATTCTGGTCAAACGATACTCTTATCGATACTTTTTGGACGTCTACCTAACCATCATGGAATCATGGTTGTGGAGTAAGACAGACCCACTGCCCTTATTCTCACAGCTGTCCTTTAGCTACCTTTGCATCCAGGCCTCTTCAACACAGTCTAAACAAGTGTTCTTGACCACTGGAGACTCAGTCTGTCCAGAGAAGTCTCGGCTGCAGCCTGAGAAAGTAAATATGTTGCTTTTTCTTAACAAAAACTGGCCAAATGCTGCAGAAGTGCCTCCAATGCAGTGTTATATTTATGTATGGTTTTCTCTATGATCCTCTGTTAGAAGAGTTTAATTATAAGAATATTGTGGCTTCTGTTATGTTCTGATCCTCTTTGTGGAAATTAAAAATAAACTGCTAAATCTTTTAACATCTTGTAATGTCTTTATTCTTTACTCTAAATTTCATTGTAGTATCGGTAAGAGTATCCTTAAATATATCAGCACCAATAAAAAGTATTGACATTGGTATCGGTATCAATAAAATCATAATGATATACATCCTTAGGTACCGGGGATGCAAAATTCTTCCAGACTGGGCTTGTATTCATGCTGCACTTCTCAAACAAGTCGGACCCTTTAAATGACATATTTCTCTTCCCACCAGAGGCAGCGCTGTTTTAGTTTTGTGTACCCACAATGCTCTTTGCATTATCGTCTGCTCCCTGTAACTCATTCAGCTGAATCCGACCGATATAAGATGGACCACTTCAGGTTCTTTGATCTGATTCAGTTTGCACATTCACACTTTCCCAAACGCAGCGAACTCTCTGAGCAAACAGATTCACGGGATTCAAATCAAAGAGGCTGTGAATGCATCCTAAGTTCATGACAACCACTTCCTGAAGCTGCTCAGCTTCATTCAGCAAGTCTAATGTTCCATTTTTCAAACTTTCCCATCACTTCCCTGCTTACTTGCGTCCTTTTCATCCGTCCCTTTAATCAATTTAAGAGAATCTATGGCCACAGCCAACCTCATTAAACTTACAACCATCAAGATAAGACTCAATTACTGCTATCGTCTGCACTGGCACCCAAGATCAATATTAGAGTAAGAAACGGGGGATGTCTAATGCAGCTGACATGCTGGCAGGAGTGAATTAAATGAAGAATGAAGTTTCCTGACCTTACCATAACATGCAATAGGTTTCCCCCGTGTGTTTTAGACAATAGCTCAAGTGCATGCAACTTTTCTTTAATTAGCTTTTCATAGATTATGAAAAGCTTTATGATGTCCACCATTCAAATACAATTAGCTACACTGCAAGATCTTACTAAAATTGGAACAATTTGAACAATAAGCAGTTATGTTTACTGTCTCATCAACAGGGCAGTGATTATTGCTTGGCCAGCCTTCAGGGTAGATGGACTTCTAATTGATAATCTGCTGATTGGATATTATTATCCATAGCCCCTAGGTTAGTGCCACCCCTTCTGATTTTGGTATTTTCAATAAGGCTGCTGTTAATTGCCTTGAGATGCATAATTACCAGGCTAATTGCTCTCAATGCCCCAACAGTGTGGAATATATAATAATTTAGATTGGGTGTATTCCATTAGTGCACTTGCTGGTTCACACACATGTTCACAAATTATGGAAGTTTTCGTGTGGACATACACTGCCCTGACAAAAAAAAAAAAAGTCGCCAACAAAAAAAAGGTCAAACATTTAACATTTTGTTGGACCGCCTTTAGCTTTGATTGCGGCAGTATTCGCTGTGTTTCCAGAAGCTTCTGCAATGTCACCAGATTTATTTGCATCCTGTTGCATCAATTTTTCACCAAGATCTTGATGATGATTGTAGAGTCTGACCACAGCACATCCCAAAGATTCTCAATAGGGTTCAAGTCTGGACTCTGTGGTGGCCAATCCATGTGTGAAAATGATGTCTGATGATCCCTGAACCATCTTTCACAATCTGAGCCCGATAAATTCTGGCACGGTCATCTTGGAATATGACCGTGCCATCAGGAAAGAAACATCCATTGATGGAATAACCTGGTCATTCAGTATATTCAGGTATCAGCTGACCTCATTATCTGAGCTCATACTGTTGCTGAACCTGGACCTGAGCAACTGCAGCAACCCCAGATCATCACACTGCCCCCACAGGCTCATACAGTAGGCATTAGGCATGATGCTGCATCACTTCATCTGCCTTTCCGGTCACATTTCTTCCTGGAAGATGATGGTCCACTATCCTTCCAGTTTTTCATAATGCGTTGGACTGTTCTGAACCCAGTTTTAGTAGTTTCTGCATCTCCTTAGATGTTTTCACCTCTTGATGCCAATGATTTGACCCTTCTCAGACAGACTAACATCTTTTCCATGACCACGGATGTGTCTTTCCACATGGTTGTTTAGGAAATAAGAAGCAACTCATTGCACCAGTTGGGGTTAAATAACTTGTTGCCAGCTGAAAGATAATCGCCCATGCAGTAATTATCCAATAGGAGGCTCGTACCTATTTGCTTAGTTAAATCCAGGTGGCGACCTTTTTTTTTGGCCAGGCAGTGTACCTAGTTAAGCAGATTTGATGCACAAAGCTGGTTTAAACTGTTGAGGATAGACATACAGTAGTAAAAAAAAGATTCAGAGTTATATGAATGAAATAGAAATGAGATGTTTTATATAATGGGCAAAGACAGACAAACAGCTGGGATTACTTTTGCGTTTCTATGGTAAACTAACTCATCACATGCAGTACTGTAGATATGTGTAAAGCATAATTAGTCCATTTTTTCTTGTCTGCTCATTATTAAGGTTTTCAGAATACTGGGCCCCCAATATAAGCTTTAAGCAGCTTCTTAGGGGAGACCCTTTCATTTCACACTCTTGTTCATTGTAACAGAACTGTACACTTCAAGTGATGTACTTCTTTATACACTATATTGCCAAAAGTATTTGTTCACCCATCCAAATGATGGGAATTGGGTGTTCCAATTACTTCAACAGCCGCAGATGTATAAAATGAAGCAGCTAGGCATGCAGACTGTTTTTACAAACATTTGTGAAAGAATGGGTCGCTCTCAGGAGCTCAGAGAATTCCAGTGTGGAACTGATGGGATGCCAACTGTGCAACAACTCTAGTCGTGAAATTTCCTCGCCCCTAAATATTCCACAGTCAACTGTCAGCTGTATTGTAAGAAAATGGAAGTGTTTGGGAATGACAGCAACTTAGCCACAGAGTGGTAGGCCACGTAAGCTGACGGAGCGGGGTCAGCAGATGCTAAAATTTTTATAGTGCGAAGAGGTCACCAACTTTCTGCAGAGTCAACCACTACAGACCTCCAAACTTAATGTGGCCTTCAGATCAGCTCAAGAACAGTGCGCAGAGAGCTTTGTGGAATGTGTGTCCATGGATTGAGCAAGCTAAATTTGAAAAAAATATACACCCACCGAAACCACGCCTCCAAAGCACAAGAACGCATCCACCGATTGTTGTCTATGAACATAACCGAGAACAGCCCAGTGGCTAGCTTGTTCGCTTCCAGGTAAACGGCAGAGGAACCACGTTGCATAGAAATGATAATTATCTCACCTCCAACTTCTTCTGCGGCGTAAAACATGCTCACTGCAAACACCAATACCTCCATGACTTGATCTACATCCGTTTTTTCTTTTTAAAGGTGTCATTACCTAGTGTTTTACAAACACAAACCTTCTTGAATTATCTTCAAATGATTTTTTAATTATAGTTGGGTGGGATGAATTTTTTTTTTCTTTTTAATGAGCTCATTTTAACCTCTTTTATCCCCAAACTTTTGTTTGTCGCGAGAATACGCACGAGAGTTAGACCTGTCTGTAAGCGCGTTCACGAGGCAAACGTTAAAGTCAAAACAAAGTTTTATCAGGACAGAGCAGGTGAAGGAAATGATGTCCCAACAGAGAAAAAATGTGATAAAAAATGTAACGGTGCGGTTGATAGAGAGGATCCGCGGAGTAAAAGAGCTACACTCTGATGAATATAAGGAGCGGACGTCTGACGTGAAGTTAACCAAACACTGTTAGCTTTTGTAGCTACATTAGCAGCTTGTCACCGTTCGTCTACTATCATTTACTGGTCTCTTACACAAAAGATAATAGGTTACACAAGCAGCAACACTTACCGACTGCACATCCTCACTGATAAATATAATCCCCTGGTCCCTGGTAAAGCTGTCCCTCCTGTCAAAGCACTGAAAACTACTGAATTTCTGCCAAAGCAACTCAGCAGGGCAATCCCCCCCCCAAAAAAAAGATTGGTGTTGTCCGTTGTACACCAGGTACAGAGCAGTTCTGATGTGAACTGGAAGCCATGCTGTCGGTTTGTTGTCGTAGATCTGGGAGGGAGGGACTTGGAGAGTGAAGTTCGGAGGAGGGGGTAATTGGCTGGAAGTCAATTACGTAGTATGCTGCACTAGGAGTAAATATGCCAAACTGCCAATAGCCCGAATGCTAACTTCGCTATGTAGGCAGACACACCCAGGGAAAGGCTGGGGAAACTAAAACATATGATCAAAAACCTCAAAAAACACAAAATTTCATGCCAGGAGCACTTTAAGATATGTATTTGGTTTAAGCGAAGCCAGTTTGGCAATTTCCCCCTTATGAAGTGTTTTTTCTCTCTTGCTTTAATTAAAACAGACTTCTGTGGCAGGATTCGACGACAAGATGAAGTCATTCAACTCTGTGCTCACTGTTCTCTCCTCAGGGGAATCTTAATGTCATCCATTGTGGTTCACTTTTCAGAGAAACAATAGTACTGTCGTAAAAATCACATTGCATGTAATGAATTTTAACAAGGCCTGTCAACACAATGTAATTCTATAATAGTTACACAAAGAACTTCATTCCTTGACTGTGCTCAAGTTCTCCAAAAATACTGCACATGTTTTATGTTGGAGACAATTAAGATGACATTTATCACTGTCAGCTTGGCTGCAATCTTTGTTCCCGTTTATATGATGTGCTAGTTGCATGCATGAGTTCTTCATGACCTCTGTTAGTTTGGTAGAAAATCGGCAGTGGGCTGATTCAGGAAAGTGTGTGTCACAAGGGTCCCTACCACAGGTGCTTTTTGTTATGAGCAGGGGTGCACACATTCAGTCCTCAAGAGCTACGATCCTGCAACTTTTAGAGCATCCCCTCTCATACACACTTGAATTGAATGGCTGAATTACCTAATTCAGCTCTGCAGAAGCCTGGTAACGAGCCTTCATTTGATTCAGGTGTGTTGAAGAGATGCTCTAAAAGTTGCAGAATAGTAGCTCTTTAGGTCTGGATGTGTGTTCCCACGGCTATGAATGTAGTGGGAAAGCACCCAGAGAGCAATCTAACGACACATGACCAAAAAAAGGGAGAAAAAGGGAGGGTATACACTTCTAAATAAATACGTGTCACTCATGAAATTTGGGTGACATATATAACTAATAGTGTAACATAGCCTATGTGTGTTACTTTCTTTTGTAGGTCATGTAAAACTGTTGCCCCTGATGCCATGTTGGCACCGGGGAGCACACAGACTGAATATACTGGACAAACCTTAGGTTCATCTGACCTGTTGGTTTCTGAAGCCTGCCGCACACGAGAGCTTTTTGCTGAGCTAAAAGTCTCTCGAGGCCATTTGCTCAGCAGATAGCTCACCGTGTGCGCCTGATTTTTGGTGAGTTTTCTGCCTCACAAGGCTTTGAGGTGAAAATCAAACACGTTTGATATGTTTTGCCTCGCAAGGTGAAAAACTCACTGTGTGCGCTCAACTTGAGCTCTGCTGAGGGCAGAAGTTCTAGCGACCAATCAAAACGCGTCCGCAGATCATATGATTTCAAGATGGCAGCTCACGGTGACGTAGTCCGTTACATTTTAGGGGATAATTGGTGGAAATTGGTGGAAATACGGCCAGACTATAGCTGCTTATATGATGTTTTGCCAGACTTCAAAAACATCTATCCAAATATCATCTCAGTATAAGTTTCATTCAGTTTTCTTTCATGACTTCTTCTTTCGAGTTTAATGGCACTTGGCGAACTCAAAGGTGCACTACCGCCACCAACTGGTATGATTTTACTACAGTATGTTGCATACAATTTACTTAATAAAATGACAAAATAAATAAAGAATTAAATACAACACAACCAGTGATGGGAATAACGGCGTTACTAACGGCACTACTTTTTCAGTAACGGGTTAATCTAACTAATTAATAAGTCTATCATCACAACACCTTGACCGTTACTGGCCTTCACTGACAGCGCGCTACTATTGTTATGTGAGATTCATTTTTGTTCCTAGTGAACAGAAGTTTCACTTTTTTGGGACTATATTGCGCTGGTGCTCTCACAGAGAGGAGGTGGAGTGATACGCAATTACCTGGAGACACTCGCCCATACACTCAGCAGTAACCTGCGGTCTCCAGGCCTGCAGGCACGTGCCTCTCCACACATGCATGTTTGAGTAAAAAGGTTGCTGTGAGACCTGCGGATGTATACAGGGAATACGGCGTCACCAACCTGACACAGACGCAGCGCGATTACATCCAGTTTAAGAAGGAAACGGCATCATAGTTCGTGTAACAAGTTTCCCTGAATTATTTCTTTCACCCATGACCCTGATTCAGTTCATAGTTAATACTAAAGATACACGAGTTCTGCACATTGGATCTGTCTTCATCTGACCGAAGCAGTACAGAAACAGTGATGATGATGATGATGATGATGACGATGATGATGATGATGAAGGACTGTCATTGCAAACCCCAGTCAATCTGCGCAGCCGAGCCCACATGCGCACAACGGGGAGAATTATAAACTGGAATCAATACAAACATCAGTTTCCTTCAGAGATAAAAAAAAAAAAAAAAAAAAACACGAACATGATGAGAAACGTTGATTAGTTCGTGTTTCTTCGTGGTGTTTGGCCGTTATAATCACATGAAGCTCCCTCTCCTGAGGAGGAGACAGAGCCACAACATCCATCAGCCTGAGTGTCCATGATTTTTCTGTTAGTGATTTATTCTGTGTAGTTTCCATTGATTTCATTCATTAGTCAGATCTGATATTTACTTTTATATTAATTCAACATAAAGATTAATTTAATAGGTTAATTGAGATTAATTTAAAATTACATCTAAAGGAACATTAAAAAGTAACGGAAAAATTACTTTTCCAAGTAATTAGTTATTTTTATAAAGCTGTAGCTCAGTTACTAACGCCATTACTTTTTTGGAGAAGTAATTAGTAACTATAATTAATTACTTTTTTAAAGTAATGTTCCCAACACTGAACACAACCCAGTCTATAACAAAAAGATCCTCAAAACTTTTCTGCCTTCAGTCTTTGGATCTTTTTGCAAAATATCAATCAAGTCTTCTAACGTGATGACAGAGGGCTGCCACCTTGAAATCATATGATCTGCGGACGGTTTTGATTGGTCGCTAGAACTTCTGCCCTCAGCAGAAAGCTCAAGTTGAGCGCACACAGTGAGTTTTTCGCCTCGCGAGGCAAAACATATCAAACGTGTTTGATTTTCACCTCAAGGCCTCGTGAGGCAGAAAACTCACCAAAAATCAAGTGCACACGGCGACTATCTGCTGAGCAAATGGCCTCGAGAGACTTTTAGCTCAGCGGAAAGCTCTCGTATGCGGCAGGCATGGAGAGCTGAAGTGAAGCTCGTTAGGAGGTTCCCTCCGCCGGCATCTTGGCTGTGTCGGGTGTGTCATCACTCCCAGAAAATACAAATGATTGACTAATTTAGCATAATTTCAAGATTTCTTAACGTGTGAGTTATAGAAAAAAAAATCACCCCCTCACAGGCTGTAAACGTTTATTTCTCCTGTGAAGTTGGCCTTTTTAACGTGGAGTGATTGACTCCCTGTTGCAGCCAGCCCCTAGTGGATGAGGGGTGAACTGCAGTTGGCTTCACTTTTCTCGAGTTTGGGGTCTTGCCTTAGCATCATTTCAAAATCTGTGAAATGATCTAAAACAGAGAACTTCATTCAAGAAAGCCAGTCAATGATGTCAAAGCTGGAAGCCGTGAGCAAACAGGTGAATATGAAACCAAAAGCATTCACAAGCTGGGGTACTTCTCAGAAAGCTTATTCAGAACTGAGTGTGCAAGGAGATCAATCCTTTTCCTCAAGTTTGCATGTTTCTAGTTTTGTTTTATTTATTTATTTGATAGACTGATAGAAATATAGTGATACAAAATGACTACAGTACCAGTCAAAAGTTTGGACACATTTTCCCATGAAATTTAAAAATTGAACTGGAATAAGCCTCAGAAGATTTGTTTAATGGTTCAGTATTTTGTTTGTTTCTTTTTTTTTTGTTTTTTTTTTTATTCCTATTATATATCTGTTTTTTGTGTTTTTTGTTTAATCAGTTTAAGCATCAAATTATAATTTATTTTTAATCTAAATGTCATTCAAATATTTGAGATTTTAATGATATGATGAAGAATGATCATTTCCTCTCAGTCATCTGGTTTAAGTTGACTTGCACCATTTTTAACAACAAATAAGTGGAAATTTTATTTGAAGATGAATGTTTTTTAGTGGTGGTGGTGTTTTAGTGTTTTCATGTCATGTTTTCGAAAGTTGTAAAAAAAAAAAAAAGAAGCATTGAACATGAACTATTGTTTTAAAGGTCCCATATTATGCAAAATGCACTTTTTTCAAGTTTTTAACACATAATTATAACTTGCTGGAGTCTATGGAGACCCCCTGAAGTGTGTGCAGATGCGTACTCTCTGTATTTCTCCCCTCCCTGCATTTCTGTGAAAGAGTCCTCCAGCAAGCCGTTCTGAAACGGTCTCTTTGTGACGTACGAAGAAGACCTGGCCTGCCTACTAGGCCCTCCCACTTTCACTGGTACAGCCCTCTTGCTCTCAACACCCCCCCCCCCCCCCCCCCCGCGCGCGGCCCCCCACCCCCTCCGAGCTACAACCGTCCTTGCTCCGCATTGAGCAACTGAGATGCCGGTGGGGAGAGGACAGCATGCTAGCTGCTCTGTTTCATGCTGCAAGAAACAAGTCTTTTTTGCAGTATCAGCTGAATAAGTGTGGACTCGATGGATATATCTTTTATTTTTCCTGGAAATCCTCCTGAAACGGTCTGAAAAGAGTTCATGTATGTGCTGAGTGAGCATTTTACACAGGAGTCTTTCAGCTGCCTGTTTCAGCTCCAGTCCGGCTTTGCCACTAAACTGTGGCTGAAACTTGGAGTCATACCAACTCTCCGTGAGCCGCCCTTCAACATCGGAGGAGGTAAGTTGTCAGGTTTAACCGTGTTTTTAAATCATTTTAGCGACATGTCGGCAAAACACAGCCAGCGTTAGCTTTTAGCCGAGTTACATCAGCTGTTAGCCATGTTGCTGTGTGAGAAGCAAACTTTCTCTCATTATACCACGAACGCGTTGTACGGAGAGGCCACAGCAGCTGGAGCCTTTCTCCTCCTTTTTTACATGAATACTGTTATGTGGGGCATTTAGTGAAAAGGTTTTAAGTTTACATGCAGTTTGCAACTGTGAAGGAGGAGAAGCGGTGGGGGTTGGGGGGGGGGTGTACGGCAGAATGTAAACGAGCTAATGTTCCCGGCTCGTTTGCACACGTTGTTGAGCTTGTATGCAAAGAGCAGAGTCAACAAACAGCGCGCAAAGCGCCAAAAAGGAGAGCGAGGCTAGAGTGCACACAATGCAGCTGCTTGTTCTGGACCCCCACTGATAAGGAGGACACGGTGTGATGCTGCCAGCTAAAGCTATTTATGTACTTTACTGACTTAGAAATATATGTATATGGCACTGTTGATGCTTTTGTTTTGTGTTCATGTAACTTTGTTTTTAAACGATATAATATAAGAGTGTAATTGTCTTTTTTCTTTCTAATAATAGTATTTATAAAGTAGAGGTTCTTTCTGTCACTTTGTTTTTCCTAGGTGAGCACACCACTACTGAGTGAGGAAAAAGAGATGCTGCCTCCCAGACTGATCTGAATTAAGCCACGCTTCAGAAGTGCAGGTTTGTAGCTGTGTGGAATTATTTTTATTTACTGGTAATGAAACTTTACTCTTTACTTTCACTGTAACTCGTACTGTTTTTACTGAGGTGTTTTGATATATCATGCGTAGATTAACTAGTGAAATATAATTAACAGCTGTCAGGCCTCTGTGTCCTGCAAAATGGTTGGAAGCCACACTCCCGTGTAACCACTAACACACTTTTAACTTCAACTCCAATAGAGACCAGCAAAAAGACCTGTGAGGAAATGGAGGAGGGAGAGGATCCATTTGAGGGCACATCTTCAATGGCAGTCACGAGAGGAGGATGTCACCTATGATCCTGCAAACTCTGCCTCAGTGTCACTAAAGACATGTAAGTTGTGTAGTGTCCCTACATTCATGCCGTACATGATGAGACTTCATTAGAAAAAAGCAGTGAATATTCTGGCAGCTACGTCCTTAATTTTTTCCTCCTTTTTTTTTCTTCCTTTCTTTATGTTGTATCAAACATCCCACAAAGAAAATATGTGTATTAGTGTGGGGAGGGATGTAACGATACAAAAATTTCATATCACGGTTATTGTGACCAAAATGATGACAGTTATAAATACGCCACAGCATCTTCAAAAATATCAAAATGGTCTAGCGTTGCTTTGTCCTTTTATAAGGGGAGAATCTCCAGAACTGTCCACATGGATGCATTTGTTGCTTTCCACCATGTTTTCGTATAGTAAATAATGCAACTGGGATGCTGCTGCTTTCCAGACAATAAGAAACATAACAGTTTTTCAAAGTGCAGTAATCAGTCACGGGTTTAACGATAACTGAAATTTGAAACGGTATTACTAATCGTTGGGAATTTTATGGGAACACTGAACTTTCTGCAGTGATGAACATCAGTGAAGCATCTTTCTTCAAACTTGAAAAGGTTGGAGGAAAACAAAATGTTTATCCTCAAGAAGAACATGGAGGAAAACAAAATGTTTATCCTCACAGAAGAACATGGAGGAAAAACAAAATGTTTATCCTCACAGAAAAAATGGAGGAAAACAAAATGTTTATCCTCACAGAAGAACATGGAGGAAAACAAAATGTATATCCTCACAGAAAAACATGGAGGAAAACTAAATGTTTATCCTCACAGAAAAACAGGGCAAATGGCAGTAAATATAGCAGATTTGATTTACCATCATTTTTTTCTTTCCAGATCTTCAGAGCTATGCAGCTGCAGGTGTTCAGTATGACGCCTTTCATCAACATGCTCGTATGTTCACTGAGCCGGCGATTGTCCACCAGTGGACGTCTTCACAGAATGACATCCTACAACGTCTCAGCATGGAGGGAAAGACCACTGTTGGTGGTGACACGAGGGCTGACTCTGCAGGTATTTTTATGATCCCCCATGTTCTGCTGCAGTTGCTAAAGAATGGAAAAAAACTGGACGCAATTGTTTTTGTTTTTCTGATGAAAGAACAGTCTCCGCTTTCTTGTGATAGTTCTGGTGTTTACTTCGGCATAGTACACAGTATTCTGTGGCTCTCCAAAAATCAGTGAAAATATTTAGAAATCTTGGCAACATGGAGCTCTCTGCTCTGAAAACGTCTGACAGTTAATGAGTTAAGTGCACCAAATTTATTTGTATTCATCTATTCGTTTTTTGCCTTAAATTTTGGGGCAAATGAAATAAATCCTGGGCCACTATTTTTGTGGTCACTGAATAGGTCTGTATTTGACACAGGCATTGACATTTGACAGGCTTCTTGATTATTTTTACACAGATTCTTTCACAATTCGAGATGGAAAACACTGAGTGATTATTTGAACTGGATTACATTTTATGTTCTGGTTATTATACTGCAGTGTGAAATGAAGTGTTGCATTTGATGGTCATAAAATTGTTTTGAGAGCCGTCATCTGCACTCAAACCAAATTACAAAACTAATAACTAGTTTTGTTTTGTTTTTTTTGTTTTTTTTAAAGTATTCAGTTAATTGAAGTATTCCAGTAACTGAGAGTAATTTGGTGACATGTTTTCTCCTCTTATTTAGGAACATCCTCATTGTTCAAATTGGAGAAAGTCATGTTGAACAAGTGAATCCTGAAAGCTGGAAAAAATGAGTCCCCCCCCCCACCAGTGGAGGTGTTCCAGTGTCATCCTTCGTTTTGCACTAAAGAATGTGGTTTTTCCTTGGAATGCTGTGCAGGTAAAGATAATGGAGCAAGCTCTGATAAATCTTAGCATGTGCACATTGTCAGTATAACATTTTCTTTATCTCTAGACTCTACCTGGGGGGTCTGTACTACTGTACTACTACAAGCCAAAAATCCTGCAGGAGAACCAGTCTTCAGAGGGCAAGAAGAGAGGGGTGTGTGGATAAACCAGTGAAGACTGAGCCACTTTTTGTAAGTTTGAAATGCTTTATTTTGTTTCCAAATACAGAAATGCAAAGTTTTAGTTATTTACATCATTTACAAAACAGAAATCATTTACAGAATCTAAAGAAAACGCTGTGAAGTGAAATCAAGAGAACTTTCAAAATGTTTGTGTCCCATGTGCACACAAACAAAATGTAACCCCCCCCCCCCTCTTTGTACCTTTTGAAAAATCTTTGTGGACCCAGTGTCTTACACGGCGATGAAGATTCCCATCCTGAGAGACCTGCGAGCAGAGTGTGCGACCAGATGGGGGGGGTCATCGCAAGCTGTGCGTCTCGCTTCAATCAAGAGGGGGAACCTTGAATCCTTCATGTCGGCCCTCTGGAACCGGAAATTCACCACACATGCTGGAACAACTACCAGTGCTCTCTGTCCAAGGAAGCCCCGACACCATCGGACAAAGCTTCAGTATCACATGTACCTGAATCACCTGGGAAGCAAAAACAAGTGTCATAAAACATTTCTTTTTTTACATTTTTACATGCAGGTGTTGATGCCCAAAGGCAACTTTTAGCAAACACGTTTGAACTGTAATCTCCTGAAATATTTATATATTCATAGTTTTCTGATTTATTTATTTTACCATGTGAATGTTTTCTACTTTTATATAACTGTTTATCTTTTTCGTACTCCTTTACGTTGAGGAAAAAAACACTGATGCTGCTTTTGTCTTTTACAAATAAATGTATTATTCAATAAATTTGTTTTATTTCAAAGATCATATGTGAATGCAAACAAAGCTATAATGTCTGAACAAGATGGTTTATAAGTTTAGCTATAACTATACTAGTTTGTGTTATGACTGTTATGCCCACTGAAATATGACTTGATGGCATGAAGTCACAAATTCATTTTTAATTGGGGGACATTGAGAGATTGTTCAGATAAACCTGCCAACTTACTTCTCTATGGGCTACATGCTCAACTCCACTACTTCCTGAAATTATTAGTGCTCCTCTGTTTCATGTCTTTCATTACTGGACAAACTGATTAATCCAAGTTTGCCTGATCTCAGCTACCATGACGACGATGGTCGGACACCTGGATTAATCAGTTTGTCCAATAATGAAAGACGGGAAAAGTTGCAGTAAATTCAGGAAGTAGTGATGTGCATAAAGCCCGTTCTTTGATCTGTAAACGGCCATGATCTGCTCTGTAATGTAGCATTCCTGATGTAAAGAGCAGGGATTCAGCAAACAGGCTCTAAAAGGTGGTCCAACATACAGGTCATATGGTCCTCTACCTGCTGCATCTGTCTCAGAACCTATAGGGTAACATTTATAAGGTAAGTGTTGATGTGGAGAACAAAATCATGCAAGTCAAATTGTGGCCAAAACTTTATTAGCTGTGGTATTTCCTGACAGACATTCTCCTGCTCTTTAGGCATCGTTGCACAATTTCCACATGAGCAGCACCTAAAATGCACACCATAAAATATGAAATATTAAACAGGATTATTCCTGGATTATATTAGGTTACTTATTAACATTTAAAAAGAAACCATCTTGAATTAGCAACTGTAGTTGAGACTGAAGAATGTTGAGGAAATAGTGTTTGCAGTGATCATAAAACAGATGTAAGCTGCAATAATTACTGTAAAATAACTATTACAGGATGTATGGACAAATTGTAGTTTGCTTTTCTTCCAAAAACATCAAACAGCAGAATGGCCTGAATTCTGATAAATGAGTAGCAGTGGATGATTACAGCTAGATAATTATTGATGAAAAACATAGTGATGGTGAACTGTAGTGTCATAACTCAGACTGTGGGTAATGCAGTGTGACGAAGGTTCGTAGCTCAATCAGAATTGTGTTTTATTCTCCAGTATGGAAGTAAATCTGTTCCATCGGATTTTGAAATTTATAAGCTTTTGAATATCAAAGAGCAAAATTTTATGCAGCGAATTAACAAATGTGATTTTTTAAAATCTGAATTAAACTCTTCAATTTTTCAATATTATATTTTCGCTACCATTTTTTCATTGTTTTAAATTTCAGAATTCAAAATTCGAAGTTAAAAATTTCAAAGGAAAAAAATTCAGTTAAAAATTACAAAGGAAACAAATTTGAAGTTAAAAACTTCAGAGGAAAAAAACTGAAGTAAAAAATTACAAAGGAAAAAAATTGAAGTAAAAAAAATTCAAAGGACAAAAAAATTCGAAGATAAAAATTTCAAAGGAAAAAAAATTCAGATGTCCAAATTCAACAGGTCAAATTCGGTGGTAAAAAATTTGCTGTCCACTTTAACATCCGGGCCTCCAGGCTAACAAGTCAATCCTGGATTACATCGAACCGGCATTCAGCCAATCAAAGCATGCGCCTTCGGTCACATGACATTGACCCTTTGGCGAGTGTCTGAGCGGACTCTGGCTGGAGCCGAGGATGGCTACAAACTCTTCTGCGGTGGGTATTTAACGCTTACATCTCCTGATGTGTCGTTTTTGTTTTATGAAAATTATTGTCAATGCCAGAAGCAGTTCTCATTAACACAGTTTGGGAGATTGCATCCATTTGTAACTTTTACATTTGTGGCGTTTAGTCAAACAAAGTTTGCTAGCTAGTAAAGCTAGTGAAGCTAACGTCACGCGACCAACCGCGATTGGGCTGTTTTCATACATATTTGGGTCGAACCAGGTGCTGTCGCCGCAGTGAAAATGTAGCAATGTGTCAATCTTCAACTATACGGCTCCGTTTTACATAATGGTTTTTTAATCACCATGCCCAGCCGCCGTTATATAGACTGGAGCGTTGTGTATCCATGGCAACCAGACGGAAGTAGACGTGTCCTGTCTGTAGCCGGCTGTAAACAAAAACACGTGAATGGAGTGTGTTGAAGACGAGACACGGTTGCGTGTGGAAAACAATGTTGTCATGTACTGGTGGCGGCGGATTTCCGGACAAACCTGAGCACGACGCAGATTGATTCTGTTGAACCGCGAAGTCCGGACCATGCGCAGATATTTTCGGCGAATAGCAGGTTCCGGTGAGTAAACGTTAGCATTAACGTTTAGCCTGCTAGCCCTTGTTGGTAATTTGTCCAGTGTTTGTAAACGCCCTGTTGATGTTACCTTTAAAAACATTAGTAGCTAGCAAATAAGATTATACTAAACTTTTCAGTTAGGGCGTAACTTTATTTGTTATATAATACTGTTAATAAGAAGGATATCCCAACGGACAGCTGCCTACGGATACCTGTTTAGTTTTTTATTTTTTAAAAAGTGGACTATCTGGGATTTAGGTCGGTCTAAAGTTGTTGCGCGTTCACACATCACTTGCGCCGCATTTCAGATCGTCGCAAGCCGCTCCGAAACCACCCTGTACAGCCGGTCCGAGAGCGGACGAATTAGGTCGACTATGAGCGCGGGTGGTGGGTTCACACAACCAGTCGCGCCGTGTTCGGTACCAAAACCCAGTTAGGTCGACTTAAATGGGTCCTGTGTGAAAACAGCCTAACTCAGAAATACCAGTCTTCTTAAATCATCCTTGCTTCTTAGATCACGTTTGACAAATAATAACACTCGTTCAATTTTTCTTTTTTGTGTGTCGCAGGTTGAGAAAAATTCTGTGTGTATGACTGACTGACTGACTGACTGACATTTTTTTAAAGACTGGCATAAACCAAAATATGCCACTGTTTGGTGTTTGGTGCTTATGATTGTGTATTTTCTATTGTTCTTCTGTTTCTGGTTTTTTTTGGGGGGGGGGGGGGTTGGACCAAGGATGGCTTCTCCTGTTACTGCAAAACAAACCTTTGGGTACTATTAAAGTTACCTTGACCTTGACGTAAAGGTGAGGAGGAAAGAGAGAAAGGAGGTGAGGGTAAAAGGTTGCACTCATTCCTCAGCATGGACGCTGAGGAATGCTGGAGCATGGAGGGATTTCTATCTCACCTCTTATTATTTCAGCATCAGATCTCCTAGAGTCTCTATTCTCCTCAGGAAGCTCTGTCTGGAGAATTTTCTTTTTTTTTCTCTCTCTCTCTTCTACAGACTTCTGAGTGGATATTATGTTGAGAAGCTCTGACTTTTTATCTTACTGTTGCTGCTCCCGTCTTTTAGTCCTCTCTGCAGTACCATCACAGATGTTATTATGGAGGTTCTCATGTTGCTCCCATTGGTGTTACTGCTTGCCAAGTTTTCCTGGGCTTTCACCAGGCCAGACTTTATTCTAGAGTTTTTTTCACCTCCTCATCTGGACCCAGGAATGTTTTGTAGGATTCTTTATTATTGTGAGATAGGTCCATATGGGTGCTTTTTTAGTTTGCAGTTTCTAGCATGTGTTTATTTAGTATTATTTTTAGTATTTGTGCAGCACTTTTGGTGAACACTTTTTTAAAAAAGTGCTTCATACATAAAGTTGACGAGCTTTGTTATCAGAATTTTGAGGAGACGTTAAAAAAAAAAGAAGAATCAGAACTGAAAATTTTACACGCGGTTATAAATATTTGATCAGGAGTCAGGAGCCTTGTTGCTAAATAAATCAGTAGTGTTATAGGATGCTATTGCTTACATCATGTTCAGCATCACCAGTGTTGTGCAAGTTCACATTTCACTCGAACTAGTTCAAAGTATAGTTCACAAAAAATGCAAAAGAACCAGTTGTCACCATGACGCTCTGAACCAGTCAGTCTGTGAGTTCATGGTCTGACTGGATCAAAACTGTTTTTGCTTAATGTTTCATTTTCCTTTGTTGACAGTTGTGTCAATACTTTTTCTGGTTTTCATGGATGAAACAAACACTGCCCGATAATATCTGCATATAGCTGAGTACGTGAGTGGTTTAACTGAGTCCTTTGATTAAATTGCCACTTTTGTGACAGTTCCATACAATAGTACTCTATACAAGGTCCTAAACTTACAGTAGAAACTTAGACTTGAGTGGATTAAGGAGGAAAAGAAAGAGCCATGATTTTCATTATTAAGGTTAATTAAAAATGACTGTTTTCCACTGAGACTTTTGGATGAGAGATTAAACTTTATGAACCAAAAGCAATTCATTTACTTTCTGTTTTACAGTAGCTCAGAATAGACAAAGAGAACTAAATATGGGCAGAAAGCACAACTAACATGAGTGCACAAAACATTACACAAACAAACACAAAAGGCCAAGTCCCAAAACATTAAGCCGTATATGCTGAGGCTCCATATTTGCAGTATGTGGCATTAATCTGAATCTACCATATGCAAATGCTGCCTTTTAAAAAAATGAACTCTTCTCAGTTATCCACAGTTATCAATGCAACCAAAAGAAATAGCAGATGTCATTGAAATGTCATTTGAAGCATGATATATGAGGGACATATGAGGCATGTCCCTCCTAAATTATTTTGAAGAGATCAGTTAGGAAACTCAGATGAATGGTGCAAAACATCCCACAGGCTTTAATGACAGCCAGTGCAACTCAACTCCCATCTAAGCTCTCCCAAGTGTACAAAATAGCAATTACGGGGTCCTTATGGGACCACAAGGTGAGAGCAAACAACACTCCTGGCTCATCAGAAAATGGGAGGGCGGCACGAGTGAAACGGGACCCTGTGATTATTTAGTTCACAAGCTGTTAGTGCGATGGCTTTTTAATCGTTGCTAATGGAGTTCCCACTAACATAAGCACCCTGTGGGAGTTCAGAGAGTGACTTTGGTCCACTCCTTCCCCATATTCTCTCAGTGCATCCATCACTTAATGATATCTTGCCTCACATACTCTTTTTTTTTCTTTCTCTTTTCTGCCTGTACTCCCCTGCCCACCCCCTTGGACAGCAATTATGTAGTGGAAAAGGAGTGGCTGTTATTTTTAATGTGGTGCCAGCTCTCTCTCGCCTTTTTTAAAAGCAAACAGAAACACAATATTGCACTCAGCAGCAGCCACACTCACCCCAGGGCAATGTATTAGCTGCTGAAGTGGCTATTTAGAGTGAGAGTAAATGAGTCGTGGGATGACAGGTGAGCTAAACATTTTGCAACCACCAAGGACACTTCAACACTTTACTCCCTACTGCAACCCTCTTACTTGTGCTATCAAAAGTCAGATAAGATGATTCTTTTCCCTGTAGCCAGTACTCCCCCCCCTTACATCGAACTTTTTCTCCTCTGCCAGTCAGTTCTACCTGAGTCTGCTGAAGTGAAGGGCATCCTGCTGTGGAGCTGTCTTTCCTGCCCACCCTCCTCTGTTGGTTCACTCCACCTTTCCACCTGCTGGTGCCGACTGCGAGTAGAAGCACATGAGATTTGAAAGCACTTTATGTGAGAAAAGTGTACAGCATTTCATGCTGCCCAGTTCACATCCAAACCTCTCCTGCTGTGCTCCGGGTTAAGCAGACCTTATATAAATAAAACCGGGTGTTGAGCAGAGAATGCACACTGTCAAGAAAAGTAAAAAACTTCAAGGTGAAATATCTGCTCTTGAGCTGAGAGAGGAGCAATGGAGGGCTTACACTCGCACTTCTCCAATGAAAGGAAATAAAGTTGGATTTTTGCTGCTGAGAGTCTATCCTCCGTAGCCTTACCTGACTCTAACTTCCTTGGCAGAGTTTAACACCAAAGCCTTTGACTTGTGGCTCGTATTTGTGCCATCCTACATTTTAGGATGTGCTGGAAATGTTTGCCTTCTCTTTGGCAGCACTCAGTTAAAAACAAATCTGCTTTCCAAGAACTTGAGTTGTTTTTATAACTTGAAAAGTTAATGGAGGGGGAAATGAAATGTTAGGACACAACCAGCTTTGCTGCTAAAGCAATAATGTTTTTATAAAGTGCGTTTGAAAGCTGTTGAAGTATATAGCTGCATCCTTCATACAAAAAAGAAAACCCAAAAAGGGGGTGGGTGGGCTGTGGGTGTGTGTGGAAGCCATTAGGAAATGTTTTTGTTTCCCGACTTCAAAACAACCGTCTCCATGGCAGACTACAAAGGTAAGCATTTATATTAAAAGCTGACAGATGTTTTCATAAAATATATTCTTTTCAGCTTCTGCTGTTTGTATGTAGGCAGTTGAAATTTCTGTGCACAGATGGTAAAGTATATATATATTTTTGGGATAATCATAAAACTGTCTTCTATCCCACACCTCTTTTCTCTGAAGAGCAGGTAAAACGTAATGTTGTAAGCTTCCTCTTTAATCCTCACTTTAAAACATTGACTCAAATGGATCCTTGTCATGTATTTTATTTGAATAAAAGAAACCAAAAGATAGAATATTATCTTTAAACTCATATAAGAGCAGTAAACATGTCGGAAATGATAATTTTTTTTTTGCTAAGCGTAAGAACATTTATTCCACACAATGAGCTTGTAAATCACTCTATGTGGCCATTCTGGACGTACACCGTGTTGATTTAGCAAAGAAACCCAAGAAGAACGGGACACAGAGCAGGAGATAAGACAAGATTGGACTGACTTTTACTTTCTGGAGAGACTTAATGCAAAATTAACCTTAGTTGACCCTACAGTGTAAATATCTGTAAAAGTTTAATAATGCTCTTAATTTGTGTTCAGACTTGCATTGTGGAATATTTGTGGTAAAGTCACAATTATTAGGTAATTTGTATTCAGTGTATTCATTACGTGATGAACTTGTAAAAAATAAGCAAACTTTACTTTGCTCACACAGTCCTGTCAGAGATGGAGGGGCTGTTTTCAAAATTCAACATATCTGGACCACAAAGGCTCAAAGGGTACAATCATTGTCGCGGTAAAGTTGAGATGTATCAAGAATGAAATGACTGTGGAATTGTACGGTGCTTTACGTCAACTTCATGGCTGGCCTACAAATGTTTCTTGCTGTTATGAGAAATACATGCGAAAACAATCAGTCCCCAGACTGAGTGATGTGGTCAGACACATAAACAAACAGTCTTCATGAACAATTAACTCCTGTGTCTGCAATTACATGAGTGAATATAAAAGTGGTGCAAAAAACAGGCTGTCAATCACGGAAGAAGACATTAGAAATTATGCGATATGCAGAGAATGTGAATTCAGAGGCCGAGAGGATTTACTGTCCAATAATGACAACTGGCTGGTCTGAAAATAAGTTTTAAAAAAAAAGCTTTTTTTTTTTTTTTGCTTGTGATAAGCAAAAAAATGTCTGCCAATAGAACAAGTGAAATTTTCTTGATAAGATTTCTTGAAATAAGATGGATTGCCTTAAAACAAGTTCCTATATCTCGCTGAAATGTTTTTCTGTAGGCAATTTTGTCTTATTTTGAGTGTGAGGAGATATTTTGACTAGAAATTAGTAAAATATTCTTGGTAAGATTTGAGTTTTTGCAGTGCAGGGAGGGATAAAGTACTCGAACATGTGCGCTCAATTCCACGTTGATTACAAAGGAAATGTGCTTGGATCCATGCGTACGCACAGGTTCATACATCTGAAAATTTTTGTGCATGCAACGTTTTCAGGATTTGGTCGTACATAGGTTTCAGTAGGAAATCCACACAACTCTTTGTACATGAGGCCCAAGGTCTGCATTGTTACCAGTTTTTAGAGCATGAGTGAAAGAGGTGTTGATGGTAGATGCTTTTATAGTACTGTAAAGCAAACAAAGTCAAGTTATAAACACAAACAGCAATTTGATAGACAAAATTATTAATTCATGACAAACTAGAAAGAATTTCATTGTCTGAAGTGCTGCTTCCACTAATCACTAGCCTCTTTGCTTACTCTAAAGTGTGTTTTCACCTGAAGAGATTTAGGAATTTCAGGACTTTTGTATCATAGCCTACTATTATTCAAAATAAACTTTAATGTGAACATTTTACATTAGATATTGTTTTAAGCTGCCTTCTTGGCCATGGCTCCCTGGAAAAAATGATTTTTTGGGATCCATCGTACTTTTATCAAAAAATGCTAAATGGCGCTCATTTACATTGAAAGGTGACTTTATTTCAAATCTTCTTTAATAAACCTCTGAAAGCCTGGTTCCAATGCTCTGCTACTCACTCGTACTGATTCATGACCCTCAATGGGCTACACTCCCCTGGTATTGCAAGACTTGCTACATATTGCTACATATTCCAAACCAACACAAAGTGTAATAGCCCCATTAACCATTGTTTGGTGGACTCTAAAGTCCAGAGGCTGTGCTGGCAGGGGGTGATGTTTCCTTGGCTCAGCTTGTTGTTTGCTGCTAAGGGGTGCTGGTGGATTTTAGGTGACTGTTTTGTTTGTCACCTTTTGGAAGATTGGCATTAGAGTTTCATTTGTAACTTATTTAGAGATTAATTTAACATTTGGGGTACATTGTCCGTCAATGACCTTATGGTGGGGAAGGGCTTCATGTTCCTGGACCCTGAGAGTTGTACTGTCAGGGTCATTAGCTCCCAATGATTCCCCAGTGCAAAATATTTCCAACAAACAAATTCAAGGACAAGCATGGGAAGATCCATTTTATCTAGACGTGTGTGTCTCTGTGTGTGTGTGTACTAAACAGTCTTAGGGCCGGATCTATCAAAGGTTTGCGTGTATATAAAAATGTGAGCAATCTCATAGCACGCGCAAAAAATAAATAAAAAAAAAAAAATGTACAAACTGATCTACTAACAGCTTGTATACAGGGTTGCGTCTTTCAAAGGTGCTAAATACTGTAGCACGTCTTATCCGGATAGTACATCTGCTGCAATGAATATGCAATATGGGGCACTTACCTGCAATTGTGCGCATTTTGGGAGTAGAAAATGTAAATTTATTGATTAAGCACTCGCAAAGCAATTCATCAACCAAGAGAAAAATTGCGTGGGTGTTTTATTTGCATGTATTTTTAGTACATCTGTAAAGCAGGTGACCACTGGCAGCTCAGCTTCTAAGGGGGACGGTGCTGGACACGCATAACTCTGATTCAAAAACATTTTTAATGAGCAGTGAGGGCAACGTATTTTGTTCTCATTGTTGAATTCAATAACAATCAACGTAGCAAAGACCACTACTTAACACTGGTGTTAAATATTCTGGACAAACCAAACAGAACATTTGCGGCCACTGTATAATGATACCTAAACCTGGCATTAACTGTGTCTTCTCATTTCTCCTTTTTGCCAATGTCCCATTTTAACTTGGATTTTAGCGGCTGGACAGGATCACTGGATCACGTGGCTGCGCAAGCCATTGGCATTGTGCCACAGAGTGCACATGTTGTGTGTAATAAATGCCAGAGACCGTGTTCGAGGTTGCAGACACTTTCATTTGTTTAACTCCTGATCCATGTCCTCATAAATTGACTGCGGTAAAGCTAGCTGCTGTCAGATATACGGCAAAGTGAGCCGTAACTCATCAGCCGACGCTCATGGTTGAAATTTAGTTGTGCAAAAACACCAGGTATTACTGTATGGTACCGCATGCACAAGCTGCACAGGTGGAAAAAAGGGTTACAGCAGAATTGATTCAAAGGACTTCAAAGTGCAGCTATATTCATACAGATGCAAAAGTTTCTATTGAATTTTAATCAAATCTACATCAGATGTCTCCAAAATTAATCAATAATCATTTTACTCTACAGTTCATAAAAATATGGAAGCCAATACACTGAAAAAAAATTTTTTTTGGCCTTGTAAAAGTCACTTTGATGTGAAAAGTAAATTCTACAAGAGTTTTGTACACTGTTTTTTTCTCAAAAATGGCATAATTTTATTAAATGCTACTTAGCATTTGTTTGTATATTTTTAACTTAATTTTAAATTGCAAGTATAACTCACAATTATTAGGTCATTTTTTTCAGTGTACCCATTATGTAATCAACTTGTAAAAAGTAAGTAAACTTTACTTTGCCTACACAGTCCTGTCAGAGGGGGAAGGGTGATTTTCAAAATTTAACATTTAAACACACAATTTAACACACAAAACTCTCATTTATAAAGGGGGGGGGGCGTTTCCAACACGCTTGCACATGCAGTCATTTGCACCTTCACTTTTAGTAAATCCCCTGCAAACCGAAGCGCACAGCGCCTGATGTGGTCGACACCGCCTGTTAACAAGGGCGCCGAAATGAAACTGCTGCGCTTCAGTGCACTTCCGCATGCAGTGTGTCCCCAGGGTTAGACTTCCCCAGTATGGGCTCACCTCTAGTGTTGGGTGCAGAGTGGTAATTAGTAACGTGTTGGAACAGTGATCCAACCATGGCTACCTTTAAATTTGGCAAAAACTGCACTGTGAAGCCGTCATGATGATGATTTCTGTAAGACTGATATTCATATTATGATTAATTAATTTTAATCCGTCAAGAGTTAAAATGGTGAACTAAGTGCTAAGGATGATGGTAGAGTCGCCATCTTTAAGATCAATAAAAAAAATCTCAACATTTTGTTAAGTTATCAGCATGGTCCCACATTTTTTATTTCTTATGTTGATTTATGAGCATAATCATTAATAAAGCACAATTAAAGGAATATTGCATCTGTATAATGGAAGTAAAATCATTAGATTTGGTACAAAAACTTGCTTACTTTTTTCTCAAAGGACTATATCTATTTCTAAATGTGATGATCTTGTAATTGGATTATTTTTTACTTTCAAACTTTATCCAACACTGCCCAGCACAACGCCAGAGTGTGTGTACAAATCTAACGTGTTTCATGGGACTCAGTCCTTAGAGTTATACCCTGTAACTTTTGGCCACTAGGAGCGCTAAACCTGCAAATGGCGCCAACGTCTCACAGGCCTCACGGCAAATTTAGACGCAAATTTAAATCTCCTCTCCTGTGTTTGGATATTGAAATAGACGAGTCCATCAAGATTCAAGAATTTTCTAAAGGATTTTTCACCATTGGAGGATATGCCCCTGGCAGAGGCATGCACCTCTAACTGTTTCTAATTATATATGTTTACGTACATAGCTGAAACATCACATACACAAATGCACAATGCAAAGATAAATGCGCAATCAAAACCGGCCACAAAACCAAGTTGTAGTTTTGGCAAAACTAACGTTTGTTAAAAGAACGTCTGGATTAGCTCAGCTTATGGGACATTACAGTGTCTCTGCTTCCTTCTGAACAGCGTATGAAAACCATACAACTAAACCAAACAAACCGCTGATCGTTCTGTTACTTCTTTGATATTTATATGAATTACAGAGAACGCATTTATTGCTGCAAACCAGCCACAATTGTGCAAAATGTTTAGGGAGTCACGTTAGCTTTGGTCTATAGTAATTCTAGCTGCGTTTCGCTAACAGGAAACTACAAGCAGCTTATACGGCTCTAATTGATGTTGTTTTGAATAAACACTGACTGAAAAAAAAAAGAAGAAAAGCATCACATCTTCGTATGTTTACACAAAAGCCAAACTTAGTTACCAGTCTAATGATACCATGGTGTGGTAGTGGGTTTTGCTTCCACACTGCTGTTTCAGAAATCTCCAATGACTGAATTCTTTTCCAATGTCCACTCGTGTTTTTGATCTGCAGTGATCCCTTTGCCTCTTTTTTTTCTGGCCTGCTCAGACATCACTTTCACCTTTTTACTTTGTTCCGCCATGACTAAGCTTAGAGAAAGTAGCACAAGCAGAGCTTTCTGTGTTTACGGAAGAGGAGCCGTAAATCAACTTGCTTTACGGCACTTACATCGACGGCCCGCCTCTCCAAAGTTACAATGTCTGGTTTCTGCAGAGGGCAGCCTGCTCAGAGTGCTGACGCGCATCAGTCACTGTATATTGGCCCGAAAAATCCTCTAATACTGCTCATTTTTGGCTTAATATCAGAGTCAAAAGTTACACGGTATAACTTTAAGTTTATTTTTTGATGGAGTCAGGTCTCATGAAAAAAACGCCAAGGCAGAATTTTCTTTCTTTACTGCATTAAAACACAGAGCCCTCATTACAGTACATGTGTAATTACCAGGTAATAGCTAAATGTTGATTTGGCAGTATAAAAGTTTAGTTTGACTAATTTAGTTTTCCTCTTCCGTGCTTGTTTTCTTATCTTGATGTCTAAAGGAAACATGACGCTTGGACTTATTGTATGTGGAGAGCCATGGAAATTAGTGTTTTGTCACATCGTGTGGCTTAAATCTTATTTAATTAGGTGTAGTGACTCAATTTTTAATTGTTAAGCCTGTAACTTTCTTCTATTTGGACCAAGTAACTGAGTTAGTTCGAATCCTGAGCACATGACTTTAAATCAAAGCTTATACTGAGTGCTATTTCCATCTCTGTGCTCCTGGTACCACTTAAGTATTCTGGGAAATCCATTGTCTTATGGCTGTGCAGGCAGTGCTCTGTTCAACTGGGAATGCAAAATGACAACAGTGGGAGCGTCTCACCGAACCCTTATTCATCTGTTTCTTTCTTTCATGGTGCTGAACAATGGCACCCTGCACTCAATTAACCCCAGCAGTACTTTTAAAATTACACAGTGCAATTCGAGGTATATGCTGGAATCTATTTTAATAATCTACTCAAATGGCTCATGGCAGCCATATTGAATATCCTCGAGAAATCAACTTGATATGTGCTCAGAGTCCATATCGGTTACATCATCTTGACTGCTGTACCGAGATATTAGAAATCCATACACTCAAAATATGATGTATGACTTGGCTGCCATGGAATTGACTGGGGCTTTGGAGTTCTGCAGTTTTCCTTATCTGAAGAGGAAAAAAAAGAGGAGGTGGGAAAGAAACATGGCTACAAAACCCTGGATAATTTGGACATTCCATATGGTGGAAAAGGTCAGACCCATAAGGCAGTTTTAAGAAAGACTGTGGATGAGGGCAGGTAACTTGTGTTTTGTGAGCTGCATGTGGAAATTAAGTGGCTCAGATAATGTGGCATGGCTGAAGTCAATTTGGTCAAATTTTCACCATGTATATGTCACCATCTTCTCAAAGCAGGAGGAAATTTCCTCTGACTTATTAGTGTCATCTGAGTAAATTAGCCAGAAAAGAGCTCATAGATGGAAATATAACATGTACCCTCAAGTAGCATGTCTATTCCACACTGCTTAACTTTGGGGGTTCATTAGCGCCTTTTCATACTAAAATATCTTTCTTTTCCTTCCTTAGTCAAGTTTAAATCCCCTTTGTAACTTTTATGGATAGCTATTAAACCAACTTCTGCTCTAGAAAAGATCAAATACAAACATTTGATAAGCACGAAGTTAAGCTTTGGATTAGGGCTGCAGAATATACAGTAAGTACAACAGTGTTGCAATATCAACATACACAATATCAGTATTGCACAGTGACTTAGACTGGAATAAATGGGGGGCTATTAACTTATTGTAAAAAACTCTTAATGTAGATATTTTGCTGAATAACAATAGACTTCAAATAAAACACAAGTGTATAAGGAATGCCATATTCCACTTTGTTGAAGTTCTGCTTTCGTGAAAGAAATCAAACAAGCAGGCAAAGATGCACAAGTGAAATGCAACCATTGTTACATTCATATGGATCAGGGATAACCTTCATCACAACTCAGAATTAACGTGACCATGAAACACGTAGGTAGTGAAAAAACGCCTTGCATTTGAACTGCGTCTGATGGACTATGAGCCTTAAAAACCTTATTTTTCCCCCTTTTTCATTTTTTTTTCATTTGTCTGTCTAAAATAATGTTGAAATGTCATTCAGTTGTATTGAAAGTCTTACTGTCGAGGCTAGAAAAAATAAACATAGAAAAAGAAATCATTCAGTCAGTGATGGTGCAATAATAGTGCACTATTACCGCACCACTTCTGGCAGAAAAAGGTAGAACTTTTTCATGCCCACATCTGTACGTACCCACAAGTCTGTACTCGCAAGTACACGAGTACGCAGTACGCAAACTAGGAATTGAGAAACATCAAAAAATGAGATGATGGCTGTTGCTGTACAGTGGATGTGACAATCGATCCGCAACATTTTCTAAAGTCTGAATGTAGCCGAGACCCAGTAAGTCCGTGAGGAAGCAATATGTTTTAAAAGACAACACCGGTTAAAGAGCAGATGGACTTTACCGCAAATATTCCACAATGTCTGAAAGCAGCTTAAAGGTAGAGTCCGAAGTCCCCCCACTGTTTCTGTTTACAAACAACAGTATTCAAACTGAGCGCCCCTCCCTCTCAGGCTAATGGCCGCCTCGTTCTTCAGCCTATTCAGCTTCAAGCCTCGCCTTCGGAGCTCAGAAGTGGGTAAAAGCTAAACCAATATTAACCCTGGTTTTCCAATATGCACTATATCTAAAACTCTTACCTTTTCGTCAGTGTATCCGCCGTTTTTTTGTTTTTTTTTTCCTTTGAGAGTTCGAGTGACTGGTGTCTGCTCCAATCATGAGCTTATTCCCACACAGCGTCATGCCCTAAGCTCTGTCTTTGGCTGGCCATATAAACAGAAATCTCCACCCAGAAATGTCCTGACCAGACCATAACAAAGCTAAAGAGTGAACTACAGACAGGGGGAGAGGGAGTTGCATTCAAACTCACCACTGCACAAGAGTAAAGGCCCAAAGGTGCGGTTTGAGATGGATTTCTCTTGCACAAGTCTAAGGGCTGGAAAATACTTGCTGCTGGCGTCACATCTACATACGCATCATGGCGCCCACGCATTCCCAACATACCTGCTCGGTCCGTGTACCTCGCGGCCATTCGTTTTTCGTTTTGATATCAAAAAACGAAAAACGAGAATCCAACCTATTTCCGATTTTCGTTTGGAAGATGGTAGACAAAAAACGGTAAACGAGTTATTTCCCGTTTTTCGTTTTGAAATCGGAAATCGAAAAACGGAAAACGAACCTTTATCTGATTTTCCATTAAAAGGTTTATTTTTTACAAAGTCGGGAAATAAAATACGACCAAAATTCATTTCTTAATCTTGCTTTGGCTTGAACCGGAAGAGCATTCTTCTTCTGCTGCTGCTGCTGAAATTACCCTGCGGCGTATGGACCAATCACCTGACTTTGTTCGCTCACACCCACCTCCACCTACTGCTGTGGGCTCGGCTGCTAAAGCTAACAGCTTGCCTCGGGAAATAATGGTTGATTTGTGCTTTTGATGTTCTGATCGACATTCCAGCATTGGATTTAATTTTCTAGGCCGCTAGTTGATCCTAACGACGAGCTAAATGTGATGCTGCTATAAAACGTGACAACTGGAGGCCATCGGAGAGTTCTCGGCTGGGCAGCAGCCTGGTAGCAGCACTTTCTCAGTGGTAAGTTCCCTGATTATTCTGTTTTGTTCGCTTTTCAAGTATATTTTGGGTGAGCTGGTGTAAGTTTATGTAAAATGAAGATAATGCATCACTAAAATGCAGCAATCCGCGGTTGATTTAACGTTGTTACGACCAGATACTTCACGTTTGTCGGTTGTCTCCCCCAGGTAAACAGGTGACAATACGCCGTCCCCAGCTGATACTCCGTCCATCATCGTGTTTGTCTGCGATCCAGAGAAAAGAAGAACAAGGGAAGATCTGGAAACGTTTGCAAGAAGACAACAAGCTAACGAGAGTTTTAAGTTCTCAGTACAAATAAAAACTTACAGACTTTTATTGTCATTTGTGGTGTCAATAAACTAAACATAAAGCAGCTGTTTCCTCAGTTATTGTGACGTTAGCTCTAAATATAATGTTAGGATGTATCTAATGTTTACATGGTGTTATCTGGGTCTACTGTTTTTATCTGTAACATGAAAAGGAAATTATACTTTGGGACACTTTCCACATCCGACGGTCTGATGCCACCCTGCACCAGATATTTACATGTAGAAATGTCTTATGACTTCTAGCTTTTGTTTCTCCTCTGGTGAAGTGCAATTTTCGACTGATGTGGTTGTTGTAAATGTCATGGTAAGGCAGCAACATCTCCGTCTATTGGCAGTTTTGAAAGTTTGTAAACAAGGATTTGAGAAAATCGTAATGGTCTTGAGCACCAACAAAGGCAATTTATTTAATTTATTAAAATATACCTGACTGATCTGCCCACGTAAAAGCTGAACTGGCTTTGAAAGAGTAAAATCCTCCAGCACCGTCCATCCTAAACTAGAGCCAGCAGCAAGTTAAGTCACTCCGCAGCTGTTGCAGTCGCTCTCTCTCTCGTTTTAAAATAAACTTTAATACCCAAATAACTGTCCTACAAACAAAAACTATGCAAAGTAGTGTAACATGGGGAGATGACTTCTGGTATTACAGAAGCAAACTAAGTGTAGGAGCTATTAGGCGGTTGGATATTCATTCAGTAGGTGACGGGTGAAACGCAGCATCAGCACCTGGGTGGTGGGTGTGTCACAAGGTTTGAAAGGTGCACCTCCTTATTCACAGCGCTTGTTAAGATGAATGGACGAGGGAGTGGGGTGAGCCCGGTGGTTGTCCTAATTTCTGTTGACCGCGTATTATTTTTGTGCAGTCTTTTAGTCTTACGCTTTAGTCTTTGATTAAGCTGGACATTTAAATAATCTGAAACAAAAGGAATAAACGGCATCGCTTTGACAGAGGTCTTTGGAGTTGCTCCCTGGAACACGCGCGTCTGACAGATAACCCAGAGTTCAGCTCACGGCGGCACTTTAGTCACGTTTTGCCGTAATAATAAGAGAAACCATTCAGTTCAATAATTAACAAACGGATGCGGCTTGTCAAAGACTGGCTTAGTTTTGATAGAATTTTTGTTATTATTGTAAATTATAATGGTTGAATATAGAGTAATGCAGAAAATGTGTAAGGCTGGAGGAGTCTGACCATCTCTTTGTGGAGGTGGAATTTACCCAACAGCAAAATCACAGGTTTCTCTCCATCAGCATATTATCGTTTTCATAGAAACATTTATAAAATTTTCCTCCTCTTATATATTTCCACATATCAGTCCAAAATATTCCAGTGTACACATAAAATGACAAATAGGTGCAGAATCCCAGCCAGGTTAGCTTTTTGCCACCCATGCAGGATGTAACCAAAGACTGAACAAAAGTAGGCCTAAAGGTTTTTTTTCTGCATGTGAAAGACGAAAACAGACTCAGATAACGTTAACACCATGTAAACATTAGATACATCCTAACATTATATTTAGAGCTAACGTCACAATAACTGAGGAAACAGCTGCTTTATGTTTAGTTTATTGACACCACAAATGACAATAAAAGTCTGTAAGTTTTTATTTGTACTGAGAACTTAAAACTCTCGTTAGCTTGTTGTCTTCTTGCAAACGTTTCCAGATCTTCCCTTGTTCTTCTTTTCTCTGGATCGCAGACAAACACGATGATGGACGGAGTATCAGCTGGGGACGGCGTATTGTCACCTGTTTACCTGGGGGAGACAACCGACAAACGTGAAGTATCTGGTCGTAACAACGTTAAATCAACCGCGGATTGCTGCATTTTAGTGATGCATTATCTTCATTTTACATAAACTTACACCAGCTCACCCAAAATATACTTGAAAAGCGAACAAAACAGAATAATCAGGGAACTTACCACTGAGAAAGTGCTGCTACCAGGCTGCTGCCCAGCCGAGAACTCTCCGATGGCCTCCAGTTGTCACGTTTTATAGCAGCATCACATTTAGCTCGTCGTTAGGATCAACTAGCGGCCTAGAAAATTAAATCCAATGCTGGAATGTCGATCAGAACATCAAAAGCACAAATCAACCATTATTTCCCGAGGCAAGCTGTTAGCTTTAGCAGCCGAGCCCACAGCAGCAGGTGGAGGTGGGTGTGAGCGAACAAAGTCAGGTGATTGGTCCATACGCCGCAGGGTAGTTTCAGCAGCAGCAGCAGAAGAAGAATGCTCTTCCGGTTCAAGCCAAAGCAAGATTAAGAAATGAATTTTGGTCGTATTTTATTTCCCGACTTTGTAAAAAATAAACCTTTTCATGGAAAATCAGATAAAGGTTCGTTTTCCGTTTTTCGATTTCCGATTTCAAAACGAAAAACGGGAAATAACTCGTTTACCGTTTTTTGTTTACCATCTTCCAAACGAAAATCGGAAATAGGTTGGATTCTCGTTTTTCGTTTTTTGATATCAAAACGAAAAACGAATGGCCGCGAGGTACACGGACCGAGCAGGTATGTTGGGAATGCGTGGGCGCCATGATGCGTATGTAGATGTGACGCCAGCAGCAAGTATTTTCCAGCCCTTAGACTTGTGCAAGAGAAATCCATCTCAAACCGCACCTTTGGGCCTCTACTCTTGTGCAGTGGTGAGTTTGAATGCAACTCCCTCTCCCCCTGTCTGTAGTTCACTCTTTAGCTTTGTTATGGTCTGGTCAGGACATTTCTGGGTGGAGATTTCTGTTTATATGGCCAGCCAAAGACAGAGCTTAGGGCATGACGCTGTGTGGGAATAAGCTCATGATTGGAGCAGGTACACGGACCCTGCTCACGGTGACGCGAGGTAATGTGCGTGTGCGTGTGCGTAGTGCGTAGTGCAATATTGACTTGAACGCTAGAGGAGCGTGAACATGAGGTCAGAGGTAAACACAATGGCAAACACAATGGCGTCGTCGAGTTGTTTTGAAGAGTTGGACCTGGTCCGAAACTATGGCATTTGTATGATATTTCTTCTTCCTTGAGAGCAATAACGTTGTCCATTTCCCACATACACCTGGGTCGTTCAGGTATGCCCTGGAAATACAATCTGACTGGCAGATTGACCTTTTCACATTCTGTGTACTGCTCCTAGCAGTGGCCTCCGGTATTGAGCGTTTTGGCTGCGAAGTGCTGCAGCAAATAAAATTCACAGATGACGCAGACCACTTGCGTGAATGTTTGCGTCCACAGCAAGTACATCCCAGGCTAAACGTTTGTTTTTAGGGGGGAAACTTCGGACTCTGCCTTTAAGCCACATACAGTAGTTTTAGAATCAAAAGGTGGGAATTTCTTGGTAATTTTGGAAGTACAGTAATATGTTTACCGTCTTAGGAAAAAAAAATTACATTTAAATCTCATTCTTCCTGTAACTTCATAGCATCTACCACTCTGACCTTCCTTCTAACAAGGAATTTTTTTGTTCTGGTTAAAAGTGGTACAGTATCTGGTGACATCATGATGTTGCAAAAATGAACATGGAAACATGATCAGTATGAAAAGCAGCTATTTCAATGCAGGTATTTTAAGATTGTTCGTGAGGGATGTGTGACCTCTTCCAAACTCAGAGCAGGGAAAGAACAACTGCCAGGATTTACCGAGTACTGTACGTACACTTCCGAACCTGGACACAAGCTTACGCCTGTTGACCACATGAACTTATTTTGTTTGATCAGTGAAGTAGGTGTCAGTGTAAATGTGAAATGCATTCTCAGATATGTTGCAACATCCTCCGTCTGCCTGTGTGTAGGTGTGTATGTGGCAGTTTAAGAGTGCGTAAAATGCTGTGTGACTAGATTACTTCATTGTTTTACTGCCCATCCCAAGACAGACATTAGTGGAGGCTGTCCAGTAACTGCTGCATATGCCATCCTAATCTGTTTCCCCTGCTGTGCCAGGTGTGCAGGCAGCAGGCACTTCTGCAAGGACAGCCAACTACGTGTAAACTCTGCACTCAAGGCAAAGCTTGGGGACTGTAGTCGCATAAATCTTCTTGTAATTATGTCGTAAACAGAGATGAGACAATAAAACTTTGTGCAGACTTGTGCTAAAACAAAGTGGGAGGTTTAATCTTGCACAGACCGCCTCGTATTTGGTCATTGGCTTTCTTTTCAGCATGACATTACGTTGTTGGATGTGGAAGTGATTGAATTCTGGTGATGTTTGTTAGTATGTGATGGATTGGTCCACAGGACCCTCCATCAGCTGCCCTTACCGACTAACCATCTGGTGTTTAAGTGACTACACCGTTGCAATTAAAAAAAAAATCCAAATTGAATAAAATCACTGAAGTGTGTTGTATCTGTCCCCTTCATCCATTTAGCTTTGAGCTAGCTGGTTTACAGTATATTTATTTGTCTTTCCTACATGACACAGCTTCACAATTTAAAGTTTTTATTTGTTGAAGCTGATTAGAAATGTTAGTCCAGTGCTTTTAACTCACAAAATAACATGTGCACCATCTTTTTGTTTGTCTGGTTCTTGTATTGTTTAGCTCTCCTTCATTATAGGTCAGTATATGTAACCTTGAGAGTTGGGCTGAGTACGACTGAGAAGGCTCAGTAGTAATCCAATTTTCACCTGAACATAAGAAAACAAAACTCCCGTTAGACTCTCAGATAATCTAATCATCTTTTCACTATCTGCTTAGCAGTAAAGCAGTGGGGGGTTGAGCCTCTTCCATGTTGGCCTTTGGTCATATCTCCCATTACCAACTCTGACATCTCCTTTTGCATGTCTGTGTTTGAGATTGGGAAACACTTTGGAGCTTTTTTGCTGATTATCTCTCTAAGATTGTGTCTTTACTTTGCTGTTGTGCCTTCTGAAGAGGCCAAAAAAGCTTGCCAGAGTGGATTCTGTGATTCTGTTCTTCAGCTTATCTGACTCGCTTGTAACAAATGCCTGCCTTTATGATAAAGCTTTAAGTTTGATCTGATCAGAGCTGAGTCTGTAGATCAGTTTCTAACACATAAATATGCGTCAGCAGAAAAAAAAAAAGTTCAGATTTCCCTTACAAACAATGGGATACTCAAAGCACACAAAACATCATTCGCTCCACTAAACATCCGGGTAAAGCTGCATATCATTACAGCACCCAACTGTATTACTGAGGAAGGGAGGTCCAGCGTGCCAAAACAATCCCCTGCTGTAAAAAGTGACGTTTTTTTCTTTGGAGTATTTACCAACTACATGAACCAGTTTTTACTGCTATGTCATCACTCCTTTAAGTAACATATATGCAAAACCTGCCAGAGATTACAGCTTCTGTGCCACATACTGGAATCCCAGTTGCCTACCAGATATCATGATAATGATGCAGCTGCTGTTAGTGATGATGATGGTTTGTTTTCATTTTTTCAGTAGTTGAATTTAGGTTATTGCATATTGTGTTTTAGTTTATTTATAATATCACTATTAAATTTCACATTTAAACATTTACCATTAAATAAATTAAAATATTCTTATATTAACCTGTAGCTGAATTAATTGATCATTGAGTTTTTTTTAAAATCTTTTCATTTACATAATTAGTCATCAATCTAATCTCTTGAAATTATTACTGCACACTGTGCAATCTTGATTTTCTTTTAAGGGAAAAAAGAATCAGTATTGATGTTGCTGAAAATGTACCATAAACTATTAGTATCGTATCGACAGGGAAAATTTTGGTATCGCCCATCCCTAGTGAGAAACAAGTTTTAGATCTCCGTGGCAATCTCCCATCACATTAATACAATTTGGGCAGTTTTCCATTTAGACACACAATTACAATTCACAAGCACAATGTTGGGGGTGCTACTGCCCAGAAACCCCAAGCCCCTGCTTAATGGGGAGGGGGCAGCTGTGCAGGGCCCCCCTCATGTTGGGGGCCTCAGGCAGTTGCCCAACTTTGCCTAATTGTAAGTCTGCGGACTGTTGTAGGTGACTGTCCATTGTTGACATGCTTGTCCCTCTGCTAGCAACCGACTTTATAAATTTGTTGTCACTGTTGCTGAAGACATTTTTTTTTTCAAAGTTAGCAAACAGCCTGTGTTTGTAACTAATGCTACTCAAAATGTGAAGCCCAAAGCACTTTTAAATATTACATCTCAGATTTTTGGTTTTAAGACTTTCCTCTTTGCTTACTATTTGTGTCCATTGTTATAGCAAAAACCTAAATTTAGCAATGTTAACTTCTTTTAACAGGTTATTGTGGCATTTATTTGGCCAGACTGAAACTAGTGTGTCTCTGCTAGCACACAAGGAACAATCATCTTGATGGTCTGATGCATCTTTAAAGCTCACGAGCTGAAGCAAATACCAGCTGCATTTTTTTTATTTAAAAAAAACATTCAAGGTTTCCCTCAGTGAAATATAACTTCAAACTTAATAGAAATAGGTGCTTTTGTAAGTACACTGCAGATTTTAAAAAGATTGTTCTTTGATGACCTTCACTATTAAATAGTTTTTCAACTTGGACTCATTATGAAAATGAATTATTCCAGACAATCTATTATACCAAGCTGTAGTGAGATAATGAGACTTTTTAAGTGTGTCTGAAACCTTAAAATAAGCCCAGTAGCAGAAGAACCCACATTCTCTGGATGAAAATGCAAGCACTGTCTGCATAGCCAACATACTGTACATACTGTACAATTCACTAATGAAGGATTAAAACTTTATTCAGCTTGTCTGTCATTTTAGTGGTCTCTCTTTAAAGTGTGGTTAAACTTTGAAAAGAAAATCTTTAAATGGGTTTGACCATTTTCCCTTGCAGTCCTGTATTGTCTATTAATTACCATGGTAACTCTTCTTCCTAACAAAATCCCCCAAACCTTCTAGACAGGCAGTATTCAAACCTTTTGAGCCCCAATCCCCAAAATAATATATTATGGTGTTCAATCAATCAATCTTTATTTGTATAATGTTTGTGTGCCCCCCCCCCCTTACTGAGTGGTTAATTGTGTAATACATCTAATAGCTGCATGGTGGTGGTTAGCACCGCAGCCTCACAGTAAGGTCGCTAGTTCGAGCCCCGGCTAGGGAGGGGGGTTCAAACAATTCCAACAGTGGCCTTCCTGTGTGGAGTTTGCATGTTCTCCCCGTTTCTGCGTGGGTTCTCTCCAGGTACTCTGGCTTCCCCCCACAGTCCAAAGACATGCATGTTCGGTTAATTGGTCACTCTAAATTGTCCCTAGGTATGATTGTGAGAGTGAATGGTTGTCTGTCTCTCTGTTTTGGCCTTGCGACAGACTGGTGACCTGTCCAGGGTGTACCTGCCTCTCGCCTGATAATAGCTGAAAGGCTCCAGCGAACCCCATGACCCTGAACTGGATAAGCGGTATAGAAAATGATGACTGACTGACATCTAATGGGTCATCCTGTGACCATCCTCTTAGTGTAAGGCTTGGAAACTGTCAGAATCTTCATAAATAAGGAGGATAAAGTGGATTTTGTTGGATTATGTTGACAGCTGTGGAAAAACCCAAATGCCAAAATTCCGCTTTTCTGAATACTCAGACTCAAACTCTGATTTTTGGAATAGCAGGTGTAATAACTTTTTTTTCTGGACACTCAAGGACAGAAAATATACAAGTAAGGCTTGAAAACTACCAGAAACTTAATAAATAAGTTTGTGGTAATGAATAAACAAATCAAATAAACACGGTCTCTTCAAGATTTCGGCTCGACACTCGCGGATGACGTAATGAGGCCTCGATTAGTATGGTCACGTGGCTTTTGGCATGCTGACACTTCCACCAAAACAGCGGTAGCGAGACTTCCGGTTCATAAGATCGAGGCGGAGTCTAGCAGATGGGCTCGAGCATAACATCCCTACTAATAGGCCAAAATGTTTGGAATTTTTCCATATAACTCCATACAAATGGCCCGAGTGTTTGGTTAAAAAATTACAAGAAAGGATCTCAATGACTTATTTGGAAAGTTGATCCGGATCCAGAGAAAATTCCAGATACTTTGATCCAGAACACACAAAAATAAGGGAGTCGAGCTGCTTGGCCAAGGTCTGCGCTCTCCGAGTGCTTTTCTAGTTTATAACTGCATCCATCTGAACCTGAGAGCTGAGGGTTTTCCTGCAGAAGGTGTGAAGATGAGAATCCTAAACTATTCTGTGTGCAAAAAAAGAGGTTTCAGAGCTTTCTCTCCTCTTCCTGAAATTACTGGAGGGAAGGTAATGGGCCCCATGCAAATTAGAGTTGACATTTGGTTTTTCTCAGCAGACCTGAAAGGTGAGGTGAGGGGGTCAAGAAGAGGAGGAACAGCCATTATCATGACTCGCATGAAGGCCACATCCATATCCATCTTTGCATTTTTTGGCCTTAGATTGCAAGTATGGTGGGTGGTGGACAGAAATTAGAGCACAAAGAGGTGAAGTAGTGGCAATAAAGAAAGAAATCATGACTAATGACATGCAATGATGAGAATTTGAGGAATGTGAGAAAGAATCGGAAGGGGCTGGAGTGAAAATAAGAGAGAAAGGCATTAAGACAAGATGGAAGGAAGAAGGAAGAAGGCAAGACATTAGCCTGACCGCGCTATTAGCCACTCAGTCCCAGCTCTCTGGCTTTATAGTGAGTTTCCTGTCATGGTTCTGCTTTTTAATTGACATTAAAGTGCACTGACCAGTATGAGAGTGCTCCCCCTCTCCATCTATATATATCCTCACTCCTATTATCTGTCTCTTTAAAGCTGAATAGGCTGTCATTTACATACAGTGTGGCGTGACAGGAAAGACATCCTTTCATCAAATATCTCCTGCAGCTGTGGTGACCATCAGCTCCTTCCTGTCAGAACGGTTTAGCCTGTAAAACCTTTTACTGTCTTCTGTATCTGTGGAGGCACCTGTTTCTGTGTGCCACTGTAATATTTCATGGCTTTGTCGTGTAGAGAAAAAAAAAATATCCCCCCATAGGAAATGTACACCGGCTCCCTTGGGTGCAGCAGCGCTTTCAGATGCTATGGGGGTGGAGATGAAGAGTAATACCCTTTGAGGTTACAGGAATGAAGATGCATGTAACAGAAAGTGTTGCCATTAAGAAGAGGTCAGCGCTTTGCACAGGCAGTGGAGGATTAATGTGAAAAAAATACCCCAATACACCCCTAAAAAAGAAATGTAAAATGCAAATTCTGTTTTTAAGCTCTCTAACAAAAATATTGGAGCTTGTTGTTTATTTCTGAAACTACCAAGAAATATGTGTGTTGCACAGATTGTGTAGATTTTAATTTACGTTTGCCAGAAAAACATCCTTGTGCTTGACATAAATTTCCAAGGACTTCATCTGAGTTAGACCCAGGGACAGTCAGACCACATCCGAAGATAATTGGATCCAGTCTGAGGCACTGAAATGGGAGAAAGAAATAAAACAAAAATAGTGGTGAGGTAAACAACAGCACCTTTGATATATTTTTTCCTGCTCCTGACAGTTCACATTTTCTATTTCACATTTCAAAACAATCTTTTCTCACAACACAATGTTTTGTTATTCCCCGGGAGAATAATCATCAGAGCTGATAGTCAGCCAGCATCATCTCAGAAAGGCCCATCCAGGTTTGATGAGACCTGTTTTAATCTGCTTGTGCCTGACCTCGGGTTACAGTAGGAAAGAAACGTGGGGTTTCACTAACCCTGTTTCTATGCTCTAGTCTTTGTAAAGCATGTCATGTAGTTTTAGCAGTGCTGGCACTGAACAGGCACACCTCAGCATTTTACCTTCTATTTCCTTCTGCACCACTTCCTTAGATCAATGAAGTGATGGACTGCCCCTCTCCTGCTAGAAAAAAAATCTTGGCTTTGAATCGGTTAAAGCATTCATGTGTTGGGATGAGGCATGTTCATGTGTAGATATTTGGGAAGATGTTGCATGAATGCATGGGGCATACAATGTCTCATAGAAGGTTGTGTTTGGATTTGTTGGTGGGTGTTGATGGAGTTAAAGGTACAGTATGTATTACTGACATCTAGTGGTAAAGATGGGTATATGAAAGAAAAGATGATTTCTTTCAAATGACTTCATATTCCAAGGACTGTTGTGAATGTATGGTGGCCATTAGTGGCCAAAATAATCCCAGACATAAAGATGTTTTCATCTGTGAGTGGATCCGGAGGTCTCAGGTGTAGCTACGACTGTACTATGAGTAACTACTTTTTTATGTCTTTTAAAGCATTACTTATCCCAAACAGTGCTCTAACTCCCATTAAACAAACACTTTTAAAGTTCAGAGGGTTCTCACTTCATACACACTATTTTGTCCTCTCAGGGACACCATAGTAAAAATGGTGGAACAAATATGGCAGCCTCCATGTATGTGCACCCACAGCAAGTAGATATAAAAGACCTATTCTAAGAAAAAAACACACAACAGCTATTTTAGTGCAGTGACTGTACATCAATTGAAACATAGTTTCAAATTATATATCACATTTTTCTGCCATTGACCTTTTATTTTTTACATACTGTACCTTTAATGTCTATAAATGTGTGAGCGCGGTTATGTGTTTGTGTGCTTGGAGGCTACTCTGATTAGAGAAAAGTTTGTAGAGGTCAGTTAGTGAACACAACTTCAGGAATTGTTGTTAATGAAGAGAGACCGAGAGATGAGAAGCGAAAGACGGATGGAGGGAAGGACAGAGAGAGACAGATTGGCTATTAAAGTGGATAAAAGAGGAGACATAGATAAATATAAAGTAATAGAAAGCAAGATGAAACACAAGGAGAGGGAAACATTGACTGTGTGGGCATCATACAGAGCAGCCAGGATGCCAGAACCTTTTCAAGGACACGGTCCTCCTCCTGGTCCTCCTACTGGTGGCAGAGAGGCTTCTGGAACCAAAGTTAATGTCCTTCAAGATTTCTGCCTCACCTGCTCATGCTTTGTCTTAATGACTGGTGTGAACTACAACTGCCCCCCAATCCATCAACAGACAGGCACATCATACTCGAAAATGCACTCACAAATGCATATAAAGCATGAAAACGCTCATAATGTGCACATGTGCCATCAGCTGTTTTGAAACAGACCAGTTTCCCCAGTGTGTCTGATTTGCTGGTTTCCCGATGCTGCAGCAGTCTGAGCCAGAATCACAGACAGGTTCTGCCAGTTAGCTCCCCATGCTCTTAATGATGATGATAATGGCCATGACTGAGCATTAATTAAGAAAAACTTCCTCTGCAGCTGTGTCCTACAACACACATGTGAGCCTGAGTTGATGGATGCTTTACATGGGATTCTGTAGAGTCGGAAGAACTGTATGACCTTTAGTGTGATTTAAGAATTTTAGAAAAACATCATTTTTCAGATCCTCAAAAAGTCATTTTCAAATACTACACAAGTCCTGTTAAACCTTGGAAAGGTTACCTGCATCGAAATGTACTGTAAGAAATGCGTTATTTCCCATTTGGTTTGGTTTGGTTTGTGTTTTCACTTCGGTAAGAAAACTGCAGGTGAAATTTGAACAGATGGAGTAAAGCCTGTGATCAAACAGGGATGTTTTATTTGAATGTAAACATCTGACCAGCGGGTTCAATCTAACTTAGCCATCTGAGATTTGAATTGGCTAAAATGATAAACTATCCAAAACGGAAAAACTCCAAATTTGTTTAAACATCTTATGAATGATGGTATTGGTGAGAAAGATGGGAAAATTTTAATAAGTTTTTCAGATAATTTAATTGTTTGTCCTAGTTGTACTTTATTTCAAGCTATAATCAAACACAAAGTGAACATTTAACACACAATATCAAAGCTTTAAAAGTTTGAAAAGGGTCAAGGATGAGTCAGGTATTTGTCTAGTCCCAACCCTTTTGTCCATAGTAAGTTAAAATTTGAAGTTTTCAGAGCATTTCCTCAGTATATTTATTACGACTACTACTACTACTAATAAAAATAATGATTTATACTTTTCCCAATCAGGAAATCTGTTCTCTGCATTTAACCCATCTCAGTTTTGTTCGAGAGCAGTGGGCTGCCAATTACAGCGCCCGGGGAACAGTTGGTGGGGGTAGGACCTTGCTCAAGGGCCAATAGTGGTTCACCTAAGTGCCATGTCGGGGGCTCGCACAGCACAGACCATATTTACATCACAGACCATAATACACAATACCAATAATAATAATACCAAACCATTTTACACAAAATACATTGTTTTTAATAACCCTCATTCACTGTGTATATCTTCTAATTATATCATTATCATTTGTTTAAACCTGTTCATTATGTTTTCACTACTTAAGTTTAACCATCAATTTGTTCCAATGAATTTGCTCCAGATTTTCCTTTAAGTTTACAGAACATGTTATGTAGAAAACGATAGAGCAGTGCTCTCTCTCTCTCTCTCTCTGTCAGGTTTAGCTTTTAAAACAAATTTGGAAAAAAAAAAGAAAGGAGTTATCAGTTACCTAGCCTGTTCTAGCTCTTATATTCTAACCATTCGGTGTGTTTTAATGACATAAATTAAATTGCATATAAATAACAAAATAACAGTGGAGAAGGCATAATGATATATATACAGTTGCAATCAAAATGATTCAACCCCCACTGCAAATAAAGTTTATTTGCAAAATCAACAAACTAGCACCTGTTTGCAACAAATAAATCAAGCAAAAAAATATTTCAAATAGGTCAAAACAACTAATATTAAAGGTTGAATATGGAACATTTTTATTAAAAGCTATATTTTTTCAAAAATAATACCTCCACAGGTCGTTTGGGGGTGTACAGAATGAAAGTACAACATTTCCCAGAAAAATTATATTTAGCCTAAAAATAATTATAAAATAATTTTTTACGGGTTCGATAATGGCATTTTATTTACGTCTATAAGCCAATACACGCCGCCATTGCGGGTTGCCATATACAATCTCTGTATGGAAACAATATTTCGGTCATAGTCAGGCTTGTACAGGGGAAAACCGTAGAGACGACCAGTGAAGCAGCTTCTTCAGAGCCCTGGAGATGTTGTTATCTGTTTCTGAGGAGGAGTGACCTGAGAAGAGCAAAACCTGGAGTAAATTTAGGTGAAGACTTCACTAAATGGACCCACATAAACGTTTTCCACGGAGTAAAACACTGAAATGGCGACTTTCCTGTTGGATCGGTAAGCTAGCTTGTTTGCTAACATGGCTAACGTTAGCTGTCAGTTATAAACTCCTCTGCGTTACTTGTTAAACATGCTGCAGGCTGTTGGTCACTTGCGTATCGGCAGTGAGCCTGGCATCCCAGCGGCTGGAGTTGTTTTTCTGCCGTTGCAACTACAACCTAGACACACGTGATGTTGTTGTTCTGTCCGTATTCCATATTCAACCTTTAAGAGTGGTTTCTCCTACTGTAATTCAGCACAAAATGTCACCTTCAGTGACTGTTGCTAATTTGTATTTTGCCAATAATCCTTATTTGCAATGGGGATGGAATCATTTTGGACAGCAACTGATTCCATAAGTGGCAAAAGTGTCATGGCACTAATATACCTTTTTGCACTATAAACAAACTCATACTCATTAGGAAGTTTGTGCTGCACATTGTTCCCTTCCTGTTAGTCTCTCCATTTTACATTTGTGAATGCAAACTCAGTAAAATATGTAACAAGACCTGTGTAGATAATGAAATTCCAGCTTTAGAATGGGATGAATGCTAGTAGATGTCTTTTTTCTTTCACAACCAATATTTTCTTTATCATGCAGTGTTTAAGGTTTCAGAAGGGATTGCTAGGTTTCATATCTCTGGACTACAGCCTTTCATAGAAAATGCTCATTATTCAGATCAGTTCGGGGTTTTACTCTGTATTTGTTAGATAGCAGATGTGTGATATGTGATGAAGAAATTCTGTAGGTGTAGTGTTTGATTTTTGTCTGACTATTTGAATCTTATTATTTTTTTTTTTTATATATATATATATATATCGGTGCCGGTTCTTTGCAGCGTCATAGGCTGTTTTCCTTCTGCACCCTTCATGTTAAAGCAACACTACATGGCCACAGTGAATAACAGCAAAATATAAGTGCCTTAAATTTAAACACTGTATTATTCAGGGAATAATGATATTTTAATATTTTGAGTACAAAGAAAAAGAGAGGTTTTGGTCATTTCTGAATTCTTGTCATCAAGTATAATGCCAAAAGGATGGACAGCTTTCAGAAAAATATCAATTTTATTTATGGCATTATTTAAAGATGATTTCGATATAACAGGTCCAGGCATGCAGGATTCAGCTTGTTGCTATCAGCTCTTTTTTTTTCTTCAGAAAGGGTGTTGGGAATTGGGGCTGCATGCTACATCATGATTTTCTGATTTCCCATGGTATAGCCAGACCAGCTACGTGCCCATAGCTGCTTCAGATTGCATTACTTGTGATCTCACAGAATATTCTATTAAATGCCCCAAAAAGGCTTGAAAAATGTTTTCTATAAAAGCGATCCATTATCTGAATGCAGGTTCAGTTCAGTGTAATCTTGGCCTTGATTTTATCAGTTTTTCCAACTTGCATCCCGTCAGAGCGGTGTCAGGAGTTCCTGCTGTTTCTCAGAGGACTGGAGGCTGATTATGTTGTACTCCAGAAACTGTGTTTTGTTGATGTCGGCATATAATTGGCTTTGTGTAATAAACTGTCACTTGTTGTCATGTGCAGATACACACAGGTACACACTATGACAACCTCATTGTTCTACTAGTTTGAGCAACCAGCCCTGTAAAGCAATAATCTGTGACATTTTCAGATGAATTAGCTAATTCCTGTTTTGCTACCCTCTGTCACCTATTGATAAAAGACAGCAGTGATTGAACCTTCAAAGGTTTACACATTTGTTATTTATTTTTTAATATGAATCATGTTATTTTTTTAGTTTTATGAATGCCCTTTGACAGAAAGTGGCTTATAGGTCTCCAGAATCATCTTGTCGAGGATCGCCCAAGGTGGGGCCCCTCGGCAGGCTTGGCCCACCACCACCACCACCGACCAGATTACATGATACGAATGTAACTTAACATGCCTGCCAACTAGATAACATTATACTATTGTAACTTAATGTCCTTTCAACACCTTAACATAATACCCACGCTTTCTGCATAAAGCGCTTGAAAATCACTTTAAACCCAATTGTTATTGACAGGATATTTGAACAATGAGCCTCATGTAAGTTTTATCTCCGTGCCCCCTGGTATTAAGCAATGTGTTTGTCAGGTGGGGAGGCTTGACATTTGACTCATGGTGCAACGGAGGGTGCTGCAAAGCAATGTTACTCAATATTTCCCTCAGTTTAATATAAGTTTTATTAATATAAATATTTATTAATATTTCCTGCGATATTTTTTGCAGTTTAGTGACTAAAATTATTGATTATTGTTCTTCTAACTATGACTTAATTCTTAATTTGCCATATTAGTGTTTTTTAATGTGTTATTCTCACTGATGGAAAAGAATGCATTTATCTAAATGTTGAAGAGATTGAGAGGCCGTCAGATGAAACCGCAGTAGTCAGGAGATCCTCTCGGTCAGTTCTGGGGAGGGCAGTGAAACCCAGCCAGACTGAAAGGGACATCACACGCCCTGCAGCAGTAGCGACTCCCTGAATGAGGTTGTTCATCTGGCCGGAGAGTGACTGAGAAACTCCACAGTGTCAGGGGAATGGGGGGGTGTAGCAGCCACTGCAGCTACACCGAGCAGCCATCTTACACCCATGATATTTGCTGCTGCTGCTGCTAGCTGCGCACCGCATCCTTATCCTGTGGCAGCAGTGGCAGTGGTTTTCTGGACCCTGACCAGCCAGCTGATTGCAGGATGAGGAGCGCAGCCAAAGCGTCTTCGAGCGGGGGCACACCGGGAAACACAGGCTCCATTTGGCCCTGCACATGCAGGCAAGATGTCACCCCCGTGACTGTTGCCTTGGTCTTCAGTGGCTCTGGCCATGACGCCTTTACGCACTGCCAGACGTCGGGAAGCGCTGGGGAGACGAACACAGGTCGGGGTGGTTAAGCCGGGCTGTAAACCCCTGGCCGTAAACCCTCACTGGCTTTGGGGGCAGTGGGAGGGGGACAGGGGAAGCTCGACACACTTCGCTGCAGTAGACATGACTTTCGAGTCTGACAGAAGCGGGGCCTAACACCATCGAGCCATCGGTGAGAGTTTTTCCTCCTTGTCTCGCTCAGGCGGCGAGCCTACCGCAGAAGCTGAGCAGGTGTGGTAGCTAATGCTGTCTCAGGTGGAGTGGGGATGGGGAGCACTGGAGCGGCGATCTCCTCCCCCATGGCATCGCCCTCAGATCCCCCCCCCTCCCTCTCACTGTCGTCAGGAGACACGGTGAGAAGAGCTTCACAGCCGGTGAAGTAGTCTGCTGGTGGCGGGTACTGGGCGTGTCCCAGCAGCTCGGGCAGGCCGGGCGCTGATCCAGTCCAGCGATGACGTGCTTCCTACTGAGACACTCGAAGACAATGTAGTTCTTGGAGCGGTGACTCCTTCCTAGGAGATGGTGTGTCAGTGGTCACTTGCCGATGCTGTTTTTATTTGAATTCACATTTTGTTTTTACTATGTCAAGCACTTTGTGTTGCTTTTTAATGGTATGAAAAGTGCTTTATAAATAAAGCTTGATTTGATTTGATTTGAAAAGGAATGAGGGCAGCTGGCGATGCACCTGCTTTAATACCCGCTAGGGGGGAAAAAGGGGTAGACATGAAAATTTCAGTGGGCCATCGTGTGTACGCAATTGGAGGAGAGTTGTACCTATAGAGTCCAGTAGAGGGCGAAGCCTTTGTGAGATACAACTTCTAAATTTCTGTACTAATGCACAATTATTAATATGCTCATATATAAATATTTACAACTGCGGGAATCAGAGTATTAACCCTGTTGTGTTGGTTGAATTTGACTTTGTGTCCTTTCACCTTGATTTGTGACCTCCTGAACTTGGATGTACTGTACTAAGACTGTTGCGCTGGGAAAGAAGGGACTCCCCTGGATTAGAATAGGGGTTTGAGTCGTGACCCTGAAAGTATCTACCACTTTATCCTCCAAATGGTCATAGCGGATGTGTCTGCTGGAGAGTTTTCCTCCTTTTAAAAGGATGTTTTTCCTTGCGTTGTTGCCCATTGAAGGTACATGCAAAGAAAGGAGCAGATGCAAATTTTTGGTTTCTTGCTAGGCAGGATTTTCTGTTATGTGTTTGTTATCGATCATGAAGAACCCTGACCATCTTCTCCACCACACGCTGGACAGACAGCAGCACTCCGTCTACTGGAGACTCATCCAGCTCCACTGTCACAGAGATGTAAACCATTACTGGAAATCTTCCAGCCACAGGCAATAACTCTTTACAGTGTTTCTCAGTCAGAAACTCCAGACTCTCTCCTGGTTGCCTCTACTTTTCTTACTTCACCACTGCATCTTATTTTTACATCGAAAATCCTTTATTTTCCATGTTTTCCTTTCCTCAGTTTTTACCTGGATATTTATTTTGTAAATTCTATATTGTTTTCCTATTATAATATTCTGTTTCTTTTTTTTTCTGGATTTTTGTTAATTGTATATTTTACTAAATTTTGCATCCTCTAGTTAATCAAATTTTATTCTCAATCTTTTTTCTATTCTGTCCAAAAAGTGCAAAAGAAGACACTGGCTAACGGGCTGAACAGTAAGGATACATAAAAACTTAAAAAGACATCAGATAAATGTAAGAATATAAACATGATAAAACAATGTAAAATAAGACAACATTTAAAGTAACAAAAACAAGTTAAGATATATATATATAAAAAAAACCCACTAATAATAACAATAAAAAATTAATAAATACCAGTTTCCAAGTCTGGGATCAAAGAAGTACATATGGAGTTTGAGTCTTTTAAATTTGAGTCTCTTCAGTTGATGGCTCAAAATATAAAAACATGCCTTTATTGTTATACATCTGAGTTGAATGAAAGGGTGTTAACCTCCTCCATGCCACATGGATAAAAATTTAGCACATTAAGACCAAAATTCAATCCAATTATTATTTAATCCACTTCACGTTTATCAAATTATAAACCCAGTTGTTTTACTTTTCTGGGTTTTTTTTCTTCTTTTTTTCTTTTTTTAAATAAAAAAAATCAAATCAGTGCAATAATTGATCATCTGGTTGTTTTTCCCAGCAGATTGCCACAGAACTCATGAAATTCCTGGAGCGCTGATTTTTTAGTTTAACAGCAGCAGCAGCAGAAAAACCCAGTAAATCTAAATTCAGGTTTATTCTAATGACACATTTCATTTACAGTGATTTGTGTCGTCTTTGCTCAAGTACTTATTTTACCTTCTTTGTTAGAAGAGCAGTTCAAAAAGAGAGAAACTGCACCTCATAACGAGTCTATATTAATAGTAAAGACTGCATGATCTTATCTCATAGCGGGCAATCAAATTCCACTGTTCTGATCACTGGACCAGAAAAAGACCCTTTGACTCTCTTTTCTGTCTCATATTCTTTCTTTTTTTTAAAATGTCTTCATCACCTCTCCCCTTTTCTGATTTACTGTCATCTCCCCTTGCGCTCGCTTTGAGCTGTATTTCTTTCTCATTTTGCTTTCAAAGATGCTGCCGGAATCCTCCTGTTTTGTTGCAGAGATTATTTCACAGCTTGTTGAAGCTTCATTTCCAAAGCATTGCTTCATTTCTCTTTTGTTCGGTAGTGTGATGCAGTTTTTACTTAGAAATATGAAACACTCTAAACAATGATACATTGGAACCTTGCACCGTCGGGTGAGAGGTGAGGTACTGGACAGATCACCAGTCTCATCATTTGCTTCTGTTTCGTACCTAATATTCCTAACAGCAACTGTTGCATAAAAATTTAAAGCTTTCAATCAACTTTAACTGTGCAGCAGTCACAGGCTGTAAAATACATTCCTCACAGATGTGGGCACTGATGTGTGCATACTAAAATGATTCATCTCCAAAGCAAGTCTGTGGCAAATTACAGGAGATGTTAAGTTGTTATTTTAGCAGAGAACAATAAATATAGCAACAGAGGCAGATTTTTATTAAACCCTCGCAACAAGGTTGCAACCTAAGAGCAAAAAACTTATCTAGCTGACTGTTTCAAGCAACCTTTTGTTAGGTAAATTTCCACCATGATAATTTTTATGCACATTTATCTTCATATCAATACAATGATTCATATTAATCTAGGAGTTGTGCCAGACAGCAGCACTTATATTGTATGTTTATAAAGAATCTGCAGAACGCAGTCTGACTTCAGGTGAAGG